>CM065716.1:57550124-57552624 GCA_033310375.1 Conus canariensis | reverse complement strand
TTTTTTCTTTTCTCAATCCAAATGAGGCTAGTACGCGTGTATTAAGTATGCACGAATGCATGTATGTATGTATGTAAAAAAATACATGTATCCATGTAAGTGTGTGTGTGTCTGTGCCTCTGTGTCTGTTGTGTGCGTGCGCGTGCGCGCGCGCGTGTGTGTATATCCGTTTCTGAGGGTGTGCACGCGCGCGCGCTTTTTTGTGGGTGTTTGTGTGCACACGCACGTGCGTTTTGTCTGTGCCTTGTTCTGTTCAGAAAAAAAAAGCCATTTCAACGTTCATTTGGAATTTATTCTCCTCCACTGAGGCAGCAGTGTGTGCACGCGTCATTATAAAAAGGGTTACGGTATATGAATGGATATGGAACTTGATTTTCTGGCTGCCCCCCCCCCCCCCCGCCCCCCCCCCCCCCCCCAATAACCCCCCTGGTTTCACTCAGTCCCTTCCCCCTCGTCCGAGAGTTGCTCCTCTTTGTGTCTCATCATCTAGCTATTATGGTTTCTCATCAGGGTTTGCTTCAAAAACAAAAACAAAAAAAAGTCTGTAGGTTGTCCTCCTGTGGACACCTTGACCAGCACCACCACCAGGGCGGGTGGCTGTGCGTCAGGTCACGTGACGGTCTGTGTCTGTCTGTGGCAGGACGTGCTGCCCCTGCCCAAGCAGTACCCCATGTGGAAAGACGGCTGCTACCTGACCGAACCCCTGGGCATCCCCAAAGGCTTCTGTGGCGCCCAGATACCCTTCAAACTCAACATCCCCAAGGCCAAGGACGTGCAGGTAAGCCGAGGCAAAGGGGCGTAACTGTGGATTCCATTGGTGAACCCCCCCCCCCCCCCCCCCCCCCCCCCATACCCCGTCCTGGCACTCGCAGCAGGTTGTGGACGATGTCAAATCCAAACACTCGAGCTCTGTCTTTCTTTTCTCCTTAATTTTGTTCTTCTTATTTGCCAGTACCGACCGTTTTTTTTTTCTTTTGCTTCCTATTTCCTTTTTTTCTTCTCTTTAACAATGCCAACGTTCAACATTCTTTTCCTCACATTTACTTCTTTCCCATGACCAGCACTGACCTTTTCTTCTTACCGTTTTGCTCAAGCTCTTTTTGACTCGCTGTTCCTTGACGGACCAACACTCCTACACCCCCCCCTTTTCACAAGGTTGGTGATGATGATGTCGCCTTCTCTGTGTGTGCCACCATCAGATCAAGTTGGACGAGGAGTGGATCCCGCTGCCCATGACTGACCCAGGCATCTTCGAGGGTCCGGTGGATTTCTGCAGGCAGTTCCCTCCCGGTACCAAGGTCAAGGTCAACGTCAAGTTTCAGGGCAACAAGTACAACACGCTGCTGGAATACACAATATAAACTGAACGTGCTTGGTTCAGGGGCGGACGAAGAGGTTTTCGTTGTTGTTTGAGGGTAGGGGTGGCGGTGTCACATATTTTTTTGTCCACGAAAGTAATTGTCTTCATGATTTTTTTTTCTTTCTTACATTTAGGTTTATTATCTATAGCCCTCTACAAATCTGTGTGGTGGACTTCTTATGCACTCAGAAATTTGAAACCCCGAAATCGGAAAATCCCACCGAGTCTTCCGATTTGATTTGTTTTGTTTTGTTTTAAACCGTTACTAAGTCCAAAACATCTTAACGGTTTACTATTCAAATCAGCCTTACCACAAAAATCATTATCATTCAGCGTCAGATTCACTCTTAATTTGTTTCACCCGATCTAAAGTACCCTTGCCCATCCAGCATCCTCTCCCCTCCAAACCCCCCCCCCCCCCCCCCCCCCCCCCCACCCTCCCGTCCCTCCAAACTTTTGTATTCGCACCCGCAATAAGGGGTGGACGCCTGCCTGCTCTCGCACTCTCCACAACAGGCAGTGAGTGAGCACGCACCATTAACTTAATGTAGGAGACCAGTGACCGCACCTAAAACCGTTATATCACTGCAAACGCAACAACTACAACACACTAACTAACGCACAAGCTGTACCTGCTAAGACTGTCCACTGACGGCGCATGTTCTTTTCTTTTTCTTTTTTTTTTCGCTTGGTTTGTGAGCAGATGCAAGACCGCTTTTTTCGCCTGAGCCAGGGAAGAGAGGATTGAGGAAATGGACTTTTCAGGTAGTAAGGAAGGGGTGTGTGTGTGTGTGTGTGTGTGTGTGTGTGTGTGTGTGTGTGTGTGTGTGTGTGTGTATGTATGTGTGTGTGTATGTATGTATGTATGTGTGTGTGTGTGTGTGTGTGTGTGTGTGTGTGTGTGTGTGTGTGTGTGTGTGTGTGTGAGGGGAGGGGGGTCGGAGGAAAGATGTTAAGGAGGGGTACGAAGGGGAGGTGTGTTGTGGCAGGAGTATACAGTCAGGAGCTTTGGGCTCCTCTTCTTTGCCGCATTACGGTGCCGAGTGACACGTTACTGAGGGTAACAGTCTGTCGACTCATTCACAACCGAACCATTAAATGGTTCGGTTGTGAATAAGTCGACATGTGGCAAAGAAATTT
>CM065716.1:57532239-57544739 GCA_033310375.1 Conus canariensis | reverse complement strand
TTGCACTCTAAAGCTTCAGCTTCAGTGTCATCAAGGAGTTGTCATTCCATACGGACTATCCATCTATAAACGCTATACTAGGTCTGTTAAGCCACGAGGTCACAGTGCCCACGGTTTAGAGCTAGGTGATTAAATGGATGAAAACACTGATTAAGAACAGATTTGAAAAGAGCGTCTCAATGACAAAACTAAATAGATGCCCACTTGCTCATAAACCCAACACGCTGGTCAGACAATGAATACCTACTTGACAATGTCTATGCTTCCATTACAGGTGTGTGTGTGTGTGTGTGTGTGTGTGTGTGTGTGTGTGTGTGTGTGTGTGTGGTTTAGCAAAGTTCGGGTTTAATAATGCTACTCAGGGGAGTGTACTATATACATTAACAGCGCAATTCGAGTCGCTTCCCTTACAATGCTGGCGTTAAGGCAAGGATTAATAGATTTACTAGTATAGGCCAATGTAGTTCTGTGTTCTGTATGTTCGTATGTTTATGCAGTAGTGATGCAACACAGCGAGGCAGCCTGATTTCCGAGTTAGTTCCCTTTCATAGTTTAATTTTACGACATAACGCCCAAACCTTTCACTTTTCACTCCACTGCTACGTCAAAAAAAAGGAGTAAAGGCAGAGACTGACTTCGACACACACACACATCCTCCCTTCTGTTCCCCTAAAAACAAATCCTGATCTTCTCACGACACTGTGCGTGACACAATCTTCAACCGTCTGGATCTCTAGAGTGTTCGCAATTCAACGGATGCCTCGATAGCGCAGTGGGTAGCGCGTCAGTCTCATAATCACTGAAACAGAATAGCTGTCGCAGAAGTACGAACGATAATGTTTAGTTCGCTAGGCAAACGGAATGAGGGGAGGGGAGGGGAGGGAAAGATTAAAAGAGCTGGAAGGTGGGTATTTGGTTAAGTGGGGGAAAGGGGACAGATGGTGGAATAACTGACACAGGGAGAAGACAAAGAACATAATGATCATAATCTTTCAGAAAAAAATCAAATCTAAAAAAAAAAAAAGAAAAAACAGATGATGAAAGTGATGATAATAATAATGATAACAATAATAACAACAACGATAACATTAATTTACAAGCGGTTCATAAAAAAGCCACAAGCACGTATCTTTCAAGTGTTCACACACGCGCGCACACACACACACACGCACGCACACGAGCGCGCGCGCTCATGAGAAGAGAGAGAGAGAGAGAGGAGAGAGAGAGAGAGGAGAGAGAGGACAGACAGACAGACAGCGACAGACAGAAGACAGACAGACAGACAGACAAAACCGATTCTAGGGTCATGAAAATGGGCTTACGATCACAGTAATTCCCTTTGGCTCACTGGTATGTGGCGGAGTAACAATTAGCTAGAAATATTGAGGATTTTGTAGAGTTATGACGAAAAATGAAGAGACAGAATAGATCAGGAATACACATGAGTTGGGCAAATGAGATAGGAGACGGAAGAATGATATACTGAATAGTAGAATACACTCAAATTTCGATTCAGGCAGCTTATAGCCCAGCCAACCGCAAAGGGTCATATCAAGGCTGTCACCTTGTTTTAGTCAACTCTCAAAACACACACACACACACACACACACACACACACACACACACACACACACACACACACACACACGTGCGCGCGCGCAAACACAAACACTTAAACACACACGCACGCACGCACACACACATTTCTGATTAAAAGAGATTTTCTAAAAGCATGCCGGAATTTCTTTAAAAACTGGCTTCGTAAAATCTTGTGCCAGATTTAAAATGCTTACCTCCTTCATAAACTAAAAAACTCAAACTAAGTGGCACATCTCTGAATATGATTTTTCACGGAGTCTGCTGTAAAGTGTTTATGTCCGACGTCATGTAAATCCCAACACTGTAAGAACATGTTTTATAAGGAGTGATACATTACATAGAATGCACCACGGAGCTTCTTCCACCTCTTAAAAGATACGAGTGGGTGTAAAGAAAGCGGCCTATTTGCAAACGGCACAAGACTTTCTTCTTTACGGCCGCCCATGGCACGCGGTTAAATTTCTTTCAGGTTTGGACAGATCTGGAAGAGTTTACTAGTCTGCGAGTTCCGTTCCTCTTGCCAGAGGTCTTTGACATAAGCCTGAACTCTAGGTTTCAGATCGATAGGAGGGATGAAAACCTCCCGCTCATGGATGAAATGGTTTTCAAAGAGCATGGGGCGACGACGCTTCTGCAGAAGCTCAACTCCACAAAGCATGTGCCCTGATCACTATACGACCTCCTGATCGATTAGGGAACTGCCAGCCGAGGTGGCCCCTGCTGTGACAGTGTTCTAGGCTTTCCTGTCGCCAGAAACAGTTCAGCAGACTGGAGAGCATCACACGTCACGCCAATGTACAAGTATAACGAGCTGCATGACCCCACAACTTCAGGCCGCTCTCCCTCATTAGCGTCATCGTGCAAGCGCCTGGGCCAGGTTATCGTGAGCGCAATGATGCCGCTCATCGAGAAACGGTATTCTCAACGCAACCCATACCAGCGAAGCCTCAGAAAAGGGAGATTCTGCGACACCCAACTCTTTGAATTCACAGAACTGACAGGCAGGCTGGTGACCGGTAAGCAGACGGACGTCTTGATCGTGGATTTTTTTCACGGCGTTTCATGAAGTGGACCACATTGTGAAAAAGGATGTAGTTAATGATATGGTCAGAATACGAACGACGAACGATGCGATGGTGAGAAAGAAGATAATGAAAAAGAGTGAAAGTTTCCTTTCATACCCCATTCCTGTCTTGTAAAGAGCAGCTTTCCGTAAAAAAAAAAAATTCGGGGAAGTTGCGACAGAAAATATTGAAAATGCTCTGAAATGTCAAGGGAACATACAATGCTGTTACATTTTCGACAACGTATTTCAATCTTTGACGGAAAGAAGCTGTAGACCTTGCACCTGAAACGAGAAATGCAAAATGAACTTTTTTTTTCTCTCTTCACAATTCTAGCATAATTTTTCTGCCTTTCATAATATAAGTTTGAAAATGAGGAGAGGTGGAAATCCTGCCTACTGGGCTCTCACAACTTTGTTCAATCGCAAAAAGTCCTGCTCAAGAATGAAGACAGGTTCTAAGAAAATGGCCAGCTAATCCTGCACTGAAATTGGCACAATAAATTCCGAGGAATCGCTGCTCACACACACACACACACACACACACACACACACACACACACACACACACACACACGCGTGCGCGCAATGATGACTTACCAACGCTCTCACTCGTATCTTCTGGTGCAAAGATCTTGATCGTCTCGCGTCACAGAAATCGAACACCGCCATCACCGTCAGCACGGGCACGGACCAACGACAGGCAGTATTCGCGTTTACCAGTGTATACCTTCCTCTGCTTGAAGTGCGGAAAAGCAGTTCACTCAAACTGGCATACCCACGGTTATTCACAAGCTTGAGAAAGTTACTTTTTCCGTACTTTTAGCACGGGGGTAAATGAGGATGTTGCCCTCAGTAAACAGCGAAGACTGCTGGCGAAACGCTTGGTTTTTTTTCCCCCCTTGATACTATTGTTCTTCTTCGTCTTCTTCGTAACGTTGTGGTGAACCAGAAGTATGTGCGCAACCTCACTAGCCAGAGAACGAGCTAAAGCAATGAGCCACGTGCATTTGGGAAAACACGTGACCCGTGACTGTCACTGACCCCATGAAATCGCTCACACGGTGGCTGGGAAAGGGCTTTTTTTTTTTTTTTTTTAACCATTTTTTTTTAAGGCACTGCACTCTTTGTTCCTGTACCCACTTGTGTGTGTGTGTGTGTGTGTGTGTGTGTGTGTGTGTGTGTGTGTGTGTGTGTGTGTGTTGTTACACAGATGCACAACATCCCGTCAGAACTTCTACAGTTGGTTAAGAAAAAAATCAGGGAACACGATGCATTACCCCCCCCCCCGCCCCCCACTCTCTCTCTCTCTCTCTCTCTCTCTCTCTCTCTCTCTCGCTTGGAGTTTGCCACCTCTCCCAATTTCTTTCCTGCTTCTCATGTTTTCCTTTGCCATGAACGGAAGAAAGGAAAACCGAAACACATAAAGAATGTGCAAAGTGACGTCCGCTGTACTGACTTTCCAACATCAGTCGTCGATCACTTTTCACACAGTCTGAAACTGAAACTGATCTGAGGTGGGGTGGGATTCAGATGGGAATGGGGAAGGGAAAAAAGGAGGGGGCGGGGGTGGATGTGATCTGATTCGCAATGATAATGATGATTATGATAATAATACTACGACTGCTATTCCTACTCCTCCTACTTCTACTACTACTACTATTACTAATGCTGCTGCTGCTGCTTCTACAACATCAGCAACAACAGCAACTACAGCTACTACAACCATTACTACTGAAAATAATGCTCCACATTCACAGTGATGTGACACGGCTCACAGTGCTTTTTAATATTGATCCAATCAAGTATGTGTCTATCTATCTATCTGCAGGAGACAGAACTTTAAAATAGACAACAAAAAAAGCTGGCCTTGGTCAACTTCATTCCGTGTAAAATCCACTGAACCCCGGGTACAAACGAGTTACGCTAAACGTTGTAGTTTAGGGCAGAAGTGAAAAAAATAAAAACCCTTTCTACTTATGGTCAGCTATATTTTCCCCGCATGCATCAGAGCAAATAACGTCCTCTTACTACTAAGAGAAGGGTCGGTGTTATCACTCTCATGCATATAAAACTAGTCTTCAGCTGTTGGCATGGATACGTGGCAGCAGTCGTCTGAAATTTATTATTTTGTGTCACGGTGCAGATGAAAATCCGGTGCCATGAGCAAGTCGCCCCGGAAGTAAATGGGAGCTGCGATTTGCACCTGGGTAAATACAAACCGGTACAAATGACAATTTTGGGACGATTGCCAGTCGCACCGAAGACCTTCAAAAGGCACCAATCTACGCGTGGAATCATCATGCTTGTTGAAAATGGAACTGTTCACTCTGGACTGTATCATTATCATAATTACTAGTAGTGTCAGTGGTGACAGCATACCAACATGGGGAAGAGTTTTTATGGTAGATTAAAAACAAAATATAACGAAATGGCAAAAGGTGATTAGATTTTAACCAGCAATCCAGTACAATTTCACGCACACGCGCGCGCGCGCGCGCACACACACACACACACACACACACACACACACACACACACACACACCACACACACACACACACACACACACACACACACACACACACACACACATGAAGAAAGAGAGGGTTGGAGTGACTGAAAGATCTGCACGTGCTGTAATTTGCAAGCTCGTGTACTTCGCTGATGGCGTCATGATCATTGGTCGGAGAAAACAATATGGCCGTTCAGTCAGCACTACGTTTTCCTGCCATTTGCTGCTTTTCCATACCTTTTCCTTTCACCTACAGTTTCCTACTTCTCCCCACCTTTTTCAGCTTTTAACTTAGTTGTTTCCTACTTCTCCAGGCTCTCTTTCCCTACAGTTTCCTACTTCTCCCCACCTTTTTCAGCTTTTAACTTAGTTGGTTCCTACTTCTCCAGGCTCTCTTTCCCTACAGTTTCCTACTTCTCCCCACCTTTTTCAGCTTTTAACTTAGTTGGTTCCTACTTCTCCAGGCTCTGCTTACTTTCCCTACCGTTTCCAGCTTCACCATTCCTCTTCCTACTTTCCCCATCTTTTCCTCCTTCCTTATTCATTTCGACCTTTCCCTGTTCATTTCGACCTTTCCCTGTTCATTTCGACTTCTTTCGCTTTCTGTTTCCTTTCCCTTTCATTTCTGACCTTTCCCTGTTCATTTCATCCTTTCCCTGTTCATTTCTACCTTTCCCTTTCATTTCGACCTTTCCCTGTTCATTTCTACCTTTCCCTTTCATTTCGACCTTTCCCTGTTCATTTCACCTTTCCCTGTTCATTTCTACCTTTCCCTGTTCATTTCTACCTTTCCCTGTTCATTTCGACCTTTCCCTGTTTGTTCATTTCTACCTTTCCCTGTTCATTTCACCTTTCCCTGTTCACTTTCGACCTTTCCCTATTCATTTCGACCTTTCCCTGTTCATTTCTCCTTTCCCTGTTCATTTCGACCTTTCCCTGTTTCATTTCACCTTTCCCTGTTCATTTCACCTTTCCCTGTTCATTTCTACCTTTCCCTGTTCATTTCGACTTCCCACCTTTCCTACATTTCGACCTTTCCCTGTTCATTTCGACCTTTCCCTGTTCATTTCGACCTTTCCCTTTCATTTCACCTTTCCCTGTTCATTTCTACCTTTCCCTATCTTTGCTTTTCCAACTTTCCCTACTTTTTCTGTACTTTTCCCACCAAGATTTCCACCGTCCGCTATTTTTCGATTTCTTCCTATTTTCTGCTTTCCCTGCTTTGCCTACTTGGGAAGTAATTTGTTCTGCTTGCAGGGAGAAAATGCTCTGTAGGGAAAGGGAAGGAAGAGCGAGGAATGAGTGTACGTGAGCGAGTGAGTGAATGAGTGAGTGTGCGGTGTGTGTGTGTGTGTGTGTGTGTGTGTGTGTGTGTGTGTGTGTGTGTGTGTGTGTGTGTGTGTGCATGCGTGGGCGTGTGCGCGCGTGCGCGTACGCGTGTGTGTGTGCAGTGAATGTGTGTGTGAGGAATGGGGAAAGGGGGACGTGGGGGGGGGGGGGAGGCTCTAAGAAGGTAGCAGAAAATGTGAAAATGTCAGCAAAATCACGAACAGACATGAATCCGTCACCCTACGGCTCAATCTACAACGAAGACAAGGCAACAGAACGCGCTCCCCCCCCCACCCCCCGGCATCCCCCCCCCCCCGCATCCCCCCCCCCCCTCACCCCCCGGCCCTTCCCCCAAAGTACAAACATGCTAACCCAGCACACAGCACAGCTCGACTCATCCAAACACAGAAGCACCACCTGGCCCGACTCTCCTAGCTCTGTCCAAACTTCCTGGCATATTATGTTTGCGTGTCGCATTATATTCATCCACGTTCCTATGTATTGTGTCACACGTACAGAAATGACTCATCTCTCCACAAACTCTGCGGTTTTGTCGCGGAGGCTGACGACCGTGGCGTTCCCTGCATGAACGTGCCCTTGGCAAAGCCTCCACGGTGCATGCGGCGTGCAGGGCGGGGTGGAGGGGGGAGGGGGGAAGCTGAGGGTCCGTTCAGACATTATTACTCTTTGCTTCTTAACTGCTACTCTGGTCTTGTAGCCCGCTCTACTTTTTACTATAATTATTGCAAAGGGCAGCGATGAAACTGAAACAGAGAGCAACGTTTTTGAAAACGAGCCAGTTGCAAAGAAACGCATCAAACGAAGTCAGTATAGAGCAACGCTTATATAAGACATGATACAAAATAGACAAGTGGATTTTTCGACAAATATTTTCTTCTTCAGGCATCTAAACAACCGATCAAAACAGAACATGAAAATTTAAGTATCGTATCGTGACTGAAGATGTTGTTTATGTTATTTGTTTGTTCACTCCATTATGTATATGGGATTCTGACACATTGTACTTTTGCCATCCTCCCTCCACATTTCCGTCCACTTAATCTCCCCACACAACCCCCTTTCCTCTTCCCTACCCCTCCACATAGCCCCCTCCCACCCCCCACCCCCTCCCCCCGCGACTGACGAGATCCAGCTTTCTTCTTACCCACCTTCGATCTCCGTACCCCCCTCCCCCCCCCCCCCTCCTCTCTCTTCTCTCTCTCTCTCTCTTCCCTATTCCTGCTCTCTGTTTCCGAACTATCTTCACTTCCCCATTCCTCTTTTCTTTTCTTTTTTACCTTATCTTTCTCATGACGGCTGTCTTAAAAGTGTTGTTTGGTGCAGTTTTTAATGTTTGTTGTTTATGGCGTCTGCAGAAGGAATACTTGTCGAAAAATTCACTCGTCTCTTTTGTTTTGTGTATAAGCGTTATTTTGCACTTTTTTTTTTTCTATATGATTCGTTCGCCCATTCTTACATTTTAGAATATCTGTTGTTCCATATGTCGTTAGGTCATCTCTGCTTTTCACTATGTCTATGTGTTTCATTCAACACGCCCTGCTTTTGATTATATCTGTAATAAATATGTCGTTCAACCAGCTTATTTTGTTTTATTATACATAGTGCCACTTGTGTCGTTCAACTAATTATCCTTTTTTTTTTTTTTTTTAACATAAACTTATCGCTATTTGAGTCGTTAAGAGGAGGAAGGGTGGTGGTGGTGGTGTTCATTTGATCTATTATCAGTTTAATATCAATTTTTGGCTCCAATTTATGCTACGCCTCAAAACGCTTACGTGTATTATAATTATACTGATTTAGCTTCCATTCTCTCCTTCCTCTCTCTCTCTCTCTCTCAAACACACACACACACACACACACACGCTCCACGACGCACGCACGCACACACACACACACGCACGCACACGCACAACACACACCACACACACACACACACCACACACACACACACATACTACACACACACACAACACACCGCTCTCACACACACACCACTGACATACATTTCTCACATGAAGGTTGAAAAAAAAAAGCAGCTGAAAACAGCCCGGGGTCCACAGTGCCGGGATGCTGCAATCAACAAGCTGGTATTTTTTGCACTCGCCCACCGCCATCACCCACCCTCCCGTACCCCCATTCCCTCCCTACCTCTTCGCGCCCCCCTCCCCCTCCTTCTCCTCACTCCCCCTCCTTCAACCCATCCCATCCCCCACAACTCTCCCACTTTTCTCCCTCTCTCTCTCTATCTGTGTGTGTGGTGTGTGTGTGTGTGTGTGTGTGTGTGTGTGTGTGTGTGTGTGTGTGTGTGTGTGTGTGTGTGTGTGTGTGTGTGTGTGGTGTGGTGTTGTGTGTGGTGTGTGTGTGTGTGTGTGTGTGTGTGTGTGTGTGTGTGTGTGTGTGTGTGTGTGTGTGTGTGTGTGTGTGCCCTGGCACATTCGTTCTGTCCTAATCTAATCTAGCTTAAGGTGGAGTGACTGCAGACAGGAACTGAAGCAAGAAAATATAACTTGGGTCAATAAACCGCCTGACGAATTGGACGAACAATGAACAAGACAGAGGCAGCACGTTTCGAACACGATGTCTTTTCCCCTGGAAAGACACACAAAGGTGAGGAACAAGAAGACAACAAAAAAACGAAGAACAGAGATCTTTTTCTTGTCTTGTCATATTCGTTTGTCTTTGATGTTGTTGTTTGTTGTTGTTGTTGTTGATGTTTCTCTGATTTGCCTGAAAAGTCCAAAAGGTCAGATCAGATTTCTTTTGCAGTGTCATTTGTTGGTTCTATTGGTTGTACGGAGACAGATATTTAATTCTCCCAAACTAATTTAATTAATCAAAACCAAAGAAAAGCCACTCAGATGATCTCAAAAAGAAATAATTGAAAACAAACGAGCGAACAGAATTGATTTAAAAGGGGCGATTGAACCCAACTCGAATCAATTCGACTCAGCTCACAGCGACTCATATGCACAGCATTTAGCACCGGCCATGCAAACCGCAGGTAAACATCTCAAACAACGAGGGAGACCTGATGGAGCAATCTTGTCTCTGGTGCCAATACTAATAGGTAGTACAGGAAGAGGGGCCGCTTCGGGGTAAACACAGAGCCAGGTACAGCCTGTGTTTATGCCATTGGTTCTAAAAGTAGCCCCAGTTCTGGCCTCAGGCGATGCTGGAGTTACCACGCTGGTATTGTCAGCAGTAGTCTCGCTGTCTGTCTGTCTGTCTGTCTGTCTGTCTGTCTGTCTGTCTGTCTGTCTCTCACACACACACGCACGCACAGGGCCTACACACACACACATACACACACGCGCGCGCGCGCGCAAAGCACACAACAACACACAACACACACACACACACACACACACACACACCACACACAACATACACACACACACACACACACACCACACACACACACACACACACACACACACACACCACACACCACTACATTCACGCATCCACGCGCCCTTTGCTATACACTACAACGTAAACGCTTACGCAACACACACACATACACACACGCGCGCGCGCACGCACGCACGCACGCATGCACGTACGCACACGCGCACGCACGCACGCACGCACAAGATTCAGTAGCCTCGGTTAAAAGAAGGAACTTCTGCGCCGCATGCAAAAGCTACACTGCCTAATCTCTGAAGCATTTATAGAATTTATTTGAAGAAGCAGGCAAGGACATATCTAGTCAGCCCGCAGGTCAATTTTGACCGTGCATTTGAGATTGCTAGGTGCAGAAAAGAACATTAACTCCCATGCTTAAACACAAGCGGTAAGATTTATAACTGGATAGAAGTTGACAGTTAAGTCTGTGCGTTCGCCATTACAATGTCCCGAGTAACCGATTAGATTCGATCTAGGCATTGACATTCCCTGTCCGCTCTCTTTCTCCACCAGCCCTTGAGCCGACACGTACGCAAATGCACACAAATATGCAAGTCAAACACACACACACACACACACACACACACACACACACACACACACACACACACACACACACGCACGCACGCACGCACGCACACACGCACGCACACACACACAGAGCGAGAGAGCGCACACACACACACACACCACACACACACACACACACACACACACACACACACACACCTACACACATACGCACGAGCGTGCTCATGCACGCCCGTACGCGCACGCGCGCGCGCGCCACACACACACACACACACACACACACACACACACACACACACACACATACCCCCACCCCACCCCCCCACCCCACCCCCACACAACTCGACATAACTTCAGACTTCACACTGATTACCCCTACAAACAAAAGGCAACCCTCGTACCGCGCTCAGACAACATCAGTGACTGTCGACTCTTCCAAGATAACTATTTTGGTAGTTCCCACTTGGCATCCTCCCAGAACACACACACACACACACACACACACACACACACACACACACACACACACACACACACACACAATCACACACACACACACACATACATACACACACGCAAGCGCGCGCGCGTACACACAGACACATACACACATACATACACACTCTCTCTCTCTCTCTCTCTCTCTCTCTCTCTCTCTCTCTCTCTCTCTCTCTCTCTCTCTCTCTCTCTCTCTCTTAGCGAATACATGATTCTGGAATCAGCTTCGAAAATCTGATGCAATGTGGGATATGTACAAGTCAAGTCAGACGTGTTTCAAGAAGCCACATACACTGCCCACCGCTACAAGTACCGTTAAACAGAACCGTACTGATCCAGATGATGAACAGTGCAGGGATGTTCTGTACATACTCTGGGCTTATACACAACAAGATTTCATTGATCTGTTTGTTTCCAGTTCTGAAAGGACCAGTCAGTATTCCACTCCGTGAAACAAGTTCGCGTTTTCTGTTGGCCAGCCTTTGATCCTCTCTCTCTCCTCTCTCTCTCTCTCTCTCTCTCTCTCTCTCTCTCTCTCTCTCTCTCTCGTCTATTTATCTCTTTATCTGTGTGTGTGTGTGTGTGTGTGTGTGTGTGTGTGTGTGTGTGTGTGTGTGTCTGAGTGTGTGGAGAGAGAGAGAGAGAGAGAGAGAGAGAGAGAGAGAGAGAGACAGACGACAGACAGACAGACAGACAGGGGAAAGAGAGAGGGAAAGGGCCAAACATATTTTTGAGGATCTTATCTGTTTATTTTAGTGCACATGTTTTGCGAGTGCTCCATATTTTTCCGATTAGATATTTAACACTTTTTTGGCGAGTGCTCCATATTTTTCCGATTAGATATTTAACACTTTTTTGGCGAGTGCTCCATATTTTTCCGATTAGATATTTAACACTTTTTTGGCGAGTGCTCCATATTTTTCCGATTAGATATTTAACACATTTTTGGCGAGTGCTCCATATTTTTCCGATTAGATATTTAACACATTTTTGGCGAGTGCTCCATATTTTTCCGATTAGATATTTAATACATTTTTGGCGAGTGCTCCATATTTTTCCGATTAGATATTTAACACATTTTTGGCGAGTGCTCCATATTTTTCCGATTAGATATTTAACACTTTTTTGGCGAGTGCTCCATATTTTTCCGATTACATATTTAACACATTTTTGGCGAGTGCTCCATATTTTTCCGATTAGATATTTAACACTTTTTTGGCGAGTGCTCCATATTTTTCCGATTAGATATTTAACACTTTTTTGGCGAGTGCTCCATATTTTTCCGATTAGATATTTAACACTTTTTTGGCGAGTGCTCCATATTTTTCCGATTAGATATTTAACACTTTTTTGGCGAGTGCTCCATATTTTTCCGATTAGATATTTAACACTTTTTTGCCGAGTGCTCCATATTTTTCCGATTAGATATTTAACACTTTTTTGGCGAGTGCTCCATATTTTTCCGATTAGATATTTAACACTTTTTTTGGCGAGTGCTCCATATTTTTCCGATTAGATATTTAACACTTTTTTGCGAGT
>CM065716.1:57527239-57529739 GCA_033310375.1 Conus canariensis | reverse complement strand
CTCTCGTTTTTGTCTGTCATCAATCAACCTTTGGCGAATTTCATTTAAAAAGATATTGATATTTTCAACTCCTTGATTGATCCAAACAAACCCGAACCCATTTTGATGAAGAAAAAAAAAATCACGAATGTCAGATGCCCAGCACTTCCTACCTCATAATTCTGAACCAAACAACATTTCATGCGCCTTACGGTAATCTTCCGTCATCAACAGGCAAAATTTTCAACCAGTAGTTAACTAATACATCGCAAATGTGAGTTGAAATACATAGGATTTCGACCTACATCCCCTTATATAAGATCGTTTGGCGTTTTAGGTTGAACTCCCAAGAATCTTTTTAAAGCAATCAGGCGATTTTTTTTCTATTTCAATACCTCATAACTCTGCTCCATACTGAGCAATTGGTTGAACTTGCCCATCAAAAAATTTAAGTAACACAACTAAGGAATTATCACTAAGCACAATATAGTTTTCTCAATATACATAGTAATGCATGTTTTGCTCTGCTCGCAAGGTTCTGACAGGCAGGTGAAACACTGAGACGGGTAGGAAAACTGATACCCAGATATTTGTAACAATTCACATCATCCACTGCCTCGCTATCTAAAAACCATCTCTCCCTTGCTGCTAAGTATCCCCCTTTCCTAAAACCCACAGTGCCATTCTTTTCCATGTTTATCCTAAGTGAAACCTGGCAACAACTATGGAGGTTATTTAGCTGTGTTTAGTGTCCAACTGGCGTTTCCGACAACAAAGCACTATAATCAGCCAGTAACAAGTTAAATTCGAGGATTTCGGGTGACATCCCTTTTCAATGATTTCTGAGGCCAGTTCATTTATGAATTAAAAAAAAAAAAAAAACAACAACAGTACAGGACTACAAGCATCTGTCTGTGTCCACATGATGAAGTCTGTGATTTCGTTGTCAGATCTTACTTTTGCTTTCACATTAGAATGCATACTTTCATGCACAGAAACAGTTTCCCTTTCACACCATTCTTTTGGAGAGAGAGAGAGAGAGAGAGAGAGAGAGAGAGAGAGAGAGAGAGAGAGAGAGAGAGAGAGAGAGAGAGAGAGAGAGAGAGAGACTGACTGACAGATAGAACAGATAAACACCGACATGGAGAATTCCCAAAGAAACCATACAAAAAATCTTTGTGAAACAGTTGCCCGATAACCATTAGAACTTCCTTTACATGCAGCTTTTACTAGTCACTGTCTGCCTCAGTCGATTAGTGTTGACCATACATGAAAAAAAATGATGGATTGGGTCAATGATATTGGACGTCAATCGTTCAGCATACAGAGAAGAATGTTAATGAGGGTTTAAAAAAAAATCGAACAAACAAACAAAACAAAGAAACAAAATCATAAAACAGCAGTTCACGTTTCTCAATCAAACAAATAAAATTGTAGAACAGCAGTTTAAGTTTCTCAATTCAACTGCAGCAGCCGAACTGAGAATAGCGGCACTCGAGTTTTTAAATAGAACCTCAGTCCTTTCCTTTGACTCATCAAACGAGTTTGACAGACGGACTGTGTGTTGTGTGTGTGTGTGTGTGTGTGTGTGTGTGTGTGTGTGTGTGTGTGTGTGTGTGTGTGTGTGTGTGTGTGTCGGGTGTGAGTGAGTGTGTGTGCGTGTGTGTGTGTGTGTGTGTGTGTGTGTGTGTGCGTGCGTGCGTGTGTGCATGCGTGTGTGTGTGTGTGTGGGTGGGTAGGTGGGTGGGTGGGCGTGTGTGAGTGTATTTGATTTTGCGAGACAGGAATGCACGCGGCGCGTGCTTATTTATTTATCAACTTGTTTGTTTAGTAAGAAATCTCGAGCGAATATGTTGTCATGAGAGAGAGAGAGAGAGAGAGAGAGAGAGAGAGAGAGAGAGAGAGAGAGAGAGAGCTGACGCGCTTTATTGTGTGTGCGTGCGTGCGTGCGTGCGTGCGTGTGCGTGCGTGCGTGTGTGTGTGCGTGCGTGCGTGCGTGTGTGTTCTACTGTTTTTGCATGATAGGCATGCATGCAACGCGTGCTTGTTTCGAATTAATGAAGTAATTTGTTTAGTAAGAAATCTCGAGCGAATGTGTTTTTATAAGAGAGAGAGAGAGAGAGAGAGAGAGAGAGAGAGAGAGAGAGAGAGAGAGAGAGAGAGAGAGAGAGAGAGAGAGAGATTGATTCAGAGTTTAAAATAGGACAAGAAGTATACGATCAATGGGATGATTATATAGGTAATCTTAGCTTCTTTCGTCAGTTGTGTACTTCAACCAGTCAATTCTTATATCAGTATCCAGAACGATTGTTTATTATCACGTGATTAAAGTAAGAAAGATGCTCGATCATTATCATCTGAATCATCATCACCAGTTCGTCATTTACGCTTTCGTCATCGCCCTGATGGTGCCATTATTAATACAGGACACAACAGAACAATGTTTCAATTCCTACATCATTAATGTAAGCTGTAGCATGCCCATGTCGCTGAAGATTTAGTCATCAAATCATTAGCATGA
>CM065716.1:57512239-57522239 GCA_033310375.1 Conus canariensis | reverse complement strand
CCAGAAAAACTTATAACCAGGTGGGCAAAGCCTTATCTGAGGTCGGCAAAGCCTTATCTGGCAATGTTAAAGACTGGAAAAACGAATGCACGGATCCGTTCTTTGATCCGGATCTGCTGCAGATATAACGGCTTCGATTTGGGACAGATTCTGTTTTCCACCAACTCTCTTAAAATCGGTTCTGTAGTTTCTGCGCTATCTTGCTGATATACCGACTGACAAACTAACAGATGAGGTGAAATTACTCGGTGGGCAACATATAAGAAAAGTTAGATGGATTATAAAAGTTATTGACTCATGGACCTGTAGAATGGCTGAGGGGAACCCAATATTCTTAAAAATTTAACACGTAAATGCAAACAGTTTTACGGATGTAAGATCATCAGAATGTGAATGCGAGACATAAAGTATATTGTGATTAGAAAATGAGCCATCGAAGCACCTTGGATAAATGCATAATTGCAAACGCACCATGCAGACGTGGCGGAACCCTTCACAATCACACACCGCAGCACACACACACACACACACACACACACACACCACACACACACACACACACCACACACACACGAGCGAGGGAGCAAGTGGAAGAGGGAACGAGTAAGTGAGATGGATGCAGAGAAACAGACTGACAAGAAAGGGAAAGGGTGTGCGTAGGGGTGGGGTTGGGGGTTGGGGTGGAGTGAGAGACGTTCCTCATGCAGACAAGCGTGTTCACAATGTTAAACTACGTTATCGAAGCCCAAACTTCAACGAAATGAAATCAGCCTTCACTCTGCAGGAAGTGTAGTTCTGTTGAGCTACACACAGGGGGAGACGATAGGTTCGCATCATACAACTCTTAAAAATAGCGGAATAAACGTTAGCAGTGCGGCTGTCTCCAGCTGTTTTTGGGTCTGCACTCCCGTGCTCGGCAGATGCTGCTGCTGCTGCTGCTGCTGCTGCTGCTGCTGCTGTTGCCGTTGCTCTTGCTGCTGTTTATTTTCAATCTAACAAGCCTTCTGTTGACCTCAGTTTCAGGTCGGCTGGTCGATTAGGTGTCGCTTGGATGGGTGACTGACTAGTTGGCTGATTGATTGGCTGGTCGATTAGTTGATGAGTTGCTCATCATGTGCGGTCTTATTCAGATCAGTCGATTTTTTTTTCTCAGCTAGTTGTATAAAACGTTTTTAGCGTTTGTGGTCTTTACAGCTTTGATGCACTTAGTGAACCCTTTCTTTCTTTCTTTCCTTTTTTTTCCTTTCTCAATTCGTAATATACCCAAGTTTTTACCATAATCTCTCTCTCTCTCTCTCTCCTCTCTCTCTCTCTCTCTCTCTCTCTCTCTCTCTCTCTCTCTCTCTCTCCTTTGGTCTTTCTTTTCTCTGTGGCCTTTTGATCCCGGAGTGTTCGTGGTGGCGCACATGCACTATCATTCATATTGGAGGACTAAAAGGACACCGGGTTGACACAAGCACAAGACACAAACTGGCGGCGGCTGCTGTCACTCAGCCTTCCAGGATCAGTACACTCCCAGGTGGATGGCGAGTTGTTTAAGACTGAATGGAATACGCCTCAGCATCCGCAAACAGCCCGACGCTTGGACCGCTCCACAGCGTATTCCTTGAGGGCCGATAGCCAAAATGTGGTGTCTTCAGCTATCATGATATTCATAGCCCAGCCGACCATATCAGGGCTGTTCCAGCTGTCCTTGAATGGTTGAAGATGAATGGTGATATTAAGGGCCATTTGATCAACTCAAGTCCCTGTATTCCACGTTTGTTTAGGGACGAGACAAGAACAGAGAAGCAACAGAGAATAGATGTCAGAACTGTGTAATTATCTTTTTAAGAGGTTAGACCAGAGCTTTATAACCAAGGCCCTCAGTTGAAGTAAGGAAACCGCCTTGGCTTAAGGCTGTGACAGACCAATTGACTGACATAGGCTAGAACACCAAGGCTGCATCAAAATGTTATGCTCTGCATAATTATGTGGGGATTGTCTTCAGTCGTGACAAGCTCCTAGCATAACATTATCAGTCTCCAAAATCCCTCGAAGTCGGTGTGGCTGCCCACGTGGCAGGGTAATCAGAAACGGTCACACACGTAATGTTCTCATCCCTAGCTGATGCATTTGTACCATAGTGTTCAAGTACTTCGGCTATTCGGATGATCCCTGGAGTCTTTTAGCCAGGGTACGACAACAACAACAACGAAGTAAGGAAAGAAAACAAAGAAATTACAACAAAATGATTGAAGTCGCGGGGGCGCAGTCACAGAAGAAACCGCCATCACGACATCCGGATAATTCAAGAGAAAAAGACACAACCGAAGGTAGCCATTGGGACCCAGAGAAGTACTGGCCATAACTGCAGAACCAACCAGCTGGGAGCAATCCTGCACCACCCTTGAAGGCATGGGCGGTGTTTACAAAGTGTGGAGGCACGCACAGGGCTTTCCATTAAGACATTAAGACATCAACGGACGTAATTGCTCCCTGGCAGATGTCATTGTGTGATCCACCAGACGCTACAAAACAAAACCTCCAAGGAAGCGCCCTCGTGGGTGTACCAGCCCGTATTTCATGATTACAGAGCCCACCGGAGAAAGACGCCACCATCAAACAACAGCTAGTCCCACTCGTTGTTGTTCCGCCTGGGCTTTTTTTTTATTTATTTATTTTTTTTTATTATCACTAACCTTCAGACCTGTTTTTTGTCCGCCATGTCTTCTTTCCGTCAAAGGTTCGACTTGAATTGATTTGAAAACATCCTAACTGTCTTATAAATGCCAAATAAAGATACGCGTTATCACATGTGTCAGGTGTGTCGTCCTCAATGTTGGAAAGAAGCTGCCTTTCGAGATTGAAAGGGAAATTACTCTGTGGGTTTTGAAAGGCGGGTAGGTGGGGTGGGGGGTGGGGGCGTTGACTGAGGGACTGGCAGTGCCTGAGTCTATAAGTCTATACGTATATGATCACATAACACCGCCGCTGCATGAACAAACTTTTGAAATATTGGGTTGAGGAGGATGTTTGAATGTCAGAGAAACCGTGTAAAACACGTTTGTCACATAAAGTGCACAGAACTGATGAGCTAGCGATGGATTGAGGACATGGTTGACTGCAGTTGCCAGTCAGTGTAGAAGCAGGAAGACATGGGGTCCAGGTTAATCTAATGGATAGTTTTAGAGCGTTGTTCTGTTCATCTTGAGATCCTAGGTTCAATACCTGCATGAGACAGCCGGATTGAAAAAGATCTTCTCTTCAAGGTCAACATCTGAACATGCTACAGTCTCCTCTAAGTCCTTCGGATGAGACTTTAAACCAAGATCCCCTGTGTGAACGCATGCATTAAACAAAATAACAACATTGCATGCAGGTTCAACGTCATTTTACCTTTTGTAGAAGGGTAGGTCATCGAGTCCCGATGGGATGGATCACACACACACACACACACACACACACACACACACACACACACACACACACACACACACACACACACACACACACACACACCATTTGCAGGTCGTGTGTCGCACATTCTTTTTTAGTTCACAAATCATGGGCTTGCACCGAGTGCCCATTGGTTGGATGATAGAATCGTCACTGTACTTTGATCACAGACAACGGGTTTGTTACTGTTGGCCATTGGCCAGACGTGGGGGTCATCACCGTCTTTAGATCACAGGTCGTACGCTTGTGACGGGTGGCCATTGGCCGGAGCAAGGGAGTCATCATTGAATTTTGATCACAGGCCATGGTCTTGCAGGATGCCTATTGGCCAGAGAATGGGAATCGTCCAATTAGAAGATGTCATTCTATGTTAGGAACAGACAGAATGCTAGGAGAATACCCTCGTCCGTTGCAGGCGTTTAACTGCGGTGAGACTGGACTGGTGACAATACCTCTATGCTTTCGCGCTTGACTAAGGACATAGGAGGACTGCGGAAACCCTTGGACTGTCCCAGTGTACATCATGTTACCTCTGGCTGCCGGCTGTCTTGGAGCAAGAAGAAGAAGAAAAGGAGTAATGCTGATGATGATTATAACAATAAAGTTCCAGTGAGGCACCATCCGTTCAGCGGTGGGCGCTGGACCGTCCTCCCGAATGCTGTAGTTGAAACGCATCATCAGTACCTGTTGGCATCTTTGTGGTAATATACGTTGTCCATATTATTACTCTTGAAAGGAAAGAATGACGACAGTCTCTTCAAGCGCGGCGAGAGATGGGGACCTTTTTTTTTTAAAGCGAGAAATGTTGATATGAACACCCTCCCCCTCCTCCTCCAGTCAGTTGTATCCCGTTTTCCATGTTAATTATTCAATGTTTCTTTATTTACTTGGAGTTTTAAACTATTCCTGTTTATTTCTCATTTAGAAATAACTGGTAGTTTTCAAGGAAGGAGGTGGTAGAAAGATGGAACTGTACTGTGTGTGGTGGTACGTCCATTGCGAGCATAGCCCATGTGGCAGGATCTTGTGTCACAAAACGAATGATTTTATTGACACACTTCATCAACAGAACAAAGGGGTTGCTCACGTTTTGACTGAACTTGATGAATGTGGCTTGTCATAGACTTTCTCCAAGTTAAGAACCAAGCTCAAGCATATGCATAACTCGGAAAATAATGCAACCAAAAAATCCTTTTTTTTTCTCCTCACATACTGATTTAATAATGGCGCTGATTTTCATGTCTGCAAATGTTTTCATTTAAACCCTGCCACAACAGTATCTCTTCAGGTCATACAAACTGATTGCCTTAACAAAAATCATCAACACAGGGTCATACCGTTCTCTCTCTCTCTCTCTCTCTCTCCTCTCTCTCTCTCTCTCTCTCTCTCTCGGCTGGCAAGGGAGGCTATACAGCATTTCCGCATGGAATGTTTGCACGGTAATGTCAAGCAGGAGCTGTGCCAGGGATCCTGGTTATAAACAAAAACTTGATGGGAAGAACCGCAGTGGTAGAACACCGAGGTCGCTGCAAGACACTGGCAGTTCGACTCCGGCAGGTGCCCCCACATGAATGACTGCATTTCTCCGCTCAGCTTCATTTGAGGTCGTTCTGGTAGTTTGTAGTGTTCGGTGTCAACTCTCCTGCATCGCTCTCTTCTGAGACAGTGGCTGCACACAAAAATTAAAGTGCTAAGGTCTTGCTTAAGGAGTCGAGTATTTATAAGCTGGCGCAATTAGATTGTTTTGAGGATGTTTATTGTGTCTAAAAGTTGATTCTCCTCATTTTCTTTCATGTAGTCATCGATGTACAAGCCAGGTGGTTTCAAGCTGACAGATTAAAATCAAAGGAATGGGACTATTTGGGCGCTTCGAGCTGGCGCAAAGATAGGGTCACGGGTGAGTGCAAAAGGCCAAAAATGTGTGTCAACTAAGGGGAAGGCATGTATTTAAAGATTGTTTGTGATTTCATTGGTGAAAATCCGCCACAACAAGGGAAATAATTGGTGGGAAGTTGTTCTTTTGATCATTTATCAATTTAACATTAAATGCTGGCTCAAGTCTATGGCGGGCCTCAAAACGCTCACATGGATTACATGTTTTAGTGCAAAATCCTAATTGTGGCGTGTGGCCGGTGTGTTCCCTTCTGCCGTATCACTTTTGGTGGGGTGTGAATATTAAAGCTGAATGTAACTAACTTAACGAATTCATGGGTATCATCAGCTTGGCTCAGTGGTAGAGTATCAAGTTATAATTTGCGGGTTTATATCCAGCCAATGCTTGTCACAGAAATAATCATCTTTTGCTGCCAAAATTAACATTATGGTTGTTCTGGTGGTGTACGATGACGTTCACTTGGTTCTCACTGCCAACCCATCATCCCTTCTCTGGGGATGGCTATCCCTGTCTGTCATATCATTTTTGGTGAGAGAGGACGTAAAACCTGACTAACTAATCAACTGTTTTCACACTCCAACCCCTTCACACTTGTTCTAACCCTCATCCTTTTTTTTTTTTTCTTTTCTTTCTTTTTTTTTTATTTCTGCAACTGACAGATTTCACACTCAAACTGCTGTGACAACCCCCCCCCCCCCCCCTCCGCCCTCCCCCCATCTCTAACCTTTTTCACTTGTCTGTCAATATGTTGGGTGAAAACTGCGCCATCTGTCCTGTGTGGCGAGGTAAAACATGGCTGTTTCACACCAGTTTGTCATTGTTGCTGGTACAGCTTGATTTCATTTGCACGTGCACATTTTTTTTTCCTTTCCTGCCGTCATAATGTTTTACAACTGGTTAACACAGCCTGCAAGTTTTCGTTCCAGGATCTTATAATTCGATGAAAATTATGTTTAATTTTGATGCAGAACTAATACAAATTCAGGTAGCCCTGTATGTGTACATGTGCGTGCGTGCGTGCGTGTGTGTGTGTGTGTGTGTGTGTGTGTGTGTGTGTGTGTGCGTGCGCGCGCGCGCACGCGCGCGCGCGCGCTGTGTATTATTCATCCACAATACAGACATGTGGTCATTTCCAATAATAACCAAAAGGGCAGTCGGGAGAGCGCAGACCCCTGTCATGATCCGACGGATCCTGGATCCTACCCCACCCCCTGCGGATCCACACCAACGTACGTTCCCTATTTGGTTACGTTCCATCTTCCCTCCACTTCGTTCAATCGTTTAGTTTTTTTGTCTGCTTTTTTTCTTTTTGGTCATTGATGACACATCCTGGATCCACTCATTGATTGGGATCCGCACAACGGCTCCTTATACAATTTCATGGGTTCATCATTGAGCCATATTTGATTTTTTTCCCCACGAGGTTCTGTTAGAATTGGTTCGGTAATTTGTGTGTTATGTTGCTGATAGACAAACAAGCAAACAAACAAACTAACAGATGCAGTTGAAAACATAACGGCTTCGGCGGAGGTAACAGTAATGCTCATACGTCATAAATCTAATTTGATCTGCGCCGTTCGCTGGCAGAGCATCTTCACGGCGCTCGTTATAATTCCTAGACACACACAAATATATGTGTGCGTGCGCGCGCGCGCACACACACACACACACACACACGCACATGATGGCGTATGTGCGTGCGTGCGTACTCGCGCGCGATTGTGTGTGTGTGTGTGTGTGAGTGTGTGTGTGTGTGTGTGTGTGGTGTGTGTGTGTGTGTGTGTGTGTGTGTGTGTGTGTGTGTGCGTGCGTGATTACCTACATGCGTGCGTGCCTGCATGCATGCATGCCTACCTGCCTGCCTGCCTGTTTGTCTGTCTGTCTAGTTGTCCTTCTGTCTGTCTTTCCGCGTGCGTGTGCACGTGCGTACACGCAGGCATGCAAACGAGCGTGCTTGCTTGGGTTATGCACATACAGGAATCTGCCGCAAAACCCTCTCTCCTACCCTCTCCTCTCAAATTGGCTTTTTCGCATTTAACGCCGTCGTATAGGCCCAATCTCTGCCAACAAGCTGTTCGCCGGTTTGGCTGGCATCGGTTGGCTTCCTGAACAGCCAGAATGCTAATCTTTTTGGACCATGTCTTAGCTCTATCGGTGTGTGCATGGCAGCACTTCTGTCTCGTCATTTCTGGCCAGATCTTTCGCCGCTGCACGTGGCGGGAGCAGAGGCCATTAAGTCCTTTGCCGGTGCTGCGCTTGAAAATGATACCCCAACACATTTATCCACCTCCCAGGGGATTCTTTTTTTAACTGTTTGTGTTACTTTATTATTTTTTTTACGGTTGATTGATGGTTGTGGTGTCTAGCCCTTTTGGCAAGGTTATGAGCTGTTGAAAATGTATGCGTGCGTGCCTGCGTGTGTGCGTGCGTGTGGGTGTGTGTGTGTGTGTGTGTGTGTGTGTGTGTGTGTGTGTGTGTGTGTGTGTGTGTGTGTGTGTGTGTGTTGTGTGTGAGTGCATACACGCGTGCGCGTGTGAGCGCCAGTGTTTGAGTGTATTTCAATGTATATGTATGTACTTGTGTGCATGTATGTGTTTGAGCATGCGCGGGCACGCGCGCGCGCGCGCGCGCGCGCGCGCGTGTGTGTGTGTGTGTGTGTGTGTGTGTGTGTGTGTGAATGCCTAAATGAATGGCGGCATCACCATCACCGTCACTGCCAGCACTGCCTCCAGCTATGAGCTGAAACATGTAGCATCCTCTCCCCTACCTCTCCACCTTGCCTTCTCATATCTCTCCATCTTCCTCCCTCTGTCTCCTCCTTCCCCGTGCTCTGTTACAGCTCGCCAGTCTGCGCTACCCGCCAAACAGTGAAAAGAAAAATAGGAGAAACCGATCGGCTAAGTCAACAATAACAAAAACAAAAACAACAGCGAGATCCGCCATCAGCACTGAGAACAGACGTGGAGTGTGTGTGTGTGTGTGTGTGTGTGTGTGTGTGTGTGTGTGTGTGTGTGTGTGTGTGTGTGTGTGTGTGTGTGTGTGAGTGAGAGAGAGAGAGAGGCAGACAGACAAACAGACAGATACACAGAGAGGGACACAGACACTGAGGCACAGTGAGACGGAGAGAGGTAGAAAGAAAAAGATGCAGAGACAGACGGGAGAAGCAGAAAGAGACAAAGAGACATAGACAGAGAGACAGGGAGTCAGAGAGAGACAGATAGACCGATAGAGACAGACAGAGAAAGAATGAGAGAGAGAGAGGCAGACAGACAAACAGACAGACAAAGAGGAAGCGAGCAGGCATCTGTGTGTGCTGTCTGCATGTATCCCTGCACAGAGTATCACCTTCACCTTCACCTATCCCTTGACATCGTCTGTTGCCGAAGGGGCACCCCTGATGACCTGGCCATCACTCTCCTCCATCCGTCCCTGTCCTCCACCGCTCGCAGAGATTCTGCTAGGCTCATTCCAGTCCACTCTCGGATATTGTCCTCCCACCTCTTCCTTTGTCTTCCTCTATTGTGGCAGAGTATAATGTATATTATGTATGTCCGCTCATGCATGCGTGCGTGCTTGTGTATGTGTTTCTGACTGTCATAAAACATTTGAAAAACATGAAGGGAACCATTTAGGAAAATAGCATTAAAAAAAAAAGAAGAAAATTGACAGGAGATAACCTGATAGAGGTGGCCACGACTGTGGAATGGAACCAGAAGGAACAGGGAGTAGATATGATGTAGACGGGACGTCATTTATCGCAGTAGGATCGGATAATCTGATGCGGGGAGGGGCGTAAGGGGAGGGGGAGGGGGTAACGTGGAATAGATGGGGTTAAATAGGAATCGGAGCAGAGAATCTGGAACAGGAGAGGGGTTCGTGTGGAATAGAAGTGGGTGAACAGAAACAGGAACGGATGATCTGGGACAGGAATGGAAATAGTGTGGACAAGGAGAGGATACACTACAAAGGGAGACAATCGTCTGGAACAGAAGTAACAATAATCTAAAAGTGGAGAAGATACCTGGAAGAAACAAACGGAAACCGAAGTAAGTTGAGAAAAATACACATGAGATCAGAGTTTGGGGTTACAGCAAAGGTCATGTGGTAACAACAAAATTTGAACAGACGAAAATCGCCCTGGCTCTGTAAAAAAAACAACAACAAAACAAGACAAAACCAAAAACAAACAAACAAAAATTGAATGTGAAAATGATTATTTTATCCTGAAATTTGGGGTTAGTAGATTAGTTCATTGCTATATGTCAGCAAAAATAGTAGAATGATACATGACTTGTGGACTCCTTGTGTTTCCGCGCCATCGGTAGGGCGTAAGGATTTCAGAGTGAAAGATCTATCAGCCGACAGGAAAATGAAGGGTCATGTGGATTGTGCTTCCATAGAAAAAGAAACGGACATGAGATCTGCCTCAGAGTCAGGTATGGTATGGGTCAAGGACTTTACTGAGCGATGAATATGTTTTGGTATTGGGTGTTTCTTCTGAAAAAAGCCAGGTGCAGCCTTGAGAATCACAGAGAATATACAGCGTTTTGGTCCTAAACTGTAACCGTGGACTCAAACCTGTATGAACGGATAGAATAACAGTGATTAAAAAAATTTACGATCGTGGATAACCTGCACCGATTTCCACAGTTATTCTTTCTAACAAAA
>CM065716.1:57489739-57507239 GCA_033310375.1 Conus canariensis | reverse complement strand
GCCTTTTGTCTGCGTGTGTTCTATGTGAATATGTACCGCAAGCATCAATAGTGATTGTGCCTTTCATTGTTTTATCATGGGAGGAAGGAGAAACCATCCTTGTTTATGGCTGACTACTTACGTCTGTCCCTCTCCCTTCATTGTGCTCGTTTGGGGCAGAAAGTCAAATGAAGTAACCCCGAATCAGCATGGAAGAAGGTCACCTATTTCGAACAAAACAACAACAACAGCAGCAACAACAACAACAACAACAACAACAACAACAACGACAGCAGCAGACCAAGCCAGTCCATGAATACTTTGTGGGGCCGGGAAAAGGTTATGCCACTGTTAGATCTTAACCTAAACGAGTCATTTCAGTTGAGTGAAGTTGTTAATTGGCGCGAGCATTAGGGTGGAAAGCGGATGTTTCATTCAATTCAATAGCTTTGTGGAAGAAGAAGAAACGAGCAGCTGCTCATCGAACAGGTGAAGAGGCTTACAAAAAAAAAGAATGAATGAATGAAAGAAAGAAAGTGTGAAGTGCAGCAGTACGCATCACAACGCTGTAAATTTACGATGAGAGTGGAACTCCTGCTCCTTGTAGAAACTTCAGTGAACATAGAAGGCTGACTATGAAGAATAATTACAGCTAATTCTGATCCCTCATTAAATCACATCCAGAGGAAATAGTCGAGTCTGGCAATGAGTTTAAAGTCTTTACTCACGGCATAAGATTCACAAATTCAGTCTCCGTTGAATCGTTACGACGGTCCCCAAAGGGAAACTTGTCCCTCAACAAAATTCATGAAACACTTTCCCAAACATGCCGATTGTTCGCAGTGTATGAAATTGAATTTAGGAACTTGAGGCAAAACACAGTGAATTGTTTGCAATGATCCAGAAATAATTTCGCGGTTCGATGCAGTTAGAATATACCAGGGAGAAAATTTGAAACCGTATACGAAAATATTGTTTTAATACCACCTCTTCCACGCTGCCCCCTCCTCTTCCCTGTGGGTACATGAACTTATTTAAAATAACAATAGTAAGCAGAGATAGAAGGTTCATACAATGACTTGAATAACGCAGTATTTGCAACAGATAGGGGCTGTAGGAGACACCCACACGCACGCACGCACGCACGCACGCACGCACACACACACACACACACACACATACACACACGCACGCATGCACGCACGCATGCACGCACACACACACGTACAAGATAATCCCTAGCGAATTTTGAGAAGCATGTAAAATCTCCTTCCCGCCCTCTCTTACATTGAATCGTCACTTGGCATAGCCAGCCGGACTTCATAGTCGATGTGACAGGCAATAATGGTAATAGTTGATAAGAAGTGCAGGTTGTGCCGCTCTGTCACTGTCACTGCTCTCTGCTTGCACGTTCAGCTCGTACCGGGGAACTCTGGCATTGTGCCGCGCCATGACGCCTGGCACTCGGTGATGGCCTGTCTTGACACGCGCTTAGGATGCAGATGGTTTTTGTCCTTGGATCAAGTCCTAGGATGTGAGCAGCCGGAATAGTGTGTGTGTGTGTGTGTGTGTGTGTGTGTGTGTGTGTGTGTGTGTGTGTGTGTGTGTGTGTGTGTGTGTGTGTGAGTGTGTCTGTGTCTGTGTGTGTCTGTGTCTGTGTCTGTGTCTGTGTGTATTTTCTTTACCTTTTGTTTGTTCGGTAGAATTTCACATTATTAGACGTCTCTGATTTCAATCGTAACACCATCAGCAGCTGCGTTTGGTATTCTGTAGCGGTTATAATTGGGATTTTTAAATATTTTTTTAAGTACCACACACAGTTTAAAAGCTGCGTGAGGCCATACGTGGGAAAGGCCCAGTTGGGTGTGTAATAAAGAATTGTATTTTTTAAATGGGGAAACCATGTTTCTCAAATGCTAGATACATGCAAACACAAGGGGCCGTGATTACGTAATGTCCGAAAGGTTTCCGGTTGGGTTTTTTGTTGTTGTTGTCTTTTTGATTCTGTTTTTGTTGTTGTTGTTTTTTTTTTTGTGGTGGTGGTGGTGGTGGTGGTGGTGGAGTGAGGTATCCCCTACAAACATAAAATGCGTAACATGACTTGAAGGGCACTCCGGAGAGCGAAGACCTCTGCCAAGCCCGGATCCTGCCCTCTTAATTTGATCCACACCACGGACCCGCTGCAACTGGTGATGTGTTCATCCTGGGGCGCTCACTGTTCTCAATGTTTAAGTCAAATAGTTTACTTCACAATTCAAGAAATGGTGGGAAATTAAAAAAAAAAAAGAAGCAAATTTATGAAGATTGGGGAAAAGCCTATAAACTATTTATTTTGAAAGTACTTGGAAAATTATGTTTGTGTATTTATTCGGTGCTTTCTATTCTTTAGACTCTGTTAAACGAGTTGCTTCATAACAGTGCGAATAAGGAATTCGTTTACTTTCAGATTTGTGTTTATCTTTATCTTCTGCTTGTTTGATGTCTGATAAATGTGCCACTTTAACTTGTTCACAATAAATAAGTTTTTTTTTTCATCTACATTGTATGTTCCACACTCCAAAAGGGGGAAGGTTAACATTTCGAATCTGGTCAATCTTTTTCTTCTGGTCAAAACTGTAATAACACTAAAGAATTTGCTCAGCATGATGCATGGTATATGGCTGAAAGCTGCCTGTATTCTGATTTTCAAACGTTATCTGAACCATGCGATGATAATAAAGCCTTTACATCAGCTATAAAACATTAGTTAAACTTCGGTGATGACATACTGAACTCTGAATTCTGAAATAGTTTATTGCGAAGCACCTTGCCTGTACGTAAAAGATGTAAGAAGAAAGGGGCGTTACAGTTTTAAACTACGCGTGTTTTTTTTTTTTTTTATTTTGCTGAAAGGGGAGAGAGAGAGAGAGAGAGAGAGAGAGAGAGAGAGAGAGAGAGAGAGAGAGAGAGAGAGACAGACAGACAGACAGGCAGACAGAGAGAGAGAGAGAGAGAGAGAGAGAGAGAGAGAGTTGTATGAGAAGTAACGAGGACACAGCTGTCTGACCACAGTAACTGTAAACAAGTCGTGCGCTGGGAAATACTGGATCTTGGTATACCTGGTTGCGAAAGGGTTAGAACATGTCTAGCCTATATTTCACTCATAGGACCTTGTACACAAGAAGAAAAATCGATCTTTGACGTAGTCCTTTTTTTTTTTTTTTCTTTTTTTTTTACCACGAAAGTATCAACAGTTGGGAACATTGCAAACTTAGTCCTGTCATTTTCACCAAATTTGCAGGCACCTTTCACCTTAGTGTTTTCTCCCGAATCAGCCCAGAAGCAGGGCCGGTAAGGTACAGGCTCTGACACGCCAAGAACTACGCTGATTGTGTGGTGTCGGGGCGAAGGTCGGGGTCACAGAATCGTACACTATTTGTCGCGTAATCAGAGTGGCCAATTATTAAGAATTAATCACTGAAAGGCTGAGATGATAACCTGTGTGCATTTACGTACAGCCCAATTTGAGAGAGAAAGAGAGAGAGAGAGAGAGAGAGAGAGAGAGAGAGAGAGAGAGGGAGGGGGAGAGAGAGAGAGAGAGAGAGAGAGAGAGAGAGAGAGAGAGAGAGAGAGACAGACAGACAGACAGACAGACAGTAGAAAAGGAATCAGAAGAGCAAAAGTAGCGAGGGAAACAGAAGAGAGAGAGAGAGAGAGAGAGAGAGAGAGAGAGAGAGAGAGAGAGAGAGAGAGAGATGATGATGATGAATGATGATGATGATAATCTTTATTTCCAAGGGTAACAGATAAGCAAACATATGCTTTTTTTCATCCGGCCCTTGCCCCGTTAAGGGACTAAGTATGACTAGCGACTAAGACTTACAAAACTTTTAACAAACACACATATATTCCCAATATCAAAAAGTTCATCCATTAACATTTACGGCGTAGATGACTTTAAAGGGAAAAAAGAAACGAGTGAAACAACAAACAAGAATAAAGAAATTGATTACAAAGAAGAAAAGAATCAGCACACACAGATATGGAATAAGCTATCCTCCTATCGAAGGGGAGGAGAGAGAGAGAGAGAGAGAGAGAGAGAGAGAGAGAGAGAGGAGAGAGAGAGAGAGAGAGAGAGAGAGAGAAGAGAGAGAGTTACATTCCTTTTGTAAAAAAAAACTGACATACAACAAACTGCTAAGGTATGATAATTAGACAACTACAATGCATCAATAATATCAACATTTTTACTTTCTTTTACATTTACATGATGTGGTTACAAGGCAAAACGAGAACGAACGGTAGGCCTACTACAATCAGTTATTAGTAAGCAGCAATGAATTCCTAGCATCAATAATCATAACACTTATGTTTCATGATGTGTGTGTGTGTGTGTGTGTGTGTGTGTGTGTGCATGGAGAGATAGAGGCAGACAGACAGACGGACAGACAGAGACAGAGAGAGAGAAAGAGGCAGTAGAGGAATAAAAGTAAACAGAGAAACAAGAGAAGGAACAACGAAAAAAGTCACCTCTCACAATAACTAATTATATTCAATTTGTAACTGCCCATAGAAGTGTGCTTGCCCGTAGAGAGATGCTTGCTGTAAACATTTGCATGCCCGTAGAGAGATGCTTGCTGTAAACATGTGCATGCCCGTAGAGAGATGCTTGCTTTAAACATTTGCTTGTCCGTAGAGAGATGCTTGCTGTAAACATTTGCATGCCCGTAGAAGGGCACTGGCATGTAAAAAGACTGTTGAAGTCTACTTTCTTACTTGCAAGTAGATGTTTACCTCCTTGTAGAAGGTTACTTGCCTGAAGAAGTGTACTTAACCGTAGTAAATCTACTAACCAATAGAACGGTACTTGTCCGTGAACAAATTCTTTCCCATAATACTGTATTTGCCCATAAAAGTAATCTTTCCTATCGAAGTTTACTCATACATAGTATGTATTCGTCGTAGAAGTGTACTTACCCGTAGAGGATACTTGGTTGTAAAAGAGGTGTACTCGTCCATCAAATTTCAAATGACGGTGGAAGAATGCTTGCCCAAAGTTAAAGTGTACTTGCCCTTAGAAAGGCACTTGTCTATAGAAGGTTATCTTCCCATCATGGTGCACTTGCCCGCAATTTTTTACTTGCCTTTAGAAGTGTGCTTGCCCGCAGAAGGATCTTAGTGAGGAAGCATTACAGGACACATTAATAATATCAAATACACCATGCGATTAGGCATGTATGAAAATAGCAAACATAACAAAACAGTTCTTTTGTCGACACAAAAGCAGGCACAACAACAGCATTAATCCTCGAGTGGTTCGGCACCGCCCGATCCCTCTCACCTCCTTCTCTACCCTTGTCCCACCCTCCCACCCATCCCGCTCCCCATTCCCTCTCCTCCACCCCGTCCACCCTCATCCCACCACAACTACCCACTCTCTTCCCCCTCCCCGCCCCCTCTTCACCCCGTCTATCTCCTTTCCTCCCCCCCCCCTTCCCCCATCCAGCCTTCACCTCTGACACAATGAAAGAAAACTTTTTGTTTAACCTGGGTCAGTCATCAAACACGAAAACGGAAAACGAAAAAAATCGCCGGATCCAAGGTCGATTCAGCAAGCTATGGTTCGACAAGCTGCATCCGTAACATAAGACTTTCCATGCATTCGATGTGAACACAAACGCAGGCTTCCAAGGGTGGTGCAGGATTGGTCCCAGCTGGTTTGTACGGCAGTTGAGGACAGTACTTCTCTGGCTCCCACCCGCACCTTTGGGTGTGGCTTTTTCTTCCACTTCGACAAGCTGCTTCCGCCACATAAGACTTTAGGTATAATGTTACCTCGTGAGTAATGAAAACGGAAGTGGAAGAATCGAGCAGACCAGCTATGGTACCAGATTTGTTGTTGACTGGCTGGAAAATGTGCACACGCTTCGGTGTTCATGACAGACAGACGTGAACATGCCTCTGTAAGTTCAGCTTCCGTTTCAGGGCAGGGTTTCATCAAGGTTGTGTCACTCTGTGCTGCTGAGTCATGGGACGGCGTTGCAGCGCCGCCGAGTTATCCACTGTGAGGGCACGTGTGATGAAAAGATTGAGACTGTATGTCACAGAGAGAGAGAGAGAGAGAGAGAGAGAGAGAGAGAGAGAGAGGGAGAGAGAGAGAGAGAGAGAGAGAGAGAAGAGAGAGAGAGAGAGAGAATGTGTGTGAGCTCGCAGGCGCCGAATGTGTGTGTGTGTGTGTGTGTGTGTGTGTGTGTGTGTGTGTGTGTGTGTGGGATGTGGATGTGTGTGTGTGTGTGTTGTGTGTGTGTGTGTGTGTGTGTGTGTGTGTGTGTGAGTGCGCGTGTGTGTGTGTGTGTGTGTGTGTGTGTGTGTGTGTGTGTGTGTGTGTGTGTGTGTGTGTGTGTGCGTGTGAATGCGTGCACGCATTTGCGCACTCGCGTGTGGATATGTTACGTGTGTACTGGGATCTATGTGACATATGCATGGATGTAGGCCTATCCGTAGTGCCAAGCGAATGTCAACAAAAAAGTAAAGAGTGTAAAACAATACAAAGAACTTGAGCGCCTTAGGTTCCAGTGAGACATAGACACCATGGTAGGCACTCACCTCCCCGCCTGTCTTCTCGTGTTTTTGTCTTTTTTAAAAACATTATTTACCACCAGTTTTTGTTTCCTTTGTGTCTTTTTTGTTCCCCATCACCCTCCTCCTCCTCCCCAACCTTTGTTTTTCTTTCCTACTTTATCGTTTTAATGACTCACAGCTGATTCCAGATTAGCTGGTAGTGTAGCCCTGGGCCTATAACTTTCTTGTCATCATCACGGGACTGCCATCAGGGTCAGACTGGCTATTCTGATCACATATCTTGTGTATGTATACATCCATGTCGTATGCATATATGTTATGTATGTGTGTTTTATGATATAAGTAGATATGCACGTATCAATGTATGCATACTTGTGTGAATGTGTGCTATGTATGCATCTGTGCATGCTTGCATGTATGTGTGCAATGTATGGATGTGTGTTTGTTTGCATGTACGTGTGCAATGTAGACAGGTCAATTTGCAACTGAAGGTCTACTTTGCACCTGAAGAGCATTGTGGGCTGTACAATCTAGAAGCCGGGAACCAGAAACAAAACACATAAAACAGTCCTGCCTCTCCTTTGAAGCCTTGAGACGCCAGACGTGGTCCAGTGCAGATGAGGTCCAGGAGAAGCTGTGGGGACCGGTGGGGTCTCTGAGGCGGACTGTGGACTTCGCCTTACTAACCCGATTGAGGACATAACATGACCAGGAAAGCGAAAGAAAAGAAAAAGAAAGAAAACACATAATAAACACTGTGATGCAAACCTTGCATCGGCCTATGTCTGATTTCTGACAACGATAAACTGTCCGAGCTGGAATGACCGCGGCTGCTGGAACTAGATTTGGCCTCCAACAGATCTTCGTTGAAGGGCTTGAAGTCTTCCCCTTCCGATCACGGTGCGTCACAAGACTTCCGGTCTAAAAATAACTTGTCCTTGACACCTACTGGATAATTGACACACATCTTATTGTCTACCCACGGTGTGTTTTCTTAATGCTATGTAATTGTGAGTTGGTTTCAAATCCACATACCACCAATAAATTGACCTCATGAGTAACATCGATGACCAGCTCAATAAATCAGACACCTGAATAAACAAAGAACTTTGTTATCGTGTCAGTTCATTCAGCAAACCTACAACTATAATAACAATGATGATGATGACGATGAGGATGCTAACAACAACACCTTGTGGTACGATCATTAGGCTGCGATAAACGAATAACAAGACTGCTGAAACTGAAGCAATTAGCCGTCTCTCCATACAACACCTCATCATTCAGTATGTTTGAAACACAGTCAAGACAAAAAACATGCTGGCTAGGTAGGTGGCAGGTACACTAAGTACAGTCAGTAATGGCATGGAGCTCGCAGCATCTTCAGTGCGCGGGACCTTGAAGAAATGCAACCACCCCTCGTTTCTTTTCTGTGCAGTCTTTCCTTTCACTGACGATTTCATAATTGGTTACTTACATTCGTGTTTTACGTCCACATCCAACCAGGTGACGTGGCAGATGGAGATCAACCATTCAACAGCAAAAAAAAGGATGGAAGTGTATGTTGTGGAAGGAGCGAAGGGGGTGAAGAGAGAGAGAGAGAGAGTGTGTGTGTGTATGTATGTATGTGTATGTGTGTGCGTACGCGCGCGGGCGCGCGCGCGTGTGAGTGTTCGAAATGCATATGCTCTTAAACACATGCGCGCACTTGCAAACACACACACACACACACACACACACACACACACACACACACACACACACACACACACTAACACACACACGCACGCACGCACGCACGCACGCACGCACGCACGCACGCACGCACACACACACACACACACACACACACACACACACACACACACACACGCTAAACAACAAAAACGTACTTGCCATGAGTCACTAGAAAACTATTCCCTTTTTTCACAGGGGACTTTTCTTTCATCTTGGTCAGAAAAGAAAGAAAAAGAAATAAAGACAAAGGGATGGAGAAAAAAGAAATGTGATAAAAATGGAAACAAAGATGGAAGGAGATGGAGAAACAAGGAAGATATTCTGGTACACACAACACTGCAGACCTCATTAAGAGAGGAATTCGTTTCCAGCCGGGGCAGAAGCAGGCAGCTTCGTGTCTCGGGCAGAACAGAAGCCCTGGCTTCACAGGGTTTTTGTCGGCGCCACTGGTGCAACAGCAGCAGCATTCTCTCTCTCTCTCTCTCTCTCTCTCTCTCTCTCCCCTCTCTCTCTCTCTCTCCATTTGCTTGCCCCAGCCCTCTACAAACATCAGTCTTTTAACTCTCCTCCCCACCCTCCATCTCTTTCTCCCCAAATCTCACTGTTTTGCTGGAGCCTCTGTTGCTGCAGCCATATTACCTTTCTATCTATGTCTCCCTTTGTTAAAAAAAAGTCGTCTCTCACAATAATTCATTATATGTAAACCTTAATTGTCCCTTCAAGTGTGCTTGCCCCTAGAGGGATGCTTGCAATAAACATGTGCTTGCCCGTAGATTCTTGACCTTAGAAGTGTACTTGCCCATAGAAATATACTTGCACATAGAAGTTTACTTTCCTGCTCAGGGTTACTTGCCTGAAGAAGTGTGCTTACCAGTAGAAGTCTACTGATCAGTAGAAAGGTACTTGTCCATGGACGAACACTTTCCCATAGAAATATAGCCTACTTGCCCATAAAAGTCATCTTTCCCACAGAAAGTTATCTACGTGTAGATGTGTACTTGCCGTAGAAGTGTACCCACCCATAGGATACTTGCTCATGAAAGTGCACTTTCCCAACGAGATGCCCATAAAAATCATTTGCCAGACGAAGATTTCTTGCCTGTTTGTGTACTTTCTCCCAGAAAGGCACTCGTCTATATAAGATATTTTGCCATCGAAGTGTACTTGCCCGTAGATTTGTTCTTCCTCATAGAAGTGTACTTGTCCGCAGAAGGATCTAAATGAGAAAGTAACACTAGAAACATTAATAATAATTGTACACATGTACTTTGTTTTTGTGCATGTATGAAAATAGCAAAAATAGCAAAATAGTCCTTTTGTCGTGCTCATGGTACGTCCACCTCCCTTAACCTTAAACGCAAAAAAAAAAAAGACAGACAGACAAACCGGCCAACAGACTGAAAAAAAAAATCACTATCTGAGTTAGCTTTGAGACATACCTAAAAACAGGAACAACGAAAGCGTTAACCTTTCAGTGCTTCGACTGCACCCCCATCCCTCTCACTTCCCCACTCTTCCGCCCTGTCTACCCTAATCCAACCACCCTACCCATCTCCCACCCCCATTCTTTCTCCTCCACCGCATTCACCCTCATCCCACCACCATCACCACCCACCTTCCTTCGCCTCCCTGCAACTCCACCCTGACCATCTTCATTCACCCCTCCTCCAACCCCCATCCCTGAAACAAAGAAAGAAAAACTTGTCTGAGGTGGAACTGAAAATGAAATGAGGCAGGGAACAGTACACAATAAACAGTAAACAAGTAGGGTAACTGTTGCTCCCATAAGAAAACCTAACACAGAGTAACTTTTATTCAAGACTAGCACAGCCTTTTAAACTTGAATAAAGTCAGACAAATACATAGACGAACAATCTAATAGTGGGGGAAAACAAGCGCAGGCCAACAACCCCTCTGTCATCACAGTAATGACTTGGCAAAGATTTGGACTTAAGGAGGGGGGGGGGGGTTGAAGATGAAAATGAGAACATGAAATTAGGAAAATATATTATAAATATGAAAACTCTTCACTAGCTGCATGAGGGAACCATCGTAATCCCTCGAAGGCAGATCTATTTGTATTTCCTGCTCCTAGGCTTTTCGTCCGCTGGATCGGACTCATCAGGGAGGCACGGCTGGTTGTGTCTGTGAGGTGGGTCAGTCAGTCTTATCCGAAACGGAAACGGAGGAATCGAGAGACCATCCATGGGGGTACCAACTTTGTTGTTCATTGCGTGGAAAATGTGCACACGCTTCGGTTTTCATGACCGACAGAGGTGAACATGTCTCTGTTGTGGTGGGGTTTTGTCAAGGATGTGTCACTGCGAGCTCCTGACTCATGAGCCGGCAATGCATAGGGTTTCGAAGGTGCGTGTGATGTAAAGATTGAGACTGATGGTATGTCAGAGGGGAGGGGAGGTGAGAGAGAGATACATAGAGAGAAAGGGGGGGGGGGAGAGAGAGAGAGAGAGAGAGAGGGGGGGTCAGAGAGAGAGAGAGAGAGAGGCAGGCAGGCAGGCAGATAGGCAGACAGGCAGATTCACAGACAGACAAACAGAGAAAGGGAGAGACAGAACCAGGAAGAAACGGAGACAGAGCGAGAGAACGTGTGTGTGTGTGTGTGTGTGGGGGGGGGGGGGGGGGTGCGCACGTGGTGTGTGTGTGTGTGTGTGTGTGTGTGTGTGTGTGTGTGTGTGTGTGTGTGTGTGTGTGTGTGTGAGTAGCTGGGTGTGCATGTTCACGCGCGTGTTTTGCTTGCGCACGAATTTACGATTATGTTACGTTTGTACTGGGCCCTATGTGACATATGCGTGAATGTACCCGTGGTGCCTGACATGTGTCAACGAAAAGGTAAAGAGTGTAATGCAATACAAATAACCTGGGCGCCATGGATTCCGATGTGATAACAGAAACCGTAGTAGGCACCCAGTCTCATGCCTACCTTCTTGTCTTTTTATTCTTTTTGTTTAAGGATTTGCAACCAGTTTTTGCTTCATGTTTGTCCCCCTCCCCTTAAAGTTGTTTTCTAACTTTCTCTTTTTAATATATCAAGCTGTCTCCAGGTTGCCGTGTAGTGTATCCCGGGGCCTATACCTTTCTCATCATTATCACCTGATTGCTATCAGAGTCAGACTGGCTATTCCACGCATGTATCCTATGTATGTGCATATGTCGTATGCATGTATGTAAGGTATGTTTGTTTTTGTATATATATGTATATATATATATATATATATATATATATATATGCATATGTATATTTATACACATATAGCTATCTCTCTATCTATCTATCTATATATATACATACGTATATACATATATGCATTAATGTTTATATGTATGTGTGTAAGCATACTTGTGTGAACGTGTGCAATTTATTAATATATGCATACATGTATGTGTGCAATGCATATTGGTCAAGTTACAACTGCACTTTGTGGATGAAGAGCACCATAGGCTGACCAACCTGGAGGCCGGGGATCAGGGGGGAAACACGTAATGCCCGCCTTAATACGGACCTCGCATCGGCCTGTGTCTCAGACCTGACGACGATAAACCGTTGGAGCTGAAATTACCAGGGCGGCTGGAACTACATTTGGCTTCCAAAAGATCTTCGTTGAAGGGCTTTAAGTCTTCTCATTCCGTTCACGGTGCGTCACATGACTTCCGGCCTAAAAAATAACTTGTCCTTGACACCCACTGGATAATTGACATGCATCTTACTTTCAACCTGCAGCACGTTCTCTTAATGTCACAGGTTCATGTCATTGTGAGGTGGTTTCAGATCCGTACACAACTATAAATTTACTACATCTATTAAACCGATGACCAGCTCAGTAGATAACAAATCCAAATGCATAAATAACATTGTTATCAAGTCATCTATTTGATAAACCCAACTAAATAACAAGTAATGATAATGATCAACGTAATAATAATCATAATTACAGTAATCATTATAATCATCATAATAGTAATAATGATAAAAGTAGTAATAATATAATAACAAGAAGAAGAAGCACCTTCGGATAGGATTATTAGGTTACAGTGAATGAATACCAAGACCGCTGACACTGAAGCAAATTAGCCGCCTCTCCGCGTAACACCACCCTCGTTGAGACTCTTTTAGACACAGACAAGACAAAAAAACATGCTAAGTGGCAGGTGCACCAAGTACAGTCGGTATTGGCAAGGAGCTCGCAACATCTTCAGGGCGCGGGACCTTAAAGAAATGCAAATAACACTCCATCCTTTTCTGTGCAGTCTTTTTTTTACCGACGATTCTATGATTGGTTAGTTACGTTAATGTTTTACGTCCACATCCAAGCAGGTGATGTGACGGGCGCAGATAAACTATTCGTCAGCAAAGAGAGTGGGAGTATGGGGTGGGGAAGGGGGATGGGGTGAAGGGAGAAGGGAGGGAGAAAGGAAAGAGAAGGGAGGGATGGCCTGTAAAAAAAAACAACAACAACAACAACCCACCCTGCCATCAACAGAGCAAAAGTGCCTGAAGATGGGCTGCGAAAATCGCAGTTTTTACTTTCAAGTTGGACACCTGCTGGGTTCAATTCCACAACATCTGGCTGCAAACGTGGTGATCTACTACTAAGCCAGTCAGGCACCTGTATTCTTGGGATGAAAGAAAACGATCAGATGATGAAAGATCTCTCTGAGGAAAGATGGCCAGATGATGATGATAAACTTTGTTTTTTTCATCGACGATCCTTTAGACGACTTAGGATGAGACAATGAATGTTCCTTTGGAAGAAATATAACCAGATAGGTCTGATGACAAAAAGGATGACGACTATTGACGTCAGCAGCAACAACTGTGGCAGTTACAAATATGGCAACGGCAGCAGCAGCGATAACCACAACAGTACCAAACTATCAACAGAATGATAAAACGTTTCCTCATCAAACGTCCATTTACCGCATCATCTCGTCTTGAACATAATAAAATTGATGAACAGTAACGCATTGCCATGTGATTCACATTCCACTTATCAGTGGTTGTGTGTAGTGTGTGTGTGGTGTGTGTGTGTGTGTGTGTGTGTGTGTGTGTGTGTGTGTGGTGTGTGCTGTGGCGTCGCGCGCGTGCGCACGTGTGTGTATATGTGTGCGCATGCATGCATTTATGTGTATTAGTGTGCGAAAAGCATACACATCTGTTCTAAAATGCATATATACAAGTGCATTAACATGCATGCGCCGCGCGCCAAAACACCACACACACACACACACACACACACACACACACACACACACACACACACCACACTCTAAGAAAACAAAAGCATACTCCCCATAAGGCAGCCACTCACACAATACACATACATGCACACACAAACACACACACACACACGCACACGAACGCGCACGTACACGCACATGCACACGCACACACACACACACACACACACACACCACACCACGCCCCGCGCGCACGCACGCACGCACGCACGCACGCGCACGCACGCACGCACGCCCCACACACACACACACACACACACACACACACACACACGCAAGCGTGCTCTAAACAACAAAAACACAATTGCCATGACTCACAAGAAAACTATTCTAGAAAACTGTTCCCTCTTTCACAGGGGATTCTTCTTTCATCTTGGTCACAAAAAAAGAAAGAAGAACAAACACAAAAGGAATGGGGAGTTAAAAAAAAAAAAGAAAAAAAAAAGAAGAGAAAATGGTGATTGAAAAAAAGGGAAACAAAGATGGAAGGAGATGGAGAAACAAGAAAGATATTCTGGTACACACAACACTGCAGACCTCATTAAGAGAGGAATTCGCTTCAAGCCGGGGCAGACGCAGGCATCATCGTGTCTCAGGCAGAACAGAAGCCCTGGCTTCACAGGGTTTTTGTTGGCGCCACTGGTGCAACAGCAGCAGCATCTCTCTCTCTCTCTCTCTCTCTCTCTCTCTCTCTCTCTCTCTCTCTCTCTCTCTCTCTCTCTTCTCCTGCTCCTTCCCCCCTCTCTATCTCTGTCTCTCTTGTTTTGATCAATCCCAGATTCCACATAGTCTACTGTGAGCGGGATTTGGGGGGTGAAGTTGGGGAATGGGAGATTGGGGGACGGAAGGTGATCAGTTTTATCTAACGAGCATCGATAGATAATGTATTAACATCAAGTTCTACTGGTCTGAGACTCTTGACGGACATCTTGTTCACTGTGGGATCTACTGGCACTAGCATCGCATACCTGCTCTCTCTCTCTCTCTGTTTGTTTGTGTGTGTGTGTGTGTGTGTGTGTGTGTGTGTGTGTGTGTGTGTGTGTGTGTGCGTGTGTGTGTGTGTGGGTGTGCGTATGTGTGTGTATAAAGAGGATGTGTACGTATGAATGTATGTATGTACATACATGTATGTATATATGTATGTACATTATATATATATATATATATATATATATATATATATATAAAATATAATATCACTACATTGTCTGTTCTAACATCCTCCATCTTCCACAAAATGAGTCATCCAGATCACCTACTCAGCCTGTACTTAGTACACCATTGCTCATCTTCGTATCATCTACATTCGCCGACGTAAAGGTCCTTCAGGTCACAATGCCAGACCTACTACCTTCCACCTGCTGCACGATCAAAGCCTTCCAAATCAATTAGCGGCGAAACATTGCCGGGTTGTTATCTTCCATTTCCGGCAAGGTAACGGCCATCCAGATTGCGGGGCCGATCTGTGTAATGACGATAGTACAGCGCATATGGTGGACCGGAATAGCCCAGCGGTAGAGCGCCGGACTCGTGATCCACGGGTTGCGGGTTCGAATCTCCGCCGGGCCGTTTTGGTACTGAGGGATTTTTCCCTCGGAGTTAACATTGGTTCTGACTCCATTTCCCATACAGTCCTTCGAATGAGACTCTAAACCGAGGTTCTGTGTGTGAATGCACGCATAACATCTTGCACACACATAAAATCCCATCACCAACTTTCGGAAGAATAGGCCAGTTTGGCCGTTGGTATGGATGACACGTTACACATAGCATGCACCTTCCCCGAAGTTGGAGTATGGCTGCCTTAATGGGGGATAAAAAAGACGGTCATACACACAAAACTCAACTCCCTACACCACGGTATTATGGATTGTGGTGTGTCTCTATTTGACGCCAGGAGCGCAGACACAACCAGCCGTGTCTCCCTGATGAGTTCCGATCCAGCAGACGAAAGGCCTCGGAGCAGGCAATACAAATATATCTGCCTTCAAAAGGGATTACGATGGTTCCCTTATGCAGCTAGTGAAGAGTTTTCATATCTGTAATATATTTTCTTAATTTCGTGTTCCCCGTTTCTCCATCTTCAAACTCCCCCCCCCCCCCCCCCCCCCCCCCCCCCCCCCCTTAAGTCCAAATCTTTGCCAAGTCATTACTATGAAGACAGTTGAGTTGTTAGCCTGCGCTTGTTTTTTCCCCCACTATTAGATTGTTCGTCTATGTATTTGTCTGACTTTATTCAAGTTTAAAAGGCTGTGCCAGTCTTGAATAAAAGTTACTCTGTGTCAGGTTTTCTTATGTGAGCAAAGGTTACCCCACTTGTTTACTGTTTGTTGTTTACTGTTCCCTGCCTCATTTCATTTCCAATTTCAACTCCCTTTGTTGAGTAGATGGGATTAGTACTTGCCTGTCTGCACAGGGAGTGTCCGCAGGAGTATCAGCCTGCGTACGCAGAAGAAGACAGCGCATGTAGTAGGCTTCGATACCTTTCATTTCTGACAATAATCTGACATCAATAGACTTCAAACATCAGTACTCTGAAAAGATAGCACAATTCAAATTGTATCACTTGCAAAATGCTGATGTTCTTTATCAAATGGGTATTTTGGATCTTGACTGATTTCACGATACACATAATAATAACATGTTGTTGCATAGACTTTTTCTGGTGTTATTCTGTATTCTCAGGTGTGTGCACAAATGTGTAGTATGATGGATGGTGTGCACTCGTTCAGCGAAGATAAGGGGGGAAATACTCTCTCTCTCTCTCTCTCTCTCTCTCTCTCTCTCTCTCTCTCTCTCTCTCTTCTCTCTCTCTCTCTGTGTGTGTGACGTAGCCACTTCAAGAGAACCACCTCTTTTTTTTTCAGAGCCTTAGACCTCATCTCGTGCCAGCCTCACTCAAGAATTGGCACCACAGGTGCTGGTCTACCCCACACGCAGCAGACATCAACTCTACCCCTAATATCCAGCCTCTATACATGAAATGAGTGTTTTGGTTTGTCCCATTTTCTGTGCCGCACGTGCATCAGAAATGATTATTGCAGCTTCTCTGCGTGTGAGTGTCTGTGTCTAATATGGACAAAACAACAGGTACACAGATAAAGGGGAAACACAGATAAAGGGGGAAACACAGATAAAGGGGGAACACAGATAAAGGGGGAACACAGATAAAGGGGATACACAGATAAAGGGGAAACACAGATAAAGGGGGAACACAGATAAAGGGGATACACAGATAAAGGGAACACAGATAAAGGGGGAACACAGATAAAGGGGATACACAGATAAAGGGGGAACACAGATAAAGGGGAACACAGATAAAGGGGAAACACAGATAAAGGGGATACACAGATAAAGGGGGAACACAGATAAAGGGGAAACACAGATAAAGGGGATACACAGATAAAGGGGAAACACAGATAAAGGGAAACACAGATAAAGGGGATACACAGATAAAGGGGAAACACAGATAAAGGGGGAACACAGATAAAGGGAAACACAGATAAAGGGGAACACAGATAAAGGGGGAACACAGATAAAGGGGGAACACAGATAAAGGGGATAACACAGTAAAGGGGAAACACAGGTAAAGGGGGAATACAGATAAAGGGGGAACACAGATAAAGGGGGAAACACAGATAAAGGGAAACACAGATAAAGGGGAAAGATAGAGGAACACAGATAAACGGGAACACGGGTAAAGGGAGAAACACAGATAAAGGGGAAAACAGGTAATGGGGAAACACAGTAATGGGGAAACACAGATAAAGGGGAAAACACAGATAAAGGGGGAAACATAGATAATGGGGAACACAGATAATGGGGGAAACACAGATAAAGGGGAAAACACAGATAAAAGGGGAACACAGATAAAGTGGAAAACACAGGCAAAGTGGAAAACACAGATAAAGGGGAACACAGATAAAGGGGAAAACACAGATAAAGGGGAAAACACAGATAAGAGTGC
>CM065716.1:57449739-57484739 GCA_033310375.1 Conus canariensis | reverse complement strand
GCGTTCTCTTCACTGCGAACTTGGTACACCTGGTTTTGTTTTAGTGGTTTTGGTACTTGTTTTTGTTTGAGGGTTTTTTTTCCCCGGCGTTTCTGCCCATTCGTTCCAGTGTCCGTCCGCTCCGCGTGACGCTGACTGCTGCTGCGGTTATCCTTGTGTGTTCACTGACGTTTTGATTCTTGTCTGCCAGCGTTGAAGTAGTTGAAATACTACGCCAAAAATACATGGCGGGCTGATGGATGGACGCGTGAAGACAGCACCCCGTGAGAGATCCCTAATACCATATGTTCACGTGATCTAGCATGCGTACCCACCCCCTATTCCACCCTCCACATTCCCCACTCCCGTCTTCTGACTCACCTATCTTCAATTAAACTCCAGTGAGTTTTGGACCATAGGTATTTAAATTCTTTCCGATGATGCATGAAACTCGAGATCTCATGTACGTTTAACACACGTCAACAAAGAAAATATTTCCCCAGATAAAGCAGTAGAATTCAGCACTTCAACGAATAAATGAATTCAAACACACGCAGCGCAAAAATTGGACACACCACATTATGAGTACCCATCCCCACCTCTACCTCACCCCCCACCCCACCCCCACCCCTCCACACACACTTCCATCTCCTTCACGGCTTCCCCTTTCCCCTCATACCCACGCTGCCCTCGCTTCCCGCTTCCCCACAATTCACTTCACCTCCTTTCCACTAGTGTAGAAAGTATAATGCCAGCCAAGATCATCCCCGACATCAAATTCCTTTTTTCAATCCCGTATTGTATCCTGCTTAATCCGAATGCAGTCTTTCATTGCTTTCAAGATTTCGCGGAGAGAGAAAGAGAGAGAGAGAGAGAGAGAGAGAGGGGAGAGGGGGGAGAGAGAGGGGGGGAGGAGGGGAGAGAGAGAGAGAGAGAGAGACAGACAGACAGACAGACAGATAGACAAGACAGGCAGACAGACAGACAAACAGGCAGGCAGGCACACAGAGACAGATGGGAGGAGGGGGGGGGGGGGGGGAGAAAGGATAGCACGAAATGGTGAGAATGAGAGAGAGACACACACACACAAAAAGAGATTTAGAAGACAAAGGACTGAGATAGATACAGAGAGTAATAAATAAAGGGAGAAAAGGAAAAAAAAATATGGAGGAGAGCTGTCAGATCGAATTGTTGACGCGAACGGGGGGGGGGGGGGGGGGGGGGGGAGGAGAGAGAGAGAGAGAGAGAGAGAGAGAGAGAGAGAGAGAAGCAACAAGAAGAAAAAAGAAAAAAGCAAAAATTGTTTACGACGAGTCAGAGTGGGGGAAGGGAAAACTGGCGAGGAAGGCAAGAGGATGGGAGAGTGGGGGGGGGGGGGGGGGGGGGGGGGAATGGGGGGTGGAGGAGGCGCACAGCAGGAGACAGACCTGACACAGAGGCCAATGGCTCCAAAAAGATAAGCAGGGAAAAGCTGATGAAGAAGAGTTCACAGCCGTACTGTGTCTGTCTTCAGCGAGTAAAAGGGGCGAGCTTTTCACATGGCGGTGCGAACATCGTTTTAACTCCGCACGTGCAGTTTCTCGCTAAAAGCTGAACGGCGTTGCACGAGGCTGCTGCTGCTGCTGCTGGTGGTTTTCGCCGTTGGCCAGATTTTAGGGAACTGAAACGCCGCCGTACGGGGGAAGCGTGTGCTGGACCCAGTCGCCGGGAATTTCTGGAATTAACTCGATTCCCTGCAACATCAACATTCACAGTAGGTTGTCGGTTATCTTGATTTTTGTCATGTCACTAACTTTCTCCTTTCTCTTTGTGTTTTTATAAGGATGAAGTCTGGAATTTGATTGGTGCTTTAAAAACAACGGATTCTTGCCGGAATGGAATAATGCCGCTAGGTCCCAGTACCACTAAGGTACAGTTCCAATACAGTCCAATCAGGGACAGACTTAATGGTACTGGGCCCTGCGGTGCTGATCGTAACGGACCAACCTTTTTCGATTATTATTTATGTTCCACTTGATATCGAGAGTTTTCTGAATTTTTTTTTTTATCTAGTTGTCTTCCTATTTCTAAATCACATAATTAGAGGCACTGACTTCAGTACTTTAATGGTATTTAATACGACTCTGATCAATTCTTCAATACGTGTATGATCGATCATATGCTTTAAGTATCAGTTTTAGTTACCTTTGAGTTTGTTCGTTTTTGTGTATTTGTTTGTTCGCTTTTTCTATAATTATAATGATGTTCGGGCACTTGTTTGATTAGAGGCTAAACTGGCAGGGTTGGTGACTTTTTTTTTCAATCCCAGCTCTCAAGCAGGGTTTCAGTGGGGTGTTTTTTGTTTGTTTTGTTTTTTTTTTTTTTTTTTTGAAACAGAGGACAAAATGTTGCACTCAATTAGGCATACCATAACAAAACAAAGCAAAACAAACAGAAAAGCTCACGTCAGTATTTCTTTTGACCGCATTTATGTTCACGCGACTTTGGCCTGGAAAAGACCGTTTCCCAAACCTTAATCTTCATCACTTCCTTATCACCAGTCTCTTTCTCTACCTTTTTCTTGCTGCCCATCTAACACATTGCCGTTCTGATGCTGTACAGTGTACAGTACTGGATGGACGACCCCTTTCTCGTCACTCTCGGAATGGCTCCTCCCTGTCTGCCATACTAGACGCGGACCATACAGATGCGGAGCGGCTAGCCTTGCATGTAATGAACAGCTATTTTTTTCCCCCCTTTCTCGTTTGCCCCAGGCGTCCTTGCAAAACCCGGTTCGTCCGCCATCCTGAATCAAGGTGGAGAGGGAGCAGCGTCCAGCACGACTGGGAGAGCCAAACGTCCTTCCAGCCTGTCCCTAGACCTGCAGCAGCCTTTCTGTGCAGCAGCCGTGGGCGAACGGTCCGTCAGCATGGCCGGCAGACCCGAGCTCCCCTATGGCTACCTGGGCCCCCAGGGCAAGTGGCAGGACTGGGGACTGTGCACCGTCAGCCACAACAGCCCCGAGATCTGCACCGACAACAACCGCGTGGACATCCAGATCAGGACCTCGCAGCCCATGAAGGTAAACAGTAGGTGTTCGCTTTTCATGGAGAGAGAGAGAGAGAGAGAGAGAGAGAGAGAGAGAGAGAGAGAGAGAGAGAGAGAGAGAGAGAGAGAAGAAAAAAGAAACAAAGAAAGAAGGAAAAAAAGAAAAATGCAAACATAAGCAATTCTCTGCCTACACCACCTCCTCTCTCTCTCTCTCTCTCTCTCTCTCTTCTCTCTCTCTCTTCTCTCTCCCGCCGCCACTACCCTGTCCCATTGTTTTTGGTGATATTTTGTTTATAACCTCTTCCTGTCACGCGTTTTAACGCATAACGATTCCATCGTGATTTTTCAGTTATCTCCGGATTAGGCCGATCCTAGTCTGGTCTGACTTAAGGCACATAGCCAAAATTGATCATAGAACAACGGGGTGTGCACAGATTTATCTTACATGTGCTATGTGGCAGCTCAGACTTTTTGCTCCCATTGTTACCAAGTCCTCAAAGAGCTTGGGGGGGGGGGGGGGGGGGGGGTGGGTCCCATAACCATCCTTATAAAAATGACTTTTTTTGGGGGGGGGGGAGGGGGGGGGGGGGGGGGGCGGCTCGCATTCCAGAATTCAGCTGCTGTTTATCGAGTCAGATCTCTCTGCGGTGATCAGGGAGATAGGTCAGCAAACCGGCTGTAGTTTGCTGTTGGGGGAGGGGGGGGGGGGAGGGGAGCTGGCTGTTGGCAGTGGCTCATTAACCTACTGGTGGAGAAAAGCAGCTGTCTTGAAAGTTCTGGGATTGGAGACATGACGGAGAGACAGTTGGTGCCTTTGACCCTGTACGATGAATCTTGCTGCTCCAGCCTGTATCCGGTCCAGCTTCTTGACGTTGATTTGGTGGCGTGGTGTCCAGACAATATCTCCGTATTCTAGTTTTGATGTCGCAGGGTTGGAGACAATGTTGCAGTTTTCGTTGCAAGAAAGCAGGGGCTGGACTGGCTGTGTTGGTGGTACACACGCCGTCGATGGACATACCCCTTGTTTCCGATATCACCATACCAGTGTGTGGAGTTGTACTGATTGTTGGACGGTCTCATATTTTTTTTCAAACTGTACAAATTGTATTATCTTCTTGATACTAATGATGTAGCACTTCTTTTTTTTATATTTATTGAATCACATACCCCCACATGCCAATGTCCATTCCTCGAGTACCTTTAGGCGGTCACAGAATGTTCTCATCTCACTGTACAGAATATAGTCATGACTGTGCGAACAGGCCATTGCAACTTGACTAAAGCTGATGTATCATTTATGGGCCACATTAAAAACGATTTTTAAAAAAGCTGTGAGCACACTACTGAGTGTGTTGGGGACACTGTTGCCGCTTACGTTGCAATAAACCAGGGGCTGGACTGGTTGTGCCGGTGAGTGTCGTATTTCCGTGTGAAGACATTCCTAAACTGTGTCCATCGTTACCTTCACTGACTTTTCACCGTCCAGAACACCACCCACGATGTGATCCATCAGGAGGTTTTCAATCCATCTGGACATAGTAGCTCTGGACACTGTGTTTGGACGTCGCGCCGGGACCATACAGCATAGATGCGCGTTCCCTGGTTGGTGGATTGGGGATCCCTCAATCTTTGCGCTTGGGGGGAGTGACTGGATAATACGGAAGAAGGTGCCGCGAACCAACATAGCCAAAGAGAAGGAAAACTGGAGTCTAAACCCGCACTGTCTGCTGTACGTTAGCCCGTATTAACAGGGTAACCAGACAACCATGAGCTTCTGAAGTCAGAGCGTGTCGGCTGAGGCCAGCGGGTAGACCTCCGGCAAAGTCACAACAAAAATAGTACGCCCTACGTTGGGAGTACTATTTTTGGTCACAAGCATAGGAGAAGATCAGACACTACGCATCTCACCCATTATAGTCATGCAGACTGATATCACGTATGGTATGGTGCTCGATCCCGTGGTTCACCAGGCGGTGACAGCGGGGCTCAGCCTCCAGCCACAGCAACTGGAGAAGCAATACAGGAAGAAAACAGTCCTGCCCATCCTTTCAAGCTTTGAGACGCCAGACGTGGCCCAGTCCAGTTGAGGTTTAGAAGCTGTGGAGACAGGTGGGGTCTCTGCGGCGGACTGTGGACTTCGCCTTAGTAACGGGATTGAGGATCTAGCATGGCCGGGTACGCGAAAGAAAGAAAGACTCTGTGTTTGGACAGTCCATGAAGAAATTTCCAATGTGGGATTGTGCAAAAAGGCTTACTAAAGTGACGTACATCAACTCGATTGGGTTCAAACATCAAGAGAGGAGAGTCATGCTTAGTTGTAATGAAGCCGGTGCCGCACGACAGAGAGAGAGAGAGAGAGAGGGGGGGGGGGGGGGAGGAGAGAGGAGAGGGAGAGAGAGAGGAGAGAGAGAGGAGAGAGAGAGAGAGAGACAGACAGACAGAGCAGACAGAGACAGACAGAGACAGAGAGAGCGAGAGATGGAAATGGAAAAAAAAAATTATTCAGCATAGGCCACAGCCCAAACACATTTGACACATTGACAATGACCATATGAGACACATCGAAACATTTAGCATGAAGTTCTAACGTCTGTAACGAAAGAGTATCATAGGCACATGCTTCAATATTAGCATTCAGATTCTTTAACTGCATCAGCACGCCTCTTAAAGGTTTAGTATAGATATAAGCATAAATTGTTCAGTACGTTGCTGTTACTATTTGTTATCAGTAATGCCACATGGAATAAACATGGGTTGGCAGAAAACTTTTGCGGAATAAACTTTTGCCTAAAATCGCAGTCTAGGACAGCAAAACAGAATATGTACTTCATCTTCCTTTACATTTTTGCACATAGGGCGTATCAAAGAATTATTTGAAGCTTTATTATACCTGTCACGATGAATAGACATGTCTGTTAATCCGGATCTAAATTTTTGTGAAATTACATTTAAGAAATCTGTCAATATCGACAACAAGATACTTTTCACAGCTCCTATTTAACTTAAAAGTTCTATACAAAAAAAAAAAAAAAAAAAAAAAATCGGTCACTGTCTAGAACACGTGCATTCCAGTTCTGCCATCTGCAGTCTATAAGTCTTGGCGAAATTCGTGCAAAAACAAATTAACATTTTCAAGTCCATAATTCAACCGTACTATTCCAAATCCATTCTGAAATAATATTTCTCTCTAACACCTGACACCCACGTATATTTGCCACGCGAATCTAATCACATAAGAGTCGTGTAAGCTTTAACAGGTAGTCTGTTTATATCAATGCGTAATATTTTAAGCCAATACATTGAACAGACGAGTTTATATATACAGGGTAATGTTCTGTCTCTCCATACACTAAATGATGAGAGGGAGAGAGAGAGAGAGAGAGAGAGAGAGAGAGGAGGAGAGACGGTTGTACAATGGTTTAATTTGGGTCGAATTGTCAAAGGTATTGAGCAGATGGTGGGAAGTGAAATCCATTCCAGTATCTTTCAGGACACCGTCATTAACGCCCTGGGTCTATAAGCACATGAGACCACGAGATGTGAGCTGGGTTATCCAGTCTTTAGGATCTAAGGAGCGCTGCAAGATGCCCACAGAGCTGGAGCAATGGTGTCAGTTGTTTGAGTTTAGAATGATGTTGGAAGTGCTATCTGCTTCTGATCCGATAGCTTTCGTAGGTTACGATTTTTCAATGTGGTGACATTTCTTCTCGAATAATGTTGGAGATGCCATCATGTTGATATTTTTCAATGACTCTATTGCTCTTCTCGTGTTGATGTGGATGTCTGAGACTGGTTGGTATACGGGTAGGCTACATCCTGGTGAGACGGAAGCGGGGAGAAGAGGAGAGAGGGAGGGAGTGTCGTAATCCCGTGTGAAGACATTCCTGAACTGTTCAACAATATTTATGCTTTTCCTTCCACATAGCTGATCGTAACACCATTTGTCTTCAGTGGTGATACGCATTCTGCTGTTCTGCCTTCTGCTTTTTGAGATCCTGCCAGGGGGGCTTGGAGCTCGGGCCAGCAGACATGGTGTGAATATTATCCCATTCCTCAATCAAGATCTGTCTTCTACATTCGTTCTGGGTTAATGAACCCAAATACTTTCTCTATGACCCCCCCCCCCCCCTCCGACACACACACACACACACCTCTCTCTCTCTCTCTCTCCCTCCCTCCCTGTGTGTGTGCTGTGTGTGTGTGTGTGTGTGTGTGTGTGTGTGTGTGTGTGTGTGTGTGTGTGTGTGGCGCGCGCGCGCGCGCGCGCGCGCGTATGTCTGCGTGTCTGTGCGTGTCTCGTCTGTGCGTGCGTGCCTCTTGTGTGTGTGTGTGTGTGTGTGTGTGTGTGTGTGTGTGTGTGTGTGTGTGTGTGTGCGTGCTGCATGCGTGCGCGCGCATGCGTACGTGTGTGTGTGTGTGTGTGTGTGTGTGTGTGTGGCGCGCGGCGCGCGTGCGTGCGTGCGTGCGTGCGTGCGTGCGTGCGTGCGTGCGTGCGTGCGTGCGTGCGTGTGTGTGCTGCGTGCATACGCGAACACTTCCATTTTCATTTTTTAAGCAGCGATGTTCTCTCATTTCCAAATTCTTATAAAAAGCAAATGGTGAGGTAGGTAGGGGGAATAAGCACCATAGCATGCTGTCCCTACTATTTGACTTCAAATATCAGGGGGAGGGGGGAGGCAGAAGATAGTTTACCCCCTCCCCACCCTTCACCCCCAATATTTTCATCGGGGGGAGGGGGGCTGCTACGCGCGCGCTCACACACACACACACACACACACACACACACCACACACACACACACACACGCGCGCGCGCGCGCACATTTCGTTCTATATTAGTTAGTTCTTAACTGATTAGTGCGGAACGGAACCCGATCTCACCTCTGAAAAAACAAAACCGACCGAGTTTGATAATTTTTTTTTCTCCAGACTACTTTAGCAATCTTGTCTCGTCTTATGAATATTGCTGTCCTCTTTCCCCTAAATTCGCGTGGTTCTTCTTTTTTCGCGTTCTGCAAAGTTTGTTCAAAAATTCATTTTGTGGCTTTTTTTTTTCTCTCTATTTTCATGTGTTTTTGGTCTTTGAAATCCATCAGACAAGGAAGGATCTAAAAATTACTGGTGTGATGTGATGATTGTGAATGTGTACGTAGATTCAATGAAACGGGGACGTATCCAAAAATTGTAGAAAATGCTGATCTAACAGTATAATCATTATATGATGTTGGTCGAAAACATGAGACGAGAGAGAACCCCCATATAAGGTGATCTTTATATGATCAGTTTTATTTCACCGCTGAGGTTATCACTGTTCAAATGTTAACTGAGGCAATGAATGGACATTTTCTCTGTAACAAAACCTGCATCCATTATGTTCCAGGTTACCGCCAATTTGATATCTTGCTGCTCGGACGATGAATACAAAGATAACGTCTTCACTCAAACGCAGGGCGATATCGTCACTCTGGTCATTGCCATGCCTACAGCTGGCTTTTTCAAGCTTCAGATTTACGCCCTACTGTCCTCGGATGAGAGTAAGACCCTGCCTAATGTCTACAACTACCTCATCCACAACATGGCCGAGCCTAAAGACCGCGTGGCCCCTTTCCCCAAACAGTTCGCTCAGTGGAAAGAGGGCTGCCACCTGGCGGAGCCCTACCACCTTCACCCGGAAAAGGATGCCGTGCAGTTCAAGGTGACGGTGCCGGATGCCAAGGCCGTGGCGCTGACGGTGGACAATGAGTGGTACCACCTGCAGAAAGGCAGTGACGGGGTCTGGCAGGGCGAGGTCAAAGGTCTGCAAGCCCTCAGGAGCAAGGTCAAGAAGGCATCACTCAACGCCAACTACGGGCCGGATGAAACCAAGTACACCTCTCTGCTTGAATACAATTTGTAAAGCGGAGGTTTGTTTTCATTGCGCCTTGCGTGGTCTTAGTTCGGTCATCTGGCCATGAGCTTTGCAGCAAAGCTTTGAACGTTCTGGTGTGAAGACCAGCCAATCTAGGAAGGGTTGGTGGGAGTTCTCCCTACCTCCTCTCAGACGGGAGGACCGATGGAGGGACGCGATTCACTGGCATGTACGGACCATCTGCAAACACTGCCCCATAGCTTGGTAGACTGGTCTTTCATTTGTGGAATTTCATTGGTATTTAGACACTGTAAACCAGCAATGGCATTCATCACCTCTGTACGTCTTCCCGAGTTTCCGACTGGTGAACTTCTTTGAACAGGTTCTGCTCCATCATCTTGGGATCCAGTTTCGTTTCCCAACAAATTTTCGGAGCAGGACTCTTGCCATCTCAACACCTCTCCTACCCTCTTAAACACACACACACACACACACACACACACACCCATACACACACGCACGCACGCACGCACGCACGCACACACACACACACACACACACACACACCTTTTTGACACCAATGAGTTTACGTACACATATCCATTCAGAAGCAGCCTTAATAATCCACCTGTTGACCAACATGGCATAGCCATGTTAGCCGTATTCATACGAGTCCCTTGTAGCTCCTGCTTTGAGCAGTTCGAAATGCGTTTGGCTGTACATCATTACCCGCTGATCGACCACAGCAGAAGGTCGAGTGGACGAGGGGGACAGTGTGTACATGACCTGGACGGACACTGGGAGCCAGTGATCGTGCCAACAGTTGACAGTGACCACGCATCCTGTCAACCTGTACGCGCGTGTGCCGTTATAAAAACTTCGTTTTAAAGGGCAGTGCAATCGTGTTTCGACACATGTTTTGCTTATTTTCGACATTGTGATCTGTTGTTTGCGGTTGTGTTGGTAGCCCGATTTTCTTGGACGTGTTCATTCAGTCTGACAGCAACACTACCAAGGGTAGGAAGCTTATTTACTAACCACGTCTGCATGATTTTAAAAAAATCAAACGTGTTTTCTTTCTTCTTTGATATTTTTTCAAACACACATCAACCAAGCATTTTGATGCACATACATTTTATTTTGCTCTTCCAACATTAGGTGCCGCAGTTCCCTCCTACATTCGTCTCTAGTTATGGGTTTTTACATGTTACTATATTGATCCCCACAATTTAGGCAGCAAGAGGTCGCTTCAATGGGATGTAACAACCATTGGTTTGTTCATACATGCACAATTCGCTGAATGCAGGTAGGAATTGCGGATCTTCTGTTTGTATGTGTGATCTTCTGAATGCTTACATATGCCAAAGAGATTAAAAAGCAGTTCAGGACATCACTAGCCGATTTGAACGATCTGGAAATATATCATACCCCAAACCAACTGGTTCTTCAGGGTTTCAAACCAAATTAAACATGGCGCTCTCATACACATCGTTCATAAATAAGCAACTTACGGATCTCCCACTGGTTCTGTAGAAAACCAAAACGTGCATATGCGGATAGCTTTTCAACACAAATAAAACGCATTTTGACAAGCACTGTTGTGTTAATGGTTCAGTCCTCTTTCTCTCATGCTGTTGATAGTGATCACTGAAATATTTTCTGGGCAGCTTGATACTGTAAAGATGTGCGTCATTCATCTTTCTGTCATAAGATCCTGCCTACAATTATCTCCCCTCCTTGTTCCCCATTTTATTACGTGCGGGTTATCGCGCATGCCGTCAGTCGTGCACACATGAGTTCGCCTAAATTAAGAAATGTTAATAATTTGATCTTCCCAAGAAATGTTGGGAAGAGCACCCTGCGACTGAAACAGTGCGGTTTTTGACATCAGAACGGGAGTTTTTTTTTTATAATTTTTTTATATAGGTCAGCATATGCGTTATTAACGAGACAAAGTTTATTTTCTCCTGTACATAATCCAACTGTATATTTGTTAAGTTATTCATCAAGCCCATTTCAGTTATTTTGTGACTGCTTTTGTTACTGTTTCATTAAGACAAAGATGAACGTACTGTTACTGTCTGATTGGGAGGGGAGAGATGGACATGCCAAGCTTAACCCCCCCCCCCTCACTTTCATCCTGCATGTGTGTGAAAATACTTGTGGCTAGTGGAAGTTGTCAAGACCAGAACCACATCTCCTCAAGTTTGCTAACATCGAAAGATGAAGTGACCATTAATAACTTATCAGACACACACACACACACACCGCGTCAACCCGGCATGTCCTCCCCCCTCCCTCTCCTCATTTATCCCCCTCCCTTCGTATTTCTAATGAAACAGAAGAAAAACTTGTAACAGAGGACCATGAATGCACATGTATATGTCCTAAGTATGCTTGCCTGTTTTCAACAAAATACGCATACCTTCATGCAAACAGCTGGACCTATTTCAATGCCAGTCATAGAAGAGGACAGATTATCCTTTGAACCTAACCCAGTGTTGTGACCTTGATCTTGGCTCAGTCATGACCTTGGTATTATCATTCAAGGTTTGATTGTAGTTTTGTTGTTGTTTTTTTTTTTTTTTCTTTCTCCCTGTGCAGTTTATATTTATCTTGAAAACAAGTGACCTTGCAACAGCTCTTAAGGCTCTCGTAGAAATACTTGTCTTCCATTTCTTTGGAATATGTCAGCGAATTTTTGTCCCATTTTTTACAGTGATCTTAATCAAATTCAAGGTCATTATGACACTTTCTACATATTCATTCTGTGAATGGAAAACGCATTCATACTGCTTGGTTATCTGACTTAGTTTTTCCATTTGGCCGACCATTTGGTCAATTTTTATGCTGTATAAGCTGTAGACTTTTGAAGTTTTGTGTGGCCATATTGCAGCTCAATTAAAATGTTTTAAGTTACCAGGTTTTGTGTACCCCTCTCTCTCTCTTCCCTTCCTGCATTATCTTCTCAACACACACACACACACACACACACACACTCTCTCTCTCTCTCTCGTTTACCCATCTCACCATAACAAAGAAAAACAAAAACTAAAGTGCATGCATATTTATTGACATAGTCAAAACAGAAAAGGACTGACCCAATCTGACTCCGTACCACTGTGATCCTATCCCTACACAGAAAAAGCATTGCGAGTATGTGTATGAATATGTGCACTTTTGGAGGGGAACAGTGTGTATGCGTGCGCGCGCGTATGTGTGTGTGTGTGTGTGGTGAGTGTGTAAGAGTGTGCGCATGTAAGTGTGTGCATATGAATTCATGTGTCACTTGCGTGCATACTTTATTTGTATTCATGCACATGACCGTGTTTTGCTTGATATCTAACAGCAACATGAACAGGCAACTGGATGTACTGCAGAAAATCATTCAAAACGAGTAGAAGGAATAGAGAGATGAATGTTGAAACCACACGATGGTTGTGGAGTCGAGGTCACAGTGGTACTGGATTCAGTGACAGGGACCCACCACGCAGTAAGTACATATACTAACATGCACACACAAAAGTACGTCGACACGCGTATCAAACACACCGATGTGTGCAGCAAATGACATTTGTCAACAACTCTACATCTAACCGGTTAGCAACAGTATACTAGTATACTGGTACCCAAACCCTAAAGCAATGCATGCATGTTTATCAACCTGGCTTGAAAAACATCTTTGCAAAAAGAAAAGCACTGCAAAAAAAATAGCAAACAAGATGATGCACTGTACATAACCGAGACTGTAAGTAAAGAACAATCTAGAAAAAACATGTTTCGTAATAAACATGAAAGCATGACACTCAGATGTCCGTAACTTCATAGCTGCTAGCATGGATCAACTGTGTGCTATAAACAACAACAAAGTTTGGTCCCATTGCTAATTTGTTGGGTGCCAGAGGTCTGCCTCAGTTTAATCATAGCCGTACTGACCACATGTCCTTTTTGGGGTGGTCATCACGTACACCCCTTGAAGTCTTCCATACGTGCTGTTCACAGAGACGCCAACCCTACTCAACTACGTTTATGAACAGACTGCAAATTTCATACAAAAGTCCTAGAATATTTTAGGAACATTCTGATCATCTGGTGCATCAACATGCATACAACATTTACCTACATCTAGTACTTGGCTTTACTACACAACGTTAACCTGCTACAAAGTCAATTTTAAAATGGAGGCAAATTCTTTAGGATGGACAGCACCACACATGGGGGTGCTTTTCAGTATAACCTGACCAAATTTGAACTGCCACGGCTGCTTCTTAACAGTTGCAGCTAAACTGACAGGACAATGTCGCTTAACCAAATTAGAACTACAACGCTATCCACGAAACAGTGAAGCAGACTCCAGAGATACTTGGAAAAAGAATAGTCACATCCTTTCAGATTTGGAAAGAAAAACCAACTACTGAGAGATCCACTCCATGTGAGTTCAGTACTTACGCACACATGACTGGCTCTGGCTCAGCTTCATCTCCTGAGACTAGTAGTGTGACTCACTATATCCCAACCTGTGATCAGCGCACCTTATGTGTCACAAAATGACCAACAAACTTGCAACAATAAATCAGGTGAATGATTATACCCAGCCAACATTAGCTTGTCAGAATAATTCTTATGTTGGTGTAATATCTGAGCAAACAGTGACCAGAAGTTATAAAAGAAAAAAAAAAAAAAAGACGAAATCTGGGCAGTTGGCATCTCTGTGTTCAGCAGAAGGCATCCATCTTCTCTTGCTTGCACTACCCAGCATAAACTAATGTGATGCAAAAAGGTGGCCCTGCAATTTCTGAAAGCTGCCAGAAATTAACTTTGTACATGTGAGATTCTGGATTCTGAAGTCAATGACAAATGAAGCCAGGCTCTCATCCCCCTCCAATACAACATGATGTATTCTGAAATTACATAAATCGCTTATGTAAACATTCATGGACAAAAACAGGTAGAAACTAGTCATGTTCTTTCTGTTTAAAAAAGGAAAAGAATTTTATCCATTTACAGTGTCATAACAAAGCCATGACTGCACTATTCTTTTAAACCGAGTTGGATTTCAAATACTTTAGAAATTACTTTCCAAATTTAGATTGACATTCAAAATAAAATGAAAAACACCAGGTGATATAACTGACACCCCCCCCCCCCCCCCCACAAGTTGTTTCTTTTTCTTTTAATCAGATTATAATCATTAACATATATACAGTGTCAAACAATATCAGACCGATTTTTTTTTTCTCTGACACAAAGAACAGTCACTCTTTAAAAAAAAAAAGAAGAAAAAAATATATGTATAAAAACAAAAATATGTTTAAAAATCAAAGCTCCCCCAAGCTAGACAAAGATTTACACTGCATGATGCAAATAAATTCTAACAAAAGGTACCATTCTTTTAATATGAAGCCTTAATCAATGTTGGACATCACTGTATTGTTTGGCAAGACAGAATATGTATCACCGAAATTATATTTTCATATCTTTGCTAACACTTATTAGAATAATAGAACACATACACAATTGTGTGCATCATCAATCTTTTTTTTAAAGAAAAAAAGAGAAGAAAAAAAAGAGGATCTACAAAATAATGGAATAACGATTTTCCATTTCATTAAATTCAATGTGTCCTAGTTTTCTGCAACTTCTAGACTTCATGTGAGGCCATGTACTGATCAATATAACTTCCAAAATAATGGATCCAGTCTTGCTTCAGTTATTCAGTGAATGTAGCAGACCAACAACATGAACATTTTCAATAAGCTTAAACACGAATCAAGAAGCCATTGTATGAAACAAAAACAAAAACCAAGGACCCAAAACATTTTTTACAAACATATGATTTACATTGTGGGAAAAAATCTACATCCAAAAGCACATAAAAGATGGCAAAAATTTCAATTGCTCAGTATGAAATTTCACTTATACTAATAACCTTCCCATAAAGACTTTACCTCTGTTACAGAAAAAAAATGATCAAAGATACTGATCAAAGCGGAATTTTATCAAACACTGGATCGTCAGTGTTAACTTACAACTCTTCATGAAGCACACACAAACGGACAGATCAATTGAAAATGACATGAAGAAGCTAGTCAGAGAAAAGAAGAGGAGAGGGAGGATGGGACAGGGATGATGGCACACCATGATTGTCCTATGGAAGTATGTACAACAACAGCCCAGTTCCAGGACCTGTGGACTGGGTTTCCAGAAACATTCCTGACAATGCAAATTCTGCAACACATTCCCCCTTTGGCTACCAATAAAATATCCTTCAGTGACTCCAGTCTATCTCAGATCAAAACATTAGAACATATGTAACAGATTTTATTTACAAAGAATCTTTTCCTACTGATTGCTTGCAGGGAATAGCAATAAACGAAACGCTAAAATTACCTAAACTAAAGGGAAAAACTACACATAAAACTATGTGCATCTGGAGGCATTCGATATAGCGTAATCAAGCCAGATAAAACGTTAAAAGGACAGAAATAATCTTTCAGAAAAATCAAGTAAGATCAAACAGTTCAAAGAACAGAAACAAACTTTCAGAAAGCCTTATCTTAAACCCTATATATCACCAATGTGTTGCTGAAAAAGAAAAGTATTTTTAAAACAAGATGCAGTTCTAACCAACCAGCCCATTGTGAAAAAAAATAGTCCATTCAACATATTCCTTCATCAACATAATACAAGACAGCCCATGATTTCTAGGGGGTGGGGGGGGGGGGACTAAGGCAAAGACAAAACTACTCCACTCCTCCCCCCCCCCCCCCCCAAAAAAAAAAAAAAGAAAAAAGAAAAAAGGTTAACAATATATGCAAGAAATCAAAAAGAACAAGAAGCATGTTACGTACGTATCACTTTCTAATGTAGATCAATATGCGCTTTATATATTCTGACTGAACACCAACATACAGCGATTTCACACTATTAATACCACTATTCTTCCTCATCTCCTTTTGGATACATTTTCATCAAAAATTTGTTTATTTCATTTTGTGGACTAGGCATGGCTAGAAACAGAATGACTAGTAATTTTCACCGATCGGAACAACGTTAGCAATGGATGACCGGGGGGCAAGATTTACTCTGAACTGGGCAAGAGTTAACAAAAACATTTGATTTCCTCCTTTCTATGACTGCATGCCCTGAGGCGTCCCTTCCACCCCTCTGTCACTCACGATCACCAGGTGAATGGCTGCCAGTTAGGTAGATGAACCAATACAAATCAAAGGGAAGGGGGAGTGAGGGGGGAGGGTTATCAATCAACAGACAACGGAACAAATGGATCACAAAACAGGATGTTCGCATGTTCTATTTCGAGATTTCTTTTTCTTCTTTTCGCATGATATGCGAGTGTGTGTGTGCGTCCATATGTATGCATGTTGCATTTATGCAGGTGTTTATGAGAGAAAGAGTGTGTGTGCGAGAAACTGGGTGTGTATTTATGCCTGTAGGTACCTGCATTCATATAAGCATATCGTTTTTTTTTTTAAAAAAGAATGCCTTCAAAATAACCAAGTTGGTTTTTGCATGTGAAAGAGTGTTCAACCATATTCAATGAAAGCAATATTACATCTATGCAGTTTTCATTTCCTCCAATAGATACAAAAGGGTGCAACATTCGATATTTCAGATCACTGAACGGCAAGGTGGTCAAGGCCTCTCAGCCCCCTAGCAGGGCAACAGCTACGCCCTTAGTGGGGGGGGGGGGGGGGGGGGGGGCCAAATTGTCAGGTATAAACATTACCATTTTTCCTGAGGAGACATGCCCTCAGCAGTACAGAAAGTCTTGGATTTTTTTTTCACCTTCAAGCAATGAAAAAAAAAACCCCAGAGAACTGACATTCATCTTTTAACTATTCTAGAGTGCGGCTGCTCAGCTAGATGCTACAGCATTCAGGACTGGTTGACCTATTTGAGGAAAATGACATCCCTGTAAAACCACTAACTATTCCGGGAACCACATAGCGGGACTTTGAGGAAAACTGTCCCACACCGCAAGTTGTGCAGCCAGGATTTACACAGTAAATGACAAAAATCTTGATGGATTCAAATTTCATAAGGGCTCAAATTCAAAATCATTTCCGTTCTTTGACAGGCGAGTTGCACTTATGGTTCCACAAATCATCATCTTCTACTGGGGAAAACAACATGCAATCCTCCTTGACAGCAAGTTTAAGTAGGTGTTTCAGTATTGCACAATCAGGATAATTCAAATTCGACACAAACCTGCAACTGTGCGAACAACACTTTTATACAAGACATTCATTCCACTTCCCAAAGCTTTCCAAAGCTTCAACACTGATGCGTTTGTCAAAAAGAGTTATTCTCATTTGAAGAATGGCTTAATATATAAGTAGATACTTAACATATTAAGGGCAAGCTCACAGAATCCATTTGCACTCATTTGCAGGAAAATACAAACATCATAATTTGAATATTTGCATGTGCACACAGAGTACAAAATATAAAGCATAAATATGGAAGCGAGCATGCATTGCATACACAGATGTATCTACCGTCTGGACCTGCGCCACACAAACTTTACATGACTGACCCAGTAAGCGTGACAGCACAGATCTTGCGATTCTGTCCACTGTGATACCCTGACAGGCGTGAATTCACCCACATGCATGCAGAAACTGAAGAGCAGTTCTGAACCGCCAACCTCAGCAAGAAAATGAGGTGCATCTCTGTACCACTGGCTGTGCGGTTCCAGCCTTACCTTAGAGCCCCAAACAATCTCACAAGATGGCGCAAGTGAACTGAAATAACCATGATCGTTTTCAGTGCACTGTCTTATTGATTACCGACACCTAAGCCAAATGACTGGAACAAAAACGATCATTTTCAATCCACACTGTAATCACATCCTTGTTGAACACCACAGCTTACCAGTGTATTACCAGCGACTGATCTTTAAAAAAAAAAAATCGATTTGGGTATATACTAAATGGGTACATAATAATTTACATTTTACACAGGCGACTTTTTATAGGCAATATAAGGGGACATATTTAACATTTTCATATAATGAGATTAACAATTCTTTGACAATTTCAATATGACCCCCACTTTAGTGGGAGCACTGGCAGAGAGATCTATTACTGCCAAACTGGATTTGAGCCAGCTCTCCTGGGGCTGGATAGATTTTGATACTTCGTGTTACATTTTAAAGAGGCTACATTTTCGCAGTTAATAATAGTGGACATAGCTGACGTTTTCCTATAGCGAGATTAATAATTCTCCATGGAATTTTAATACGACTTGCACTTTTGCGGGTCGAATGGGAGAGTGGTATATAAATGCATGCAAAACTGGAAGACTAGGCTATGAGCCAGCTCTCCAGGGCCTGGATAGAACTATAATAAGTGAATACAATGGGTAAGGAATAAGAAGTCATTGCACTCCATGGATAGTTCCAACTGCAAACTTGGTTATCATGTTAGCAGCCTGTTGTTTTTTTCTCTGCTTCAGAAGATGAAAACCCGTAAACAAACACAACCAAACCAAATAAAGGTAACTAAACCAAACAAAAATAATATCAGCAACAACAATCAGTTAAACTACAGATATGAACATACCACAAACAAGATTTCTTTTTAAATAAACAAACACGCAACAAGTAAATGATTTTCTGTATGTATGAGATGAAACTCAGATGCTATGCCAACTAGTAAGGCAAAACACAAGCAAATCAGGAAACAATTTCAGTAACTGATTTCTTTGGTTGTGCGACATCTTCAAAACACACACACCAAAAAAAAAAAAAAAAAAGGAAAAAAGGTAAGCAATTATTAGCCTGAACAATCTAAACAGGAAACAGTCAACATGTACATCTTCTATCAGAGATAGTAATAGAGGCATAAGCACATTAAAACTTGTCCTTTCTCTTCTTACACACAAACACACCCAATTTTGTGTGTGTGGTTGTGTAGGTGTGTAGTGTACATGCGTATATGTGTGCAAATGTTTGTGTTGGTGTGTGTGTGTGTGTGTGTGTGTGTGTGTGTGTGTTTACGCATGTCTGTAGGTTCAGTTCATCTGTTTGTTTACGAAGATCTTTACATTTAAATGCTATCAGTGGTTGCATGAATGAAAGAGCAAGAGAGAGAGAGAAAATATGCAACATGCATAACAGCGTGGTGATGTGTCTGTGACAGATGATTTTATATTTGTGTTCCATGCAGCATTATTCCTTCAAACTGCCAGATTTCAATCAGGAACTTTCAAACAATCTGAAAAAACATGTACATTAATACATCACCAACATCCATTGTCCACAGAGCAGATGACAAAACAACGGAGTCTACAAGCCAGGATAGGTTTCAGCGTGAGAAACAAGACTACGCAGGGTATGGAAAGCAAAGGATTAAACCATGCAGTATGAATCCCCATCAGATATATCACAGTTACAAACTAACTCTGCAAAACATCACATCATCTGTCAAGCTTATGTGTTGATAGTATCACTAGAGCTAATACTGATACGATTACTTGAAGAAAAAAACGAAAGACTACAACAACTTCAATGTGCATGTCACATCTAAGTCAGAGAATGGGTATTCTAAATTGAAATGATGATGACAGAAACACTGACTACTTTCAACTGTTAAACAGGGTAAGCTTATGAATGAATATCCACAAGCAGCCAAAAAAATGTGGATGGGCTGGAGTGAAACAGAGGGAGGGACACAAAATGTAGAAAAGCGGATCAGATCAAAAGGAATACATCTAAAAATCTACTGACAGCTATGGCTTCCTTGTGATCTTAACCTAAAACGTTCAGCAAGATCTGAATTGATTTCACAATACATAACACCCAAAGGTGTCCAGAAATGACCAAAATCTGAGTGAATAAGAATCTGCAAAGTGATCTTTAAGATGATGACATGATAAAACATCAATCTACATTCTAAATAGAACATAAAAAAAAATTATAAGGGGGAATAAGAAAGTGTGTTCTGTTTAGAAGACAAAACTTCTTGCTGAGAAGTGTCATCTGTTTCAAAACTTCCGAGATTCCTTTCCATGTCATGCCTTTGAAAGACCAGTGAATGTTATACATACCAACAGAAACTTAATAGTATCAAGATCTTAAAAAGAAAGATGTTAACAAGCATTATCACTGAAGTATGTTTAAAAAATTCTTGTTTGTCACATTTTAAGTTTTAAGTAATACTTTGCTTTCAACTCCAACAATTGTATAAAACCTCGGTTTTACCCTGTCACAATACATGCAATTGTCTTTGTCACACCTTCTTTTTTTAAAAAAAATTTTGTTTGGTTTGGTTTGTATGAGAGAGAGAGAGAGAGAGAGAGAGGTGTGTGTGTGTGTGTGTGTGTGTGTTGTGTGTGTATAATTGGTTCAACAGTGAGATCATCATATCAAAATGTTCTTCCTCTCTTCATAATAAAAGCTGCCATCTCTGTCATCTTTTAACTTTTTTTTTTGTAAATGTTTTTCCTCCTATGTATTTGCTTCTTGCTGTCTTTACCCATAATCCTAGGATTACCCAAGCAAGACCAAGGATTCCTTTCTTCCTTCGACCTTACTCTATGTATTTGTTCTCAACATCACCGGCAATCATCTTTTTGATCATTACCTTGGCATTATTCATGTCCAAACTCTAGAAGGAAAACATAACACCTTCATATAATCTAGATACTGGACACTCTAGAAAAAAAATTTTTTTCACCACATTTGCATCTGCAGCAAGATATCCTTGATCAATACACTATACAAGCCTTGGCTTAAGGCTGTGTTAGACCAAATGAAGAGGCCAGAAAACCAAGGCTACATCACAATGTTGTTCTGCTCTGCATTGTTATGCAGGAATTGTCTCCAGTCATGACAAGCTCCAAGCATACCACCCATCAGTCTCCAAAATCCCTCGAAGTCAGAGTGTGGCTGCCCACGTGGCGGGGTAATCAAAACCAGCCACACACGTAATGTTCTCATCCCTAGCCCGACGCATTTGTACCATAATGTTCAAGTGCTTTGGCTGTTCAGATGATCCGTGGAGTTTTTTTAGCCATGGTATGACGACAACAACAATACTCTATACAACAGAGAATGCACAGACAAGGGAAAACAGGACACTTTCTAGTTCTGAAATCATGGTATAGCTGTACAAACAGGATCAGTGTCAACTATATCATAACAATAACTTTTCACTTTCTGTTCTACCCCATCAAAATGTTCCTGATCTCTCCTCCTTCGATACATAGTGAATGTGGTTTTTCTTCAGAGGAACAATTGTTGAATGGAAAACCATTTCCTGGACGTCACAATGAATGAATGCTGGCATTTCCAGGATATGACAATGAATGAATGCTGGCATTTCCAGGATATACAATGAATGGATGCTGGCCTTTCCCCGATGTGACAATGAATGGATGTTGGCATTTCCAGCATGTGACAATGAATGGATGTTGGCATTTCCAGCATGTGACAATGAATGGATGTTGGCATTTCCAGGATATGACAATGAATGGATGCTGGCATTTCCCCGATGTGACAATGAATGGATGTTGGCATTTCCAGCATGTGACAATGAAAGGATGTTGGCATTTCCAGCATGTGACAATGAATGGATGTTGGCATTTCCAGCATGTGACAATGAATGGATGTTGGCATTTCCAGCATGTGACAATGAATGGATGTTGGCATTTCCAGTATGTGACAATGAATGGATGTTGGCATTTCCAGCATGTGACAATGAATGGATGTTGGCATTTCCAGCATGTGACAATGAATGGATGTTGGCATTTCCAGCATGTGACAATGAATGGATGTTGGCATTTCCAGCATGTGACAATGAATGGATGTTGGCATTTCCAGTATGTGACAATGAATGGATGTTGGCATTTCCAGCATGTGACAATGAATGGATGCTGGCATTTCCAGCATGTGACAATGAATGGATGTTGGCATTTCCAGTATGTGACAATGAATGGATGTTCACCTTTCCAATGAATGAATGCTGGCATTTCCAGGATATGACAATGAATGGATGTTGGCATTTCCCTGATGTGACAATGAATGGATGTTGGCATTTCCCTGATGTGACAATGAATGGATGTTGGCATTTCCAGCATGTGACAATGAATGGATGTTGGCATTTCCAGGATATGACAATGAATGGATGTTGGCATTTCCCTGATGTGACAATGAATGGATGTTGGCATTTCCCTGATGTGACAATGAATGGATGTTGGCATTTCCAGGATATGACAATGAATGGATGTTGGCATTTCCCTGATGTGACAATGAATGGATGTTGGCATTTCCAGCATGTGACAATGAATGGATGTTGGCATTTCCAGCATGTGACAATGAATGGATGTTGGCATTTCCAGCATGTGACAATGAATGGATGTTGGCATTTCCAGCATGTGACAATGAATGGATGTTGGCATTTCCCTGATGTGACAATGAATGGATGTTGGCATTTCCAGCATGTGACAATGAATGGATGTTGGCATTTCCAGTATGTGACAATGAATGGATGTTCACCTTTCCAATGAATGAATGCTGGCATTTCCAGGATATGACAATGAATGGATGTTGGCATTTCCAGTATGTGACAATGAAATGGCTGTTGGCATTTCCAGCATGTGACAATGAATGAATGCTGGCCTTTCCAGGATATGACAATGAATGAATGCTGGCATTTCCAGGATATGACAATGAATGAATGTTGGCCTTTCCAGAATATGACAATGAATGGATGTTGGCCTTTCCAGGATATGACAATGAATGAATGCTGGCCTTTCCAGGATATGACAATGAATGGATGTTGGCCTTTCCAAGATATGACAATGAATGGATGCTGGCACTATATGGGACGGAAAATAGCATGGGATCTGGTGGAAATAAGCAGAAGTCAGTAACATACAGTTTGACTCAATTTCAATCAAAGGCAAATACACACTGTCATGATCTGCAAACACGATGAAAAACACAGACACAGCCAAAAGTCGCAAAGAAACAAAAACACTACGAATAAGAAGTGAAAACAAGCTGAATCAGAGAAAGGAAACGACACCAAGTTCGATACATAAAACATCAAATTCCTTTCACAATGCATCAGAGAATTTTTCAAAAGTGTGCTTGAATGCAGATGAAATGGCGTTCAGTGCACAATGACTGATTCCCTCTCCCCCCATTCATGCATTCTAAGCCTTACGGCACATACACTCACTCGTTATGGCATTGCAATGGAGGATTTGATTTTTGCACGATCTTGACAGCACAAAATGTCTGCCTAGCATCAAGCAGTTTCTGCACGAGTTTTTGGTCCCTGAGATGCAGTGGTGTCCCCTGGGGTGGTCAGCTGCCCGTAACACGTGTTACATACCAGAACCGTCTCCTTGGCAGCTGCTGGCGCTGAAGCAAATCAATGCACAATGAATCTTGGAGACATACACAATGTTAAAAAAAAAGAAAAAGAAAAAAGAAAAAACAGGAAAAACAACAGTTCAGAAGGAACAAAGACAACTGAGAGAAAAACAGCACTGGAGAGCTAGAAGGTATAGGGATGAGAAGACAACATATGGGATGAGAAGAGAACATAAGGGATGAGAAGACAACATATGGGATGAGAAGAGAACATAAGGGATGAGAAGACAACATATGGGATGAGAAGAGAACATAAGGGATGAGAAGACAACATGAGGGATGAGAAGAGAACATAGGGGATGAGAAGAGAACATATGGGATGAGAAGAGAACATGAGGGATGAGAAGAGAACATGAGGGATGAGAAGAGAACATAAGGGATGAGAAGAGAACATGAGGGATGAGGAGAGAACATAGGGGATGAGAAGAGAACATATGGGATGAGAAGAGAACATAAGGGATGAGAAGAGAACATGAGGGATGAGAAGAGAACATGAGGGATGAGAAGAGAACATAAGGGATGAGAAGAGAACATGAGGGATGAGAAGAGAACATAGGGGATGAGAAGAGAACATGAGGGATGAGAAGAGAACATGAGGGATGAGAAGAGAACATGAGGGATGAGAAGAGAACATGAGGGATGAGAAGAGAACATAAGGGATGAGAAGAGAACCTAAGGGATGAGAAGAGAACATAGGGATGAGAAGAGAACATAAGGGATGAGAAGAGAACATAAGGGATAGAAGAGAACATAAGGGATGAGAAGAGAACATAAGGGATGAGAAGAGAACATAAGGGAATGAGAGAGAACATAGGGATGAGAAGAGAACATAGGGATGAGAAGACATAAGGGATGAGAAGAGAACATAGGGATGAGAAGAGAACATAGGGATGAGAAGAGAACATAAGGGATGAGAAGAGAACATAAGGGATGGAGAAAGGTGAAAAGAACATAAGGGATGAGAAGAGAAAACATAAGGGATGAGAAGAAACATAAGGGATGAGAAGAGAAACTAAGGGATGAGAAGAGAACATGGGATGAGAAGAAACATAAGGGAGGAAGGAGAATAAGGGATGAGAAGAGAACATAAGGGATGAGAAGACAACATAAGGGAAGGATGGGAGAACATAAGGGATGAGAAGAGAACATAAGGGATGAGAAGACAACATAAGGGAAGGAAGGAAACATAAGGGATGAGAAGAGAAGGGAAAACATAGGGATGAGAAGAGAACATAAGGGAAGGAAGGAGAACATAAGGGATGAGAAGAGAACATAATGGGATGAGAAGACAACATAAGGGATGAGAAGAGAACATAAGGGATGAGAAGAGAAACAAAAGGGATGAGAAGACAACATAAGGGATGAGAAGAGAACATAAGGGATGAGAAGAGAACATAAGGGATGAGAGAGAACAACATAAGGGATGAGAAGAGAACAAAAGGATGAGAGACAAAGAGGATGAAGACAACATAAGGGATGAGAAGACAACATAAGGGATGAGAAGACAACATAAGGGATGAGAAGACAACATAAGGGATGAGAAGAGAACAAAAAGGATGAGAAGACAACATAGGGATGAGAGACAACATAAGGATGAGAAGAGAACATAAGGGATGAGAAGAGAACAAAAAGGATGAGAAGAGAACATAAGGGATGAGAAGAGAACAAAAAGGATGAGAAGAGAACATAAGGATGAGAAGACAACATAAGGGATGAGAAGAGAACAAAAGGGATGAGAAGAGAACAAAAAGGATGAGAAGACAACATAAGGGATGAGAAGAGAACAAAAAGGATGAGAAGAGAACAAAAAGGATGAGAAGACAACATAAGGGATGAGAAGAGAACATAATGGGATGAGAAGACAACATAAGGGATGAGAAGAGAACAAAAAGGATGAGAAGAGAACAAAAGGATGAGAAGAGAACATAAGGGATGAGAAGAGAACATGAGGGATAGAGAAGAGAACATAAGGGATGAGAAGAGAACATAAGGGATGAGAAGAGAACATGAGGGATGAGAAGAGAACAAAAAGGATGAGAAGAGAACATGAGGGATGAGAAGACAACATAAGGGATGAGAAGAGAACATAAGGGATGAGAAGAGAACAAAAAGGATGAGAAGAGAACATATGGGATGAGAAGACAACATAAGGGATGAGAAGAGAACATAAGGGATGAGAAGAGAACAAAAAGGATGAGAAGAGAACAAAAAGGATGAGAAGACAACATAAGGGATGAGAAGAGAACATAAGGGATGAGAAGAGAACAAAAAGGATAAGAAGAGAACATATGGGATGAGAAGACAACATAAGGGATGAGAAGAGAACATAAGGGATGAGAAGAGAACAAAAAGGATGAAAAGAGACAAAAAGGATGAGAAGACAACATGAGGGATGAGAAGACAACATAAGGGATGAGAAGAGAACATAAGGGAAGGAGGGGAGAAAATGAAGGCATGGAGAAGGCAGGAATGGGGGAAGGGGAAGGAAGGCCGAGTATATGTGTGTGTGTGCGAAATGAAAGGACAGAGAGAGGTTTTTTTGTTTGGTTTTTGTTTCTTAATAATTTGATGTATTATGATTCCTCTCCTTGACCCCCCACCCCACTCCTTCCCTTCTCTCCCCCTTCCCCTGCACCCTCCATCCCTCCCTCTCACAGTCTTCACCTGAAAATATCAACAGTGTTAATTAAACTTTTTAGTAATGCATTGCCTTACATCATCCATCCAACATTACAAGTAACTACTCTTCCACCTTATACGACAGATGAAGGCACTTCAGGGTCGATTCAATGGGAGGTTTGTAAGGGCTGCAAGTGCCGACTCTAGGAGCTCAAACAAAGTTATGTGCATACATGCATTCGAGTATTTCTTTTATTCAAATCAGAATCAATGATTCTTTAATATGTTAACTATCTTTGTACCTGAAATTAATGATTATTCAGCAAGCTTTTCTAACAAAGTTGCTGATTAAAACATGAAAATAGCTTTTGTTTTAACCGTTTTATTGACTGGAGTTAAACTGAAAGGCAGCCGCTAGTATTTGTGTAAAGAAGCAACAGCAACAGTGTTGGCATGAATTTCAAGGATATGGCAGCTGCATTTGAAAATAGAAGTAGTAAAGAAGAAAAAATATTAATAGTATAGAAGAGAATATATTAATAGTACAGACGTACAAATATCAATCATATAGAAGCACATCATTTTGACTTTACACAGAAATGAATTTACTACTGGTAAGGTTTGAGATCTACATAACCTACACTGGCTTAGTTAAGATCAAAAACTTTGTTAGCTCCAACATTCAGAAGTCTGTGATGAAGCCGTTTTAATTCACCTGTGAGATTACAGATCAATGAAGACGTATTTGAAATTATTAAAAAAGTGAGTTAATAGACAAGAGTTTGCAGATCACCTATCATCATTTTGCTTTAAGCGAACAACAGCTATAACCTTGTTCTTTTTTTAATCACAGGGTGATGAGGCGTCAAATCGAGACTGAGTCATTGAATGAGAGGCCGAACACTACCAAGGAAAAAAAGCAATCCTAATCTACATAGCTGCATTTTCTTCATCTACTCCCCCTGAAACTTTAAAAATAACCCTGTACACTAAGGCAGCAGCATGACATCACTGCCTTTTTTTTTCCACCATCAGAATTTGTGTTTGAGCTGAACACAACGAATGCTCAAATATCAGGAAAATTATGATGAAACTGTGAGTACGTCAGGCAGGTGACCCTCAATTTTGTCTCCATGCAGGTTATTTGGGAAACTTTGAGCACTAAGACGCACGAACCATCTGATTATAAAAATTGTTGCGGCAGCGGCCGCCATTTACAAAGTTCTTCCCCTGGAATTTCAAAAGGTTTTGAATATTGTTCAGCTTGTGTTGTGACACTGAATGTCACTGACAGGCGACTGCCAATTCCACACAAATATGGACAATTCAACCAGGTGCCACAGTACCCACAATAACAGCTCAGACGGTGATGTAAAGTAGACAGGTGCACCTGAAACTTCAATGGTACAGTGCTGGACATCTACTAAGTGGAAAGTCAGCATCAAGATTCTGAATTTACCGAATGAAGGTGAGTGACTACCATGGTCTGCTTTAAACATCACACAATACCCACATTTGCGTAATGAAAACTACATCATGACTAGATTTCTATATGAAATTTACTATGATCTGGGTGATGACTTTTTTTGTTGCCCAATACGACTGTATTTCAAAAGCTGAGTTTCAGTTCCCTTAGTGCCCTAAAAAAATCAACTGGACAGCTATTGGAATATTAAGAAAAAAAAAAAAATTATGTCTAAAGTTAAGGGGCAATACAGTATCTAGACAAGCAATTTTGGGCGCAAATTTGTGCCAAGGTCCTACGCCTGTGTACAAGAAAAATAACATAATGCTACTTAATAGTGTATGTTCAATCCCTTGACATTTTTTCGTCCCAGTTTTCTCTCTTTCTAACAACAAAATGTGGCTTATGTTTGTTCTTGAGAATTCTGAAAAGTCATCTACCGACGCTGATATTCATCCATTGATTTCATACATGCCCACCAACTACCCTTTTCAAACATATTGGAAAAGATTTTTTTTTTAAAGCACCATCTCCAGTACACAAGACACCACACACACACACAAAGAAAGAAAGAAAGAAAGAGAGAGAGAGAAAGAGCACCAATGCCCCTTTTCAAACATACTGGAACCCCCCGCCCCCCCCCCCCCCCCAAAACCAGTGCTATTTCTAGCAAAAATTGATACCACCACACACTCACACACAAAGGGACAGTAAGTGCACCAACTCCTCCATGAAACATAATGGAAAAGATACACACAAAAAACTTAGCGCCATGTCAACCATTCAAGACACCAAACACACAAAGAGAGAAAAAGAGAGAGGGAGAGCAATTTTTCTTAATCATTTAGACATGTAAAATACGCTACAAGATACAAGAATACAACTACTTACAGGTAGCACCAAAAACAGATCGTGGCACTTTCTGATTGCAACATTTATGACAGAAACTGTTTCCACAGTGGCGGCAGTAGTGCTGAAAAGATCACAGGAGTAAAACATTAATTTGAATGATTTGATAAAACAGACAAATGAAGCAATCGTGGGCAAAACATAAAACTGCTAGAATTAACAGATTAGTGTTTTACAAACTACTGATCTCCTCATAAGACATTATCTGGTGAAAGTTCAACATCTTGATGAGAACAAAATCTCAGTGGATCCCTTCCCCCATCTACTCATCCTATAAAGGAAGAACTTTACTGATCCATCTTTTCCCAACATGAATGGATAAAGTAATATTAAACAATACACTGCATGAATTGTAAGATCAAAGCTAACAAAATAACGTCCTTCTCGCTTCCTGTCCAGGCTTTTCCAAGACCTGATCTTCTCTCCTCCCAATGCAGAATTTTCCAAGACCTGACCCTCCCCCTTGCCCATCCAGACTTTTCGAAGACCTGAATTTCTCTCCTCATCATCCAGAATTTTTCCAAGCTCTGACTGCATATCCCTCTCCCAATCCAGACTTTTATGCAATCTGATCCCCCTCCCATTCCTCTAAACCCATCCAGAATTTCCTAAGACCTGTCCTTCCCACCTCCCAATCCAGAATTTTCACAAACCTGACGTTCCCTTTTACCAATCCAAGTTTTTTTGTTTGTATGGTTTTTTCCCCGGACCTGATCTCACATTATCCTTCCAATCCAGACTTTTTCAAGATCTGACATCTGCATTCCCTACCCTAACTCAAAACCATACACCCATCCAACCCCCTCTTCCCAATCAAGGCTTTTCGAAGACCTGAACCTCCCCCCTCCTAGCATTAATTTTTCCAAGACCTAGTCTTCCCCCTCCCAATTCAGACTTTTCAAAAAACCTGAACTTCCTCCTTCCCAATTCTAGCTTTTCCAAAACCTGAACTGCCCCCTGCTTTTGTTTTCCACTTTGGCTTTACTTTTCTACTTCCCTCTCATCTCCCTTTTCTGTGTACCTCTGTTCCATGTACCATCTTGCTCCCTTTCTGACTACCTTTTAACCCCCTCCCAACATCCCCATCCTGACATACATACCCCCTGCCCACTCCTGCTTCTGCCTCCATATTTCATAAGTGACTGCACCTTTTTTGTAAATAACCTAAGTCTAAACTATAACTGCATTTAACAACTCAACATAACATTAATGGTCTTCACTAAATGATGGTAAGAGAGAAAGACATGAAAAGATAAACTCTTAAACATATTTCCGACCATGGGTGTGGTATTAACACGCCCAAAATCCACACGCACACAGGTTACTTTCCTTTTGGATGATGGGTAAAGGGAAACAACCACTATAAACACACCAGCCTGAAAAACAGAACGGCAGGAACTACCATGTTGGCAGAAGGTGGAGGTTATGGTTGGTGGCAGGTTTTTTTTCAACCCACAAACACAATTAGTACACAATAATGTTTCTGTGTTGAAGAAAACCTGCATAAAATTTTGAAGGACTCAGACAACGCTGAGGAACAAGAGAAGTCAGAATACGATGATTTGGTTGATCTTGTTTGCAGTTCACATCAAATCAGTAACAGAGGAAAATGAAGAAGCAGACGACAGTGCTTCGAGTGAAGACAGTGCAGGTTTGACTTTGTTTGTCAGTCTAACGCCTTCACCTCTGGCAATTCCACATGCTGAAGATTGCTGGATTGTTTATGCTTGTCTCACTTTCACCTCAGATTTTACACCAAGATGTATCTCTGACTTAAATTTTTGTAAATATATGTCTTCATGTTCAGTTACGCATCTCAGTATGTAAAATCGCTGTTTTCAAAAATACATTTTCATACCCTTTACACATTTCATAAAACAATTATCAGCATCACATTCAGTTTTGCACACTCACATCAAATTTCATTGAAATATACCAGTAAAAAGGCATTCTGGATACATCTTTCTGACACTCCCTCACCAAAGTAACAGTTACTGAAGATTGCTTGCGCAAAGCGAGAGCAACACGGGGAAAAAATAGCTTGTTCAGAACTCTTGTTTAGAGATTCCACTGAAGTCTTCAGCTTTCCATTTTGGTCTCATCTATAAACAGATCCCCGTCCACCAAACATTATTTGTCTTCAAAAATGTTGGCTGGTTCGTTCATTTATCTGGAGTCCGTTCATCTCTGTTAATGATTTTAGACTAAATAAAACTGAAGGTTATGACACAGCCAGCAGATTAATCTTATCAATAAAATGACAAGAGAGAAACAGACAAGACAGATGTGAGGAAGGTTTGGGATCAAAAACAAAGTGGAGAAATGTAAAGGAAGGACACATAAAGCAGTACTCATGTATACTCACCCTTCTCTTCAGTATTGATGAAAAAGACACCCGACATCCAAAACAATTTTCTGAAACATATCACCAGCAATTCCATTTAAACACAATTGTGTATGCTTTTATTTGAGGCTGGGGGTGGTGGGCTGGGGGTGGAACAGAGGGTTAAAAAACTGTTCTTAGAAAGTGAAATGCTTATTCATAAAAATGATGTAGAGATTCAAGTTTACTCTTGAATATGACATTATTGATGTATTTATCATCCTGTTCCTTAGCTCCATATAATTTGAAAGTAACTATTTTATTACTAAAAAGACACTGTCAAATACACTGATATATTGTATATCAGTTCAGTTTCTTGTCCACTATTTTCTAATAGTATTTTGTAATAAAGCACACACGAAAAAAAATTTCCATGTTCATGGGGACTGTCTTGGAACAAATTTGGCGACACCTTCCGGAGGAGATGCTCATGCTTGCTGGCTCTGCAACCAAGCAATTACTGTTGTCTGTGGGAAGCCTGGTAGGTGGTGTCCTGTTCAGATCATAATTGGTATCACTGAACAGCACCGAAGTGTATCACTCATCAGCAGCAGTGCAGCATCTCCTCTGGTGGGTTGCCTCAGGACAACTTGTCACTGACTGGTTTCTATGGATTGCCAGGTGCCATGAATGTGGAAGGACAAACCAGGGTATGGTTGTGGGCACAGAGCCAAAATATGCAGCAGGGGAGGGGTAGGCTGGGGATGGGGGGGGGGGGGGGGGGATAATGCCACTTCATTGGCACCAAAGATAAGACAGGTTAACAAAAAAAAAAGTTGAAAAACGAATGGAGGCCATGTTTCATTACAAGACAGATCAACTGAACAAGCTAAAAATTTCACATGTATCTAATATAAGGAACAAAAGATTTTCAACTGGAAAACCATCGCTGCAACAACCACAATGCAGCTGAGAAAAACTGCAATACCATTGGCCATTTGAGCTCGTCTTTTCTTCAGTTCCAACAATCGGGCCACCATTCCAGGGCGCTGCGGCGCTGGCTCAATTTTGGACAGAGATTCATCCACTGAGTTGGTCATCTCTATCAGATCCACCTGCCAACAAAACAAGACACATCAGAACATCAGCTGGCACCTTTTGCCTCTGTGAAGATTAAAAGTAGGGCCAAAGGCTATCTCTGTATGAAGTATCTGAGTGTAGATCTTCAGAATAAAGTAATGCCATCTCTGCGTGTAAATACTGAAACAAGCTCAAAGTGTCTCTCCATTCAATTAAATACTCTCCATTTAATTATATAAACAAACAAGAATTAAATAAGTGTGTCTCTGTACGGAGGACTTGGTGGGAGGGAGGGGGAAGGGAAGGGTAGGGGGGAGAAGGAAGAGGAGGAGGAAGGCATGCGGTGGGGATAGGGAAAAGGAAAGAAATGGGGGATGGGTTATTTACAAAAGAAGGGGCAATGTATATTGCAGGTTTTTATAAACTTTACAAACACTTTAAAAAGACATTACATGTTGGGGTGAATATATTTCATACTTAAATGCATATGGGTAGTGCCATTTCCATACATAAAAGAAATACAAGATATCTCTGTATTCAGACTCTGAATCACATTTAATGCAGAAAGGAATATTTACCCTAAACTAAAAAAATGAAAAAAAAAATCATTTCAAGTCTGTTGTTTGCAAAACAACGGAATAATTATACCTTTTTTTCCATCCATTTAACCGCTAGCACCCATTCTTCACCAAAACCTCATCTTCCCCTTCCCTATGTCACTAAAAAGACTGCCAGTTTTCAGGAATTAAAACTTCCTTTATTTCTATCTCGGTATGTTGCTACATAAATCTCATCTCTGAATATAAAACGGGGACCTGCAGCCAAATGGTTACAGCACTACCTGCGGAGTCAATGATCATGAGTCTGAACCTCTCTTGGGGCTGGACATTTTAGGCCTGAAAACCCTCTCTATCCACCCTAGAGTAAAATGGTACTTGATTCAGTTTAGGAAAGGCATGGAAAGAGAGCGATGGGCTAGACACTTTAGGCTTGAAAACCCTCTCTATCCACCCTAGAGTAAAATGGTACTTGATTCAGTTTAGGAAAGGCATAGAAAGAGAGGGATGGGCTAGACACTTTAGGTTTGAAAACCCTCTCTATCCACCCTAGAGTAAAATGGTACTTGATTCAGTTTAGGAAAGGCATGGAAAGAGAGGGATAAGCTCTGCCTTCCATCATGCCATGTGCCACACAGTGAACTTCTGACAGTACACTGTCCCTACAGCTATTAGGTTACGGACTCTGACCTTTCTCTTTATAAGTTAGTGGCAAAGTGAAGCAACTGCAGGCAGAAACCTAAACAAAGCTTAAAACGTTTAAGTAATACATCCCCTAAATATGAACAAACGAATCACAAGACAAAACATGACACGTTTCGACCTCTAAGGTTTTCTTCAGGCAAGATAAACAACACTCAGAACAACGAAATGAACAACGAGCCCATCAACGCCCATCATGCGCGGAATTTGACAAGATAAGTGATTGCTCATGCTTCATTTTTTCGTTGTCCTGGGTGTTGTTTATCTTGCCTGATAAAGAACTAGGAGGTCGAAACGCGTCGTGTTTTGTCTTGTGATTCATTTGCTAATTTCTCCAGTTGTTGTTGCTGTGTAGATGTGTATATGTACTGCATATGTACTGAGTCTGCTTCCTATGTACAGCTTGCACTGTAGCTTAGCCTTTCACTTAATCTTTCATTTTCTGTTTTCGCATCCCAACCCCAAACCACATTCATTCCATCCCACAGACAGGTAACCGACGGAAAGCCAACCACCAGCTTTCAACTTTTTCTGTTAAAGTGATTTTCATTTTATTTGCTTTCCAGTAAAAAAAAAAAAAAAAAAAAAATCCACACACATGCTACCAAGATGGTTTCCAGTTACTGCGATATTTAACCGACACATCAGCAAATGAATGGATGAACCACCAAATGCAAAGCTCACATCAGAATCATCTTTTTCTTCTCCATCCAGACTGTCAAGGTCACCAGTGGACTTGTTTTTCAATGCCTGAAATACACATGACAGTTATCATAGACAAACACATGCAAATACAAGATTACTCTGAACATATGTACACATACTACAATCATAAAATGTATATTGTGCTTAGCAGGAAAGCTGCATCTTCATTTTCCAGCACTTCTCACACACTGCACTAATGTTAACTTACAATTTTCCTGATTTAATTAACAGAGCCCGTGTTTGCTGATAACGAATAACGCAAGAACTTTTGTAAACATGAAATGCTGATCTAATATAAATCCTGTGAAGTATTTATGCACAAGTAAAAAGAATATATGTACAACCTTATTCTAACTGTTCTGGGTTTCAAATTAATTCTGGACCAAAGAGGTGAGATAGGCTGGAATACATTTTTGTGAAGAGAAATATAAAGTTGACTGAAATACGGAAACACAGCTCTTCTGTCCCCGAACATATATTCATTTTTCCAACATTCATATTAGTTTAAAGAAAAAGATTATACTGCCTTTTGTGGCAAATGCTTGCATGTGCATGAGTGTGTTCTGTGTGAATGTATACATGCATGTGTAAAAGGGTTCTGGACACAGTGGAAATGTTAATTTTGAACTATGAAAAATTATATATTATTGAGCCTGCTGTATTTTGTGTGTGTGTGTGTGTGTGTGTGTGTGTGTGTGTGTGTGTGTGTGTGTGTGTGTGTATGTGTGTGTGTGTGTGTGTGTGTTTGTGGGTGTGTGTGTGCATTCTGCAAGATCTTGTAGTCTATTTTACATCTTACATCTTATATAACAGAATTCACTGTTCTTAAATTTTCATGTTCAGATGATACAGTGATTTTGAAACAGCAAAAACCTACAGAAGCGTTGTGCGAATCTCCAGTAGAGGCTGCCGCCCCAGTGGCAGCCGCAGTGTGTGTGGGAACACTGGAAGGGGATGAAGCGCTGGGTGACGTTGAGCTGCTTGAGGACGACACCACAGACCCGTTGCTCTGCTCGCCATTCTTGGTGAGCGACTCCATCCAGCTGACCCAGCGTGAACACCCTTCTGCACAACCATGTGTGGATGAGGATAACCAAATCTGTCCATCTGCTTTCTCTTCACTCCCATCTAAACAAAGAAGAAATCTAACAGCCATGGAGAGGGGAGCAACAGGGAAGAAGGTGACGAATGACTGTGATGTAATACACACATCAACCACTGCTTTATATCAACTCCATATGAGCCCCAAGTTTTCTGACACAGCCACAATATAATTTCCTGTCCCAAATGAATAAAAATTCTTACAAACATGAACAATCCTTACAAACATGAACAATCAGCTTCTTTGGTAAACCAATAAAGAACCAGCTGTTCCTCAAA
>CM065716.1:57299739-57444739 GCA_033310375.1 Conus canariensis | reverse complement strand
AAATGCCTTTTAATTCGTATATGAAAATGCTGTTGTGATATTACAAACAAGTTTTGAAATTTTTATGCCCTGATGCAAAAATTTCTGACATTCTTTGTTTACAGCTCTTTGTTTAAAAAACACAATTGCTATCAATAAAAACAATAACACTTTCTCAAGCTGACACCTAAAAGTAGACATGAAAATGATTATATCCATACATTTGCAGAGAGAAAAACATGACAATTTTTTTCAAGACTGCTGTCACCTACACACGGAACTAACAACAGAAAAGCTGCCTTGTCCTACCTAACCTTCACACAGCACACATTGAAAAAAAGCTTAAGTATATACAATTAATCTCTGCATGGACGAATGAGCAAAAATGGACCATCATGGCTGAACAAACTTACATCACAGAAATATCTTTAAAAGACTAAGGTCACAGTAACTGAAGTTCGTGACATCTGCACATTTTTTTCCACTGACCTTGAGTTAAAACAAAGCAACAGACATTGGCTATCACCCAGAAAACAATGGTCAGATTGGGAAACCTCCATCTGAAAAAATCAATATGAAAATTATTTCAAATGTCTTCAACCAGTACACCTAACAACACACACAACACACACACACACACACACACACACACACCTCTGAACAATCTTGTTCATTCTCAAACACACACGCGTGCATACTCACGCATGTACTTACTAACACAGATGTACACAAAAGATGTGTATCAACACTGGACTATGATTAACAGTAGTATTGTGTGTCAGCTCGCGTGTTTTCTCCCTTTCTCGGTGTGTTTCATTTTCAAAGTATTTCACTGAAATTGAATACCAAATGTGAAAAGAGAAAACATGATGATTAAAAGATTATTAAAATTTCTTCACTGATAAAGCATTTTAGAATACTTTTACTCCCTTTTCTCTTTCAATGCTAATTTTTTTTTCAGTTTACCTATTTTCAATAAATAATGTCAGAAAAAAAATAGACGTGTGTGTGTGTGTGTGTGTGTGTGGGGTGTGTGTGTGTGTGTGTGTGTGTGTCCTGCCTGTGTGCAGTTTGTATACCTGCATGTGTGAAAAGGAATTTATTTAAAATTCTATGTACCAGAACACATCAGAATTTTCCCCAATGAAAAAGATGTTTTGCCTCTTCAAAAGCAGCATCACAAATCCTTTCTCTCTTTTGCTGCGCAAAATACCGACCATTATCATAAACCGGGGAATAGTAATTATGGTCAAAATATGTTTTTCCCCATTACTAAAATTCTAAATTTTCAGATGGTTATGCTATACAAAATGATCAGAAATGTCAACATTAAAAAGCAACCTTTAAAACAATTTATCTCCCAAACCTGACCCAAGGTCTATGTGGTTGTTTATCTTTGACAACAAACAAATATAGCTTCACACCCTGTGTACAAAACAGCGCATATTATGAAGCCGTTTAAATCATAAATCATATATGTGGCGATGATAATCTACCAGAATTTCTTTGGTATTTGCATACTTGGATGTTAAAAATTTGTAAACAGTTAAAATATTAACAAATCAGCGCCATAAAAAAAAAAAAAAAAAAAATCGGGCTCAAAGATTCATCTTGACACTCAGACACAAATAAAGGAAATAAAAGCAAATGCCACATCTATCATGGCAAAATATGTAGCAGAATATACAAACTTTTGCAATACTGAGTATTCAAAATTTATAAATCACTAAGCCAATACAACCTGAACTCACCGCCTAATGTCATCGATGCAATAGAAGATAAAAGCAAAGGGCTCAATAAGCGAGGAAAACCGCTCCACCTGAGTGACAAACCCAGCCAGATCTAAAACAACCTCTTTGTCTTTGTCTTGATCCTGATCAGAAACAGGTGCTGGTGGCTTACTGGTTCGAGTCCTGGTCTTGCTCATTGTGAGTTCTCTGTATTCAGCTGACTGTAGAAAAAAATCTGCAAACCAAAAGAACAATACACACAATAAATAGATAGATAAATATGTACATATAAATGTATATATAACGTGTGTGTGTGGTTATCTTCAGCTTGCACATTGATGGATTATACTTCAAAAACAATTGAAAGAACAGTTCAGCACATTATACCAAATATAATGACTAGAGATGAAATGAGAAACGTATTTCACTGTAGTGCATTAATTAAAGCTCAAATCCTGCACAATACACATAATAAATGGAGAGATAAAGAGATGGATAGATAGATAGGCAGACAGACAGACAGACAAACAAACAGACAGATAGTTTTTAAAAATCAGTTGAATGAACAGTTCTGTATGTTACACCAAATATGACCAGAGATGAAATGAGTAACATACTCTACTCTTGTGCTTTGTAGCTCAAGCCCTTCTCAGTGAAATTTTTTAATGTACTGTCAGATATGTGACTCTGTCTGTTACTAAAGGTGGTGACTAGAATTCGATGGCTCAAACCTTGCTTGATGAACAGGGCTTTATTTTATACTCAGGTGTGCGACATTGTTTATGTGGGATGGTTATCGGGATTCCCTCTGCAAATCAATCAAGAAAACATATCTAAGTAAGACACATAAAATCATCCATATTTGATCATCACTATCTTTAACTTTTCTCTAAAAAGAAAAAAAATTGTTTATAACAAAAAAATCTTTCAAGCTTGGGACAAACTTCAGTTGATAGCAGGCTTTTTGCTCCTTACAGAATTTTTACCTTTATCAACTGTCATGCCAGGAAATCATACACTTTTGTCATGAAGCTGTCACAGAATGTGAGAGGTGCACTTTTTGTACTCTATATTCATCTGACCGAACAGCAGAAAAACAAAAAGAACAGACTGTTGAACTTAAATTTTCAAATCAAGTATAATTATCCCATACACACACTTTTAACATACACACTGATAATGACTGGCAAACACTATCACTTTAAAAACATATTTCATACACACATTTGTTGTCTCTTTAATTAAAAGCACTAGCTCACAATGCTTTACATAACTAGTGGTAGCTAATCTGGTCATACTCATAAACTGATGAGAAAAAAAACACAAAAAAACATTACACTATAACTGGCTATAATGCACAAATATGCTTAAAAAAATCTAAATGGTTCTAATGAAATATATGACTCCTACACGTTTGCACTGCAAGACCAGCAAGGTAATGTATCAAATAATTAGATACCTACAACATCTAGTTCCACCCTAATTTCCACACCCACATAAATTACCATAGAACTAGCAAATGGCCTTCACATTTTTCAATCGTAGATGGTAATTTACTGCACTCAAATTAGTTGCTAAGTTAAATATTCAGTCACACATATTTAATGAATTGTCCATAGATTATATAATACTGAGCTTTGATGAACATTATGATTTGGGCGTGACGGTAATTTTTGTGTTTCCAAGCCACTGACCATTAAAGTAGATATATGGAAGATTTTTCGTTTGTGTACTTGATTTTCTGTGTGCATTCACTTACTTTTATTACTCTCAAAGTTGGGTACAGGCACTGACTCATTTGCACTGAGATATTAGCCTAGGAGAGAATACTCTTGGTATACATTGTGCTACTAGATCATGTAGATCTGAACCCAAGACCTAGAACAAAAGATCAACACTGATTATAAATCGGATCATTCCTGTTGCACGACAAATTTGCACATGTAATTTTGTGACACTCCATTAACATTACGGATGCGCACACTTGATTTGTGGACAAAGACAAAGCGACCCACGGTTCTAGTACATCATATTTCAACCCCTGATCATTCCCCGGCACCAATGATCGCCATTATGTATTAAACTTGCATTAACACTACAATGAACGACTTCACGACAGTAACGTTCTTCACCACATCAACGCTCACACACTAACATCACACCAGTGATTCAGTGAATCATCGAACACTGAAGCCAGTGAAGGGAGACAGAATGTGGAAAGAATATCACGTTCAATGGCCTGCATACCAAGCACGTATAATTTCACTGTCTTGGCTTCGCTGCTGAAAACATATCTGCACGACCCAAATCAATCATGGTTGAACTTAAAAGTCTTCCTAGTCGACAAATGATGGACTTTCTGTCCTTCACTTCTTCCTGTTGACAATAACAGGTGCTTGTGCACTGATAAGTTTCAGACTAGCGGCCTCTGTGGAAACAAGGGAGATCATCCTTATGTTCTCTTGATTTTGTCTGCTTCTTCTTTTACCCTATGCACGCCATCCCTTGCCCCCCCCCCCCCCCCCCCCCCTCCCCACCTTTGCCCATCCCTTTCGCATTGCTGATCTACTTTTATATTACTATTCTTTTTAAATGCTTCATATCCGTGTGTGAAACGATTTGCCAAAGCTTGTGCACTTTTTTTTTCTCTTCTACCAGACGCTGCAGACAATGAGGCTCTAAAACAACCCCTGCTTCCAAGATCGTTCGGCCCAGAATCATGGTATTGATCGTTGCGGAATCCTATTACGCTTTTCCTCGACTCAGTAATGGGTATCAGCTGTTTCCTTTTGGTTTTACTGGGTGACTGATGGCGTTCAATGCGAGCTGCAAGAATGTGGATTAACAGCATGGGGCAGTGATCAAATCGTTTAGACCTGCTTCTTCTTCCTGTTCATCTGTCTTCCTTTATTAAACTTTATTTCTTCATTTCTTGGAAGACCCGGCCTCGACTTAACTAACATACCATCGCACACACCGGTTGTTGGGTGTCATTCCGTCAACACCCTTGTCAATGTTCTATGTTCTCTCCGGTCTGTGTCCCCCCAACAGTTTATTGTTCCAGCGGGGTCTACGTTACCCCATGCCTCATGGCAACAGTAAAATCACTGATGAGACGTCAAATGGGTCAGCTGAACTAGATCAAGATTAAAAGTTAAAATAGGAATCAAGATATATGGTGAACCAGATCAAGGTTAAAAGTTGAATGACCAGAAATTAACAAACATACCCACAATGATTGAAGTGAACAAAAGTCATGGTGAAGGTACAACGGATGACCCCTGTGTGAGTCGTGGTGACTCAAACCCAAAGTAAAGGTCAGGTGACACAGAATGTGTCCAATGTCCAAAAGTGTTGTGAATGGTTCATGAACCAAAATAATAAACCACACTTACATTAAAATACAAGTGACCTGGAAAGGATTATTTTGACCCCAATCAAGGTCACAGTTCAAATGACCCAGAATGGATTGTGATGACCATGTCCGGGCCAGAGTGACCAAAATTAAAAGTAAGCAGTGACTGAGAATGGACCAGTTTGACTTACATCTAGATTAAAAGTCAGGTGAACCAGACTGGATTGTTATTACGGCCTACAGAGGTGAAAATTACGGGAACTGCAGTGTGTCATGGTGAGCCAGCTTGAGTTTGAAGGTCAGCTGACCCAGAATGAGTTACGGCGATCCAGACGTGGATTGAAGGTCAAATAATCTATGAGGCGATATTGTGACCTGGAACAACGGTCGGCGTTAAATGTTTTGTGACCCAACTTGTGTCATAGTGACCCAGAACCAGGTTACAGATTAAGTGACAAACATTCTCTTGATTATAGTGATATTTCATCTAGGTCTGGTTTCTGTGACCAATGCTGGTCACGTAAAATATTCAACATTCACTCTGGGTTACTGTGACCCATTATGGGTCGTTTGATCCTAAACTACGACTGCATTACAATGAGCCATTTCTAGATCGCCTGACCTTTATCTTAGATCTGAGTCACCATGATTCATTTTGGGTCATTTGACTGTAACCTTGCTTTTGCTAAATCTTGGGTCATTTGATCTGTATACTTGGCCTTGTCACTGTGGCCAGTTCTGGATCATAAAGCAGCCTTTCACGTTATTCTGGATTAATTGTGGGTCACGTTGTCTTTATCATCACTCTGGGTTACTATGGCACATTCCAGGTCACTTGATTTCTGGCTTCTGATGGTATCTCATCCGGCCCTGCAGCCTTCCCATTTTTCAGAGTCATGATGGCCTTCTTGATCTCTGCCTTTGAGGGTTTGTCGCAGCTGATGGGCAGTTCTGTCTCTGCGGGTGGGATGTCTAGTGGTGCGTCAGGGGCGGGCCGGTTCAGCAGCTCCCTGAAGTGTTCTGCCCATCGTTTCAGCTGTTCCTCGGTTGTTGTCAGTGGATTTCCGTTCTTGTCCTTCACTGGCTTGTTGGTCTGCTGATACTTACCTGTCAGCTTCTTGGTCACCAGGTACAGGTCCTTCAGGTTCCCCTGTCCGGCTGCTGCTTCTGCTTGACTGGCCAGGTTGTCAAAGTAGTCCCTCTTGTCCTTCTTGATGCTCCTCTTTACTTCTCTGTTCGCTGCTGTGTGCTCTTCCTGTGCCTTTGCCTTAGCTGCTCTTCTTCGGCTCATGTTCTGCTTAGTTTTCTTCTCTCTCCTTGTTTCCAGCTTGTGGATGGTGTTGGCAGAGATCCATTCCTTGTGCTGGGTTTTCTTCTTGCCAAGGATCTCTTCACATGTGTCATGCCAGAGCTTCTTGCAGTGTTACCACTGTGTCTCGATGTCCGTCTCACCGTCTTCTATCAGCTCTTGTAGCGGCTGGAACCTGTTGGAAAGGCTGATCTGGAATGCTGCTTGTGTGTCCCTGTTTCTGAGCAGTCCGACATTGTACCTTGTCCGTGTGTTGTTGGCGTTGGTGAATCTCTTGAGACGAAGTCTCACTATTGTTAAAAGAAGGTGGTGGTCTGATGACACGTCAGCACCTCTCATCACTCGTACATCCCGCCATGGTCTCCTGAATTTGCGGCTAATCCAGATGTGGTTAATCTGGTTCTCCGTGACGTGGTTCGGGGATCTCCATGTGGCCTTGTGGATGCGCTTGTGTGGGAAGATGCTTCCTCCTATCACCAGCTGGTTCAGGGCGCACAGGTCTGCAAAGCGCTCACCATTCTCATTCATCTGTCCCAGTCCGTGTGTCCCCATGATGTCCTCGTAGCCTGTGTTGTCCATTCCAATCTTGGCATTGAAATCTCCCATCAGTATGGTTATGTCCTTTGTCCTCTTCTGTCTATCACTGTCTGTAGTTGCTGATAGAAGTCATCTTTCTTCTCTTCTTCCGCATCATTGGTGGGAGCATAGCACTGGATGATGTTCAGCCTGATGTCCTTCTTCTTCTTGGTAAACTTGGCTGTGATGATGCGGGAGTTGACAGGTTCCCATCCGATGTGTGCCCCCTGTGCCTCTGGTGCCAGCATCAGGGCCACACCCTCAGTGTGTGTGTGTGTGTGGGGGGGGGGGGGGGGGGGGGGGCTCCATCGTCTGTGTGTCCTGAGTACAGCAACTGTTCTCCAGATGAAAGTCTCAGCTGTCCTGACTGTAGCCACCTTGTCTCACTCAGTCCTAGCACTTCGATATTGTAGTTTTTCATTGCTCTCGCAACTTGGATGGTTTTTCCTGTTTCGTACATCGTCCTGATGTTCCATGTGGCTGCTCTCGTTGTTGTCCTGGGTGTTAGAAGGGGAGTCAGCCTTGCAGCTTCCTTTCGGCTTTCACTGCACTGCGTCATAAGTCTCTGGGATGGAGACCCTTCCTTGCCCAGGTGAATGTTTTGGTTCGTTGTCATCGATGCTTCTGTAACTAGTCTTTTTTACAGGTAGGGTTGTTAGCCCTACGCAAACCCCTTTATCCTCAGGGAGAGGTGGTCCTGCCTTAGTCGCCTCTTACGACATGCATGGCAGGGCAGTTGGTCTATTCTATGCCCAACCCACAGGGCAAACTTGATTTCTGGCTTAGGTCATATTCACTTGACCTTCATTCTTGATCTGTGTCAGTAGAGCCATTTAGGGTCTCATGATCTGTGATTGCGATATTGCGATAATTCCTGCGAAGAAGGTGGGGCGGGGGAGGGTGGGGGCGGTTATAGACCTCACAGACGTGAGGAAAGTAGACCAGAGGAAACATAGACCTGGATGTAAATAGAGGAGGGGTGGATGGATATAGAAGCAAAGAAACCTGGACCAAGGGGGAACATAGTCTTCGGGAGAACAGATCTAGGGTCACAAAGATGTGCTGCCGTGAACTGAAACGCATTCAGGAGATTTTGTTTATATAAATCCGAAAAGAAGTGTTGAAATAATAATTCGCCAAATGAACGTTACAAACACTGAAGTACTGAGCTTTGTCCTATTTGTCCTTCTCACTCAAGACAAATACGCACGCACGCACGCACGCACGCACGCACGCACGCACGCACACACACACACACACACACACACACACACACACACACACACACACACACACACACACACACACACAAAACTGGCAATAGAAATGATCAAATTATGTGGTGTGTGGGGGTGGGGGGTGGTGGTGTGTGTGTTGGGAGGGTGTAAGGGGGAAAAACAATGGCAAGTAAACAAACCATCAGACACCATGAAATGACTGAAGAGGGATTTGACATGGAGGCAGTAAAGGGGCGAGGATTGGGTTGTGGGGTTAGGGAGAAAGAGAGACGGGTGATACAGGGGACGTTAAAGTGTAAAAGCTAAACATTCATTGACGGTAATATGAATCCTTGGTTCTGCTTTGTTAAAAGAAGTGTTTGTTTACACCCGTCTAGAGTCAACTTTCGTCGGCTGGGTGAGAACTGTTCTGTAGACACGTCGGGTTGTAGCTGTGGCCAGCCAGAAGGGAGATTACTGTCCTACTATAGTTGTAGGCTCTCAAGAACACCTTGCCTTCTGCAGGGTGGTTCAGCTGCATACTGGGTCACGTTTTCTGCTTCAGTGTAGTTATGTGGCATGTCTCATGCCAGTAGAGGAAAAAGCTCTTGAGTAGACTGTGAACAGTCCATTGTTAACGTTAGTTATCCTGAGCTGGTGTCCAGGTCTTGACCATGTGTGTTAAGACTGGTGTCTAAGTTGTCCTGTCTTATCTGCCAATGGAAAAGCGCAACAAGGAGCAGTCTCTGATGGTCCAACGCCAGTAGATTCTGTTGTAAGGTACCTCAGCCGTTTCAGGCCGTTTTTAAGGCTAATGGGTAGCCTGTCTTATGCTTGAGCAGCGGGAGTCTCCACCCGCAGGAGGCCTTCTCAAAGGGGAGCAGGAATGCCATTGTCAAACTGTTGTGTCAAGAGATCTTTTATTGGGGTCCTTCCCAGTCCCTGCGCCGTGTGGGTTCTCTCAGTTCAGTCTCACAGAGCCAGGTGACCTCGAACCATGCCCGTCCTAAGACAGTGTTTTGTTCGAACTAAGTAATTCGGGGGGAGTGGGGGGGGAGGGGGGGCAGTATTCTGTTACTACACTGCTAGAACCGTCGACCCACGGGGCAAGTCCACCACTGCTCCTTCAGTGAGAAGGTATATAGCACACTACCCACGTCGTCTATATGCCATCTGGGAGACCTTTTTGTGGTGATCTCTCACCGCACTCCAGGCACCAACCGCTATGCCATCCCATAGTGAACGAATAGTGATGTCAGTCTACCCATTTTATCTATATAAACTCTGCCTATCATTTTGTGATTTTCTCGACATTTCAGGGAGAACATCACAATCCAACGTACTCCCAAAGAGGCCAATAGAAAGGGTAATAAGAAAAAAAGAGTGATATGAAGAAATGTCACTGAAAACTTATCAGTGTAGAATATTTAAAATAAAATTGTGTGTGTGTGTGTGTGTGTGGTGTGTGTGTGTGTGTGGGGGTGCGCGCGTGCGTGCGTGCGTGCGTGCGTGTGTGCGTGCGTGCGTATGTGTGTGTGTGTGTGTATGTGTGTGTGTGTGTGTGTGTGTGTGTGTGTGTGTGTGTGTGTGTGTGTGCTGAACAATAAAGTATGGGGGAAGGGAGGGGGATCAAGTACAGCCTAACAATTTCTGTTTTATTGAAACAATGACGACAACATTTTAAATACAAATAGGGGGAGAGAGTGGCCGTGTGATGTGTGTATATGAAAGAATATCTAAGTGTGAAGGACAGCGTTATATAGGGATATAAAATTCTTTACTAGCAGCATATGGGGACCATGACAGCCTGCCTTGAAAACAGAAGCATTTGGACCACCTGCCCAAAGGTCGTTCTAACACGACTCCACGTGCTGCAGCTTACTGCAGCGAACAAGCTTGTACCTGAAAATATTTGCTGTGATGACGTTAAACTCAACCTACAAGGCCGTTCGTCGTTGATTTCCACTCATCAGTGGATCCCGGCGGTGCTTTTGTTGATCCTCCCTTGGCATCAAAATGAGATATGTCACCTATGAATTTTTGGTGTTCTAACCACAAAGGGTTAAAACAAAAACAAAAACAGAATCCAATCAAAATAACCAGTGTAGGGGAAAAAACAAGTAAAATCTGAAAAGAAAATACACTGAAACCAAACAGGTTGGCAAAAAAAACAACAACAACAACAACAACAACACACACACACACACACACACACACACACACACACACACACACACACACACACACACACACACTCGAAACGATTATGTAAAGAGTAATAATTATAGTGAAAATCTTCGAGCAATGCGCGAGGATCCATTGAAAGACACAAGGAAGGTGTCATGGAGCTAATGTAGCCTCAATATGCGACTTAGGATAGAACCCACGTTGACCCAGAGTCAGCTCCCCATTGAGTATCGCAAACCTTAAGCTGTGACCGAGACTGAAATTCAGACTGCTCAAACACTTTCAGATGAAGAGCTCATGAGAATGAGAAAAGGCATGGAGAACCAAATGGATCCACAGCAAAGGCCGCGAGGGATCAAAATACCTGGAAAGCACGGACAAGTAAAAAGTGATGGATAGACCGAAACAAGACTCATCACGGAATGAACGCTGATATCTCTTTCAATAGTAAGCATTAACAGAGATTAAATACAAAACAAAACAAAAAAAAAAGAAAGAAAAGACAAGAATGGAGCCCTGTCCCGAAAACTGGAAGGAAAGACTCCTTAAATACAATACTGGAGAGCACTTACACTAACAGGACAACAAAGGATTCAGTCTTTGGCCTCGCATTATGTGAAGAAGAAACACAAAGAAAGAAAGCTAAGGTGTAGCTTCAATTCATGTACTGACCCAACAAACTTGCCCCGTAGGTAATTTGAAGACCTCATAGGGTCCAGAACGTCGCTCTACTGTGTCCCTTCATGAGAATGCAGAATAGTCCAAACGACTCGATCATTTGTGTCCTCTGGTGCGGACAGCCGACCTTGGTCACAACATCGGCATTTGGGATTGGGTGACAACGGCTGCTCTACCTGAATTGTAGGAACTGACTCCACTGGATCGCGTAGACCTTTGAGAAGTTTGCTTGGGATGGGGGCTTTTTCTTTTCAATTTTCTGCTTTTTTCCTATTCTTTCTTGTTTTTTTTTTCTCTTGTTTTTCTTTTATGCACCCAAGGAGAACACTGCCAAAATTGTAACCATGGAAAAGACATTGCTCCTGACACCAGCCACTGCATAGGGCCTCCGGGATGCCACAACTGTACTCTAACGGGAAAAAAAAGTTCCCAACGTTTTTCTAAGACTCTACCTGTGAAAACCCGTAAAGAACAACAACTTATACTTAGGGACTTGTGACAGTTAATACGTCAGTTTTGACACTCTTAGTTGCACAAAGAAGCCATTCACCTCCACAAACTTATTAAAATGGTATATATTGCATACTGTTTATTATTTAAGCTCCATGACAGCTAGTCGCAATGGCACCGTGAAGGCCGCGTGGGCAGTCATTCCCTCAGTCCTCAGTCACGTGCAACACAACAGATGTGCTGTAACCAGTTCAATCCTTAAACCATTGAAGATTCGTTCAGTCTTGAAATTTTGTCCTAAGTTTGCATCCACCCCTGATTCTAAAACTGATAAAATCCCAAATCATAAAGTGCAACCGAACTCCAAATCATAGAGAAAAAGATAAACTTAAATGCATAGTCGTAAACTTTCAATCACTTATCAAGAAGAAGGAAGAACTCAGTAATTTAGTCACCGAAAAAAAAATTGATGTTGTAATTGGAACAGAAACTTGACTAGAAACTGGAACATCCAGCAGTGAACTTCTAATGGAGGATTTTGATATTTATAGAAAGGACAGACTTGGAAAAAGAGGTGGGGGAGTCTTGATTGCCATTAGGAAGAACTTAGACAGTGACTTTTTATATGAAGGCAAAAATGGTGAAAGTTTATTTTGTACGATTAATTTTAAGAATAAGAGACCTGTCATTGTTGGATCAGTATACAGACCTCCAGACTCAGATGAAAATGTATGTTCGTCTATTTGCAGAGACATTTCTGACATTGTTTTGGCCAATAGGAAGGCAATATTATGGACTGGTGGAGACTTCAACTTACCAGATATTGATTGGCGTGAAGATGCCATACTTGGTAATCAATACAATAAAAATATTAATTCTCAGGGTTTTTTTTTATACCACTAAAGACCTTGGATTGGTGCAGTCAGTTGAAATACCAACACGTGGCAATGCATTCTTGGATTTATTTTTTACCAATTGTCCAGGCGCTTTAGGCAATCAGGAATTAATTGCAGGCCTGGGTGATCATGACATAATTCTCTTAGAGAGCAACTTTCAACCCTTTCGAAGAAAACCCCTAAACGTACCATCAGACTCTGGAACCAGGCAGACTTAACAAAATTACGCAGGGATACTCATGATTTCAGTCATCTTTTTATGAGGTCTCACAGTGTTAAAGATAATGTCAATGACCTTTGGAAGTGTATAAAAACTAATTTGGAATTTATTATGGATGACAACATACCTACTAAAATAACTTCAAGCAAGAACCACCAGCCATGGATTAATACAAAAACTAAACGTTTATTGACAAGGAAACATCGTTTCTTTAAGAAATTGAAACTACACCCTAATTCAGAAAGATTACTGATTAGGTATAAACATATTAAGAGGTATCAGAGAGAATGCAGGCTTGCTCACTCCAATTATGTTAATTCGATGATCTCAGAAGGTGATCATCAAAACAAGAAACTATGGTCTTACATAAGGAGTAAGAGACAGGACAACACTGGGATTCCAGACCTGAGAAACAACCAGAATAACCTAATACAGGACCCTGAAGGGAAAGCAAATTTACTAAACAAGCAGTTTTGTTCGGTTTTCTCAAATCCCAAGCCTTTAATTAACGTTAGACTAAAGGACGATGATAAACTCCCTGAAATGCAAGACATCAAAGTAAACAAAGCAGGAGTATTTAAGTTACTGACCAACATCAATAAAAACAAAGCTACTGGTCCTGATGGCGTTCCTGGCAAGCTCTTAAAATTATGTGCCAATGAATTGAGTGAGGTATACCAACTACTTTACCAAGCTTCACTGGACCAGGGAGAAATACCTGATGAGTGGCGAGATGCGAGCATTGTTCCTTTATTCAAAAAGGGTGACAAAACAAAAGCAGAGAACTATAGACCTGTATCTCTTACATCCATATCAGCAAAACTACTTGAACACATAACATATAGTAGCATAATGGATCATCTTGACAAATCAGTCAGTCAGTTTTGCCCGTCGCTCCTCCCGAAGCATAGGCCGCCGACAACAGTCCGCCAGAGTCCTCGGTCCTGGGCTGCCCTCTCTAGTTGTTTCCAGGTGTGTCCCATCTTCTTGCTGTCTGCCTCAAGGTCCCGTCGCCAGGTGTTTCTTGGCCGTCCTCTTTTCCGTTTTCCCTGGGGGTTCCATGATAACGCCTGTCTGGTAATGTTACTGGCTGGCTTCCTCAGGGTGTGCCTAATCCATCCCCATCTTCTGCGCCGGATCTCATCTTCGGCTGGCAGTTGGTTGGTACGCTGCCACAGGTCTGAGTTGCTGATTGTGTTGGGCCAGTGGATCTGGAGGATTCTTCTCAGGCATCTGTTGATGAAAGTCTGCACTTTCCTGGTGGTGGTCTTTGTTGTCCTCCATGTCTCGGCTCCATACAGTAGCACTGACTTGACGTTGGAGTTGAACAGTCTGATCTTCGTGCGAGTCGATACCACCTTGGAGCTCCATAATGTTCTTCAGCTGCAAGTATGCTGCCCTCGCCTTGCCGATTCTTGCTCTGACGTCTGCGTCTGTGCCACCCTGCTTGTCAATGATGCTGCCCAGATATGTAAAGGCCTCCACTTCTTCCAGCTCGCTTCCATGCAGTGTGACTGGGTCCTCACTTTCCGTGTTGATCTTGAGGATCTTGGTCTTGCCCTCATGGATCTTGAGACCAACTTGTGAGGAGGTGGCTTCTAGCTCTGTTGTCTTGTCTTGCATCTGTTGGTGGCTGTGGGAAAGCAGGGCTAGGTCGTCAGCGAAGTCCAAGTCATCAAGTTGGTCCCATAGTGTCCACTGGATTCCATTTCTTCTGTGTGCTGTTGACCTCTTCATGGTCCAGTCGATCACCAGGAGGAAAAGAAAAGGCGACAGGAGGCAGCCTTGTCGGACTCCAGTCCTCATCCTAAAGCTATCTGTGAGCTGTCCACCATGGACCACCCGGCAAGTCATTCCATTGTAGGAGTTCTTGATCAAGGTGACCAGTTTAGTTGGCACTCCATAATGGCGTAGCAGCTTCCAGAGGGTTTCGCGGTCAACGCTGTCAAACGCCTTCTCATAGTTGATGAAGTTAATGTACAGTGATGAGTTCAACCCTAAAGACTGCTCAACGATGATGCGCAAGGTGGCAATCTGGTCGATGCATGATCTGTTCTGGCGGAAGCCGGCCTGCTGGTCTCGGAGGAGGGGGTCAACTGCACATTTCATTCTCTCGAGAAGGATCCTGTTGAAGACTTTTCCTGGCACTGACAGAAGCGTTATTCCTCTGTAGTTTGCGCAGTTGCTGAGGTCTCCTTTCTTTGGTAGTTTGATGAGGTAGCCCTCCTTCCAGTCTGCTGGTACCTCTTCTTCTTCCCAAATCTTCACGAAAAGAGGGTAGAGCATCTCTACGGTTGCTTCCAGGTCTACCTTGAGTGCTTCTGCAGGGATGTTGTCTGGTCCTGCCGCCTTGCCGTTCCTCAGTAGCTTGATGGCTTTCCTGATCTCCTCTCGCGTTGGTTGCTCGCACTTGATGTCAAGGTCTCTGTCGGCTGGATCGATGTCAGGGGGGTTTGGTGGGACGGGTCTGTTCAGAAGCTCATCAAAGTGCTCTGCCCATCTGCTCAGTTGTTGCTCCATTCCCTGGACAGTGTTTCCTACCTTGTCCTTGATTGGTCGCTCGGGTCTGCTGTACTTCCCTGACAGTTTCTTGGTGGTGTCGTACAGCTGCTTCATGTTGTTACTGGCTGCTGCTTTCTCTGCTTCTTCCGCCAGGCTGTCAACATACTTCCGCTTATCTGCTCTTGCGCTATTCTTCACTTCTCTGTTGGCTTTTGTGTAGTCTTCTTGTGCTTTGGCCTTTGCCGCCCTTGTTCGGCTGTTGTTTACTGCTGCCTTCTTCTGCTTTCTCTCCTGTATTTTGCGCAGTGTGTCTGCAGATATCTATTCCTTCTGTTGGTGTCTCTTGGGGCCCACTACTTCCTGACGGGTTGATGTGAGTGTTTCCTTCACTTTTTGCCAGTGGGTCTCCAGATCAGCCTCATCCTCAAGTAGTTCTTGTAGCACTTGGTATTTGTTGGTGAGGGACAGCTTGAAATCTTCTCTAGTCGTTGGATCTTTCAGTAGGCTGAGGTTGTACTTCTGCCTCTTTATAGTTGGTTTCATCCCGTTCTTCTTCAGTTTCAGCTTCAGCCTGGCGACCAGTAGGTGGTGGTCAGATGCAACGTCTGCTCCTCTTCTCACCCTTACATCCTGTAGGGACCTCCTGAATTTCTTGGCCATACAGATGTGGTCAATTTGATTTTCTGTCGCTAGATCTGGTGATACCCAGGTGGCCTTGTGTACTCTTCTGTGCGGGAAAATGCTGCCACTGATGACCAGGTTGTTCATAGCACAGAAGTCTGCAAATCTCTCGCCATTCTCGTTTATCTCTCCCAGTCCGTGTCTTCCCATCACTTCCTCATACCCGGTGTTGTCTTGTCCGATTTTGGCATTGAAATCGCCTATGAGGATGTTGACATCTCTCTCTGGGTACTTGGCTATGACGTCCTGTAGTCTGTCATAGAAGCGGTCTTTTGCTTCTTCATCGCTGTCATTGGTTGGGGCATAGCAATGGATGACATTCATCTTTATCTTCTTCTTCTTAGTTCTGAAGGATGCTGCAATGATTCTTGGTCCGTGTGCTTCCCATGCTACCAGAGCTTGCTGAGCAGCTCCAGACAGCATGAGTGCTACACCTTCTGTGTGTGGAGCGTTGTCTTCTTCATGTCTGGAATACAGCAACATCTCTCCGCTGAGCAGTCTCTTTTGTCCTGACTGTGTCCAACGGGTCTCGCTGATTCCAAGCAGAGTGAGGTGGTAGCTTTTCATTTCTGCCGCTACTTGTGATGTTTTTCCCGTCTCATACATGGTCCTCACATTCTATGTTCCGACGTTGATGGTCCTAGTCGATAGAAGGGGGGTCGGCCTTGTAGCTTCGGCTTTCACTATACGGCGTCATATGTCCTCCTGAGGAGGACCCTTCCTCTCCCAGGGTAGAAGATCCTTGGTCTGTTGTTGGCGTTTCTGTAACAAGTTGGTTTTTACGGGATGGGGGTGTTAACCCCATGCCCAACCCTCCTCCTTTATCCGGGCTTGGGACCAGCTGGGTATTCCCCGAAGGTTACAACCAGGCGGAGTTATCTTGACAAATATGTCTTCTTAAATAACGCCCAGCATGGCTTTAGACAGCGAAGGAGTTGTGAGACTCAACTTATAACAACTCTCAATGATTTTAATAACTGTCTTAACAACAGACAGCAAATAGATGCAATTTTATTAGACTTTTCTAAAGCCTTTGATAAGGTTGACCATGAGGGTCTGCTGCTTAAATTAGAACACATCGGCATTGGCGGTTCTTTGCTAAAATGGGCTAGATCATTCCTCGTTGGGAGAACGCAGAAAGTTGTTGTGGAAGGGTCGTCATCCCATTGTAAACCAGTCTTGTCAGGTGTACCACAGGGAACTGTTCTGAGGCCCTTGTTTTTCTTAATTTATATAAATGACATAAGTAGAAATCTCTCTCCTGGAACTACTATAAGGCTTTTCACAGATGACAGCTTAGTATATAGAACAATCAGAAGCAAGAATGATACACGCATTCTACAAGAAGATTTAAACGCTTTACAAGAATGGGAAAGAACTTGGAAAATGGAATTTCATCCCCAGAAGTGCCAAGTGTTGCGTATATGTAATAAACGCTCACCAACTAGATCAGAATATTCTATTCATAATACTATTCTTAAAGAAACCAATGCTGCAAAATATTTGGGTATGATTATAGATAGTCGTCTCAAATGGAAAGAACATTACAATTTAGTATGTAAGAAAGCAAATAACATCTTAGCTTTCTTATACAGGAATATCAACGACTGTCCCAAAAAGGTTAAAGACGACTGCTACAAAACACTGGTTAGACCAGTACTGGGATATGGTTGCTCAGTCTGGGATCCTTACCATCTAAAGGACATTGCTAACCTCAAAAAGATTCAGAAGAGAGCAGCACGGTTCGTAACAGGGAACCATATCAGAGAAAAGGGGAATACTAGGAAGAACATGAGGAAATTAGAATGGAAACCCTTAGAGAAGAGCTTTTATCAAACTTAATATCTTCTTCAAAGGCAGAGCTAAACTAATTGATATTCCAATGGAACAACTAGTATTGAATAAAAGTAGCACCAGGAGTGGCGGTCAATGTTATACCATACCTGCATCAAATATTGACAGCCACTTACATTCATTTTATCCTAGTTCTGTACGGCTGTGGAACTCACTGCCGGGTGCCATCAAGATTGCCACAAATGCAGTCTCATTTAAAAAGCAAATTGATACGACAGCTTTAAGATCTGCATATTGACGATTTTCTATTTTAACTTCTCAGATATTTTATGGGTACCTGGGCCTGAATCTGGCCATTGCTTTTAACTTCTTGAATATCGAGTGCGACCCCTTGTTGCCAAATTTGCTCCAGAGGCCAACAGACTGAGTCGTACTATTTTATGTCATTTTATTTTACTTTTTAACATGCGCGCTGGTGACCTACTCGTTTTTGAGTGAACCAGTATTTTAGGAAGAAGAAGAAGAAGTCTACCACGGGAAGTCCACCCTCTGTTGTTTCCTTAGGATGGTCTGTAACAGGGATATACATGTTTGTATTAAGCACACCAGTTGGACTTGATAACTCCGTTCGTGAATATCAGTAATGTGTTGACCTGTTGCCTGGCATGGCAGTTTGTGAGGAAATGTGGAAAAACCCAGAGTAAGCCTTTATTCTCCAATGTTTTAACTTCTTTCTTTCTTTCTCCTTTGCTCAAATTTAGCATTTATTCTCCAATGCTCAGACTTCTTCTTCCTCCACATATTTTTTGTTTGTTTTTGTCAGTGTTAAGTTCTTGCGTACTAAGAGAAGAATGACGATAAACTATCAAAGTTATTGAAAATTCTTCACTATTGGAGGTTTTCGATATAGCTGAAGACTATCACCTCTAACTGACACAGCATGGTTGAAGAACTCTGTATTGTGTGTATTTGATCTCAAAATCAAATCACCGTCCAACGCTTATCCATTGGGTAGAAATAAAAAGTTGTATTTAATGATTTAGCAGTCATAGTAATGATTTCAGCAGGTGCTCGCTTAGTCTCTGCTCAATGTTAGATGTCATAGGGGAGAATTTGCTGCCTGGGGAAGATTTGGCATAAGGGTACCAATAGCATCCTACACCTATTTCAAGGGACGAAACCAGCAAAAGTCCTTGAAGGAAAGATTTGTTTCCCCAAAGTGAGTACTAATGTCAAGGTCGCCTAGCCGACAGCCTGGAGGTCGTTGGAAGTAAAATTCTGATCTTTTTAGGCTAAGGCTGTAGCCTCAGCACTTTTCACATCTTTTTCATCATGGCTGAAGGTCACTGCAAGCTCATCCTTGTCCGGCACGGGGAGAGTGAATGGAATAAAGAGAACAGATTCTGTGGATGGTACGACGCCGATTTATCGCAGACAGGAATCAACGAAGCAAAAAAAGCTGCTAAGGTGATTCAAGATTTTCTCTCTCTCTCTCTCTCTCTCTCTCTCTCTCTCTCTCTCTCTCTCTCACGAAGCAAAAAAAGCTGCTAAGGTGATTCAAGATTTTCTCTCTCTCTCTCTCTCTCTCTCTCTCTCTCTCCTCTCTCTCTCACGAAGCAAAAAAAGCTGCTAAGGTGATTCAAGATTTTCTCTCTCTCTCTCTCTCTCTCTCTCTCTCTCTCTCTCTCTCGCTCTGTCTCTCCCTCTGTTTCTCAGTCTCTCTCTGACACGGTATTATGACATTTTACACCGTGATTTTATTTTTAAAGGAAATCATTTTCAACTGATCGGAGGGAAACAAAAAGCTGACACTGATAAGATGCCTAGAGGCTTCACAGTGAGACAAATTTTTAAGATGAAATTAGGAGCGAATTGACAAAAGAAAGTAAAAGGAAAAAAAAAAAAAAAGAAAAAAAAAAGTTAAACTGACCAGAGAAAATAAATAAATGAAGCAAATGAATGAATGTTACCATCAGAAAGAACAAATAAAATCGGTCAACAAAAAAATTATATAGGAATTTCAAGTCCTGTAGTATATTGTTGTTTATTCTTTTTTTTTCTTGTTCATTTTCTTGTTTTTTGCTTCTGAAAGCCCTTGTATTTTATAATAGTGGGTTCAAGATCAGTCCTTAGTTCTTTCCCTGCTCTTCTAAGGATCAGTCTTCCCACTTCCCCCACTCTCTACGTCCTCTCATATTCTAGCTTGCCTCCCATCCCTTGTGCTATGTACCATTCATCTGGGAAAAGACACTCAACCTAGGAGTGTAGGTCCAGTCTAATATTGGAACTGTCCTACCTTAGAGTTAGAGGGCCTTGGGATTAGGTCCTGCAGCACAAGGCTCGGGACCCTGGCAATGTGTATGGGAACTGGTCCATGTATTTGTCAGACAAAGATACGTTCAACATTCAGCATGCACCATTGTACCTCAGCCTTCCATTGAGATGTCAAGCAGGATGAAAGTAGTGGGGAGGGTGGTCTGGTCCTTGGCGGTGGCCATGACAAAGAAGTTATCATTAGAGGCGTAAAGGTAAGGCTGGGTCACTGGGCCACAAGACATTGAGCATCGATCCTATTCAACTTCTCTCCAGATTGATGTCCACAATCCTTCAACCTTGTGAGAGGGTTGGAGGGGGAAGGGGTTGGGTGAGGGGCGAGGGTCTGACATGGGGATAGGGGTTTTCTTCTTAGTGCCTTATGGCCTGGAGCATAGATTGGAAATAGGTTCCATTACGACAGTCCTGTTTACACCTCCCATGATGGATGGGGCATGAGTGTTCCTGGATCTCAGCCAGGACCCATCTACTGGATCCTTCACCCCGTCCAGAATCAACACACCTTTCAGTAGCATCAGGTTTGTTTTAGCCATAGCATTCCCTTGAACCTCAACGCTCAGGGTCAGCAATTCACAATGTATGACCCCACACTACAAGGGCAGAGAGACCTTACTTAAATACAGGAACCCCCATCACCAGAATCCCTTCCCCCCAACATTAACATTTCTCTTCCACTCTGTCCCTTCCTGATGTGGACCCCCTCTCCCTTTTGCCTGAGAGGACTTAGTGCAGGATACAATTCCCACCACATATCTGGGAATGTTGGAGAAGTGGTGATCAGATCTTGTCACTTGGGATGACGTGTCCACAGGCCCCTCTAAGGGACCCTTCATCATGCATTCCTCCTCCAGAAAGCTTCCATTGTGTCTGGAGAACCTGCTCTTTGCTTTTGTATGGGAGCAACCAGCTATGGTTGCATGGATACAACCTAGTCCCATCTCAAAGGAAGGACATTCTGGCGGCCATGGGAGCTGCATCACCTGGCATTTTGCACAAGGACAATGAATTTGGGCCTTCTGTTCATGCAAGTGTTTTTCAGTCTTACCATATGGCCTACAGGAAGGCAACAGTGTCCTCCTTTGACTGCCCTCTGGTCCCCAACCCATCTGCTTTCACTATGGCAACAGCCTTGTTCTCCTCCAAAGCAATGGCATAATGCAGACATGGATAACAACAGCGGCAGTCACATTTGTCACTGAAAAATGTAGGTATTAATTCATGACCATTCTGAATGGTTATGGCCACAGATTGCATGTTACTGAAAAAACAAGTCAGTTTTGCCCATCGCTCCTCCCGAAGCATAGGCCGCCGACAACAGTCCGCCAGAGTCCTCGGTCCTGGGCTGCCCTCTCTAGTTGTTTCCAGGTGTGTCCCATCTTCTTGCTGTCTGCCTCAAGGTCCCGTCGCCAGGTGTTTCTTGGCCATCCTCTTTTCCGTTTTCAAATTCCACAGCTGGAGAAACTTGACAGCAGATAGGATGTCGTAACTGAAATACCATAGATGTATGCCTGCTATGGAAGCAACAAAGCTGAGCAGAAGTTAAAAGAAGGTGCTGAACAGACAACTTGTTGTAACAAGCAGATTAGAATGTGTGAGACTATGAAGAAGCAGCAAATCACAAAATCGGAAAAAAAAAAAAAAAAAAAAATCAATATCACCAGACCTTCAGTATGTGATAAATACAGTGAGCAGAGGCCATGCATACAAGGACAGCAAGGGGAAAACTTTGAGGAAAGAGAAAACAATCTGCAAGAGCACATTCTCTGCCAGTTATAGTGATGATGATGATGTGACGAGTTTGCAAGCATGTCGACACAGCATTTAATTTGTAAGAATACACTTAGTGTGTTCCAGAAAATTCTTGAAAATTTCAGTTTGTTTCTGATTTTTATAACTTCTGTTCCTGATGAAAATATTTCTTGGCAGGCATGTCTGTGAGTGTGTTAATGCAATATCATTGTCTAGCATGCTATCCTGGATGCTTGGGCAGCTCATGTCCACTGACCTAATAGCCAACAGGTTGCAAAAAATCAACCCATTTTCCACACATGCACACAAAAAGTGAAACAAATGAAAGGTTGCTTCTTTCAAAGTTACCACTCAGTCGCCTGCATCTTGATGACAATTGTCCATCTTATGAAAACCACCTCGGAATTTGAAGCACATTTTGTTTTACTTTGCTGTTTTTAATTTACTAGAAATAGAGTTGTTCTCAAGTGTTCCCAATGAGAGCAGTGTGGTTAGTTGTGTTTCAAGAAGTTTAGTTTAATTAAATTTGTTGCAAAATTTGTCACCAAAGCAGTGTGGCTCAAAGTCACAAAGGCATTTTTTTTTTCTACGTTGGTGATCCCGTACAGGTCTCTGAATTTGCACTGATCATGTACACATGTTGTGGGTACACGTGCGAGTTTGTACAAGGACACTTGTCAGTGTGTGCACTCAACCATGTGCATATATGTGCTTTTTGTATACAAAGGACTTGACAGTATATTCTCAGGTTTTTTGTTAGTTTGTTTATTTTATTCCTTTGAAGGCTGTCACACTGTGGACAGCATAACATATGTCGTCCTGTTTTGAGAATAAGGAAGGGGAGGTTGTTTGGGCGAAAGGGGGGGGGGGGGGGGGGGGGGGGGGGGGGGGGGGGCAGGCAGAGTGTGGAGACTGAGAGGTGGCAGGGAGGAAGGCTGGAGGATGAGTAACTGTAAGAGAAAAAACAATCAGCGGAAAAACACCAATACTGTTTGAGCTTGATCCAAGTTATGAAGTTGATTGTTAACAAGTAGGTGGGCAAGCTGTGGTTGTTGTTTGTTTAATCTTCGACATGTTTAATCTTCGACATCGCTTATATTCACTATTCAGAAAAAAAAACACCTTTCATTTTCTTTACTTGTGTTATGTTTGTAGTTTTTCATCTCCATACATAATTTTGTTATAGTGCAGTTCATTTTTTGAAATGGCAACCCAGTCCCAAGCCCTTTTCTTATACCACTTTATGTTCAACATGTACCCACATTTTATACCATACCATTTCAATATCCATTTTCAGTTCTCAGAACAGCCGATGCTTTGTTGCAGATGATCACCGACAAGGGCATCAAATATGATGTAGCTTTCACAAGTGTCTTGAAGCGAGCCATAAAGACCTTGTACTTGATCCAAGATGGTACCGACAGGCACTGGGTGCCTGTGCACCGCAGCTGGCGACTGAATGAGAGGCACTATGGTGGCCTACAAGGTCTCAACAAGGCAGAGACAGCAACCAAGCATGGGGAAGAACAAGTGAAGGTAGGTAAAAAGAAGGAAGCAAGTATGAAGTAATGTACTTGAAATTATTTTCAAGTTTGTAAGTGAATCTCTGCAAGTTTGACATACAGAGAAATATAGACACACAAATAGACAAAGAAGTAATTCAAGTGTTCTCGCTTCTTTAAGGAGGACGATGTTTTAAAAGGCATTGAAACTGAGTAGGGGAAAAAAGCAATGTTTGGTAAGTAGCAGTATTAGATATTTATCACAAAGTTATTTTATGTAGGGTATATGTGCAGTGAATCAATGAATGATATATATTTTTATCTTTCTTTTGTCTGCCCATGCCGAGAGTGGACACATGACTGAGCAGTTTCATTAGAATAAGAATGCATTCCACTCAAAGTGGATCTATCATTCCATAGAGAAAGAGAAGTACTTATATTTCCAGCCATGTAAAGGTAGCAGTTGTACCATTTCTCAGGAAAAAGTCAAAAGCTCTGAAATCAGTAAAGCATATTTGTTTTTCATTCTTAGTGTTGAAAACATACTGAGAATTAAAAATGAAAAGAGGACAACAGAAAACCCTTGAAAATCACAGGTTGAAGGGGACAAAGGACATCAAACTAAGTCACCCATTCTTTGACTCAAAATTTTTGCAATTACTTTTCTTTAAAATTATATGAACAAATGAAGGAACAAAGAAATCAAACCAAACATTGCTCCATTTTATTTTTGTTAATGTTTTCAGTGAGCGGGTCAATAAGATATATAAACAGTGAAAACAGCATAAAAGAAATCTTGATCAGGCCATTTATGACCAGTTTTTGTCTGTTAGGCAGACAGTTTAGATACAAAACCAGAGCCTCTGTTCTGACATTTGCCATGGTGTTTTTGAGGCTCAGTGTGTACTTCAGTATATTACATGTTCGCCAAAGGAAATGGGAAAGCTTAGAGCAGGACTGGCACAATATTAACCCCTTGACTGCCACTATTTTATATCAGTTTTGCACTTCTGTGTGCCGGAGCAAAATTTGACTTTTTGCGGTAGGTTCACTAATTTGATCAGTGCTCATTTATTTGTGGAGATATCTCTTAGATTTTTGGCATGTTTTCTTCTTATACCCAGGGCTATAATATCTGCAAATAATATTTGATTTTGTTCATTCTGAGTATAATAAATAATCTTATAATTCAACTTTAAAAAAAATATATATTTTGCAAGCATGCAAAAACCCACAGCAGCAAAACAAAAAACATACAAACCCAGCCAAAAGTGGTTTTAGTATTTACTGAACACCTGTGTAAATATTTGGTAGTGAATTTACAACCCACAATTGTTGTTTTATATGATAAATTTATGCATTTCTGGGGTATAGTACAATCCAGGTATCAAGGGACACAGTTTTGTTTTCTTAGGAAGGCTCACTGATATGCCCACTGCTCTTTCAATTCTTGACATATATCTTAGATACTTGGGAAATTTTCTTGTTATATCCTTGGCTACAGCCAGATATCACAATAGTTTGATTTTGTTTGTAATGAGTAGACCAAAACTATATATCACTTTCAGAACATAAACAAAACTATAGCACTAAAATCACAATGAAATACCACAAAAATTGGTGTTAGTATCCTTTGAACTTCAGGACAAACATCTGTATTCACAATAAAGCTTGACAATGCATAAAATGTTTAGCAACCCATATCATAGGGGGCAATCCAGCCCAGGTAACATGGGAAAGAAGATGGGAATTGAACATTATCCACAGCATCAGTCTGCACATCTTGCAAGCCTCTTGGGAATTGGTCTTGTTTAGCAGAGATGAACTAACAATAACAACACTAAGTGTAACTTCCAATTATTCTGTCAGTTTTCTTTCACACATGTGGTTTGGTTCACTCAAGAACTAAGTGCGATTGATAAACATCACCACAGAAGGTATAAATAAAACATTGCAAAACCAACCACACCTAAAAAAAGAGACTGCTAAAGATAGAACTGAGCTACAAAAGGCCACACCACAGATAATGAAAGCACACTAACAACAGAAAAATACACCAGTGTCGCAGAGAATACCCAACACCACAGAACCTATGGACAGAAGGATCAGGATCCCACACTACTGCCAGTAAATGCCAGTTATAGTTGACTGACACACACACACACACACACACACACACACACACACACACACACACACACACACACACACACACTGTGCACAAGCACCATATTCAAAAGCAACACACACACACACACACACATGTACACACACACACATGTACACACACACACACACACACACACACGTACACACACACACACACACACACATGTACACACACACACACACACACACACAACACACACACACACACACACACACACACACACAGCACCACATGCAAAAGCACCACACACACACACACCATGCACAAACACTACAACACACACACACACACACACACACACACACACACACACACACACACACACACATACACACACACACACACACACATACATACACACACACACAATGTATACCCACACCATGCACAAGCACTGCGCTTCTCTCTCTCTCTCTCTCTCTCTCTCTCTCTCTCTCTCTCTCTCTCTCTCTCGGGGGTGAGCTGATTTCACAGCGCAGAGAAGACGTGTTTTTGGATCGCTCTCGAGTTGCGGAGGATTATTGTCTAATTACTACGTTAATTATTGGAATAATCAAGTCACTTTCAATCACACTGAACTGGTGAAAGTGTGCTGATCACAGTGATGTGAAATTTGTGACTAAAACTGTGACCATGCCTGTGAACTCGCTGTTTTCCGTGCTGCCTGTGGCCTGTTTCTGCCCACTTACCACAGCTTCATGGCCAAGCGAATTCAGTTGGTCGTGAAAATGCGCATCAGGGTGATCACTGTGCGAAACCGAGTGGAGCTACTTCTTTTCGTGTTTGTGGCTGCCTGTTTCTTGTGCTGTGGTGACATTGAGGTGAACCCTGGCCCTGTAGATAGGGATGCCGTTCACCAACAAGGCATTAGCACAGAAAGTGACAGTGTGAATGGTAGCAGTGACACTGACAAGACTTCCGCTCGTCCCCCTTCCATCGATTGTACAGCTGATTCGGGTTTTCTACCCGATTTCGCAAAGCAGTTACTGGAAGCAATGCACTTACAGCGTGAACAGTCCCAGTCTCTTTCTAATGATATGTCACTCATGCGGGAAGATCTCAGTTCCTTCAAAACGGACATTTCATATGTCAGAACGAAGTGTGATGACATAGGGAGGCGCTGTGACAGGCTGGAGGAAGAGAATGAGCGCTTGTCTTCGTCCGTGAAGGATACCCAAGAAGATGTTGACGAACTTTTCTGCGTCTGCAAACAGAACGAGGACAATCTTTCCACGTTGTTTTCTGAAATGGAAGCTATGAAAACCGAGATAGAAGGTCTGAAAGAACATTGTGATATTCTGGAAGCTTTCTCCAGAAGGGATAATTTACGCTTGTTTGGTGTGCCACAGACAGAACAATTCGAGAGCTATGACTCCTGTGCCAGACTGGTTGTTGACACACTGAACAGTGTGGAAGCACCGAAGCAATGGACAGCAGATGACATTGCACGAGCTCATCAAGTGGGCGAAAGCAGAAATGGCCAGCCAAAGCCCATGATTGTCAAATTCAGTCGGTGGAGGGACAAGATGGCAGTCATCACGAACCGGGAGTACCGAGCCAGGTTGGAGGGGCAAGGTGTGAGGGTGGCCAACGACCTCACCAGGAAGCAGACCGGCATCGTTGCGGAGGGAAGAAGGAGGGGAAGGTCGCATTCTTCAGGCGAGGAAAGCTGATGGTGGTACCAAGGCCTGATCCCAGGACTTACGCTGAAGTAGCAGCAGCAGCAAACGACGCCGCCGACGCCGGAGATACGTCAACGAACAACCCGGCCACAGAACAGCCCAAGTACAACGCATCATGTCGCAGAGTTCATGAGGGCACAGGTCACAACATCAGCGGAGGTCATCGGCGAGGTGAAGATTCTCCTCGTTCCAACAGGGAGAGTCGACGTAACAGCGCGCGAGGTGGATATGGCAGTGCACATGGTGGATACGGCAGTACACGTGGTGGATACGGTAGTGCACGCGATGGATATGGCAGTGCATGTGGTGGTGAGAGCAGTGCACATGGTGGTGAGAGCACTGCACGTGGTGGTGTCAGTAGTGCTCGTGGCAGTATCAGTAGTGCTCGTGGTGGTAGTGGTGGTGGTGGTGGTGCTTGTGGTGGTGTCAGTGGTACTCGTGATGTTAACGATAGAGCGCGTTGCAGTGACAGCAGTGCCTGTGCTGGTGGTGAGAGCAATGTGCGTAGTGGCCACAGTGACAACAGAAATGGTGGCAGTCGACACACTGGAGTAAACGTGACTCAGCTCCGTTCCAGCCAGTCCTCCCCTGTCAACAAGTGTCCCGGCAACAACCCCACCAAGCCCCGGCGATCAACACGGATTAACCCATAGGACAGGCAGGGTCATCTTGATGAACTGACTTTCCTTGTATATAATGTAGAAAATCTGTACTCTAAGTTAAGTGACATGTCATTCATGAATTACGTTTCTTCTTTGATATTGTTTGTCTAACTGAAACTTTTGTGGATAATACCTTTGACTTTAATGGTGTTTTTCATGATCATGTCAGGTTTGTTGCCCCAGCCAGAAAACTATCTCGACATGGTCGAAATTCAGGCGGTGTTTTGCTCCTAATAAGAAAGTCATTAGATAGCTTTGTGTCGAGGGTCGAGTTAAACTGCTGTAATACTGTTGCTGTTAGAGTTGACAAATCTGTGTTCAACCAGGATAAAGATATTCTTTTACTTGGTTGTTATGTTGTTCCAGAAAATAGACCGTTGTATGACCAAATGGAAATTACAGACGGTATTGTTATTTTGGAGGAAAGTATTCGACAGATTACAGAAAATCATGATTTTCATGTGATGATAGTTGGTCACCTTAATGCTAGAACAGCTTGTGATCAAACTAGACTTGAATCAATGTTGAATTATTCTCCCAATTCTGATTACGACGTCATGGATGAAAACATGGTGATTGGGGGGTTGAAGAGGAAATCAAAAGATGTTTGTAGCAATAATTTTGGCAAATCCTTATTAAATATGTGTTTTCAGTTAAATTGCATCATAGTCAATGGTTTATGCCCTAGTGACTCTAACGGTGAGTTCACGTATGTTTCGCCGCATGGCTGCAGTGTGATAGATTATGTAGTCATCTCAGAAGATATGTTTTTAACACAGTCTTGTGACTTATGCGTTAGCGATAAAATTGACTCATGGCATTTACCTGTGGAATTCAAATGGAAGAATGTTTGTACGGAAAGTGATAGCAATAGAGATTGTAATGATGAAAATGGTAGTACTGTTATGTAGTTATCTCAGAAGATATGTTTTTAACACAGTCTTGTGACTTATGCGTTAGTGATAAAATTGACTCATGGCATTTACCTGTGGAATTCAAATGGAAGAATGTTTGTACGGAAAGTGATAGCAATAGAGATTGTAACGATGAAAATGGTAGTACTGAAAATCGCATCATATGGTCTGAAGACTATGCATTTCAGTACGAAGAAGAACAACAGTCTGTACACTTTAAACAATGCCTGCAGAATGCTTATATGGAACTCGATACAGACATTAACAGTTCTATTGTAACATTTACAAGTTCACTGTGCAGCGCTGCTGCGTGCATGATCAGAAAAGTAGGAACAGGCAAAAGAAAAGCAGCTGGTTTGATGACGAATGTGAGAGGAAAAAGAGAAAGGTAAGACAATCGTTAAGGACATTTAAACGGTTAAAGAAATATAATCATGAAAAGAAAGAAGCCTATGTTAAAGAAAGGAAAGAATATATAAATATTTACTTAACAAAATGAAAAATGATTTTGATCAAGCGAGATTAGAGAAATTGCAGCAGTCCATTAACGATCCTTAGCTGTTTTGGCAAACAATCCGATCAGTGAACAGAAAATCGGCTATTTATAACACAATCACTTGAGAACAATGGTATAAACACTTCTTTAGTGTATTCAATGAAACAAATTGCGAGGAACAGACTGGGGAAATTGACGTCATGGAAGATACTAATGATAACACACCAGACATAATGTTTAATAGCCCTATTTCCAGGCAGGAGGTTTGCGTCAGTATGGGTAAACTCAAAGCCGGGAAAAGCGCTGGGCCAGACAAAATCGTTTCTGAAATGTTAAAACATGCTGATGCCTCAGTTGTTGATTTCCTCGTTGTTTACTTTAATAAGCTGTTTGATATGGGAGTCTTTCCTATTGAATGGTCTAAATCTATTATTGTACCTTTGCATAAGAAAGGAGACGTAAACCAGCCAGACAGTTCTCATGGTATTGCCCTAACAAGTCTTGTTAGTAAAGTTTATACACATATACTAAATAAAAGAATAACGAAATGGGCAGAACAAGAAAGCAAGATTATTGAAGAGCAAGCAGGTTTTAGAGCAGGGTACAGTACTGTCGATCATATTTTCACATTGTATGCAATTGTTGAAAAGTTTTTGCAAACAAGAACTAAACTATATGTTGCTTTTGTCGATTTTAGAAAGGCATTTGATTCAGTAAACAGAAATGTGCTTTGGGCGATTATGAGGAAAAATGGTGTAAAAGGTAAACTGTATAATGCCCTTAGAAGCATATACGATAATGTTTTGGCATGTGTGCGTGACAAGTGTAATTATTCTGATTGCTTTGAATGTCCTAGAGGTGTGAAACAAGGCTGTCTGCTGAGTCCCCAATTATTTTCTTTCTTTATAAATGAACTGGCTACTGATTTGTCAAAAAGCGGAAAACATGTTATTCAGTTAATCCCTGGTGCTACTGAAATATTTCTATTGTTATTTGTGGATGATGTTGTTCTGTTGTCTGATACAGTCATTGGACTTCAAAATCAACTGAACTGTTTAAAAAGAGAAGCTGACCGTTTGGGTTTAACTGTTAACCTTGAAAAGACAAACGTAATGATTTTTAGGAACGGGGGACATTTGGCCTCTATGGAAAAGTGGTACTATGGGAATGAAGTGGTTAAAGTAACAAATTCTTATAAATACTTGGGCATGCTCTTTACGACAAAATTAAGTGTAAGTTCTGCTCTGCCGGAACCCTGTAGAAAAGGGAAAAAAAGGAGTTATAGAAATCATAAAGTCTCTGAAAAAACTGAGATCAATAGATGCACGTTTGTTCTGGAAACTCTTTGATTTGTAAATTGAACCTATCTTAACATATGCAGCGGAAGTCTGGGGTCTAGAAAATGATTGTAGACAAATCAAAACTGTACACACCTTTGCTATAAAAAGATACCTAAATGTCCCCCTGCATGCCTCAAACAATCTGGTGTTTGGGGAAACCGGAAGATACCCACTGTATCTTACGACATCAATAAAGTGTATTAAATACTGGTTAAAACTCGTGTCATTGCCCATGTCAAGAATATGTAGACAGGCTTATGAAATGCTGTTATGGCAGCATGAATTTGGTCACTTTAATTGGGCATCAAAAGTACAAAAAAAATTTGACGGAAAATGGGTATGGCATAGTTTGGTTGAGTCAAGGTGTTGGGTGTGAATCTGCTTTTATTCTAGAGCTGAAAGATACGCTTATTTCCTGCTTTAAACAGAACTGGCATTCAGAGTTGGAGGATAATGATAAATATAGATGGTTTCATTCTTTCAAAAATGTCTTTGAGCCTGAAAAATATTTGTCATGTGTTACTAATAAGTGGCATAGAGACAGCTTCTCAAGATTTCGACTCCGAGTTTGTGGCCTTAAAAACTGTATTCAGTGGTTTCGAAATGACCAAACAGATATTAATTGCCCATCATGTGGAAATGGATTCGAAAATGAAACTCATGTTTTATTTTACTGTACCACTTATGATGATATCCGTAAAAAATGTGCCATACTGGAATCCTTCCCCAACATTCCCGATCAGAACAAAGTTATAAAAATCCTTTCCAGTAGTAATGAAACTGTTATTAAATCTGTCGCTAAATTTATAGCACAGGCAATGAAGATAAGAAAGAGTAAGTTAGAATTAATGTGCGATAACATCTAACTTAAAAAAAAGTAACTGTTCAAGATGATCCTGTATCAATGTGTGTGTGTGTGTGTGTGTGTGTTGGTGTGTGTGTGTGTGTGTGTGGGTGCTGTTTGTGGCGCACGCGCATTGTGTGTGCATGTATATTTATGCATGTGTGAAATCAGTAAATAATATTGATATGTGCATACAATTGTTCATGTTCACCCCCTTGTCTTAAGGCTGTAACGCTATGACAATAAAACATTTGTCTTGTCTTGTCTTGTCTCTCTCTCTCTCTCTCTCTCTCTCTCTCTCTCTCTCTCTCTCTCACACACACACACACACACACACACACACACACACACACCACACACAACACACACACACACACACACACACACACACACACACACACACTCACACACACACACACACCACAAAAACAACTCCACGAAATCCATAGACTTGAAATTGCCAATGTTTACCTTGATACCTGGGTCACCCATGAAAGAAAGGTCGAGATTAAGGCGATCAGCACTGGCCTCTGTCCATTCTGAAACAAGTTCCGACTGACGAGTGCCACACCCTCTTCCTCTGCCACGCCCCCTCACACTGGACCCTCGCCATTGTCCTAAACCCCCTCCCCTTCATCGACTCTCCTCCCGACCACTCACGAAAGGAGGGGGGGCACTCGACATACACGGAATTGGCTCGTCACTCGCCGATTCGGCCCCACTTGCGCCGGTATCGCTCGGTTTGAAGTCGCTGATCAGCTTCGTCATCAACACCAATCTCCAATAGCAAAGGGTGGTGTTGATTGTGATCACATTATTCCTCCTCCGAATCGCTTCATTCCACTTCTTTGAAGTCTTCGTCATCGCTTTCACGGTCTCAGATAACTTCTTGAGGCACTTCAAGAGCATTAGATCGTTTGAAAACGGCACGCGCCTGATTGAACTGCCAGCTCGACTCGCCATCTTTAACCGAGAATGACTCAGCCGAACCTTGCCGAAGTTATCGTCCGAACGGACGTGAGCCGGTCAGTCAGCGACCTGTGAAAGGGAAGAAACCGTCCTTTAGGGTCCCTGCAACCGTTTAAACCATTTTTTCTCCTTGCCTCCCTTCTTTAAATCGCCGAATTTTGATGATGAAATTATCTCGAACACCGTTTGTGCAAGGGCACACAGCTTTCCCGAAACCATCTCGAACGCCGTTCGTGCAAGGGCAGTCAACGGGTTAAAAAAAAAAAAAAAAAAATTAATGCTGATTGTTTATGATTAAGACAAAAAAAAAGGATTAATTTCACCATCTCTCATAATTATTAATATCAAGTTTTTCAAATTCCAAAAATGTTTCTGGGACCAAGGATGAGAAATCAGATAAATGTTCAAGTACTTAGCAGTGAAAAAGTTGGATCGCCTCACCCACTTTGCTTAAACAGAGGAAAAACAAGACTCAAAAGGTAATGGCTAACATGTATACATGTTGATTGATGGTCATAATTTCTCAGATTTGTTAAGTTGTGCTTGATATCTTTTGTAGTTAAAGCATTATGTTATCTTTTCTTTTTTTAGACACAAATTATTAAACTGCTTAGTATTGGAACACGTTTCATACACTTATTCATTCATGATGCAAGAATCCATTTTTGGTGCTTCCAGTTAGACACAAATCAGCATTATTTTATTTATTGTATTAATGCTTTAATACATCACCAGGTTTTGCTTAAGTTTAATATTATTGATAGAAACACATTGATGACCAGCCGCCGTGGCGAAGTGGTTAGCATCGCGGACTCCCAGCTGGGAGGTCATGGGTTCGAATCCCATCAGAGTCATGTGGGTTTTTCTGCCCCGACCGGCTCCTACCCAGAGTTGAGTTTGCTGCGGACTCAGTTGGGAAGACTGGGACCATACAGTCGAGTTTCATCCACTTAATGGATGCATTCCTGAGGGTGTTGCTCAAATTTCCTGACCAACAGTGCAGGTGCCTGTATCTCTCGGGCCTGGTTGACGCCGGGATAATATTATGAAAGGAAGCGTAGAGTACAGCCCTGTCATGTAGTCTCAGACAGAAATGGAAATCTGTAGCATCATCTTAATCATCCTCATTCTCATCAATCAGCATAAAATAAAAAAAAGTCTCAAATTCTGTAGCCCTTCATGCCTGCTCTCATGGTGACCTCAGTTTCGGTGTCCTCTCTGTGTCTGTGGCTTAGGTTTGGTTCTGTCAGGGTCACCGGTATCAGCGAGTCCATGGGGGCTGTCATTGGACGGACGTGGTGGCGCCCTCCGGAGGGAGAGCTTACTCACGCCGGCTCCGCGACTAAGCAATTATTGTCGTCAGTAGGGGGCTTAGTAGGGGGTGTCCTGCGTATGTTAGATCAGAACAGGTGCCACGGAACACCACCGAAGTGACTCGGCAGCAGTGCAGTGTCTCCTCCGGTGGGTTGCCTCTTGACGACTTGACATTGACTGCTCCCTGTGGATTGTTGGTGCCAGGGCTGCGGTGGGGCCGACCGGGCTGTGGCTGTGGATGGGGTGTCGGAACGAGCGGCGTGGGTGCACTGCCTCTGAGGTGGCGCAGGGGTTGGGACAGCCAAAAAAAAAAAAAAGAAAAAAACACACACACACACATGAAGCACACACACAGAGTTTCTTCTGAAAAAGATTATTTATTCATTTAATATGGACACTAGAAGGCCAAGATTTATTTTTACAGTCTCATTATAATGATATAATAGATCTTACTTTTTAGATCTTGGTTCAGTTTATGTTGTAAATGTTTGATGTTATTTTACAATGAATAGTATGCAGGGTAAGCACATTTAAGACATGAATGGCTCTTTGTATCATTAACAGTGTAAAGACAGCACATGAAGTGAGAATTGGGAAGAAAGGAATAATTCTTTATGGCTTATCACTTCTTTGTGGTCTGAAAGAAAAGAGACTTGCTCTTACCACCAGAATTGATATGAAATGTAAAATGGATATTGGTTACTGCCATTTTGGACCTCTTTCTAATTTGATTAGGTTGAGGATGAACCTAGATTAAAGTTTGTGTAAAAATTAGTTATACTTTCCATATGTATGTCTTTAACAGTATGATTTTGTTTTCACTGTCATTATTTTTCATAGGTGTGGAGGCGCTCATATGATATTCCACCACCAAAGATGGAACCTGGTAGCGAGTTTTGGTGTGCCGATGACCCCAAATATGTGGTGAGTTTATGAAATTTTCTTTTTAAGATACAGTTTTATGAAGTTGCTTTTGATACATGTTGTGATACGTTCCATATTATCACAAATAACATCACACTTTTTTTTGCTGGACTTTGATTTTGTCCTTTGAATTTTTTTTCTCTTCCTTTTAATATAATGTCATCATCTGTGGTTCTGCATTTGTGACCTGTACACCTACCTTTATTCTAGAAAGTCTTAATAATAATGCCTGTTTTTGTAAGTTGACGTCAGTAGTAAATATTTTATTGTGAGAATTGATATTAGCCATCAGTTTTGTGGTGCTTTTTGCTTATATGGCATTTTTATGTTTGTTGTTGTTGTTCCATGGAAATATGTTTCTGGATGTCTTTTTTACATGGAAAAAATCTGCAACAAGGTGATTAGAAATTCAGGCATAGTTCGCACAGCTTAATTTTGTTAATCTACTTATAATGTTATAAAATGTGTATGAATATGTTGATTTCTTGCATCCTAGATGACACATAGCTCAATGAACCCCACCCCCCACCCTCCCATGATTAAAGAAAAAAAAGTTTACTTTGGTCAGAGATAGGGTAAATACAAGTGATACCGTGCACATTCACCAAGAAAAGAGATGTACAAATTTGATCAACACACTATCTTGCCGTCACATGTCAGGTCCGTGAAATGGAAGAAAGAAATTAGAAGCTGTTTAGTCAATACCCTCCCCTATACCTTCAAAGTGGATGATGGTAAATATAGGGTATAGCACTCTCCATTTACAACTCCGTTTACAAGTTTTATCAGTCCTTGTTCACTGAAAATCCAGAGAAACCCCACTCTCCAGTGACAGATAGGAACAGCAACATCAGAATCTTAGAAGAAATTGCGGAAGTTGGTCACAGAGTTGCTGTTCTGAATCCAGTATCCTAACTCAGCTTCTAGCTGTAGATATCTTGCCTTGCTTAAAAAAAACTTTCCTCATTGTCAGCCTTCTGTTTTTCTCTATGTGCAGATAATTTGAAGCAGCCTTGCGCTTTTCTTTTTCTCCGGCAAGTGCAATAGCTTTCAGCTTGAATCTGGCATTGCATACTATTTGCTTTGTCTTTGGCATTATGCGGTTTAACAAGAGACACTCACTATGACTGTGAATTGTGTGGAAGCCAAACAAACTGCTGTGTTAGCTGTTGTGAGTTATATTTGTTGTCTGTTGTAACAGTTTTGAAAGTCCAGAAACAGGCGAGTTGCTTAATTCAGTAGTCTGCGAGCTTATTGGTTATTTTTTTTACTCATGGTGTACAGATGAGGCTGTAATCCACAGGGGCTAAGGCTTAAGTAAATTGCACCTTGTAGGTTGGAAGTGGTATATGTAACAAAGGTTGGGGTTTGTGTGTGTGAGTGAGTGAGTGAGTTCATTAATTTAGAGTCTGTTCACACTTGGTGATATTAGACTTAAAAAAAAAAAAAAAAAAGCAAGGGGAAGGGAAGCATTTATAAAAATCTATTAATCTGATGCATGGAAAGCACTTTTGCTATTTGCACGATTTCTGGTTTGTGGGTTATTGTTTTGACAGAGTCGTGTATAGTCACATCCACGTTCGATTCTTTATACAATGAAGTTAATATTGAACAATGAAAAAGAATATGGTCCACTGATAGAAGATTTGAACAACCGCATGCTACACTTTGGGAAAACTTGGTTTTCCACGAATTGAGACGAAGCTTGTATATTAAAGATGACAAATATCATGGACATGATAAGATTTCATACTTCTCTGGAAGGTGTTCACTGTTCACGCATTTTTCTAATAGCGAATTAATTTCTTGAACGTCAAGCTTTAAATTACTCTCAGGTGTTTTTCTTAACGCACCATCTCTAGCTAATTTATCTGCTGTTTCATTACCGGATATCCCATAATGTGATGGAATCCAGCAAAAAGATACCCCAATTCCTTTCAACATAATAACATGTATGTAATGTCTTATTTCAAAAAGTAAATCTTTTCTTATTTTTGATTCCCAGTTTTGCAAGCTATATAGAACTGACTTGGAATCAACGCAAAAAAGTATATTATAGACAGCAGTGTTATTGTCACACATAAAAATCAACGCCATAAGAATAGCATACAGTTCTGCCGTAAATATGGAGAACCCTTTCCCTAGAGAAAAGGATCTACAAAACTTCAGCAATGGAATCACAAAACCAGACCCTGCATATGAGTCTAAAATCGAGCCATCTGAGCCATCTGTAAAAATCTTCAGATAATATGGATAAACGGTTTCAAGGTGTTCTTTTGCTTCACATGACAGAATATTAATGTTATCAACCTTCTTCATGTCAGTGTAATCTATATCGAATTTAGCTTGGATATGCTCCCAATGAGGTATGCTTGAAACTATTGGCATATCTGAAATACTTTCAATATCAATGTTACACTTTCCAAAAATTTCATTTGTATAATCCCTAACAGGCTGGAGAGAGGTAAGGTGTTGAGCTCTTTTAGGATAGGCCTTTTCAGAATTTACTAACACATCATGTTTGACAGAATTTGAAACATGTAGGCTTCTGGCAACATATTTAGCCGTTGCCAGTTTTCGTTGATCTGACAGTGGTAATAAGTTCGCTTCTTTGTAAGTATTTAACAAATTCATGTGTACGGGGACACCAAGTGCTGCCTTAACAGTTTTACTGTCAATTGACTGTAATTTCTTCAACAGGGTTTCTGGGGCATTGAAATAAACCTCTTGCCCGTAAATAAGCTTTGATCGAACTAAGCTAGTAGCTAAATGTAACAGAGTTTTGGTATCCTGACCCCATGGGTGTGCACTGATTATTTTTAGTAGATTTAGCCTTTGTCTTGTGTCATTTACCAATTTTTCAATGTACAACCGCCAGTTTAATTTGCAAGTTAAGGTCAAACCCAGAAATTTTACATTTCGTGAATATTCTAATATTTTGTCATTTAACATTAACTGAAGCAAATGCTTAGGATTTTCCCCGTTATTGAAAAGAACTAATTGTGTTTTTTCTCCAGACAATGAAAGCCCGTTTTCAGTCATATATTTGTTGATTTTATCTATTTCCAGCTGATATATTTTTTTAACATAATCTATTGCTCTCTTTTTTGTGTGCTTTCTAATACTGGTATTCAACCAAATGGCTAGATCATCAGCATATTGCACTAAATGTATGTCATTGGATATGATCTTGGGAAGGTCATGAATAAGTATATTGAACAAGACAGGTGCTATGACGGAACCTTGTGGAATTCCTATGTTAATGTCTTTAAAAGAAGAATAGACTTTGCCTATTTTTGTGCAAATAGATCTTCCACTTAAGAAACATTTTATATACTGATATAATAATCCACTTATTCCAATATTCTTTAACTTGTAAAGCAGACGTGCATGCCAAACACTGTCATACGCTTTTTGTATGTCGAAAAAAGTAGCTAATGTGCTTTTTCGTCGCGCAAATTGTTTTTTAATGTGTGTTGTAATCTTTACAAGATGATCTATCGTGCACCTACCTTTGCGAAAACCTGCTTGGTTATTTGGGATTATGTTCCGTTTTTCGCAATAATACACAAGAAGCTTTTCAATAATTTTTTCTAACAATTTCCCAGCATGCGAGGTTAGAGCTATTGGTCTATAACTTTCAACCGAAGACTAGGTTTACCTTTTTTAGGTATAGGTATCACAACTGTCCTCTTCCAGATGCTTGGCAGAGTTTCATTTTGCCAACAGTTTTGGTAAAATGAGTGAAGTAACACCTTCCAGGTCTCGGGCAAGTGGGTTAACAACTGGTATGAGATACCATCAAAACCTATGGCCGTTTTGTTGGAAGAGAAGGATTCCAGAGTTTCACAGAATTCTTCATAGTAGAAAGAAACTCGTGGAGAGCGTGGCAGCAGAGAGTCCTCAGAAGAGAAGCCCCCTTCAAGCAAGTGTTTCGGCCCTTATCTCCTGACACTCTAGGGGGGTTGGGCCACACCCGGTTCATGACTCCGGATGTCCCTCTGCTGCCCCTTTTTTTCCCATCTTGGGACGAGCCATGGCTGGGATTCGAACCCATGACCCTCTGGACATGCTCATTTTCCACTTAATGACTCGCGCTTTAACCACTGAGCCACAGGGACACCTGATATTTGTAGGGAAATTAAGCCTTATGAAGTTCACTTTTGTTCCTCCTTGACCAGATCCAGCTTGAACACCTCTCTGCCGCTTCTGCCATTGCTTTCAGGGCTCTGGTTTTTTCCTTCCCTGCAACTGCGAGCTGTTTCATGAGGCTGTATGCAGACGTTCCTACAAACCCCCTAGCTCCAATTTCTGCAGTGAGGACTTTGACCTGATAGCCTTCTCTCCTCAGGCTGTTTGCCAGATCAGCATACTTTTCAGTCTTGTAGATTTGAGCTGCCTCCATTCTGTTCTCATATGGCACCGTGAGCTCGATCATGATCAGCTGCTTGGTTGACTTAGAGTGGACTACTATGTCTGGTCTCATGCCACTCTTGCTGATGATCTCTGGGTGACTCTTCCATTCTGGGAGGTCTGCAGTGCACTCCCAGTCATCTGCCCCGTCCAGCAGACTCTGCCTGCATGTTTCGAGTGGCACTGTTGTTCTTGGCCATGATTTGCTGCCTCCTGCCGTGAAGAATGTTGCGGGTGCTTTTGGAGTCCTGATTTTCCCTTTTGTGGTGTTGGTACTAGCCCAGACTACTTGTACAATTTCTTTGAGCACTTGGTTGTGCCTCCATGTGTACCTTCCTTGAGCCAGGGCTACTTTACATGAGCTTAGGACATGCTCCACTGTTTGTTTTTCATGGCAGAGGGGGCATGCAGGATCGTCTGTTTTCCCCCACTTCACCAGGTTTGCATTTGAAGGCAGAAGGTCATATGCAGATCTGAGAATGAAGCTGATCCTGAGAGGGGCCATGTGCCAAATGTCATTCCAAGTGAGACTTCTTTGGAGTGCATTCTCCCACGTTGTCCATTGCCCTTGCTGGCTCTGCTGGACTGCTTTTTGGAGTCTTTTTTGGTCTTCTTCTTTTCTCATCTCCTGAATCATCATGTCTCTTTTGGCTTTTCCTTTGGCCTTTGACCACCATTCAGTTTTGGTCACCCCCAGTCCCTGTCTGTTGGTCTGTGTGTGTCCTGTTATTTCTCTGATCTTGAGACTTTCTTTTGCAGAATCCATCGCCTCTTGAACTTTCCATTTTCTGCCTGTCTTCAGCTGGGGCTTAATTGCTTCTACCACCTTGTCTCCTGAGTCCTCCAGCATGCTTTGAAGTCTGATCTTCCCTGCTTTGTATTCCTCCAGGATGGATTTCAGGGGTAGTTTCAGCTTTGCTTGGCGACAGTACAGCGCTATGTCAGTCAGACAGGGTGGGACACCAAGCCATTTCCTTGTGAACTTGTTGATTTTGGCTTCCATTGCCTCCACTATGCTGGTGCAGATGTCGTATATCATCAGAGGCCATAGCAGCTTTGGTATCAGCATGAACTGCAGACACCAGACCTTGTATTTGCCAGGGAGCCCACACTGGTCAATGGTCTCCAAGCCTTTCTCCGCCATCTGCTTGGTTTCTTTTGCTCTTTGTGTGTCTTTCAGCGTATCATCATACCATCTTCCAAGGCTCTTGACTGGTTCTTCTGTGACTGTTGGAATGGCCTGGTTGGCAACACTGAAGACCACAGATCCGGCCACTTTTCCTTTCCTCAGTGAGAGACTCCGTGATTTCTTTGGCTTGAACTTCATTCTGGATGAGGCAACTATGTCGTCCAGACTCTCCAGCACATGACGTGTCTCGTCTTCTCTGGATGAAATCACTGTAGTGTCATCCATGAAGGCCTTGAGAGGAGGCATCTTGTATCCATCGCCAAGGTCTGTTTGTCTCGCGTTGTTTGTTGCTGCTTTCAAGATGAGTTCCATTGCCAGCACGAACAGTATTGGGGAAATTGCACAGCCCATTGCAATACCCACTTCCAAGTTGATCCAGTCTGTTGTGTACTCCTTGGTAGAGAACCGCATTGAGAAGCCATTGAAGTACTTCTTGAGCATGTCGCGGATGTTCTTTGGCACATGGTACATCTCAAGAGCCAACTGTATCATCTCATGGGGCACAGATCCATATGCGTTTGCCAGATCAAGCCACACTACGTCCAGGTCTCTCTTTTCTGTTTTTGCTTTTTGGATTGCGTCCCAGATCATTGTGGCGTGTTCTACACAGCCCGCCACGCCTGGGATGCCACCTTTCTGGACTGACACATCCAAGTACTTGTTTTCCATCAGGTACTTGGTCAGCCTTGCTGCCATGACAGAGAAGAAGATTTTCCCTTCGACGTTCAGTAGTGATATTGGCCTGAACTGGCTAATGTCACTTGAGTTTTGCTCTTTGGGGATGTACACACCATCTGCCGTCATCCACTGGCCGCTGATCTTCTGGTTTCTCCAAGCCGATCGCAGCAGCCTGTGGAGCCACTCCAGCACCTTGGGACATTTCTTGTAAAGCTGGTAAGGTATTCCGTTTGGCCCTGGTGATGATTTGGCTCTGGCTTTGTCGACCACCTTCTTGATTTCCGCCAACGTTGGAGGCTTGCCATTGAACTGTTCCTCAGGGTTGGTTGGCCACACCAGACCTTGAATGTCGAGTGGTGCTTTGCTCTGTGGGTCAGAGTATGTTTTCCTCAGATGCTGCTCAAGAACTCCTTTGTCCACACTTAGGGTCCCAGATTTTGGCTGCTCAAACAGTGTTCTGGCAAACTGGAAGGGGTCTCTGAAGAAGCGCTCTTGTATCTTCTTCTTTTTGCTCTTCCTCTTCCTCGCAGATTCCGCTTTGCTGAGGGCACTGTGTTTTTCTTTCAGGTCTTTCCACAGTTTTTCCAAGCCTTGTTTTTCAGCTGGCAGTGCGGTCTTCATTTGCATCTTGAGGTTTTTCTTTTGGACCCTGATCTTGTCCATCTTTTCTTGGCGTCTGGATTTCTTTGGAGGTGTTTTCTCTTTGGGTAGTTTTGCTCCATAGGCGTCTCTACATGTGGCATACACAATGTCCCCATATGTGGCTAGTTTGTGTTCCAGGGTGCTTTTCCCTATCAGTGCATCGAGTCTTTGGACGATTTTTGCATCCAGTTTCTCCCAATCTTCAGTTTCGTTTGCTCGTGGCAGGTTGAGTTTCAGGCGCCTGGCATCGAGGGCCTGTGCAAATTCCTCATCCGAACCAACAGCGTGGATGTCCTTGGCACTGTGGTTTAAATCCTGGCCTTGGTCTTCCGACGTCTTATCTGCTGATGCAGTGCGCTGCTGCTCATTCAGATGAGTCTTCACACATCCCATCTTTGTTCTGTGGATCTTCATGCCACGGGTGGTAGCGAAACGCTTTCCACAGACACATGGATATTCCATTTGGTCCATGTTCATAGTCCGTTTGGGATTTGCAGTCATGATTGGTTGAGCACCGATGGATTCATAAGAGATAGGAGAATTTAAATAGTGTTGTTGGTCTGGAGCAGGATCCTCATATATGGATTGTTTCTCTTCTTTTTCTCTGTAAAACTGAATGTCTGAACTTAGATTAGACAACAAATTATTTTCCGAGAATACCTTTACAGACGCCTCTGCTTTTTCCATGGATGTTGGTACAACATTGTTTTCTAGTTTAATGGGAAATGATGGCAGATTAAATCTATTCTTCATTTCTTTGACTCTTTTCCACACCTTATGTATATCTTTTGAATCCGAAATTTCAGATGGACAAAAACCGGAAAAATAGACCCGTTTGGCTTTGGCAATCACCCTGTTGGAGTTATTTTTAGCACGTTTCATTTCTATGAAATTTTCATCTCCTCGGTCCCTTAGCCATATTTTATAAGCTGTTTTCTTCAGAGACACTGCTTCTGCACATTCTTCATTCCACCATCCGTTACCAGAGTATTTATTTTCTTTTACATTATTACTACACTTAGGAATCGATTTTTCAGCTGCTAATAAAATAGCGTGGCTCAGATTGTCATAAAACATATCAATATCATCATGCTCTATACTGTTGTGATCCATTATTAACAACGATGACTGATAGGCAACCCAATCAGCTTTGTTGTAAGAAAATTTTGGAATTATATCGTCAATATCCTTACCTTCACCAATAACCTTTTCATTCAATTGTAAAATAATAGGAAAATGATCACTCCCCAAGGTATCTTCACCTGTTAACCAGCATGCATTAGCTGCTAAATCAGGTGATGCCAAAGTCAAATCAGTAGCAGTGGGTCTATGAGTAGACACATCCGGTACTCTGGTAAAGCTGCCATCATTTAACAGGACTAAGCCAGAATCCACTATATTTTCAACTAGACGATTACAAGTTGTTTGAGAACAACCAGGTTCCCAAAACGGAGCATGCGCATTGAAGTCTCCTAGGACAATAACTTTTTTGTTAGTCAAGGAAAGATGTTTTATCCAGTCTGAACTATCAGCAGTTTGGCCATTTGGATAATATACAGAGATAACAATAACACTGGTTTCCTTATTAATCTTAATAAATGCGGCAGTAGAAAAAATCTCTTCGGTATTATTGGGGATGTCTAATGCATTATACGGAGAGTAATTTAAGCCAGTTCTTATGTAAATAGCAGTTTGAACCTTGTTAGTAGATTTTTTACAACTGTATAGGGGTGGATAGTAAAAGTTTCTGAGTTTTGGAAGTTTGTTTGGCTCAACGTTTAAAGACTGTAAAGCAAGAATGTCATAATAACTTGAAGAAATGTGGTATTCAAACTGAAGTAAGTTTTTTGACACAGATCTACAGTTCCACTGGAATATAGAAAGACTGTCATCATCTGGCTTCATGTTGAAAAGTAACTCAAATGTTCTAACTTAAATATTGTCACCAAACCGGTTTTAGAATCTCTGTAAATTCCACTGATGCTGATGGAGCTGCCAGGGAGTGTGAGGTCTGTAGTACTGGTAGTCGACAGGGAACTCGTACTGATTATGGTACCACTTGAAGGGTTTGTCTCGTGCCTCTAGTCCCCATGCCCTCGTCAAAAAGGATTTTCTGGTGGGTCGTTCCCAAAAGAGCCGGTGGACATGTCGCCCCAAATTTCTTGCCAGTACACTGGTACCTTTGTTGGATGGGTGGATAGGATCTCTCATGAAGGTTTTGTTCTGAGCTGGAAAGTTTTCATGTGAGAGGACCGATTACATTGTTTTGTGGTAAGTCAGAAAGTAGACATGCGTTGAACATTTCCCGTCTACATTCAAGAGTCTTGTCTTTAACAGGGGCAATCCTGCTCACCACAACTTTGGTCTTTGGAAACTGATTTTTGATCCGTTGAACAGTACTGACCAGTTCTTTTGAAGCCACTCGTGGATCTGTACCTTTGATGTCGTTGATACCAGAGTGAAGAATGACGCAGTCGTAATGGTCATCTGCGGCGACATTTTGAAGCTGTTCTTTATATTCTGAAATTTTGTATGCCTTCTTAGATGAGATGCGAAGGCCATATGAATCTCCCAAACGCCAAGCATCAATCCTGGACATGGTAGAGTCATGGAGAAAGAGAACTTTTGGAAGCTGTTCTGAATGCGATGTCTTGACGTCATGACGAGGAGATTTGCAGTCAGCTGAACTGATGTCATTTTTTATCTTTGAAGAGTTCTTTTCCATTTTTCTTTTGCCCCTGTTTACATTCTGGGCCAAATCCAAGACTGAAGCCTTCAATGCCCCTGGATCAGCTGACCCCGCCGGAGACGATTTCAAAGCGTCAGCGTAAGTACCTCTGGAGGGAGAGGCTGCTTGGTTGTTACTGTTGTCAACACCGAGTTTCGAAACCGTCTCTCTCAAGTTTACAATCATATCACTCTGGCATCTGACAGTTTCTTCTAACGCATCAATCTTTTTACAGAGTGTTTCGATGATTGTTGTTAAGTTTTTGAGCGAACTCACGTTTGTGTTGTCCGTCAGAGCACCCTGATTGTCTATTTTTTCATTGCCATCCTTCTCTTGATCGTTTTTCCGACCTTGACACGCTCGCTTCAGCGCATCCTTAAGAAGATTTTCTTGTCCACTTTTTTGTTGACCTGTATTTGTTGGTTCTTTGGTTGTAGCGGCGTTCACCTTGCTTCCCATGCAGCGAGATCTTGTATGCTTAGTCATATTCACTATTCTTCCAAAATATAACTGGAGTCAAATCTGTTGACTTCTAAACTCTATCCGCCATTTTGATCGCAAGGTTTTCAGTGACTTACGACTTGTGTGTGTGCGTGTGTGTGTGTGTGTGTGTGTGTGTGTGTGTGTGTGTGTGTGTGATTAACATCAGATGAAAGGTTTATCTATTTTTTGATATATGGAGACAGTGCTGAAAGGGCCTTTTGTGGTTGGCTGGGCTATAATGAAACTGAAACTGATATGTACAGTTGTAGAAGTTTTCAGTGAAAACAGAGCATAGGAGACAACATTTGATGTGTGAGAGAGTTGTGTGATGTAAGTTATTGTGACAGTTGATTAATACTGTTCCTTTGTGTTGCTTTGACTAAACCTTGAGAAGTAGTGACAGAAATGCCCAAATTCTTCACAAAGGGAAGCTGCAGCCTCTTCCAGTTTTTGATGGAAATCTGTCGTAAGTCACTGAAAACCTTGCTGGAACATTTCTGTGGAAAGTGGACAACATAGTTTTAATGTTTTTGTACTTGAGGTATCTGCACACTTTATTCTTTTTTTTTCATGTAATTAAACCAAATTACATATATATGAAAAGAAAAGAAAGAAAGAAATGTTATGAAAAAAGAGTCCATAAATGGATTTAGATTAAACAGGACATTTGAAGACAGCTACTCCACTGACTGGAGTAATGATTCTTTGTGACCAAATTCTAAGTAGCGTTTTAACTTCAAAGGACTTTCCAATATGACTGATATTTTCAGAGTTCGTAAAATGTTGTTTAAACCATATACTCAAGATTTTGAAATCAGGGGGATACTGAATCATTTTTAACAGAACACAATTCATCTGATTTGATCTTTTTTGCTCCCAAACCATGCTGCCTGTGTTTTACTACCATTCACATGCAGTCATGATACTGTGCAAAGCAGACAGATTATTTAGACCCCATTCGCCTGTTTGCAGTGGTCACCTTTGTTGAACACGAAATTCAATACATATGAACTGAGCAGTCCTAACTGTTCAGCACACCAGCAAAGCTGTAACCCAGAAAATGTCAGTGGTCACGGCAGGTGCTTGTGTGACCCAGTTTGATTCCACTGTGATGAATGAAAGTTGAGATGGCAGTGGCTTGATGAAATGAGAAGTGCCAAATTAAGGGAAGCCAATGCTGAGAACTGTTCAACTGTTACAGCATATAGAGTGCAATTTATTTCATTGAACTGGATTTGATTACACTGCTAGTATTCATTTGATGCATAAATTGTTATGCTCAAGACTATGTATGAATCATATGATTTTGTTTGTTTATCTGGTTATTAATTGAAAAATTAAACTAGACTTACATAGAAAGGTGACGTTTAATTTGAATTATTTAGAGCCTATCGTAAGGAGAGAGGAGTTACGTGAGAGTATCAGCGCGCGTCAGCCAAGAATAGTCGGTGTTTAGAGCTGCGAGTAGTCACTAGATACTTTGGGAGGGTGAACAAACTGTTCACTAGACTTACCATAGTGGTGACCTTGAACATTCAGAGCGATACATAGGGAGGGCACGTAACTCCTCCCTCCTTACGATAGGCTCTAAATAATTCAAGTTAAACGTCATCTTTCTATGTAAGTCTAGTTTAATTTTTCAATTATTTATCGCCTCTCTTCAGTCATACGGAGTCACGTGAGATTTTAGAGCATCTAGTGACTACGCAGCATTTCACATAATTGCAAAACCCAATTGCAGTCATCAATACATGTACATCAATTTAATCTGATTCAGTACAGGTGAATATCACCAAATGTAACATGTTGAACACAAACTTGAAACATATTCTAACTCAGTGCCTACTAGCCTGCATTCACATGCAATTAAATGCAGAATATTTGTAAACACATTCCCCAGGAAGTCTGAAATTTGCCAAGTACATACTGTACAGAAGTCACGACTTCTTAACAAACTTGTCCAATACTGCCTGTCCAAAATTAGGTTTAGACAGTACCACTTTCTTATAAAACTTGGTGAAGGTATTTTCTGCCGTCCATCCAGCTGCTTTGAGGATGGTGGCAAGGCTCACTCCTTGACTTGCAGCAGCCGAACAACTCGCGGCACGTGTTGTGTGTGCACCATATGTCTCTGTGTCCACTCCTGCCGCAGCCAGCACTTGTTTGACCCACCGAGAAAATGTGTTTCTGGAAATGGGAGCATGCGGTCTATGAATGGCAATAAAGAGTTCTAGCCCTTTCCTGAGCGCTTCAGTTTTCTTCAGATACAGTTGTATGTGCGTCACTAAGCATAATTTGGTGTTTTGCGAATAGGCTAGAATTTCTGCTGGTTCTGTGTGACTGCCTGGCTTAGTGTTTTTGTGTTTACTAGAAAACTGTAAAATACACTTCCTTTCACTGACATGCACATCTGTAGTTTTCAGTAGATGAAGAGCATGGCCTCTTTGCCCAGTAAGAAGTGCCATTAGAGTTACTGTTTTCAATGTCAGTTGTTTCAAATCCAAAGTATTTACATCTGGAAGTGAGCACATGTAATCCAACACTACACTAACATCCCAGGTGTGTCTGTACCTTGGCAGTGCAGGTCTTTCCTCAAAAACCCCTTTGACAAGTCTGCAAATCTCTGGTAAATTACCTACTGATACTCCTCTCACTGATGGCAGAAAAACTGATAATGCACTTTTTGCAGAATTTACGGCACTATAGCTTGCCCCATCTGTAAACATGGAAGCTAAAAAATTTGCAACCTGTGGCGGTGTGGGTGATCTCACTGCCATGCCGTTTTTTGAGGCATATTCTATCCACCTACTAATGTATGTATTGTACGACTTTTTGGTGGTGGGCCTCCAGGAGTTCATGATATGTCTACTGCATCAGGGGAGAGTCCTTCCTGTTCAAACGTGCTCCTGATACACTGCATGCCAGAAGTTGTAGCTTTGGCAGCAGGCGGTGAGTGCGACCCGGGTGGCTGGGCAGTGTCAGCAGGGCAGGTGTGGAGGGTAGACAGACTGGTTCCTGGGTCAGCATTTTCTGTACAACCGGCCACCAGACCTGTGTGGGCCATAAGGGGAGGATGAGCAGGCCTGTCGCTCTCTCCTTCCGTATCTTCTGTAAAACACTGGGCAGCAGGCTGAAAGGAGGAAAAGCATACCATTGTAGTTTTCCCCAATTTAAGGAGAAAGCATCAACCACATGTGCCTCTGGGTCGGCTCTATAAGAGACATAACAGTGATGCTGTTTGTTTATTCTGGAAGCAAACAAATCAATTTCAAAGGAAATCTGCAACTTGTTGACTGCATCTGTCAACACAGTACTGTCCAGCTTCCACTCTGCATTCACATTAATTTTTCTTGATTCTTCATCCGCAACTGTATTGTCTTTCCCTGGGATGTGGTATGCACTCATCCATACATTTCTGTCCACAGCCCACTGCCAGATAGTGGCTGTCATCTCATTACAGCTGTCAGAGTGGCTTGTGCCCATGTTGTAAAATACAGGCTACTGCTGTGGAATTATCAGTTAGCAGGCGCACATGGTTTCCATCAAGATCTGCCTGGAAGCACTTCAGTGCGAAATAAGCTGCCTTAAGTTCAAGGTAATTAATGTGGAAGCGAGTTTCAACTGATAGCCACAATCCTCCAGAGCTCTGTGTCTTACATGCACATCCCCATCCTGTCATACTGGCATCTGACGTCACAGTAACGTCAAAATCTGGATGTGTGATGTCATTGTAAGCAGTATCTACATTACTTATCCACCACTTAAGCTCTTCTTTGGATTGTGGGGTCAGTGTGGTATATCCATCAAAATTTCCCTTTGTTTGTCTCAGTGCAGCTTTTTTGTTGCCTTCTAAGTGATGATAATGTAGGGGCCCAAATTTCACTGCCGGAAAACTTGCCACCATTTTCCCAATAACCTTGGCTAGTTCTCTGATAATTGGTTTGTTGGCTTTCAGTAGCTGGACACAGCAGTGTTTCAGATTGTCTTTCCTTTCAGATGTCAAAGTGACTGTCATTGTTCTGGAATCAGTAATCACCCCTAGATACTGAATAACCTGGGTTGGTTTAAGAGCTGATTTCTCTTCGTGTACAATGAAGCTGAGTGAACGAAAAAGCTGCACTGTGGCTTGGATATTCTCTATGCATTCTGATTCTGATTCTGCAAGGAGAAGAGAATCATCCAGAAAGTTGGTGGAGACATGATTTTCTTGTCTCAGTTTGGCAAAAACAGGTTTCAACATTTTGGTAAATTTCCTAGGGGCAAGAGCCAGACCATTTGGCATACAGTTATATTCCCAGAGTTGGCCTCTCCATCTGAATCTGAGATACTTCCTATGTGCTTGTGCAATGGGGATGGAATAATAGGCATCCTTTAGGTCTATAGAAGCCATGAAACAAAAAGGTGTCACTAACTTCAGTGCAACATGCAAAGTATCCATTTTGAAATGGTGGTAAGTAATATCTTGATTCAATTTTTTCAAATTCAGAATCATGCGATTTGACCCATCCTTTTTTGGCCTTGTAAACACAGGCGACACATGTTGATGGTGTACAGGTGTACAAGGGGATATAACTCCTTTTGATCTGAGTTTATTCACCTCACTGTCTATGATGTTTGTTTCCGCCTGGTTTAAGCCAGGTTGTGTACTACTACAACAAGTGTGAGGGGATAACAGAGTTTTCTCTTCAAATTCCAGTGTGGCTCCTCTTATCAGCTGTAAGATTTCTTGGTCTGTTGTAAGTGATTCCCATACGGGCAGAAAATGTTGGAGCCTGCCACCTTGAAACATATCCATCTCGGTCTCTAATTTTGCCCTTAGCTGTGCGAGACTGTGATAGTAAGCACTTACCACTTCGCTGGCTGGCTGAGTGGGCGGAACTAAACTTGCCAGTTCCTCTTGTTGGCCATGTTGTGCGCGCAAGCTCGCATGGCTGCCGCTTTGTGTCTGTAACTCGCCTCTGTACCGAAGCCATTGCCCTGTGTTTCTCTGTCCTAAAAAAGTGTTGCTGCCTCTGTATTGCTGGTTTGTAGATGTTCTATATTTTGTTTTCCCCCCAGCAGCAAGAGTATTGCCCAACCTGTCCATTTCTTTAATTTCTTTGAGTGAAGCAGCCAAGTTGTCACCAACCAACCATTTTGTGACTGGCACAGAATCATTACAAATGCCTGTGATAGAGGGGTGCAAATGTGAGCGAATGGCCTGTCTGCGTCTGAGTGACAGCTGATGCGATGCATGTCCCAAGAGTGCAAGACTGTCTGTGTTCTTTTCAATGGCTGTTTTCATTTTCTTGGATGTCTGTGAGTCAGTGTTGCGTTGTGCCCTGAGTATTGTTTGTGTGCTGTCTGTCAAAGCTATTTCTGCTTTTGTCAGTGCTTTTTGCACATGCGAGCTTTTGGTGTCAGCTCTTCTGGCCTCTGCTGGAAGACTTTTCCAAATTTCAGTGTTGACTCGCGGCACTATCAGCGCTTCGCAGTTTTCTGGCCTTTGATACTTACCGAGCCTGTATTTCAGTTTTTCCTCTGACAGTCCAGACTGGAAGCGCTTGTTTATGATTTGTGCTAGGGCGGAGGAGACTGGTGGTGCTGTCTCCTCACCATCATCAAGATCTTTATCTATTTCCCCTAGCAAATCTTCATCAGAGCCGGCTGCTGAGAGCGTGTCATCTACTACCTCCCCTTCAGATTCCGACTCTGACAATTCCTTTGTGCTTTTTGCATGCAACTTCTTCCCCTTGTGCCGGTTTTCAGAGTCACACTTTTCTACATCATCTGAATCTGAACTGTCTGGTGACAAAGCTCGCTTTCTTGCTCTGTTGGGCTGTTGTTCACCCGAATGGCTTTGGCCAGCGATTCTCTGCAGCATGGCTTCAAGTCTATCTAAGCGGCCAGACATTTTTGCGTCAAGTGACTGCAGGTCCGCGAATGCCACAGTCGCGGTCTCTTGCCGCTCATGGCTCTCTTCGGCCATTGCGTCAGTCTCTGCTGACTTTCAAAGTTCAGTCTCTGCTGATCTTTTGTCAGTCTCTTGCTGACTACACAAGGGAATGAGATTTACCAGTCTCTGCTGGATAACGCCTCTGTTGTCGAGTATAAATTTGGGCAAATTAGGGGCTACTAGTGTGCGAGTCCGTCATAAAATTAGGGCAAATCCTGTCGGGTACTGGGCCCACACATGCACATGCACGATGTCGGCCATGTAGCAAGCAGGGAACGAGTGAGGGTGAAAAAAGGATGTTGTACTTACCCCTCAAACTAGGTTATTTTATGTTAAACAAAATGTACAAGTAAATAACCTTCTCTGATTGTTGTTATCAACTGTTTTTCGATTTCATTATTACTGTGTGTGGGATCTTTAATAATTTTGTTGTGTGTCGTGTTCACTGTCCTATCCTTGGCCTGCCTGGGTGCCAGCTGACTATTCTTGGCTGACGCGCGCTGATACTCTCACGTGACTCTGTATGACTGAAGAGAGGCGGTAAATAATTTTGAGTGATTATGAGATGACATGAGTCATCAAGTGTAGCTTCTTTCTGTTAATGTGTTGGCCAAATGGATTGTCCGATTGAGAAATTTATGCAAGGTCTGAACCTGCATTAATAGTGTTGAACACATTATAAAGCAGAGAAAGAATGTTAATTCCAAATAGGGAATTCCTTTCTTCTACTGTATCAGCCAAATAGATTGTCCCACTGAGAAATTCATGTAAGGTCTAAACCTGCATTAACAGTGTTGAACACATTAATAAAGTGGAAAAAAATGTTTACTCCAAATTGGAAATTTCAGTCATATATAAGTATCACCACATTTGAAACATAGTGGGGAAATTAGGTCCTATGCTATTCTGTCTGCTTTTCATATAAAATATTGGGGCCGGAATAGCTCAGTGGTAGAGCGCCGGACTCTTAATCTTGGGGTTGCGGGTTCAAATCTCTGCCAGGCCGTTTTGGTACAGGGGGATTTTTCCCTTGGAGTTAACATTGGTTCTGACTCCATTTCCCATACAGTCCTTTGAATGAGATTATAAACCGAGGTTCCATGTGTGAACGCACGCATAATATCTTGCACACATGTAAAATCCCATCACCAACTTTCTGAAGAGAAGGCCAGTTTGGCCGTTGGTATGGATGACACCTTACACACAGCATGCACCTTCCCCGAAGTTGGAGCATGGCAGCCTTAATGGCGGGATAAAAAATGGTCATACATACAAAACTCCACTCCCTTTGTTGGGTAGATGGGATTAATCCTTGCCTTTCTATAAGGGGGTGTCCGCAGGAGTATCAGCCTGCATATGCAGAAGAAGAAGAGGATATAAAATATTCAGGTAGCCTTTACTGATAGTGGGAAATATTGGGTGTCATGTAAATGAAAATTTTTAAGCTTGTGAATGAATTAGCTCAAAATAAGCAAATAATTTGTTTCAGAATCTTGACCCCAAAGTTATTCCACTCTGTGAGTGTTTGAAGGACACGGTGGCTCGTGTGCTACCATACTGGAGCGACGCAATTGTTCCTGAACTCAAGGTGAACAGTGCTGTGTCTGGGATACCAGATTTATATATCAGGACAACCCACATGTTCGATTAAAAAGTAATGCATGACACAATTGTTGTATTGTTATCTTTTGATTATTTGGCTTTAATTTTTTACCACTAATTGTTGTATTGTTATCTTTTGATTATTTAGCTTTAATTTTTTACCACTTTAATGATTCTTAAATAAATGTTAGCGAACCGCCCAGAGAAATGTGGACAAACGAGTCACAAGACAAAACACAACGCGTTTCGACCTCTTAGGTCTTCCTCAGGTGAGAAACAAACGAATAAAACAACGTAAATTCACTTAGCTTTGATCGCTTCAGATCGCTTCAGAGTTCAGCGCAAGGAAGAAGGTATCACAAACGAATAAAACAACGAAAATTCACTTAGCTTTGATCACTTCAGATCGCACGCCTTCTTCCTTGCGCTGAACTCTGAAGCGATCTGAAGCAATCAAAGCTAAGTGAATTTACGTTGTTTTATTCGTTTGTTTCTCACCTGAGGAAGACCTAAGAGGTTGAAACGCGTTGTGTTTTGTCTTGTGACTCGTTAGTCCATGTTTCTCTGGGTGGTTCGCTAACATTTATTTAAGATTTGTTTAGATTTCTGCCTGCAGTCGTCTCACTTTGCAACAAGATCCACTTTAATGATGACAATGCTGATAATACTCATTTGTTTTCATATTAATTCAAAATAATGTGAGGAAGAAGGTAAATGTTATGGTAATCAGAGGAGGGAGGGAATGATTTTGAAGAGTGGAATCGTGGAAGTTCAGAAGTGTAGCTTCTTTGTAAGTATTATTTTCATTCCTGTTGAAAGCACCAAAAACTGTTAAAGAGTAATCTTTTTTTTAATGTGCACTGTTCTGATGTTAATAGTAGGTAACAAATATTCATTTGTCAGTCTCCATTTTCATACATATTTCTTTGCTGCTGCTTTGATTTGCTATGATTGAAATTTTTATATTTTCTGTTGACATCAGTACGGTCAGGCACATGGTAACTAAAATTTGTTAGCACTTTTTTGTTTATAAACTCATTAACACTTTTTTGTGTTCTGCAGGAGGGAAGGACAGTCCTGATTGCAGCTCATGGTAACAGTCTGAGGGCCCTTGTGAAGTACCTGGACAACATGTCAGATGCAGACATTATGGGTCTAAACATTCCCACAGGTAACTATAAAGAGCTCCAGAACCTCAGATGATTAATGCTATTCAGTAACCACTGTTATTGTTTGCCTCATGTAAGACTGTAAGGGAAGTACAGAATGAAATCAAATCATGAAATGAATGACAGAGGTCATTTTAGCTCTCTTGTTCATGCCACCCTTGTCATTTAAGGATCATTTGTTTTTTTGAGGTTTTTGCCTGATTGTTTTCAGTGTTTACCCAAAGGTGTATGATCAGGTCTGAGTTTGTCCAGGAAATTGTTAACACCAGTCTTTGCTACCCACAGTGTGAAATGTCATGTATCTATAGATTTTTTTTTAATGATTCATTCTTGATTGGTGCACAGTGAACAACTGCATGAGGAATATCACAGATGCCACTGACTTAGTTCAACAGCTGTTCCTAGTCAACAACCAAAATACAGTATCTTAGGGTTATCAAAGACTCTGTCAGTATGAGAGTGACACTCAGTGTTGAAAGGGCTCACAGTTTACCATCTGGTTGTGAAAAGCTACTTTTATTGAAGTTGCCAAGGTTACAGGGAAAATTGTGGCAAGTTTGGCAGTTGTCAAGTATGGACCACTGTATTACAGGCAACCAGAGAATGACAAAAAAATGGCATTGAGATGGGACAGAGGTGATTTTGATCAACTCGCAACTGTCAGAGGAAAGTAAATAGCTGAAATGGTAGATTTCCATCTGTTGCGGAGAAAGACTTTCGTAAAATTGAGTAAGATCTGATGATCAGCATTGATGCTAGTGACACAGGTTGGGGATGTGAATGCCCATGTATGGTCTCAGGTGGAAAATGGTTGCCTTAAGAATCAAAGGCTGTCCTGTATGCCTTGCAGTAAATTGTAGTTATCAGTATGTGATGAGACAGTTTATCAGTGACTTTATTTTTCATTCTTACTTTGGCAAGTCACTGTAAAAAATCACTTCCCCAGATGGACACACACACACACACACACACACACACACACACCTCTCTCTCTCTCTCTCTCTCACTCACTCACTCACCAAGGAACAAGGGAAATATTTTTGGTATTGCGTGAATGATATACATTAGTGTGTGAATCATATAGATTAGGAAGTTCACTCAGGTGAAAGCATAGTGCACAAAGTAGGAAACTGGCTGCCTTAGGTTAAAGATAGCAAATTGCTCAGTTCAACCAGGCCAAGTAAATTGTGAAAGAAGTTACCATTTGCCTTGTAAAAATAGCAGCCAAAGGCAAGTTGTCATAAAGCTGCAGCACAAGTCTCTTTTTCTCCACAGGGGCTTGTTGGAGTTGACACTCGAAATGGTTGTCTGTTCTAAAATTTCTGATGTCAATCACACCAGCATCAGGATTGCAAAATGGTGAAAAGAAGTTGGTTGTCAAATTTTTCATTTGCCCAGTCAAGCAAGGTCAGAATGAACTTCACTTTTTGGACATATTGATACACTTGCCCAGGCTGTTGGGTAATGGTTTATGTTAAGTTCTGTAAGATCTCGGTGAAATAACGTAGGTGGTATTCTCACCCTTCTAATTATTTATCTCTATGTGATTTTAAGCTTCAAAGGGTACTATATCCCCATTTGAGCATGATCTAAGATAGAATATGCTCCCCATTATTTGCTGCAGGTATCCCCTTGGTGTATGAGCTGAACAAGAAGACTCTGGATCCCATCAAACACTACTACCTTGCCTCTGAGGAGGAAGTGAAGGCAGCAGAGGCCAAAGTAGCCAGTCAAGGAAAGGCTAAGTAAGAAGTGGAGGCCGAGCCTGTGAAATCTCGTATGTTGGCTGTTCTTTGACGCTTTTCTGTCTTTGTATTGGTGTGTTCTGGTTTTTCCTCTTTTTTTTTTTACATACAGTTATTGTATTTAGGAGCATATTTAGGAGCTGTGTGATAACTTGTGTGCTTTTGCTGGACACCTGGAAAGATCAGGCATTGTCTGTTTGTATTTTTACCATGTTTGGTAGGAATATCATTTATATATGCACACAAGCTCATTTAAAAATCATTCTAATGCCAACAAAACACATACTTTTTATTTACTTTGTGTAGGGTTCTTTTTATGGAAATGAATGTTATGGAGGTCAGCATAAATCGATCACTACCTTTAAACAAAAGGAACATAGCTTGTATGGTGTTTGAAAAGAAAAACGAAATTCAAACATACTTGGCTGTCTGCTGCAAGTCTTTTGGAGCATGTGTGAAACAAAGGTTCTGCAAGTTTCATGAATACACTGCCATAGCAGCAAACCCACGCAAATTTTTTTCAGGAAATTCCTGTATTTAGAAATTATTCCTGAAATCCCAAAGATTGAGAAAATTTTTCTTTCAGAATGTGTGGTTGGGGATGGGGAATCATTTTTTAATAGGGATGATAAAGTATTGCAGAATAAAGCAAATAGGTGTCATGTGCTTGTTGGCAATTATGTGCATGGAAACTACATTAAAAAAAATTTCCACACATGTCAACTGAAGCACAAGAGAGTTAGAAATGCTTTCAGTCAAGAGCCGGACTGCCTCCTCTTCACTCCATCTCTTCATCCCATGGTTCCCAGAGTTTTGACTCTAGAAGGTTATCGGTTTCACAATGCTCACTCTGATAGCTTTCCTACATATTGTCCATTGTTTTGGTCTCATGCATCAGATACTACTCATTCTGATAGTTTTCCTATATTTTGCCCATTGTTTTGATAAATCCTTCAATTTTTACAAAAAATCGCAACAAATAGAATTAAGGAAAAAAGCAGTCTCCATGATTTCACTCTCTGCAGATTATTAACAGCATTGTGCCAGTTGTGTTTGTGAAAAGGTATAGAAAGAGCTTTTGCTAGTCTTTCTCAGCAGTTAAAGGCCAGGAACTGCAAACCTGACAAATATTTCCCAGGATGAAACACTTGTTGCTTGCTTGTGCTGCTTAGAGAAAACAACCAGACAGGATCCTACTCTTTACCATATTCCCACGGTATAGATCCCATTGGAAACGCTATAAAAAAAACCACCCTTGATTTCTTTCTTTAGTCTTAGTTATTAACCCGAGCTCAAAGAAGGCTGCAGACTGCAATGCATGATGGATTATTACCTCCTTATGATTTGTTACAGAGTTACCTTGATAATTTCAGAAAAAGCCAAACACAGAGTATTTATTAAATCCCTATATAAGTGTAAAAGCATGACCAGTACATCATTTCTTCTGATGTCCCAAGTGCTAGAGAAGTGTTTTTTTAATGCAAGAAATCTAGAAGGGAAAAGATCATGTGGCATTTACACAACTCATAATATTCCAGGTATGTAAAATTCATACATTTTATTGAAATGTGTACTACTCCTTTTTTTTTTGATATGTAGATACCAGTTAATGGTAACTATTTTTTTTTCTTCTTTTTTATCTGGAGGTTCCTGATGATCACTTTATTTGGTTTTGTTTGAATGGTGTACTGATCAGATTCCATAAGGAGTAATAATGACAGTATTGAGTCAGGGGCAAGACATTGTTTGGAACAAAGTGAAAAATATGTGGCAGTGTGGGAGGATAACAGGCAGTCCTTCAAGTGTAGGGAATATATTTGTGGGTGTGAGGGGAGGAGGGGAGATTGGTTGTTTTGTTTTCACCTGTGATAGGCTTGTGCAAAGTGCGGGCGGCGACTGTCTGCATTTTGTGAGATATGATTTTGTGAACAGCACTGACAAGACAGCTGCGCCAGGTGGTCCCCCTTCCAAGATGTGTGGTTGTTGCCCTTGGAAATAAATGCCTGGTTCACAAAGAAATGTGCTCCCACAAGAATGAACACTGGACATCTTGTACATTTTAATGCCTGACTGTTTTCATGGTAAACATGAAAGTAAGACACAGCAGATACTTTAATTTAAAGTGGTATGTATGTTTTGTTTTGTTTTTTTCTTTAGTGCAGTCTGTGAAAGCCTGTGTTATTTGGAGACCACCTAAAGACTAAGCAAAATCCTTGAATCGTTTCCACTTGCATGAACTCATTGAAAATTTGTTTTTGTGTTTACTCCCTGATCATTTGTGAATCCTTCCTTTTTATATGTACACATACTGGTTTTTGTTTTATCTTATCCCAAGTCCTTTAGAAAGGTTTCATCTTAAATAAAACAGAACCTGCAAAGCCTGCAAAGTGTGTGTGTATGCATTTGTGTGCATGCGTGTGTATGCATGTGTTCCAGTTCCATTTTTCTCAACCAGTGCCATTACTTTCACACTGCTCATCTACATCTCTCTTGCACAGCCGCATATGAGCTGCATGTGATAATCCCAGCACCAGGGCGTGAGGAGCTCCAATGTAAGGTTGCCTTGAAACCACCAACCAGAGATCATGCATTGTGGTGATCAGTAGATAATTTTCAGGAAATCAGCTTTCTTTGCCCGTTTCTCATAACCATCATTGCTAAAGAGAGGAGCTGCATTGAATGAATGGTTTTAAGCTTCTAATCATGTTAGATGATCAGTCTACTGATCTCGGGGACTTAGACATAATGTCCACATCAGGCATGGAATTGGATAAGGAATCAGTAGTGAGCTCACCCTAACAGCTTAAATGAAGGGAGTGGGTAGATGGGGGACTGACTTTCATGTTCATTGACGGTAATGGCATTTATATCCATTTAGTGCTTCTTGACAGGGTTGAAGGAATTACTTCTTACACTTGCAGCATAGGGAAGGAGATTCGTTGAAATGGAAACACTGACAATTGACTGGGTGGCATATCTTACCACTTGAACCCAAAACATACAGCTTGAAAGACCGGCAACAATCGGTGGTAGTGAATGGCGCAGCTTCCAGCCAGGTCAGTGTGCAGTCTGGGGTCCCACAAGGCTCTGTTTTAGGGCCGGCGCTTTTCTTGGCATACATTAATGACTTGCCAGAAGAACTCTCCTCACTGACACGCCTGTTTGCTGATGACACAGCTGTCTACCGCTTGAAAGCCTCAAAAACCGACCAAAGCTTACTTCAGGAAGACCTCAAGAAGTTAGAAGCATGGGAGCACAGCTGGGACATGGCATTCCATCCTGGAAAATGTACTACTCTCCTAGTTACAAAATCATCTTCTCCTGCAAAATCCGACTACACCCTCCACAACCATATTCTAGAAACTGTCTCTACCTCCAAGTATCTAGGCGTTACCATCACAAGTGACCTAAGCTGGGACCTGCACATCAACGCCATCTGTGCTAAAGCCAACAAGACCCTCAGCTTCCATAGAAGAAACCTGAAGATCCCAGCAGTGCGCCTCAAAGAAACAGCCTATAAGACTTTTGTCAGACCGATCTTGGAGTACGCGTGCACTGTATGGGACCCGCATACCCAAGGCAACATCAATAAGATTGAAGCTGTCCAGAGACGAGCAGCACGGTTTGTGGTCAACCGGTACCACAACACATCTAGTGTCACTGCGATGATCAACAAACTGCAATGGCCGACTCTGCAGCACAGACGCAAGGTAGCTAGGCTTGTCATGCTACGGAAAATAATGAATGGAGAGGCGATCGTCGACAAAAGCTGCATCGTGCCAGCCCCTCCCAGACAAAGAAGGAAGCACTCCCGCCAGCTCAACCAGATTCTGTGTAAAACCCAATATCGACAAGCTTCCTTCTTCCCCAGAACGATACGTGACTGGAACAACCTGCCTGAAACAGCTGTGGCCACGGACACCTTGGACACCTTTAAGTCTAGGGTGCCCCCCAATCAGTAGTTAGTTAGATAATAGGTCCCTCCCCCCCCCCCTCCCCACTCTTACCCCAATAGCTTTTTGTTTTGTTCTTTATTTTTGGGGCCCCTGCTGTCTTAGATCAGCAAGGGACCGGCTAGCTCAGAAGGGCGAAAAGTGAAGTAACAGTAGCCTGCCGGAGAACCCACTTAGAGCAGGACTAGGTTTTTATCCTCACTTTTAGGTCTATCGCTTTCTATCATTTGTTTTTCTTTCATCGCAACCCCCACAAAACGGCGTAAAAATCAATTGGATGATTGTGGCCGTATACCCTGAAGAAGAAAATTCAACAGAATTATTCTCCATTATTGTCTTTGGCTGGCAGACATATTCTAAAGTGTGTTTTGGTCAGATTGGAGAACTTGATTCATTTGTTTGTTTTAGGAAAAAAACAAAAAAGAACCTGGCCAGTGATGGATTGTTCAGTTAAACAGGTAGGAACAAGCACACCTATTTGGGTGAGCATACTTATCTTGTCCAATTGTTTACAACACTGATCAGTTTTTCAGCCCTGCTGGGCTGGATTACTGCTATTAACATAGTGTCAAGACACACCACAGACCCTTTTATGGTTCCAGTCTACAGATTATTTCCTGTTCCTTCTGATATATGGCCAAACCAATGAAAACCCCATGTGGACAAAGAGAAACAAGCAAGGAAGATGAAAGGAATTAGATTTTGACATTGTAAGTATTTATCCAAACAGGGACTTAAAATTGAACCCATTTGGCATCATATTCTTTGCCATGGTGAACTATTAATAAGGAAAGCATGTGACCTAATGGTCTGCAGGGTATGGTCTAGGTGTACGGCCTGAAAGAGAGTGCCATCAACACAACGGGGGGCACCTACCCCCCCCCCCCCCTCCCCCCCCCTGCTATTGCAGAAGAGAATGGGTGACCACTCTGCATGGCCATCAACAATGATAGAAATAAAAGTGAGTATCAAACCACTGAAGCTTGTGTGTGCAGGGATCATCATCAAATTGAGGGCTTGAGCACTTGTTCATGTGATTTGATCTTGAGAGCGCTTATGTCAATTGAGAATCCATGGTCTTACGTAATTTGCCCCTTTGAAGAGACAGAATTTGGGGCACCATATTTAGGGTTTGATCCAAGTGAAGATGGAACACCAGGGCCTGATAATCATAAGAGAAAAACCAGGTGGACAAGGGCCTACCTATATGGGGGTGAGTCGGACCCTGTGTGTTACATGGAATGGTTGCTCACACCTCCACAATGTCACTGTGCAGAGGATGAGATCTAAAGGGGGGGGTTCTAGTCCACGGCGGCCTGTCCAATTCGGCAAAGGACATACCAGCCAACAGACATTGAGCGCTGAATCATTCTCCGCTTACCCAAAACGGGCACAAGAGAACACATCCCGATTCAGGGAAGAAGTGAGGTAGGGATTGAGGGGTATCTGTGTGACCTAAGACCAACCACTGATTATATACTTGCTCCCAGTTATCAGCAGCGATGCTAGTCCTAAGGCTCAGCAGCCCTGTGTATCTAACAGGTAGCTAGGCCAGTATCCTCTCAGTCAAATCTGTACTTGTGTTGCATGGGTAGACTTGATGGAAAACAATGAGTCACCCTCAGCCTTCTGCTTGCTTGAATTATTATGTACTTGTGTTGCATGGGTAGACTTTATGGAAAACAATGAGTCACCCTCAGCCTTCTGCTTGCTTGAATTATTAGTTTTCTATCCACCCTGTCAAGTTTCCCACCAGGATTCACAGGAATCCTACCAAGACTCCTTGGTTTGATGAAATCTTGGAGAAGAACAAGAATCAGGTGGAATCTTGACAAGCAAATTCCTTTGTTCATGTTAGTCCTTATGTTGTCCTTGGATAAGCAATGTACATTGATCAAAATGACCGTGGCACGCAATGCAGCTGGAGGAAGAAAATGGCAGGTAGAAAAAGGTGATTGAATTGACTTGAGGGTTAGAACAAGCAAAACAAGACTTGAGAGAATCTGAGATGCTGATAATGGACAATTGTTAGAATGGTGCTCTGCAGTTGGTATCTTATCACATTTCAAAGAGAGCATTTTCATTGTTGTATAGAAGATAAGCTTGTTCTCGTGGGGCATGTGTGCGCGCACACACACACGCACACACACACACACACACTCAGAGGAACGTCAACTAAAACAAACAATCTTAAAGTTTTATATCTTTAATTCTGATAAGACAAATGCTTTACATTTTCATGGAAATATGTTACTGCTCACACTGGCTTGTTTTAAGCAAACAAGAATCTAAAAACATTTGGTTCAAACACTGTTTTGTAATGAACTATGAGACTACCTTGTTTTCTTGAACTGGGTTAACTGAGTAGTCTTTGAACACTGCCTCAAGCTTTTAATTTTTTCAGCTTTTCTGGGCAAGAATCTCTATACTCACAATCACAACAGAAAGAAGTCTCTGATCATACAGCAAACATTGCTCAGGACATTCCTAACTCCATCCTACATCAAGCATACAGATGATCCTCCATTCACTGAAAATGCTCAACTAATGGTACACATTTCTCATTCTTTGACCACTCCACATTCCTTTCCCAAAGTATCCATTTCCACTGAAACAAACAAAACGCAAGAGACATACATTACTTGCCTTAAACTGCACCAGAAAATAAAACATTTGGCTGGCTACATTTCTGATGATTATCAAATATCTCTTTGTGTGTGTGTGTGTGTGTGTGTGTGTGTGTGTGTGTGTGTGTGTGACTTGGATTGCTGTTCAGTTTTCTTGTACCTACTATTGGATATATCATAATCTGAAGTCTGCCCCATGTCAGTAATTCTGCCCTTTATCATTCAACCAATTTTGAAATACCTGATATACTGTGCTAACATGGAAATTCCCTGGTGCTAGAATTGGTCATAATCAACAAGTACATAAAATGAAAATGAACACACATTTGTGCTGGTGCTCCTGAAACATTTTTGTCCTTTTTACTGTATGTCAAATGCTTTTTTGATTCTGTAAGTTTACAGACAGGAAAGAATGATAAAAAGATGTCCAGTTACTGTAACCTTTATCCACCCCCCCTCTCTACCAGTACCAGTTTAAACGATGTTTTACATAAGATGGAAGTATGTGTAACTATCACTGAATAGTAAACATGTATGTTTGTTGCAGTGATCTGCACAAATAATTCTGCTAAGAAATAATCTTTAGATTTTAAAGTTATTTCTTCATATCTCCAACATGCTATGATGAATCCATTTCAATGACAATGAAATGTTAGGAATATTTCATACATGTTACTATTGAAAACAGTAATCAGTAAAACTCATTTTTGCAAGAAAAAAAAGCCAGCGAACCAACATTCTTGCACATATTTTTGTGGATATTTTGACCTGTAAGAATCAAGTCAAAATCTGAAAAAATACTTATGATAGATGAGCACAAATATATGATCACACACCTAAACACATGGAGGGAGAAAAATAAAGATAAAAATCTTACTTTGAGAAAGTCGATCTTTTTCAGCTTTTAATCTGGCATCTCGCGCTGCTCTCAGTTTGTTCTCATGTTCTTGAATGACTTCTTCCTTTTTTGTCAAAGATCCTGGACAGGGTAATCAATCATACAAAAACATAATAAACAGCTCATTCCAAGTATTATTACTCAAAGGTGTTCAATTAATCAATTATTGAACACCAAACAAAATCACATTTTATTTTCTTTAAACAACATCTTAAAGTGCTGCCGAGAGACATGAACAGTAATAAATAAGGAAGAAAAATTTTGCTCCCAGTGTGAAACGGTTACATGCCCATGGCTCAAAACTGATGCTGCCAGCTTATGAAAAGTATCTTTTTATATGCTGACACAAGACACACAGAATAAGGAAACTTATTCAAAAATGGTAGTTACAAACTTGTTCATATATCCCTAAATTGGTTCTGTGTGGATTATAACTATACATGCATTAGGTGAATCGATGACCATGCAGCATTGGTACAAAATTGCAGCATGTAATTGTTAAACTGTTAAAGCTACCTTCATTATTTTTTTTCCCAAATGACAAAAACAGGCTATGCTTATTTACGAGTACAACTGTCTTATGTACATCACAGTCAGTGTAAACAAGAAATCCTAATATTGTCATCAAATCTGCATTATGAATAAGAAAAACCAGAAGGAATACAACAAATAAGTAAACAGAAAATGGTTAATTCAAAACTATACAAAACAAATTAGAAGTGGAGAAAGGAAAAGAAAGAACGAAGGGTTTGGAAGAGAGGACAGCATGGGATTGGGGGAGAGGCAGAAAGATGGGGTCGAAGAGATAGGTGGAAGTGAGAGAAATGGTGAAGAAGAGGTGCTCTTCATAATGGTTGCCTTTAAACCATAACCTGCAAAAAAAATGCATAGTGGACTGTTTTGCAAAACATGTTTAATTAGCTTGTAAATGAAGAGCATTCTTACACCACCCTCATCCCAGCTTGGATGTCCAACAGCTCTGCAAAGATAAAATCTTCCAATACACATTTCTTACTTATACACAAATTATCACTAACAAATTGTGTTCTTGTATACCTTATTCAAGACTAGATTTATCAAATCACATTCATGATCAGCTTTATTATTTGATGGGAAAAGTCCAGACTGGTAACTATAAGATCTTTGTATGGTGTAATTTCTCACTTAAGACCCTCTGAATAAAGATTCAAGCCCACCCCCACCCCCTCCCAGCCCATCCTTCCCATTTTTTCTTTTTGCGTATGCTTGTTTTATCTCCGAACCTTGTTTTTGCTGGAACATTTTTTCTCTTTGTCTCTCCTAAATTCACCACCCTTTACAGACTTCCTTCATTTCAGATATATTTTGGGACGACTATGATCGGTACAAGATTTTTCAGAAAATCCCTTTCTGAATAATAAATGCAAGGTTTGGAAAGTGGCTTCCTTTCTTTTCTCAAAATAGGTGTAATAAAACACATACATACACACATGTCTGAAAGTAATGGAGAAAATAATCCCTCATAAGGAGGATTTGAAGCCACTTTCTTCACCAGCAAATAAATAAGACCCTGAATATCTATCTACCTATCTATTCATTTATCTCTCTCTCTCTCTCTCTCTCTCTCTCTCTCTATATATATATATATATGAGATTTGAATCTGTTACCTCCAGCCTATAATACATGATGCTAATCACAGTGGCTAGAGTGGTGGAATTACAACACTCACTACTTACTGAGGTGGTAGGACCCATACAAAAATCCTGCGATGAGTGCTCCATACCTCCCTGCCTGCAACAATAATGAAGAAAATTATTGCTTTGGATCATCTTCAATATCCAAAGGAAAAAAATAGATACTAGATTATGTTGGCTCCTGAATCTTGATTTGTTGAACTCACGTTCAATCGTTGCCAGCATATATGTAAATCTGTAATGTATGATCATATGACGCACTCACATAATTATGCACTCAATATTATGTGAGCAGTGCAGACCCCTACAAATATAACTCATCAGCTGGAGCCGATTCCAAGATAATGTACCCAATCGATTGACACACAAGGCCTTCCCTACTGGAAAGATCTCCTCCAACTACAGAGCGGAGGCAATAGCACTGCTCCACGCAGTGAGGATCTTTCTGGAACCGGCCAGCCCATCACAGAAGGTTGTCTTCTTCACAGACTGCCGATCTCTGCTGCAGGGACTTCAGAACACAAGAAATGAACAACATACGCAAGACATCAAGGCTGCCCTCCATGAACTCTCAAAACAGTCTGTCATTACGTTTCAGTGGATTCCGTCTCATTGTGGATCATGGGCAACGAAAAAGCTGATGCTCTCTCCAAAGCAGGCAGCAAAATGGAGCAGTTCAGCCACCCCGTGACCTACAGGGAGGCCAAGACCATCATCCACAACCAGTTTCAGTCCCAGTGGAAGAGAAGGCTGGGTGCAGAGAGTGGTGCTGACCCGATCCACCAGCTCCAAAGGCACCAGCAGACAATCCTCTTCAGACTGAGGACCGGCCACTGCAGACTGCTGAGCCACCTTAACCGCCTGAAGATCACCTACACTGACCAGTGTCCATGCGGCACTGGACCCCAGACCCCTGAACATGTCCTCCTGCGCTGTCCTACTCACGCAGCTCTACGACACAAAACTTGGCCGGGGGAGCGGAGTTACAGGCGCAGCTTTGGGGAGCCCGTTCTGACCTGGAGAAGACCGCAGGCTTCATCATGGCGGCCGGGTTACAAGTCTGACGCATCCAGCTTCAATCGAACGCAGAAGAAGAAGAAGTACCCAATCAGTGATTATCACTTTTAAAAAAATCAATTGTTCTTCAAACGAAAACAGAAAAACGTTGAAGATTTTCCTAACTCTGCCAAACAGGATGGGGAGAGGAGAATACATTTTAGACAACACTTCTGCAGTGGAAATTATTTTCATGTGCCATCAACTCAATTTTGAACTAGCTTAATTAAAGTTTCCTGCGATGGCAATAACTTCTGTCCTTTGCAGGCACTATGGGATGTGGATTACTGGCTGATGTAAAGGAAGCACTGGTCAAATCTCTTGTTGAACTACATGCAGGCAGCGGGAAGGCTGAAAGTTACCAGTCGTCTAAAAAGGGAACCTTGACTTTCGACTTCAACATAGGTCATAGACTACTCTCTCAAAATAACCAAATATTGCCCCACTGATTGTTTCGGAACTTTGAAAAGTTCAAAACCATTACATGAATAGAATAACTAATCAAAATATGTGGCCCAGCCAGTCCAGGTGCCCTCTGCATTATGATGGACAAGACTGGAGTTTGTTTCAAGCACTTTATTGACTTTGTTGTTAGTGATGAAGTCACTGTTCGTAATGCCAAGGATCTTTCTATGGTAATTCAAGTCAAAAACATCAAGCTTCTTCTCTTGGGCACCTTTCAGGTGCCATGTCTTTCAACTGTGCAACAGGCTTGACAGCATGTTTGGGTATAAAAATATGAAGATGTCCATCTAAACCAACAAATGATTTCTTGACCTTATTCACGGCAAAGTTGAAATGTTTGTAACAAAGAGCTGTAATAAATCCAGATGATGAACATATTTTAATAGTTTCCAATAACATGTAAGATCAAAATCCAACTAAAAAGAAAAAACTAGGGGCCAGGGTGGGGGTGGGGATGGGGGGATGTAGGAGAGAATGAGGGCATAGTTACGCCGAGTGCAGAAGAATGACGGGATGACAAGGAAAGCAGTGTGTGTGTGTGTGTGTGTGTGTGTGTGAGTGTGTGCGTGTGTGGAAAGGGAAGGGAAATGACATTCCTCAACCAACCCTAATTTCAGAGAACACAAAAAGGTGTTCAGGCTGTGATCCTGTCCCCCACAAGGGAGGTCTATACAGTATGCAGAACAAGTAACAGATATATCAATAGAAAGACTCATCATAGTTGCTATCACTGGTTGCTAAACCAAACAACAAAATTCTCCCGACACAAGCAAGGTGTTCTCAAGATTAGCAAGTTGCGCCTCTTGATAAACTACATCTACAGCTTACATGGCGAATTACAAGATGGAAGAGAAATCTTTCAGCAAAAAAACAATAAACAACAGCGTTGTCTTGTGTTGTCAAGTCACTTGTAAGACAGTAATGCTCCACTGGGTGTCCTCATGTGGTCTATTGTAGTCCCGATGGCCCATTGTTGTTGTTTGTCCTTCACAGGTGAAGATGACTATGACTTATGCTATCACTGGGTGGTGGTGTGTGTACAAAGATGGCTGATCAATGTGAGGATTGGCCTGATCAGCCATCTTCATACACACACCACCACCTAGTGACACCTAGTGAAGGACAAACAACAATGGTCCATCGGGACCACAATAGACCACATGAGGACAGTTTCGTCATAATGAAATATATATGATGATTAACAATGTAGTTCCTAAGAAGACATGAAAAGAAGTACAGACTTGTACTTTGAATAAATTTTTTTTGCCTTTCTTTTCTTTTCTCCTTGAAACAATTTTTTGTCTTTTTCTTTTCTTTTTTGTTCTCTTGAAATCTTTTCTCTCACCACACCCTCAACTTAGTGCACAAATTCATAAAAAGGAAATACAATACCAAACCAAAATGGGACATTATGCAAAAAATATGATTATAAAGAATTCTTAAAGTTTGTGCGCTTCATGCCCTGCTCTAATTGTGACCTCAGTTTTGTTTTTCCCTCCACAAGCATTGATTCTATGCTTAAGATGAATTTTTGTCAAAGCTCATTAGGAGTGCCATTTCAGTGGACTCACCATGAACTGGAGAAAGGTTGCTGTGATCTCTGACATAGAGTCTTTAATCTGGCTCTGTGTCAGAGTATAAAACTGACATCAGTATCGGCTTAAATGATAAGTTACATCACAACTGGCATTTTTCCAACATCGGCGACTCTGTAGTTTTCTTTGGTGGATGACCTCCTGGAGAAACGATGATACCGATAAACGGGCTATACTCTGTAAACTGGTGCAGCAGGACAAACCTGAGGGTAGCTGCATATGCAGGTGGAGTTCAAATGGAAAGATAATGCCTTGAATAGTTGGAGATGGGAAAGAAAGAGTACAAATGAACCATATGTGTCTTACAAGGCACTCTGACTCATCTTTCTGTAAACATGCCAGCAGATTTATAAAACTGAGTTTTGCATGTAGTCTCAGTTGGTGTCATCCCATTTGACCATCTCAAGCAGCGCGACAACCAGAAAAGCATGCCCAGTAAAGTGACATCCAATTAGGTGAAATCCAACTACAGCAACAAAAGTGTGTGTGTGTGTGTGTGTGTGTGTGGCATGGGTGCGAGCAATGTGTGTGACCGTGTGTGTGCATGCGCGTCACTGTGCGTGTGTGTGCACAAGCATGAGCATGCATGTGTGTGTTATGTGTGTGCCCACATCAGATGTGTGTGTGTGTGCATGTGTATAAAAAGCAAGTGTGAGTATGTGACTGTGCTAGTGTGTGTGTGTGTGTGTGTGTGTGTGTGCTCAAAGCGTGTGTAAGTGTGTATGTGTGAGTGAAAGTGGGTAGGGGGAAGAGCGAGGGAAACGAGTAGGAATGGGGGTGGAGAGGGAGGAAACGAATAGCTTCTATTACGCTTTAGAAATGCAGCGACGAACATAAATATCCAGCGCAAAATTGCACACGTCTATGCCCAGCCACGCTGGTATCTACAAAGTTACAGACAAGACCCCCTTTTTCCTATCCCAACCCACTATAAGCTGATGTTCCAGGCAGCATTTCAACTGTTAAATTCGGAACCCCCCTTTTGTTTTGTCAGAATCTTCAACTTGATGAATGTGGACACTCAACGAAAGAAGACCCAAATTTACTGGATACGTTTTTTTTTTTTTTCCTTTTTTTTTCTCACTCAGATCACATCCATCTTCAATGAACAGTGAAGATACACGCGCAGCACAAACGTCGATTAGATACAATGTGATATACGCGAGCAGACGACAATCTGATGAGGGAAAAACAAAATGAAACTAAGATTACTTTAGCCGGTCTAGACGCTTGACTCCTTCAAGGACAAAATCTGTGTATCAAAAGGAAACAACAAAGCCTGGTGTCATCTGATAGAATGCTTTATTGTCTGGTTTTCTACTAAGTCAATCATCATAAAATAGATTATTTGCTCTAGTGATGACGAAGTACCCGAATCAGAGCAGAAACTTGTCTGGGTGCTCCTAAGGTCGCCATACTTGAAGCAGAGGACACAAATATAAAAAAGTTAAATCGGTAAACATATGTACGCAATGCAGAACTCTGTTGTATGATTCTTTTCATAATGCTTTTAGAAATAATTAGAGTGTTGAATATTTATTGAAAAATATATTTTAAAACTACTCTTCTGAACATATACCTTCAATGCATGGAAAATGTTAATGGTATTTGATCTTTTCGTCTTAAAAGTCCTATTGGTATTTTGCTTTCGCCATAAGAATGAACAACCGTGAGAAAATGAAACTGTGGGCCGTTAAGTGAAAAAGACACGAACTTGACCATGGCAGGGATTGCGGAGCGATTTTTCATCACCGTTTTCTCATTACTGCTTTTCCCTTTTCTTATGCTTTTGGTTCTAACAGTTGTTTTGACGTTCGCTGGTAAATCGCTTGGAATTCGACGACGTTACGTTTCTCTACTGCTGAAAATTTTTGAGGTACATAGTTACGTGCTTTACTACGAACTTGAACTTGACTTTAGGGCGTAGTAAGCCTCGCGGCTTTTTAGATGCCCTAGTCTTTCTTGTTTTCTTTAGATTTTCTTCAGTGTGGATTGCACATTTTCATTTTTCCCATAATACCTTTTTTTTTCCCAGAAGGTCTTTAAATAGATTAATGGGTTGTTTTTTTTTTTTGCAGTTTTTGTTACTTTTGATACTTGTTCCAGCTAGGAGCAATCCTATTTGAAAAAGAATTTTTTCTAACATTGCTGGAAACTTGTTTTATAAATATCATTTGATAGGAATTTCTTGTTCTTTCATCACTCACTATTGTGAAAAAATTTTCCTTTTCTATATCATCAAAACCATTGAATATTTTATATGTTTGAATTAGATCACCCCGTAGTCTTCTAAATTTCAATGATGGCAACTGTAGTTTTCTTAACCGATCCTCGTAGCTTAAGGACTGTACTTTCTATTAATCTTGTTGCTCTCTGTACTTTCTCCATGCTGATCGATTGTTGTTTTAGTAATGGGTGCCAGATAGTATTTCCATATTCCAAGTGGGGTCGAACCAGAGTCTTGTACAGTCGAGTGAGTGTGTCTTTGTCTCTATAGGTCAAGGATCTTTTGATAATACCTAGCATCATATTAGCTTTAGCGATGGCATTTCTATATGTCTGTCGAACTTCAGTCTATAGTCAAAAGTCACCCCGAGGTCTTTCTCCTCCTCACTTTTCTCTAACGTTACAGATTCACTATCATTCTTTAAGTTGTAATTAGGGTTTTTATTTCCATAATGAACTACTTTACATTTACTTGCATTAAGGTAGAGGTTCCAGGTGTTACTCCAATCTATCAATCTATCCAAATCCCTCTGTAATTCATCTTTATTATCGGTAGTATTATAGATTTTTGTATCATCTGCAAATATTTTACAATTGCATTCAATCTCATCGGGGTAAATCATTTATGGGTATGGTAAACAATATTGGATCCAGTATACTTCCCTGAGGAATTCCGCTCAGCACCTGAGTTTCTCTTGAGAAGGCCTCTCCCACTCTCACCTTTTGTACTCTATTTTTTAAAAATCATTCAACCCATTGTAAAACATTACCCGTAATACCATAAGATTGCATTTTGAGTAAGAGCCGTTCATGAGGTACCGAATCAAAGGCTTTTTAAAAATCTAGGTATATCACATCAAAGTTATTTCCATCATCGAAAGTAGTGTCAGGAATCATTCAGTTGGGGCTGCATTTACCAAGCCGGCAGACTTTCAAAAGTTTAATCTTTACTAGTATGTTCAGAATTTAGAGGCGGTTATTCGTTGTACATATTCGTCAACAAGATTTGTGGGCAAAATCCTACTTTCAGGGCCCCAGTTTGTGTTGACCTTGTTGATTCGCGCTGTCACGAAATGAAGCACCCCCACCCCCACCCCCCTGCTTGTATTGATCTTTGTCCCAATCCATGTGCATGCTACTTACGTATTGGAATGATGCAAAACCAAAGTAATTTCCTCTGTAAATTCATTTGCTTATAAAAGATCTTGAATTTTGGTATGGTGATTAAATTTCAAATGTTTGTGAAATCATTCTCATCTGTGCATTTTTTAACTAGTATTTTAATGCCCTCATATATCATAGCACTGTCATTTCTGGGATTTTTCCTCCCTGTGTGCATAGCTCTACATTTAGAAGCGTAAAATAGATGTTCCAGGACTCTGACAACTGAACCAGCAAATCAAAATCTTGTTTTTATGATTACAGGATGTATTATATGTTTTTGTGTCATCAGCAAATAATTATTTTACAAAATTATATTTTGTTTGAGGTTTGTCTTGAATGAAAATTGTAAAAAGAACATGGCCAAATGTACATTTCCTTGAGGTATTCCATTTTTGACATCAGCACTCTCAGAGTAAGCGTCTCTATTTTTGATTGACTTCTTTGTATTTTTCAAGAAGTCTCTTATCCAGGTTAATAAATTACCTTTTACTCCAGTATGGAAGCTTGTTAAGCACTAAAGCAGTCTTTAATGAGGAACAAACCCATTTCAAAAATCAAGATAATATAACATTGATGTTCTTCCTCTGTTGAATATTTTTCTAAAGTCTTCCATAACTAGCGAAAGTTGAGTGACACGAGGTCTCTGCTGTCAGAAATCATGCTTACAGTCTGTATAGAGTTTATTGCTGACCATACAATCAACAGCAACATCAAATTATATACATTTTTTGTATGTCATTGAAGTTAAACTGACTGGCCTGTAACTTCCTGGATCCCTCCTTATTCCTTTTCTGTAGGTGTAATATTAGCTTTCTTTCATCCTGCTAAGATGGTTCCCATATTCATTGATTTATTAAAAAGAATGCATAATGGCAATGATGAATCAGTACTTACTTCTTGTAAATCCTTTGATGGTATGTTATGAAAGCCGTGAGCATTTGTTACATTCTTAGCGCAATCACGTTTTTTTTCTTCCCCAGCTGCTTTGTGGTGACCACAACTTTGGTAACTGCTTTACCGTTTAACAAGATAGCTGGATTTGCTGGCAGTAGATTTTCTCTGTTTTCTTTTATAGACATTTGAGAAATATTCATTTAAGATGTTAAGGTGGTGATGGCCTTATGACTGCACACACACACTTTCCCACACGCGCATGCACACACACGTGCGCGCGCGCGCGCACACACACACACACACACACACACACACACACACACACTTATGTTGATATGATTGTTAGGATAGAAGATAGATAGTACTAGAGTAAGAAATCCTTTGACCATGTATGTGCTGTGTATAACCTGGCTTACTTTCAGAGTGATGGCAAAGTGTTTTGGTTAATGTTTAATTTTAAATGTCGGTTGTACTAGTTGCTTTGAATGTGCATCATATGGTATCAAAATCATGAAGACATTAATGTGATAGGGCATATATGTTTCTCTTTGCAGTTTGTGAGAATCAGACTTGCCCACAAAAGTACTCTTGGTGAAGAAGACGACAGTGACGAAGAACCACTTGGTGAAGAACCTTTAACTAAAGACAAGGATAGAGCTTCAAGTGAAAGTGAAGAACGTAAGTCCTTTACTGATTTGCACTTTATCTTGAATTCCACAATATAAAAGTCCACAAACTAAAGTGAAATTCTCAGTCTTTATAATCACGATGTGGCCTCCATGGGTAGCAGGGCTATACAACATGACTTACCCATATCACTCCATATTGATCTTGGTAATAATGTTCAGTTTAACAAGAAGAGTGGCATTTTGCCTATTTAACTCACATGCCATTGATACAGACCACAATGGTATTTTAGAAATGACGAGTATAAGACAGTGATTTTTTTTTCATTCAAGGAAGATGCATTAACACATAGAATCTCCAGCCATGTGCCTGTCTAACTATTCTTTCCATAAATGTTATTTAATGGAAAGCATCATCATAAGACTGAAGAGGGAAAAAACCCAGCACAAGCATATTCACACAGGTTCACAAACACATTTGCATGGGTGCCACTCTTCCATCTGGGTGACTGGAATCCGTTTTCTCGGCAAGGCACTAGACGGAAATTCCGTTTTTCAAGTTTCGTTATTCAAAAAAAAAAAAGAAGAAAGTTTTTTTTTGAAAAACAGTTGAATCGGCCGTATTATGACCGAAGCAGCACTGTAGCAGACGACTGGAAATGAGGAAGCGCTCTCTATCGTTGAAGACAACACAGGTCCAGCTATCTTTGTTAGCCTACGTCGTGCCATTGTGCTGGTAGAAAAAGTTTTCCAGTTAGGCAACGTAAAGTTTTGTCATGCCGTTCTTACAAGAAGGGGATTCAGATCTCGCTACTATTGAGAAAGGGGTGAAGAACAAGTGGAGATGGGAGTGGCTGTCTGAGACAGACAGCTCTGATGATAAATGACCACATCGTGACTGGAAAGAATGATTCTTCCTATTTTGTGGATGAGCTGTCTGCAGTTAACCCTTTGACTCCCAGAACTATTTGTAATTTTTTGGGAAAAAACACCAACCTTACAAAAAAAAATCGCAAAAATTCAAGTATTGCTCTAAAGCATACAGAAGTATGAATTTTCTTGAAGGAAAATGAATGGAGAATATAATTATTATATGTTTCATTTTGACAGGATGAGATAACTCACAATCATGGGAAGATAACCAAGATTTTAAGAAAAAATAAACAATATTTTGAAAAAAAAAATCCATGAAAATTCAAGTCTCAATGTATCATTGGTGGAAATGGTATTGAAATGTGCACACATCTATAGGACATAACAACCAAGTGCAGTTATTTACTAAAAAAAAAAAGCACACAGTGTGTTCAGGGATGCACTGAGTAATGCATGTCAATGTCGGCTAGAGATGCGATGTTTACTAGCACTTCACCCGTCATACAAAAAAATTGGCAAAAAATTAACATAACAAGTGCTGTCAACCACTGTCACTGGCATCACACTCTAACAATTTTTGCGTCTCATTTTAACAATTTTTTCCTCTCCTATCATGTCCTCAACTACGCCCACTACCAGCACGACCATGCCCCCTAGCTGTTGATGTACTTGGCAGATCAATATCTTCATCCCGGTAATCTGAATCACTTGACTCATTGTCAGGATGATTGACAACCACGTCACCTTCATTTTCCTTTCACTTTCGTTGTTGCTAATTTCACCTTTGTACGGCGTTTCAAACACAATTCTCACCACCTCTTTGGCAGTAAGTCTTCTGGCAGCCATGTTGATCTGCTCGACTAATTTTCGCTTTACAAAACGCAAAAAAACACGTCAAAATCGACCGAAAACTTGCTGAGAAATCGCTTCAAACACGCAGTATGGGAGCCGCCATTTGCAAGCAAGTAAACAATATCATGTGACCGGTCAGATGATCCAATTATGCGATGATCCTTGAACCGCGGCTATATCCGTGGCCAGGAGTGAAGGGCTTAATGACCTTTATGTGGAACATTAGAGGCTGCAGTTGTAAGGTGAGTGCTGTGCTTTGATTTTCCAATTTGATGCCAGGAGAGGCCATGAAATGCTCTTAAAATTTCATAAAATCTTCTTCGGCTAGGGGGCTTTGCCCCCCCACCCCCCCAGCAGGGCACTGCCCCTGCACCCCGCCAGGGCCTGGGCGGTCCCTGGACCCCTGCCTCATTTTCGGTTTTTTCAGATTTTCAAAGTGTCACCCTTGCATTTGTCACACACACACACACACACACACACACACACACACGCACATGCACACACACTCTCTCCACACACACACACACACACACACACACACACACACACACATATCACTCGCACAGTCTCTCTCTCTCTCACACACACACACACACACACACACACACACACACACACACACACACACACACACACACACTCTAACACACACGCACACACGCACATGCACAAATATACACCTGTGCATGTGCACACACATGCCCACGTACACTCACACTCATACACACTCAAAAAAAAGTCATGATTTGCTGGCAAGACTATCCTCAGATTTAATATTAATTCCATCATCCGCAGTACTTCTTTAATTTTCAAGTGAAAGAGAGAAGTAAGTTTAAAAAAAAAGGAAAACATCTGATCAGAAAAGATCCCGCATTCATGTCTCTGTTTATTTTAATTTGGATTGTGTTGCACATATGACTTATTTTGGTCTTGAAAAATTTCAGTAGTGCTCTAAAACAAGGATAAAGGATATGGAGTTGTGTTTGAATTGTTATTTTGATATTGATTTGTGTTACATTGATATTTAGGGTACACAGTTCTTACCCAGATATTGTTGAGAGCATTTTATTTTTATTTATATTTTCAGCTCATGTAATAAAAAGAGACTTCCAATTGACCTTCACCAAAGGACTCACTCAGCCAGAATGGGAGCCATTCAAAAAGAGCTTTGAACTGTCTGACGTTTGCTACTTTTCAAAATGTGGCATGGAGGTAATTTTGTGTGTTTGTGAGTGTGTGTGTGCGTGTGCGTGTGTGCGCGCACGTGCACGCGCACACATGCTCCAGCGTGTGTGTGTGTGTGTGGATGTGTACACACCTGTGTGTGTTTGTGTATGTGTGTGTATGTGTATGCGTGCGTGTGTGTGTGTGTGTGCATTATATCTCGTCCAGAATTTTATCTGAATGTGTAATCAGTTAGTTGAACATACAGATGATTGATTATTTTTAATTGAATAAGGCATTAATTCTACAGGCAGAAGTGAGGGATCAGTTAAATTGCCAGCAGCTACAGTTTGTGTTTGTGGATATGTGACTGTCCATAGGTGTATACAGGAGAGAGAGAGAGAGAGAGAGTATGTGTGTGTGTGTAAAAGTACACATGTGAGTGCTTGCATGAGTATATTGTTATATTCATGAAAACCAATGTAATTGTTTGTGTTTTCCACTTCAGGCCATAATAGAGGATGACGTTACACAGAGATTTAAAGCTGGAGGTAAGTAAAGCTCATAATTTGGTTTGATTTTATGCATATATACTGCTCAAAACAATTTAAGAGCCAGTTGAAAACATTCACACACAGTTCCACCGAAAAACAAAACAACTTCTTCAAACAATTTAATTGAAAATTCATCTATGGAACGATACAATGACATCAGAAATATATGAATAACAGCCGCTTAAAACAACTTCATGGGCTTAATTGATGAACACCTTCATTTCAGAAATCGGAACAGTCAAATCAAATGACAGTCAATGTCAATACTCAGTATGGCCGCCATTAGCGCGGATACAAGCTAGACATCTCTGTCTCATAGAGTCCACAAGCCTCCTGAGAGTCAGTGGGGGATGTTGTTCCACTCCTGCTGCAAGAAGTCGAAGAGCTGGCCCAGATTCACTGCTGGAGGGTGGTTCTCATGAAGCAGGCGCCCCAGGACATCCCAGGCGTGCTCAATCAGGTTAAGGTCAGGCGAGGACGCTGGCCAGTCGAGGCGGTTGACCTGCTGCTCCTCCAAGAAGACGTTTACCACGCTGGCACGTTGGGGATGGGCATTGTCGTCCTGGAGGATGGCGTCAGGGCCCAGGGCTTGCAGGGCAGGCAGGACCAGAGGCTGAAGAATGTTGTCCCTGTAGCCCACACCAGTTAGGTTGCCTTCAACTCGGTACAGGGGGGTTCTGAAGTTCCTTCCTATGCCACCCTACACCATGATGGACCCCCACCATACCGGTCCCGTTCGATTACATTGGCTTCTTGGTAGCGTTCCCCTGTCCGCCTCCAGACACGTATGTGACCATCGTGGAAGAGCCGAGCAAAACGCGACTCGTCAGGAAACATCACCCGGGCCCAATGCTGCCTCGTCCAGGCCACATGAGCTCAGCACCGGGTCAGTCGCGCCCTACAGTGAGCCGCCGTCAGCGCAGGTCGAACAGCTGGCCGTCTTGCTCGGAGGTTAACTTCTCTCAGGCGGTTCCAAACAGTTTGGTCGGAAATGTTGACATTCACTGCAGCACGCAGTTGTCGCATGAGGTTGTTTGCAGTGGCAGTTCTGTCTCAGCGCCGTCAGAACCAGCAGTCTGTCCTGCTGTCTGGTGGTGGACCTAGGCTGGCCAGACCGTCTTCGTTCAGCAGTACTACTGGTGGCGTTGAAGCGGTCACGAAGTCTTTGGATGACAGCATGATGCACTTGAAGGCAACGACCAACTTCTCTGACGCCTACACCTTCTTGAAGCCAAGCAACAGCCCTTCCCCGGTCAGTGTCATTTAATCTCCGTCTTGGTGGTATGGTTAAAAACACCCCCAAAAGTGGCTTTTTTATACCCACTGGTCAGCAAAACTGGTTGCCATGTGTTCAGTAAAGGCATGACTTGCACATGCAATGCAGTTTGCAGTCAGCCCAACTCTGCTGCCTCAGTTATGCGCTCGCAAACCGCGACCATGTTTTCATGATTTTGGTGTTTCTTTTGTGAACTCGTCCAACCCACTAGACTCGGATTCAACTGAACACATGCTAAAACCAGTTTTGCATTGAAGCAGTTGTCACACTTTCAGTGCAAAAATTGGACAAAAGCTTTGAATTCTATACATTACGATGCATTACCTAAACCATATGAAAAATGCAGGTGGCTCTTAAATTGTTTTGAGCAGTATATTACCTTTTTGCGAATCGATCATTTGTATATTTGGTGTATCTGTTTGTATATGTGTGTATTATTTACTATGTGTCACTGGTTTTGTCACTGATTATGGCATAGTAAACCCACTAAAGCCAAGATAGTTTCTTGATCACAGCCTTTGTTTAGAATTAACCTGACATAACATCTGACTGCAAGTGCATGAGAAATGAATAGGAAGTGATTCCAGATTGAATTGAAAATCAAACTGCGCTCGTATGTGTATATGATTTTCAAAAGAAAAAAATTGTTCAGAGATGGTGCCCTGCCTCAAGATACTTTGGAGGGAGTGAGGGGATAATTTAGAAAAATGAAATGCAGAGACTAACTGATCTGAAGACCCTCAAGTGATAGAAAGTTGGAGCTGAAACAGGGTTGCCTTCGGATCGGAAGGAGAATGCTTGGTCAGAAAAGCCAAAGGAGTGTTTTTCAGAATTAGAGAATTTTCCTGAAAAATTGCCTGAACCAGGGGAGCACAGGAAATTGTGTAAGACAGGTCCAACAGATTGTTTTTAGCAAGTCCTTAATCTGGGTCTTTTTTTTGAGGAGTGAGAGGGGGGTTGACTTATCCTCTTGGTTAAAATCTAGGACAACAACAATAATAAAAGCAAGAAATAAATGGACTCAGACGAAATTTCTTCTAAGGAAGTAGTAGAGGCATAATAGGAAGAGGGTAATGTCCCTTGAACAGCTGACCAAGCATTATTTGCAGTGACTAAATGACTGGGATGGTTGAAGGGCTGGCTATCATCAGTATCCCTTGGTGATGTTGGGAATCTGATGTGGCTGGCAGTGTCTGTTGACTCGGTATGAAAGTTAAAGGAATGGAGTAGAATTTAGGAGACAGATGTGTGCATTAATTCATATATACTACTAGCAAAAAGTTGAGGCCAGCTCTCATTTGGATGCCCTTTTTGTTCTTGTAATTAATAGACCTGAAACCAGTTCACAATTACACAAACCCGGTTACAAACATTGACCAAACGCACCTCAATGGTTGCACAACACCAAACAACCCACTGCTTTACAAGATGGGGTTCAGCTGAATGTGCCAAAAGCATGAAAAATCTGTAATCTGAATGGCTGTGGTAGCAAATGTGATTGGAAAAAAAGGGCAAAGCGTCCATGTTGATTCATGATGCACGTGCAAGGCACGTCTAAGATGAACACATTTCACATGTCTTTGGCTATAAATCAGAAGACTGAATAGCCTTTCAAGCCAGTTCAAAAAGCATGGCACTTGGGCAAAGACTGGACACTGCAGACCGTGGACGCACCTTAGTGTTGAGTGAAGAGGGGATTTCGGCCTTGAGGTTGCCAGGCGTCTCAACGTGTCTCACTCCGTCATCCAGTGTCTCTTAGAGAGGTTCCAGGTCACTGGAAGTGTACAGGATCGGCCACAACCAGGTTATCCTGGGTGTGCCAACAGACATGATGACCGATTCCTCATGCTGTCCACCCTATGCAATCCGACCGTCACCTCATCCACCCTGAGGCTTGAGCTCATGTAGGCTTCGAACGTCAGTGTCAGCAGAAGGACAGTTTGCAACCATTTGCGTGAGTTCTTGCTGTCTTCCCGGAGATAAGCAGTCCGAGTACCCCTAACTCCAGGTCACCGCAGAGTCCATGCAGACTGGTGTTGTCAGCACATTCGCTGGACGAGGTAGCAGTGGTCTCAGGTTCTGTTTTCTTATGAGTCCCACTTCTGCTTGGCCTTCAACAATGGCAGGACCCGAGTGCGGTGAAGGGTGGGAGAACGTTTTCTTGATGCCACAATTCGTGATGTGGATCGCTACAGAGGGGGTTCAGTAATGGTCTGGGTGGCTTCAGTTGTCAAGACAGAACCTCCCCTTTACGTCATTCAAGGCACATTGACGGTGGTATGGTTCCGTGATGAGATTGTACGCCCTCTGATCCAGCCCGCTCTTCAGGCCATGGGTAACGCTGCTGTTCTGTAAGATGACAGTAGGTACTCCAAAGTGATTTTTAAAGTGTTTTTGACTGTTGTTTCAATAGGTCAAGGTTATAGAACAACTTAAAACTAAGAAAATTATGTAAAATATTAGCTGTAGCTTAATTAGGAGCGAAGTTACGATTTTTTAAATATTTAAATTTCTTACGACAGTTGGAATTCCCCTTAAGGTCTATGTTTGCAGGCCTGTAACTCGGCCATTTGGCAAGTGACATGTCTGAAACTATGGGTGATTGATGTCAACTACTTGTAATATACACTGAATTTTTTTCAGACCTGAGGCTCTTACAGAGTCCGACTACCACATGCCTAAAAATGCCAAAATCTTCATTTTGACTTCTTTTTTGTCCATATTGGCAACCAAAACAAGTTATAAAATGAAACATCTCTGCTTTCAATTGACATACAAGCATGTAACTTATATCAAAATGATAGGATTACAAGATCTATCCAATAAGAAGACATTTAAGCATGTCATCACAATTGTACACCCCCATCCCACCTCCACCCCACCCCCACCCCACCCTTTTACCTGACTTCTTGTGTGCCATATAAACATTACGTATACAAATTAAATATCTCTGCTTGGCATGATCTTATGAAGACATATGATTGACATTTGTATAAAAGTAATGCTCAGAAGATTAAAAAGCAAGAAACTTTGCCTACCCCCCCCCCCCCCTCCATCCTCTCCTCACTCCTCTCCCACCCCCTTTCCTCCACTCCACCCTAATTCTCCAGTGCCTTTGCTTTCCATATATTAGTGAAACTTATATATATGATTGCCAAGAAATACTGAATATAACAATGTCATTACAAAATAAATACACTCATCCTTTAGTTTTTACCCTGGCCCACACCCCCTTGCCAGCAGGAACTGAACGGACAAACTTAAAGGTTTACTTAATTGTAGTTGAAAGCCTGAAGAACTGCTCCTCTTTCTAATGGGCATACATTTTCAGAATTGATAAATATCCCGACAAGCACAGTGTAGAAAACCAAAGGAAGGGATAGGAGTGAGATGTGCATATGCTGGCCAAGGCTCGCAGCAAATCACTAAACAGCGCCAACTTTCAACACACACTGACACACAGTCACCATCAAACGTACAAAAGACAGTGGATGGAAATGAAAGATGAATAACAGATGTTGTCTGATGTGTTTTCATTGTTTGATTAATTTACAAACATTTGGAGAAAATAACAGTCAAATGTGGGTTAACAGCCCACTCGACTCTTAGTCATGGAGTGAAAGTTTGTGCAGAACTGGCCCGCTGTAGCAGACGCTAACCATACAGTTTGGAGCACCTGAAAAAAAAGTAATAAATAAATTGAGTTAGGGTTGTCATTAATTGATAAATCATGATAGCAAATCCATTCCATTCAGTCACACACACACAACCACACACACACACACACACACACACACAAACAAAATACATATCACCATAACCGCCAATGACAATGGAGTGCATGAGACAAGTGTTTTAGAGTCGCTGCTTGATTCATTTAATAAAGGAAATACAGGCACAAAATTAATATTCTGTACAAAGCTTAAATAAATGTTTTCGAACCGCCCCAAAAACGTGGACAAAACGAATCACAAGACAAAACGCATGTGTTTTGTCTTGAGATTCGTTTGTCAACGTTTTTTTGGCAATTCACAAACCATTTATTTAAGATTTGTTTAGATTTCCGCCTGCAGTCATCTCACTTTGCAACTAGATCTAATAGCCTATTCTGTACGTTTTCCTACTGCAACTGTGCTAGTTTCAGCTGTTCATTCGACATAGGGCCTCAAAAGTGTCATTGGGCATGGTCACGTGACCTTTTAAAATTTGATATTTAAGTCGAACAGGAAAGATCTGGTTAAAAAAAATCGACAGAAAATAAACCTTGAGGTCATACAAACTACACCTGTAACATATCCATAAAATCTAAGCAGGAGTTTAAATTTGGTGTAAAATACTAAACACATACTCCTCTCATCAGCACGACCCCACCATTACCCCAGTCTGATGTTTCGGTCGTCAAACAAATACAAAGTAATCTTCAAAATATATGACAGTAATATAGTTAAATCGTGATGTAAAACTGTCGGAAAAGGTTGCAACTTACCATTCAAAATAGCTGGAACTGCATGGTTTGAAGACGACTCGTCGATATTCGATAGATTCCGTTGAGTATTTACGGGTTGCATGCCGTCTTGTACTTTCCGCCATTTCAATTTTCGAGTCGACGTCGAAGCTGCACCACGGCTTGTTTCGTAGCTTTGCACTCCGTGGCATTTGAACGGACAAACTTAAAATTTCTACTCAACTGTAGTTTAAACCCTGAAGATTTGCGTGAGTGTGAAAGTGTAAATGTCGCTCTCGGTTTTATTCCGGAAATTTTACATGAAAAATTTTTAAACGGTTTTTCACTCTGAATTTTCCGTTGAATGCCTACACTTCACACTTGAAATGTTGCGCGGATGACTCTTCTTCCTGTTTAGCATACTATTTTTAGAACTACTAACGGTGCCAACGAGCGCATAGCAGACGACCAAAGACAGTGATCGGAGCGAGACGCGCGCATGGCGGCCGACGCCCGCGGCTACTCAGTAACAGCGCAAACTTTCAACACACGCTTACACACACTCACCGCCAAAAATACAAAAGACAATGTATGGAAATGAAAGATAAATAACGGGTACTTTTATTTCTTGATTTATTAATAAATATTTGTAGAAAATAACAGGCGTACTTTTATTTCTTGATTTATTAATAAATATTTGTAGAAAATAACAGTTGAATGTGGGCCAACAGCACACTGCCTCTTAGTCATAGAAAGAAGTTTGGAGTACCTAATGACAGTGCTCGGCCATACCGAGCCCGTGTTGTGGACAATTATCTACAGCAAGAGGGGATCATCAGATTCCAGTGGCCAGCTCGTTCACCCGATCTTGCTCTCAGTTGAGCACCTCTGGGATGTCCTTGGCCGGAGGGTAGCCAACAACCACCACCCTCCTGGTGACGTGGCCCAGCTCAGTCTTTTCTTTCAGCAGGAGTGGCAGGCCATACCGCAGGACACTCTACAGACCCTGGTGGACTCCATGCGTTGACGTTGCGCTGAATGCCAGGCAGCAAACGGTGATCACAAGCAGTATTGAGTGGTGCAGTTTTCACTGGTGGCTTTTGTGACTTTGCTGAAGAAGGGTGACTGGACATTAAAGCTCACTGTTCGTGTCCGAATTCGTTGATTTTGTTCATTGTTGACATGAATTTGGTGTTTTATAAATTTTGATCGTTCTGAGACAGTTTGTCTTGAAAATTGGCTGAGCTGTTGTGGTCTGGGAGACGTCATTGGAAGTGGCCCTTAACTTTTTGCCAGTAGTATATATATATATATATATATATATATATATATATATATATATATGTCTCTCCATGTGGCAGTATTCCAGTTCTCTTAGGAGTTACACAGTTGAAATGGAGACAGCTTCATTCACAGAACACAGATCTGGTGTGTGTCTGTAAGTCAAAGCACAGAGCCAAAAGTAGAGTATGTTCACAGGTCAGAGAAAAAAAGACTGAAGTAAACCATTCACAACTGACAGTAAACAAGTAGGGTAACTTTTGCTCCCATAAGAAAACCTAACACAGAGGAACTTTTATTCAAGTTACTGGTACAGCCTTTTAAACATGAATAAAGTCAGACAAATACAAAGACGAACAGTCTAATAGTGGGGGAAAAAAGCGAAGGCCAACAAGTCCTCTCATCATAGTAATGACTTGGCAAAGATTTGGACTTGGGGGGAGGAAGGTTGAAGATGAAGAAAATGGGAACATGAAATTAAGAAAATATATTGTAGATATGAAAACTCTTCACTAGCTGCATGAGGGAACCATCGTTATCCCCTTTGAAGGTAGATCTATTTGTATTGCCTGCTCCTAGGCCTTTTGTCCGCTGGATCTGAACTCATCAGGGAGACACGGCTGGTTGTGTCTGTGCTCCTGTGCGTCAGAAGCAAGACACAACCAGCCGTGTCTCCCTGATGAGTTCCGATCCAGTGGACGAAAGGCCTAGGAGCAGGCAATACAAATGGATCTACCTTCAAAGGGGATAACGATGGTTCCCTCATGCAGCTAGTGAAGAGTTTTCATATCTACAATATATTTTCTTAATTTCATGTTCCCATTTTCTTCATCTTCAACCTAACACCCCCCCCCCCCCCCCCCCCCCCCCCCCCCATTAAGTCCAAATCTTTGCCAAGTCATTACTGTGATGACAGAGGAGTTGTTGGCCTGCGCTTGTTTTTTCCCCCACTATTAGATTGTTTGTCTTTGTATTTGTCTGACTTTATTCATGTTTAAAAGGCTGTGCCAGTCTTGAGTAAAAGTTCCTCTGCGTTAGGTTTTCTTATGGGAGCAAAAGTTACCCTACTTGTTTACTGTTTATTGTTTACTGTTCCCTGCCTCATTTTATTTTCAATTTCATTCACAACTGGAAAAGATTGACTTTGCAAGGGAGATCACTCTGGAGTCCATGTGAAAGGAGGCTTGGATCAGCTTCCCTTTTTCCATTAAAGGTTTAGGAAAGATTGATTGATAGGGTGTGAATTCATGCCAATTAAGGGGACAGGTTGTGTGAGAAAAATTACATTTTATACAATCAGTTTCTGCAGCAATGATGTTGGAATATCAATAATAAGAATATTTTTGTTTTTGTTTTTGAATATTTGTAGCAAATTTAAGGGTTTGATTGTAATTAACTCTCTTGTAACGAACAGATGGTATAGCGTTTTCCGAAGACCTTACACTTCCATACGAACGAAGGCTATCAACGTTTCGGCCTTGACCGATTTTTCATGCAGTGATAGCATGATCAGTACACTGCAACAAGCTATAAATAGTATCGACAGCATTCCTTTGTTCGCCTGCCCAGTGGTTTCACATGGCCCCATCACCCACTTTGCGTCAGTTGCTGATTGACAAGACCAACCCACATGACGTACTGTCAGTTGCTGATTGACAAGACCAACCCACATGACGTACTAATCTGCATAGAGTGTGAAACATGGCATCTCAATCAAGTTCTGCGAATGTGTTGGAGCAAAGTCGAGCCTGTCGGAGCAAAGTCGAGCCCGTCGGCAAAGTTTTAGCATTCCTGAACTAATTGAAAGGCTACAAACAGAAGGTTCAGACATTGAGGAAGAGGATGACGAAACTGATGAAAGTGATTCCAGTGAAGAATTTTGAGGAGAAGAGGAATTTGACACTGACTCGTCTGTGGAGCTCAGTGATGATGAAGGTGAGGGTGAGCCACTTCGCCACAAAGGGGGGGGGGGGGGGGGGGGGGGGTTGGAATGCCGTGACACACTGGGGATTTGAGTGAGCAAGAGTCCATTGACTTTCTTTTACGCGACTGGCGTGAAGATTTGAGTTTTTTCCCGACAATGCCTTCTTTTTCTGGTACTTCTGGCCTTCATGTGTCAGCTGAGTGCCACGCCCCCATTTTTGCATTATTTTAAGTTAGCTAGTAGCATAGTAGGCATGTGATTCATATATTTTATTTTATTTCCTGGAGTGTATCTACCTTTTTTTCAACTCATTTAGTGTATTTACTGACTTTTTCTGCTGAATGTGAAGCCATGGACCCACCGACTCTGCAAGTGTTGTGATGCACCTGAAAAAAACTAAACATTTTTTCACCCTCAAGCACAAGAAATCATATGAAAGTGGTATGTTTATTTTTTTGTATTCTACTGACACAGTTTATGAAATATACTTTCTGAAAATTTCTTTGAGTTATGTCTTGTTTTGTATTTTTGGTGATTATTTTACTAACCATAACAAATGGCTCATCCACAGGGAAAAGCAAGGGACAGAACTGTCCGTCTTAAGTAAAAGTGATTTAAAACAAATGTGTTTTGAATACAAGTTGTTGTAAAAGTAACGCTGTGTGTTACTCATTTGCAGAAATACTGTCCTGGAATCTCTTGACAAGAACCAACAAGGGCTATCAATTTGGAAGGTAGAAATGTGATTCTTTTTAACTCTAACATCTTGTCATTATTGCTTTTTTTTTTTCAATTTGTAGGCTGTTGCTTTCAGTTTATGTTGTTAGGTGATTTCCAGTACTTACAGAAGGCTACTTTAGTTGTATAGTGTATACATGTAGGATGTGTGTGTGTTTGTGTGTGTGTATGTGTTCGTCTACCTTACATTATGGAGTAGATGCAAGACCCAACACTGGGCTTGTGGAGTACCATGTCTTTATGGAGTACATTTTTCCGTTGCTCCACAACGAGTACCTCATAATTAACTTCCAAATTCTATAACTTTTACACTCCTGTAAAAATCTAAAATACTCCATAACAACGTGTGAAGCGCTGTTGGTGTGCATCCGGTAAAGTGCGTATATTTCTGACCCGAATTGTCTTAATAAATTTAGAAAGAGAGGGGGTAAATTACCGCCAAGGACACAGACAAACAGAGTAGAGGACAAGACTAAGTGCATTTTGGCCTCTTGGGTCTTCTTCAGGCGAAAACAAATAACATTTAGGACAGTGGAAACGAAGAATGAGAAACCACTTATTTTATCTTCTCATGTTCGCCACTTGATCAAAATGATCGAGTGGTGAACAGATGACATCGGGAAAAAAGTACTCCATGATGTTAGGTAAACAAGTGTGTGTGTGTGTGTGTGTGTGTGTGTGTGTGTGTGTGTGTGTGTGTGTGTGGCATGGTTTGAACTTTTTTCCACTTAGACTTATAATAGACAAAAAAAAGTTGTGTGTGTGTGCTTTAGTTTAGCATTTTCTCACTTAATCTTATTAATAGAAAAAAAAGTGTGTGTGTGTGTGTGTGTACTTTTTGTGTGTTTAACCCGTTCACTGCCTGAAAATATTACAAACAAAGGCTTTCCCAGTGCCAGGGAAATCTAATGATTTGGGGGTAATAATTAACAAAAGATTCTAGCTCAGAAACTACAAAAGATATAAAAATGAAATATATATAATTTTTGAAGGAAATTGAAGATTTTGAATCTGGGCTTCTTTTGTTTTAATTTTGATAATAAAAAAGTATTTAGGCATTTAGATTTGGATAGATTTTTTGCACGATCAAAAACATATGTATTTACCACTACATCTTCTCATCCAAACAAGAACACAAAGCAAAAAAGTTGAAAATAAAGTTTGTATTGTCACACTACACCTGTAAATGAAAGTAAAACAGTTTAGAAGTCTATCAAGACGCTCACACTCTAAGCAGACAGGTGAGTCCACGACCACGCCCCCCTCTCCCCACCACGCCCCCTTGCTGGACTTCAACCCTCTCTTTCACTCCTCCTCTCCCCCTACCTTTCCCTCTGCCCCGTGTCACGCCACGAGCAGGCAGCGCTCCCCTCTCGCGCTGACTATCACGTCACTGGCCACTGGCACACAGTGCAGAGTACACACTAGGCTGGCTCGTTGGACGCTGGCGAGCCGTCAGCTGAATGCACACTGAGGTCACACAGCCCGACTCAATAACTGACGAATATGGTCGGCAATTCCATCACTATCATCATCTCACCTTCATGTTTGAGTGAGTCGTTGAATAAAAGATTATTGTCTTTGTCAAAAATGATTAGCAGAGCCTGCTCAGCTGTGTAAATACTTGATTTGGTCGCTGCTCTTGTCGAAGGTTGCGCCGCCATCTTTGCAAGCGAGACGAAGTGCTGGCTGGTCATCCAGTCAGTGATGAGAATAAATGGGCTTTCCCCTCACGTGTGGTCATTTACATATTTTAATACTACAGACATATAAGGCTTACTACGCACACTCTATTTGAGTCTGTTGATAGAAATAGTAACGAATGAAAATTCAAGAAAAATGCATGACGTCAGTGGATGGCCCATAGGCACTGGGAAAGCATTTTTAATGTGGCGTCAGCTGACGGCCTAAAGGCACTCTACGGGTTAAGTTGCACCATAAATGTATGCACATGTCTGCAGGTGTGAAACATGAGTAGATGCTAATGTATTTTGCATGTTAATGTTAATGTTGGACATTCATGCATTGTACTTGGCGGACACACCTGTCTGAAAATCCATGGTTAAAATGCTGTTCTGGCTTGGAATGGACAGCGAAACATAAGGAGTAAATTTACATACTTCTGTTTTTTAAAACACAAATCATTGGCAACAAAGATAAGAAAACTAACAAAAAATGAAACATCTAAATTAGTAACTAAATTGCAACCAGATGCTGTGGTGCACTGGTCAACATAGTGGGTTGACGGCTGGGAGCTGATATGTTTCAAATAGAAAGCCATCAGAGGCACATGTTTTGTGGAATTTTTTGCCCAACTTGGCTCTTAACACAAAGTTCTTGGGCCTGTTAATCCACAGCGCCGTCTTCATCATCATCAGTCATCATGAAATTATGTCACAAGTTGAAGCTTGTGGTGCCATTGAGCCCAGTTGTCATAGAGACCTCATGTTTCAGTTTCCCATGTATACCTATGCCAGTGACAACTTTGTATCCTACTTCAGTTGTTGGCTGACTAAGGGGACTGTCATTTAATGGATGAAATGGGGCCCTTTAGAAAGAGATGCTCACTCCACGACAACATTGTCTTCAGTAGAGAGATTAGTTATTTGGCGGTGCCTTGAATAATTTCAGAACGAGGCACCACTAAACCCCACTACAGAGACCCAGAAGCTTTACAGTATCTCCTTGTGGATGGATAACCTCGTTGACATTGATAGCTGTTCCAGGACTGTTGCACTGAAACTCACCTGGTTGTGGTCGAGTGTAGGTAACCCAGAATGAGCAACCATGGGAGTTATATTGCTGAAAAGGCATAGAAGCCAAGACATCAAAAAAGAAGAATAACAACAAAACACAAAGCTTGCTGTCTTGGCTTTAACTATGCAGTTTGCATGTGGATCATCTTTCTATTGTATTTAGTACAGACAGGAAAGAAAAAAGACAGAGTCTTTGCATGCCTAGGGCAGATTTCCTTAATATTATGTCTTCCCATTGATTAGCATGATTCATGTGATATCAGGCATTAGTATTTTCCCAGCTGATTTCAAACATAATCCATGTTCATGATAGTCTACCTAAGACTGTGAGCTAACATATATCGTGACTAGCAACCTGAGACTGTGGGCTTACCTATATTGTGACTTGACTTTTAATCTTTTTACCTTATAATACAGCTTGTTCATGTGTATGATCTTGAAATATTCATGCTTGACCATATTTATATTTAGGGTTTTGGTAATAAATAGTTTGAATTTGAAATGCATTGTGTACACTTTAGGACAGAGTGCGTTCTGAAGTCACCTATTACCATACATAGATATACTGCAATCATTTGACATGCGTTCATGGATTGATTGCAGTGCACGATTAACAGTCTTATGGTGCATTGGATGTTTTGTTCGGTATTTCATCTTGTTCCCATTCAGGTAGGTTGAAAAATCTGATTTTTGTGTATGTATCTGTACAATTTAATGTGTTGATTAGTGTGAACAGATGAAAGCGGGGGGTGGGGGGGGGGGGGGGGGGGGGAACGCGGGCGGTTAAGAGGGTTTTTTTTGAAAATGGATATATCTGTTTGAGTCAAATTCCCTTATCATCACTGCAGGTTGCAGGTGTAGCTGGCAGTGGGTTATATTATGAATGGGGGTGTAGATTACACTTTTACAGACCTGTCAGATCATCTTAGACCAAAATGGAACTCCATTCACAGTGATCTTGGTTTCAGATTCCTGTCCGCTGATCATGTCTTTTGTAAGTTTGTTCAGAGTTTCTGAGTTGGCTAATTCTTGGGACTGTCGAACTTTGGATGGGAAAGCTCATTCATCAGGCTGGGGGGACTCTCCTCGGATCCAAGGATCTCGGAGATTTTTCAAAATGACTTCCGAGAAAAAGAAAATGGGTCAGAGAAAAAAAATCCTGCTGAGGAAAAAAAATCGTGAAGGACTTGATCACTCCGAGTCCATTACCATTCTGTATCCAGTATTCCCAATCCAGGTTTTCATCATACTTCAAGGCTGTGCTGCCCGCGGTTGTGAGGGTATTTCCGCGTGCTTTATGAAACTATTGCTGAGGTGGACGCATCGATTTGTGAACGCAATTTTCACAGCCATTTTCTGCATGTTTCACAAGAGTCTAACGCTTCAGAAGAGTCTACGATTGGCAAAATGTCATGCGTATCACGTATCGTAAATCGTGGCAAGACATTTGACGAAGGATCAATTAGCAACCTTCTTTGTCCCCTGTTGTCCCCTGTTGTCTTACCATGCTGTGTGAAGAGATATGGAGTGTTAACTATGATAAGTATAAACTGTTTCCATTAATTTGACTTTGAAAAAGTTTGAGGGTGATGCATCATTAGTAGAGGAACTACCTGTTTATGGGGCTCAGTTTGTGAAGACTGAACAGTTGAACAAGGCACTGCAGTACATACACAGGAAAGTGGAGTGAGTGTTGACTATATACAATACTAGACTGATGCCAGTATTTGAATAAATCTGTGGGTGATGCATCATTTAGTAGATACATACACTGAACATTACTGAGACTCGGTTCGCGAAGACTGAATTATTGAACTTTTGAAGCAAGGCACTACAGTACATCAAGAAAATGGAGAAAAGTAAGTTGGTTTTTTTAGTATGATTTCTTTGCATGCTGCATGGTAAATAAGATGTTTTTAGATTGGTTTCTTTGCATGCCACATGGTAAATTGCCTATCACGAGAGGCCTCGAAAGGCTCTTCAAAAATGCTGAAATTCAATTTCGGCCAGGGGGCATAGCCCCCCACCAGAGGCATTGTCCCAGGACCCCACCGGGGCCTAGGTGGCCCCTGGACCCGGCCTTTTTTTTCAGAGATTTTTTGGATCACCTGTTCCCCAGTCTGATTCATGCTGGTCTAGTGGTGGAGCAGTCACTGTTGCCAGCTGGGGACCGAGTTGGATGTGTCCTACAACTTCAATGATTCAACCATAGTGCAGTATCTCCTTTCATTGGTTGCCTCATGATCATCTGATATTGAATCCACTCTGTGGATTTGGCTACATGATGGATTTGGATTATTCATATTTAAAGAATTTTTCTTACTCTTAAATTCTGGAATATCTCAGATTCACATACAGGAGATCTAGCATCTTTGTTGATTGTTTCACTTTGCTATATTGTCACTGTAATAGAATATCAAAACCTTGATTGTCACAAGATTTAGCAGTTGCATGACAGGATGATTTTGTTGGGCAAGTTCTGATTGTGAGGTACATGTATACGTTACAGAATAGTTTTGTTGGGTAAAGTAATTTTGACACGCATCATGATTTTCCTGTTATTACACGTGACATTGTCAAAAATTTATTGACAATTCATTAATCATGATCATTTTGCTACAAAGATTTTCATTATAAGAGCAGATTCAGTCACAGACTAGACTTGAATTTGAATTGTTGGCATTGTATTTTGTCAGAATGGTGAACAGCTATGTCCATTTTTCAAATTATTACAACTTATTGTACTGGAACACCTATGTTCAAACCTCTTGATAGTAGATGAGAATGTAGTAGATGAGAATTTTTTTTAATGTGATTTGACATTAGATTATAGGCAAAAGAATTTGAGTCTCAATGTACTTTTATAATATATTGATAAGATTTGAAGCATTTGTGTAAATTTCTGACACCAAACATTTTAAAAGATAAGTATTTGAATATTTGATGTGCAGCATGCAAATTTAACAGGAGACTGTACAAATTCTGTTAATTTCAAATCCATCAAAATGAGAGTATATTGGTCATTTGGTGTTGTATTAGGAGGGAAAAATTGACAGTGATTGTTGATATCATTGTTGTCACAAATGTTGCTTTTTGTGTGTGCAGATTCTGCTTAGCCCTGATAGCCATTGTTTGGCTCCTGATTTCCACTGCCCTGCTTGGATGTTTGCCGACTGGCAAGTATGTTTCACTTGCTTATATTGTGTCTTTGTAATATTTCTGTCTGCTGTTTCCTTTCATTAGTTTGCGCTTGGGTAGTTGTGTGCAGTTATGATCCTGGATTTTTAGTTTGTGCGTATGTGACTTTGCAATATGTGTAAGTCCGCTAGTTTGAGTCCAGTTACATTTGCTTAAACTGTGAATAGAATTAGCAACAAAATGTATAAACAAAGAAATTTGACCTTTTCTGTATGTTGTCCAAATGTTGTGTGCCCTCACTTGGATGTACTATAGTGTAACCCATGATTCTGTGAAGGAACAGTTCCTTACTGTACTTCATAGGTATACTGTAACCCATGCTGTTTTCAGAAAGAACAATACTTTGCTGCGCATTGTGGGCATGCAGTAACCCATGCCATCTTTTTGAAACAACAACACTTTATAGGACATTGTGGGTATACCAATGCTGTGTTAAGAAAGAACAATACTTTGTCATATATATGTTGGTGTGCAGTATTCCATGCTGTTTTCTGAAAGAACACTTCTTTCTCTACTCTGTGGGGATTCAGTTACCTAAGCTGTTTTTGGAGAGAAGAACTCGTTGCAGCAAAATACTGTTCTTTCCCAAAACTATATAGATTATTTCATTTATGCAGAAAACGGCATGAATTACTGGACACCAACAATGTACAGCGAAGAATTATTCTTCCCCAAAACAGCATATGTTACAGTATACTCACAATGTACAGCAAAGAATTGTTCTTTCTGTAAACAGCATGGGTTACTGTATAGCCACAATGTTCTGCAAGGGATTGTTCTTTTAAAAAAACAGCATGGGTTACTGTATACCCACAACATGTAGCGAAGTATTGTTCATGATGAACACAGTTTGAGTTTCTGAAAACCCACACTATACGGCAAGAAGTGTTCTAGTGAATTAGTTTGCACACATGATATGTGAGGAATGGATCGGCCTTAAGAAATAGTTTCGTTTGAAGTGCCTTATGTATCATGTGTGACCACATTGTCTTCTTATGTCAGATGTTTTCAGTTCATGAAGTCAGTTTAAATGTTGTCATGTACCAAGTGACACGATGTCAGATTTAGCAGTGTGTGAATAGGGTAATATGTGCATGTGTTTGGGTATGAGAGAGGGAGAGAGAGAAAGAGAGAGAGAGAGAGAGAGTGTGTGTGTGTGTGTGTGTGTGTGCGTGTGTTGTGTGCAGTAGAATTTGTACATGGTGAAATTTTAAATTTATTTGATTTTGCTATTGATATATATGCTTTTTAAGCTTGCATTTTGTATATCCAGTTTGTTGAATTTGTTTCTTATTAATATGAAAACACAAGTCTCATCACTTTTAACTAGAATGAATGAATGAATTCTTATTTTGGTTCATATTTAAACATGACTGAATGTATTTCAGCTTCAAGAAAAATGCCTACAGACAAATCAGCTTGACTATTTTCCGGATGATGGCACGGTCTTGCTCGGCAGTTGTTACGTTCCACAATGAGTGAGTAGTACCATTACTGTATCACTGTTTTTACTGAATGCCGAGTTAAAGTTCTATATTTATGAAATGAATAGATCTTCTTATGCATACAATCAATTGTAAACAGAAGTATGTGTGTGTGTGTGTGTGTGTGTGTGTGTGTGAGTGTGTGTGTGTGTGTGTGTGTGTGTGTGTGTGTGTGTGTGTGTGTGTGTGTAAAAGAGAGAGAGAGAAGAGAGTGTGTGTGTGTGTGTTAGTGTTAGGGCATTTATTGCAAGTGTATGATTTCAGCTATTGAACAGGTGCATGAGTGTGTTTGTAGAAAACTAAACATTGCTGTAAGAGGTCATGGTCGTTGAAACTTGAATTTCTTTTGGAGGTTTTCATTGATGATTGTGATTGGGAGGTAAAATTAAGCTGGTTACAAGAAGAAGAAAAAGTAAGAACAAAAGTTTAATACTAATTTTTTTTTTCTTTTTTAAATGTTCTGCTGTTTACATAGAAAAGGAAAAAAAAACAACGAAAGTTAAGTTCTAAGTTCTTGGTTTTGCACCAGTCAGACAAAAATGTTGATGTCTGTAATTCAGGGAAAATCGTGTGAAGAAGGGATCTGTGTTGCAAACCATACTTCACCAGTTGACATCTTCATTCTGTCGTGTGACAACTCGTATGCTCTGGTAAGACTCAGAAGGCTGTGAAATTTCTTTAATTATTGGATGACATCGATTGTCACTATCAGAATGTTTTGAAAATTGTTTTAGTTGCAGGATGACATAAGATTGATACAATTTGTATTTCAGAGCAGAATTGACAGTTGATGCTTTTTTTTGTTTAAATACTGTCATACATTAATTCTTTTCTTATATAAAAGAAATCCTTTGTAACTTATTTCTACTAGAGTGCAGTAAACAAAGAATTCCCCAAATTAAACTGTAAGTATTGCCAAAGGGATAACAGCTGTGCATTTGCCATAATCATAACTGATTATTGGCGTCCTGTGCACTTTTGAGAGAGATGTCTGTTCTCATTGAAAATAGGGAGATCATATTTTCTGAGCATCTTTAATCATGGTCTTGTTCTGGTGGTGATGCTAGGTGGGTCAAGCCCAGGGAGGTCTGCTGGGAATGATACAACGGGGTTTGTGTCGTGCTACTTCTCATGTCTTCTTTGAGAGGTCCGAGGTCAAAGACAGACATCTTGTCACACGCCGGTATGTACTTGGACAGATTTCACATGACTCTCCCTCATTTATGTTATGATTGTTACTACATAGCTGCCAACCTGTTGGAACAGAAATTCCTGTGAGAAGGTGGGGGTCTGGGGGCCACAGTAGGCCCCCGGTGGGGTGCACGGGCAATGCCCCTGCTGGGGGTCTGGGGGCAACACCCCCAGACGCTGACGGATACATGCACATTTGGAAGTAAAAAATGAGCTTTTCTGGGGTCGAAAAGGGGATATTGCTTCCACCTCATGCTAGAATTAGACATGAACAGTACTGACAGCAAAGCATACAGCTTACAAATATTACAGTCATCACACATTACTCAACATTAAAAAGCACTTCGACTTACCACTTCAATCCAACAAGTAAACTGTGGCTTGACAGGTTACGCAGAGAAGAAAAGTCTCCAGACTAATGTCCATTTATGTTGCTCTTTGCTCCTAGATTATCTAGCTACGATGATAGATTCTTTGGAAGTCTTGGTTTTTCAGTCTGTATACAATGGATACCACCAATATTGCAATTTTCTTGTTTCATCATGCCTGGATATCTGATTCTCTATAGTCTTGTAACAGCAAACTGAAAGTTTCTATCAAGATGTTGGTAACCTCATCACCATGGTAATAAAGAACACAAAAAATGGGGGGGGGAGGGGGGGGGATCACTAAGGGAAAATTCCTTTCCTACAATGTACACCTATATCTGTTCAGAACTACACTTTTTTCACAACCTGTCAGCCTAACAGGAGGAGGATGCTGAAGGGGGGGCTTGTTCTCTGTCCTTGAGGGCATCTGATGTTGCTGACTTTGCTTTTTTCAACAGCTCTATTGGAAACTGCTGCTCATAGCAAGCCCCACTCATGTTGGCTTTGACCACCATCATGGCACTGAGTGTGGAATTTCCTAATGATCCTCTGAAGCCAGTCTTGTTCTTTCTCACTTGACTGAACAACCTTTCACAGCCTGCATTACTGTGAGGAATACAAAGAACTCCAAGCATGAAGAATGACAGTCTGTCAAACTGGAGTTCACCAAACTCTTTCACTGAAGCCAGTTTTGCCCATTTCCTGTCCTCCCGCTCTTCTTTAGCAACATCTTGGGTTTGGTATACTGTTGAAAACAGTTCCACTCAATCTGCAGTTTGTCCACAGATGTCTGGAAATCCTCATCTTCATCCTTCTGGAGAACAAGAGATGGGCACAAGTGGATAAAGAATTTCAGCTCATCCCATTTATGGGATGATAATAATAATAATAATAATGAATACTTATATAGCGCCTATTCTCGGCTAGAGACCAAGCTCTAAGCGCTTTACAATCAACACTCGCTTACACAATGGGCTGCCTACCTGGGTAGTGCCGACTGAAGAGCTGCCAGCTGGCGCTTCATTCAGTCGTTTCCCGTGTCATCCAGTCAATATCGTTCAATATCGTTCACTCAGTTTCTTTACTTCCTTCATTCTTTCCATTTCTTACGCAGGGTGCATGCTGTGTGTAACGTGTCATCCATACCAACGGCCAAACTGGCCTACTCTTACGAAAGTTGGTGATGGGATTTTATGTGTGTGCAAGATATTATGCGGTTTCTGTGTCAGCAACTTGAGCAAACAACAATACATCTGCTTGAGATGCAGGCTGATCAAGTTCACTTCAGAAGTTGACATCTGGGGTCTGACTGGGAATTTAGCAACCATGTAATCGCAAGCAGCCATAAAGTAGCACCTGACTGAAGAAAAGAAAACTTTTTTGCTGGCATCACTGAGTGTGGCCACAACTTCCCCAGTAGCACTACCAACAAACAAGTCTTTGTCTCCCTTCTGCAGATCCATGTTCTTGTAGTCAAGAGACAAAGGTGACTGCTTTGCGCTCATCATAGCTGAAGGCTGGATGAAACATCCTTCAATGTCAGTGAGAAGACCATGTAACAGTGGCTGGAGCTGGTGAATCAGCGGTTTCTCACTTTGAAGGATCTTATTTTTTGTTTTGAAGAATGGCACCACTGCTTTGAGAAAGCTCGCAAAAGCCAAGTGAAGGGGGTCCATCAATAAACTCAAAATTCTGGCATCTCTCTTCACACTATCTGTTGAACTACCCTGCTGTGGTGATGGCCGCTGCTTCTTAGAGACTGCACTGGAGGCAAACGGAGATGGCTTGAGGAAGGATTTGACTGACTGACAGTCTGAACTAGAACTTTTGCTGGCTCCAGAGACAGATGGGCTGGCTGCTTTGGTGCCACTGTTAGGTTGTTGACTGGACCTTGGGCTGCAGGCAGAGCTTACTGGTTGCAGGCACATTTTCTTGGATTGTTTTCCTGATGGCTCCTCACACAAGGACCTCTTTGGGATTTTGTAGGACTCCAGATGGGCATTGGATATGGAGGATGAGCTGGTTGAAGCCACCTCTTTAAAAAAAATTCAGCAGTGGTGTCCAATTGGAAATCAGCCTTTGCAGGCAAAGGCCAAGAGACAGCCATCTGGCGCACACATGTTTCAGGATCTTTTGTGTTTCCCCATTTGCAAGCTCTTGAAGTGACTTGAGAGACTGCTTTCTTTTCTTTGATTTTTCCAGATAGTAGAAAATGTCTACTAGCAACTCATCAATTTGCACTGGCAAAGCTGCCGCAGCTTTTTCAGCCACAAGATTGATCAAGTGGCACGGACAGCCAATGTTCAACAGATTCTTCTTTCTTGTCTTGAGCTGGCCCAGCACTCCATTTGTGGCTCCAACCATGACTGCTGCATTGTCTGTGACAATAGAAAGACAGTTTCTCTTCCAAGTTTCTTCATCTATTCCAACATTCTGAAATTCTTAAAGAATGAGTTCAGCAATATTTTTTCCAGTGCCTGATTTGTCCAGTGCTGGCACTGAAAGGATGCAGATCCGGACACATTCTTGAACAGGGCAGTAGAATGTCACCACCAGGGGATAAAGCGTCACCTCCACAGATTTATCATTACCTCCATCTGTAGCCACAGAGAAAGGTCCTGAAACACACACACACACACACACACACACACACACACACACACACACACGGGACCCAAAACTTTTTGGAATGTCACACACGCACACACAAACATATATATATATATATTATATTTCTTTTGCTTTAATTTGATCAACTTTAATCCCTTTCATCAATAATTATCCTTTGTTATGTTCAGAAAAAACTCTATAGAGGTTAACATTCCAGCTAAACGTTAAGGGAAGGGATGTAAAATGCAACAGTGATGAAAGAGAGGCAAAGAAAACTTACTGGCTTTCAAGACTTTAACGATGTTGCCCTGGGAATGGGAGCGAGTGTTTTCACCAGATGTGAAGTCTTTGTTCTGCCCGAGGCAAACTTTGCAGCTTCATCTGACCCTGGGAACGTGGCTTTGAAAAGTCGGCCCGCATGATCTGATGCTGCAATGGGGATGTTGTGTTCCAGCAAGTAGGAAGTGAACAAGAGCTGTAAAACAAATATATGCAGTCAGTAAATCAAATTCCACAGACAAGCCTTAAAAACAGCAGATCCATGCACACAACCACACATACACACACAGGGGGGGGGGGGGGGGGGGGGGGGCGGCAAGAGAGAGAGAGAGAGAGAGAGAATGCTTATGTTAAGAACTTCTACAAGTACAACACCTTGCTGTTAATGAATTGCTGCATTAATCTTGTTTGTCTGTTGTTAATGTGATTGGTTCTAAACAGAATACTCATGCTGGCATTTAGCCTTTCCAGTTTCACATATCCACTATCATATCCATGTGGATTTTAAAAGAATACTCATGCTGGCATTTAGATTTCCACATATCCACTATTATATCCATCACCTTTTTTTCCAAACTTTATTTCTTATTACTATGCTGGGGGAGGGGGGGGGGGGGCATGGTCAGGAGGCCTGACTTTATATTTACAAAACAATTTCACAGATTATATCAATTTTCAATACATTAAATAATTACAATAGATCTATAAAAGTATAAGATTGACGGAGTGGGAGTATGAGTAAGGAGGCAAGAGTTATTGGTGGTAGTGTAAGTCTTAAACTTCCAGTTCAGTTGTTAAAGAAAAATGTTTAGAGTAGAGAGAGAGTGAAAGACAGTGACAATGATCCTTTATTTTACGATGCTTAAAGTACTGGCTTACTCAGCCATTTATTCTTTGTACTTGATACTATTCTAACAAGCATGCACTAAGTACTACAGCACCTACATCAAAACAAGGGTAGGCATTTACATAGATACCCTATGAAAATGCAACAAACTAAAAAAAAATGTATAGAAACAAGCAATTATGAAACAACAGCAAATAGAGAAAAAAAAATAAGAGCAGGCAAACAAACAAGATACACACACATACACACACACACACACACACACACACACACACACACACACACTGACAACACACGCACCACCATGAATACCAAGAATATAAAACAAAACAAACAAACAACACACACTTATATCACTTCTGACATGAGAAGAAGAACAGATACATAGCCAATCATAAAATCCACACAAAAATATTTAGATGGTAAAAAGAAAAGTGAACAGAAAATAATTCCAACCATTGACAAGAGTATTACCACATTGGCTGTTGTTTACCAGTTTAAATGAAGGGAGGGAAATAAAATATTTTACAAATTGAAAGAGACTGAGAGACAGAGAGAGAGGGGGGGGGGGAGTGAGACTTGTAGGGCGTGAGGGGGGGGGGGGGGAGTGAGACTTGTAGGGCGTGAGGGGAGGGGAGGGGGTAATCTGACAATAATTTTTGTTGGTCTCCTAAAAATAAATGTTAACATCAAATCATCAGTAGGTCCATGCTTTTTTTTTTTTTTTTTTTTTTTTTTTTATAAACTGTGCAAACTTTCAGCAGAGTTCCCAGCAATGAAGCAACAAGCAAAAAATAGCTACTGCATAAATCCATCACTTACCTCTGCCTTAATGGTGCTCGTGTCCAATCCGTTTGAAACTCGAGAGGTGATTTTCGGCGTCTTTGCAACAGCGTCAGATTGCGCCGCATTCCTCTTGTGCTTGGCAGAAGTGGCATGAAACTCAATGTCTTTTTTTTCCACCATGTGAGATGTTGATATCAGTACGGCATTCTTTACAAAATGCATGATATTCGTCTCTCTTGGACACATCAATGAAGGCGTAGTCGACTTTGTATCGCGGCAAAAACTTGACTTTTGCCTTTTTTTTCGAGTCCATGTGGCACTGCTTTCCAGAAGCCATTTTTGCGGGGACTGAAGTACCGGACGGAAGTACTGGGCGGAAGCCAATGTGTTTCGGTAAACCGAAGTGTCTTTTTACCAACACCTTGCGAAAAATTCCTGAAACGTGAAGTGATTTTTGATTTTTCGGGAAAAAAAGACAACTTTCGGGATTTCCTGTCAGATTTTCATTTTCGGGAGTTTCCCGAAAATTTCGGGAGGGTTGGCAGCTATGTTACTATATTTAACTCTTTTTCCCAGACAAGTATATTAAGAATGTGTGCATGCTGTTTCCACTCTCTTTATGCCTTTGATTTCAGTGGATAAAGATTCTTTAGAAGGGATAGATTAATTGCCCGTGACTTTATAATGGGATATGAATGGTGTCTGTGAGGACAGGTTTGATTCATTTAACTCAAATTGAACACATCATCACCTCAATATATGTTTGCCTGTTTCTTAACATTTGTTTAGTTTGCTGTTCCCCCCCCCCCCCCCCCCCCCCCAAAAAAAAAACAAACAAAAAAAACCCCAGAAAAATGAAGGTTGGTTTGTACAAGCATGATTGTGTGTGCATTCCAGGCTGAAGGAACATGTGAACGATCTGGAGAAACTGCCCATTCTTATTTTCCCTGAAGGTATATCGTATTTCATGATATTATGATAATGTATTGTACTGAATATTTTAATTACCATGTTTGTTTTTAGCTTAACATGTATCACCAAATTATCAAACATTTTTTAAGAGTGGCAGACCTACTCATGAAATGTAATCATGGATGTAGTTTGATGTGCATGTTTCTCCCATGTATTATTGATGTTTATGACTATTATGATCACTCACTTTGTCAGGGAAGATCCTTACATTAACAAGAAATTTTAAGGCTTGATACTTCCCAAATTGCCCATTTGAACATGAAAAGTAGTCACCCTCAAGGAGGATGTGTAGTGCACTAGTAATTCAAGCAAAATGGTGGATGGGCAGATTTATAGTTAAAAAGTTAATGGTTCTAATTAAGCTTTGACAGGAATATGTATCAAAGATAGTTTTGTAAAGATTCAGGCAAGCTGAAGACATTATCTGCCAGGCTGGTGATGTGTGTTTACTTCTTTTTGTCTGATTAGTTTCATGCATAGTGTTGAGAATTGCTCATACCTGACACTTCTCTGGAAATCAGCGTATTGTCTTTCCTTTGAGCAAATAGGTTTCAAGAATGCTGCTTCTTCAAGTACCAAATATTTTAAGGGAAAGAGGATTGAGGGGGATTATCTTACAACGTAGAAAGTAAGTCTTGGCAAGCATATAATTATGTGCGAAACACACACACACACACACACACACACACACACACACACACACACACCACATTCATCAGATCCTTATGTCGAATAAGCATAGTTAGAAATAGTGCCTGAATGAGGGGCCTGCAGTCTAACAGTTTTTTAGCATTTGCCTACAGAGCTGACAGTCATGAGTTCAAATCACTCATGAGGTTGGATTTTTTCGGGCTTCCTGCAGTAAATGGGTTCCTGATGCAGTTAGGGAATGTTGAAAGGCAGCAGAAGGAGATGGATTTGCTCCGCCTTCCTTCGCACAGTGCCCCAGACATATAGTCGCCTCTGGTGGTTCATTGCCCTTATGACCATTAGGCTATGGCACTTAGATTTTAGAGTATTTCTTCTTGAATAGTGTTAAGCCTGATGAGCTTGATTATCTCTCGGCATACAAATATGCAAAATAAGCAAGCATAAATAAGCAGTCCAACACTCACTCACACACATACATACACACACACTCAGTCACACACACTCACACACGAACGCGCACACATGAACGCACACGTGCGCACACATGCATGTGCACACACACCACTAACACCCCAAAAGGTAGAAGCATGTTTATCAGCACATTCAATCATAGCACATTTCTGTTTTAACTATATGAAGAGTAAATAACCTTGTAGTGGAGAAGTAAAAGGATCCTTCCAATAAATTTATGCTTCAAGTGTATTTCTTCCAAGTTACTGTCAACAGTTCTGGCGATGAACTATGCTCAGAATGCTTAGTGTACTTACCTCACAGGGATCCTTTCACTCCTTCACCACAAAGTTAGCTGTTTCGTTATTTCTTAATATGGATCCTGCAGTCACCAACTTTTTCCCAAGTATAAAGAATGGTTTAAAAATCGCAAATTGTTTGCAATGTTTTCTGTATACATATATTTGTATGTGGGTGTGTTTACTCTCACAGGCACATGTATCAACAACACTTCAGTCATGATGTTCAAGAAAGGCAGCTTTGAAGTTTCCACAACCATTTATCCTGTTGCCATAAAGGTATGTTGTCCAGCTTGCTAACCATTACACTTTGAGTGTAATTGAACTCACTGGGGTTTTATAACATTCATTACACTTAACCCGTAGAGTGCCTTTAAGCCGTCAGCTGATGCCGCAGTAAAAATGCTTTCCCAGTGCCTATGGGCCATCCACTGACGTCATGCATTTTTCTTGAATTTTCTATTTCTATTTCTATCAACGGACTCAAATAGAGTGTGCGTAGTAAGCCTTATATGTCTGTAGTATTAAAATGATATGCAAATGACCACACGTGAGGGGAAAGACCATTTATTCTCATCACTGACTGGATGACCAGCCAGCACTTTGTCTCGCTTGCAAAGATGGCGGCGCAACCTTCGACAAGCGCAGCGACCAAATCAAAGTATTTACACAGCTGAGCAGGCTCTGCTAATCATTTTTGACAAAGACAATAATCTTTTATTCAACGACTCACTCGAGCATGAAGGTGAGATGATGATAGTGATGGAATTGCTGACCATATTCGTCAGTTATTGAGTCGGGCTGTGCGACCTCAGTGTGTGTTCAGTTGACTGGTTACCAGCGTCGAACGAGCTAGCCTAGTGTGTACTCTGCACTGTGTGCCAGTAGCCAGTGACGTGATAGTCAGCGCGAGAGGGGAGCGCGGCCTGCTTGCGGCGTGACACAGGGCAGAGGGAAAGGTAGGGGAAGAGGAGCAGTGAAAGAGAGGGTTGAAGTCCAGCAAGGGGGCTTGGTGGGGAGATGGGGGCGTGGTCGTGGACTGACGTGTCTGCTTAGAGTGTGAGCGTCTTGATAGACTTCTAAACTGTTTTACTTTCATTTACAGGTGTAGTGTGACAATACAAACTTTATTTTCAACTTTTTTGCTTTGTGTTCTTTTTTGGATGTGAAGCTGTAGTGGTAAATACATATGTTTTTGATCGTGCAAAAAAATCTATCCAAATCTAAATGCCTAAATACTTTTTTATTATCAAAATTAAAACAAAAGAAGCCCATATTCAAAATCTTCATTCAGTTTCCTTCAAAAATTATTTATATTTCATTTTTATATCTTTTGTAGTTTCTGAGCTAGAATTTTTGTTAATTATTACCCCCAAATCATTAGATTTCCCTGGCACTGGGAAAGCCTTTGTTTGTAATATTTTCAGGCAGTGAACGGGTTAAGAGATCGGTGCATGTGGTTAATGTATTGGAGTGTATGGCTTAGTGGATAGAGGCTATTCAACACAACTCAGTATCATTTAAGTCGGCCAAATTGTTCTCCTTATCCACTTTAGTATAGTAGGTTATCAAGTCAAGCATATCATCTTTGAAAAATTTGAATCAGAGTTGGTCACTGGTAAATATTGTCTGTGTGCAAGATCCAGTGCAGTGGATGTAGATTTTCAATATTACACTTTTTTTCTTTCTTATGGTCATTTTGAATGTAGTGAAGGTTTGACAGCTGGACTGGCGAGTTAGTAGGGGATCTGCTCATGCAGAATGGTCAGGCTCTGAGCTATATCATCTGTTGATAACTCAAGTCCTAGACATGGTCATTCTACAGAATATTGTTATGGTAATTGAAACTCAGATGATGATATTACAAAATATTCATGAGTATGCATGTATAACTGGAACTGTTGTAGCACTCATGATAAACGTGCATGAGAAAAAAATCAGTGAACAGTTGCTCTTATTGTGATTTGGTTGGTTTGGCTTTAAACAGCATAAATTGAATTTATTGATGTTGTCATTTATGACATTGACGACGGGGTTGACTTGAAAATATTGGGCAGTATAAGACAGTTGGGTTGGAAAATAGTATTGTGAAAACCAATTATAAATCTATACAGGAATGTCTGTTATGTTAAAATCCATGACTTTTACCTAAAAGTTTCAATCAATGAATTCAATATAGGAAACAAGAAAACTTAAAAAAAAAAAAGTTAACAAGACATATGGATGCTCAGACAGTTGAGAATGGAGGTGGTTTACTTTGGTGAGGTTTGTTTGTTGGCAGTATGATCTGCGGTTCGGGGACGCTTTCTGGGACAGCAGTAAGCATGGCATGGTGTCTCACCTGTTGAACATCTTGACCAGCTGGGCCCTGGTCTGTGACATCTGGTACCTACCCCCTATGCACAGAATGGTGAGCCCGTTTCAACCACATTACTTTGGTAACTTTTTTTTTTTTTCATCTTTCTTATTTTCACTCATATCTTTTCTGCCCATTTGTGATCAACTGAGAACAATGAGCTGCTCAGGGTACCCAAACAACATGTCACAGGACAACAATGATCATATTTCACAACATGTACTGATATTTGCCTCTTGCACAGGGTATTAGAGAATTTGCTAATGTGGTCATTTGTTTAACCCGTTGACTGCCCTTGCACGAACGGCGTTCGAGATGGTTTCGGGAAAGCTGTGTGCCCTTGCATGAACGGCGTTCGAGATAATTTCATCATCAAAATTCAGCGATTTAAAGAAGGGAGGCAAGGAGAAAAAATGGTTTAAACGGTTGCAGGGACCCTAAAGGATGGTTTCATCCCTTTCACGGGTCAGCTGACTGACCGGCTCGCGTCCATTCGGTCAATAACTTCGGCAAAGTTTGGAGAGTCATTCTCGGTTGAAGATGGCGAGTCAAGCAGGCAGTTCGATCAGGCGCGTGCCGTTTTCAAACGATCTAATGCTCTTGAAGTGCTTCAAGAAGTTATCCAAGACCGTGAAAGCGATGACGAAGACTTCAAAGAAGTGGAATGAAGCGATTCGGAGGAGGAATAAAGTGATCACAATCAACACCACCCTTTGCTATTGGAGGTTGGTGTTGATGACGAAGCTGATCCCCGACTTCAAACCGAGCGATACCGGCGCAAGTGTGGCTGAATCGGAGAGTGACAAGCCGATTCCGTGTATGTCGAGTGCCCCCTCCCTCCTTTCGTGAGAGGTCGGGAGGAGAGTCAAGGAAGGGGAGGGGGTTTAGGACAACGGCGAGGGTCCAGTGTGAGGGGGCGTGGCAGAGGAAGAGGGCGTGGCACTCATCAGTCGGAACTTGTTTCAGAATGGACAGAGGCTAGTGCTGATTGCCCAAATCTCGACCTTCTTTCACGGGTGACCCAGGTATCAAGGTAAACATTGGCAATTTCAAGCCCATGGATTTCGTGGAGTTGTTTTTGTGGTGTGTGTGTGTGTGTGTGTGTGTGTGCGTGTGTGCTTGTGAGTGTGTGTGTGTGGTGTTTGTGCAGGCTGTGTGTGTGTGTGTGTGTGTGTGTGTGTGTGTGTGTGTGTGTGTGTAGAGAGAGAGAGAGAGAGGGGGAGAGAGAGAGAGAGAGCAGTGCTTGTGCATGGTGTGGGTATACATTGTGTGTGTGTGTGTGGTGTTTGTGTAGTGTTTGTGCATGGTGTGTGTGTGTGGTGCTTTTGCATGTGGTGCTGTGTGTGTGTGTGTGTGTGTGTGTGTGTGTGTGTGTGTACATGTGTGTGTGTGTGTGTGTACATGCATGTGTGTGTGTGTTGCTTTTGAATATGGTGCTTGTGCACAGTGTGTGTGTGTGTGTGTGTGTGTGTGTGTGTGTGTGTGTGTGTGTACCCAAATGTGTGTCAGTCAACTATAACTTGCATTTACTGGCAGTAGTGTGGGATCCTGATCCTTCTGTCCATAGGTTCTGTGGTGTGGTGTATTCTCTGCGACACCAGTGTATTTTTCTTTTTTTTTTTTCTTTTTTTTTTTTTCTTTTTTTTTTTTTTTTTTTTTTGCTGTCCCAACCTCTGCGCCACCTCCGAGGCGGTGCACCCACGCCGCTCATTCCGACACCCCGTCCAGAGCCACAGCCCGGCCAGGTCCCGCCGCAGCCCCGGCACCGGCAATCCACAGGGAGCAGTCAAGTCGTCCAGAGGCAACCCACCGGAGGAGACACTGCACTGCTGCCGAGTCACTTCGGTGGTGTTCAGTGGCGCCTGTTCTGATCTAACATACGCAGGACACCACCTACTAAGCCCCCTGCTGACGACAATAATTGCTTAGTCGCGGAGCCGGCGCGAGTGAGCTCTCCCTCCGGAGGGCGCCACCACGTCCGCCCAACGACAGCCCCAATAGGCTCGCCGATACCGGTGACCCCGACGGAACCAAACCAAGGCCACAGACGTGGAGAGGACACCGAAACTGAGGTCACCATGAGAGCAGGGCATGAAGGGCCACAGAATTTGAGACTTTTTTTTTTTTAATACTGATTGATGAGAATGAGGATGATTAGATGATGCTACGGATTTCCATTTCGGTCTGAGACTACATGACAGGGCTGTACTCTACGCTTCCTTTCATAATATATCCCGGCGTCAACCAGGCCCGAGAGATACAGGCACCTGCAGTGTTGGTCATGAAATTTGAGCAACACTCTCAGAAACGCATCCATTAAGTGGATGAAACTCGACTGTGTGGTCCCAGTCTTCCCAATTGAGTCCGCAGCAAACTCAACTCTGGGTAGGAGCCGGTCGGGGCAGAAAAACCCACATGACTCGGATGGGATTCGAACCCACGACCTCCAAGCCGGGAGTCCGCGACGCTAACCACTTCGCCACGGCAGCTGGTACCAGTGTATTTTTCAGTTGTTAGTGTGCTTTCATCATCTGTGGTGTGGCCTTTTGTAGCTCAGTCCTGTCTTTAGCAGTCTCTGTTTTTTTTGGGGGGGTGGTTGGTTTTGCAATGTTTTATTTATTACCTTCTGTGGTAATGGCTTTTTATCAATCGCACTTAGTTCATGAGTGAACCAAACCACATGTGTGAAAGAAAACTGACAGAATAATTGGAAGTTACACTTAGTGTTGTTATTGTTAGTTCATCTCTGCTAAACAAGACCAATTCCCAAGAGGTTTGCAAGATGTGCAGACTGATGCTGTGGATAATGTTCAATTCCCATCTTCTTTCCCACGTTACCTGGGCTGGATTGCCCCCTAAGATATGGGTTGCTAAACATTTTATGCATTGTCAAGCTTTATTGTGAATACAGATGTTTGTCCTGAAGTTCAAAGGATACTAACACCAGTTTTGTGGTATTTCATTGTGATTTTAGTGCTATAGTTTTGTTTATGTTCTGAAAGTGTCTGTTTTTCAAACAAAACATTCATCATTATATATATTTTTGGTCTACTCATTACAAACAAAATCAAACTATTGTGATATCTGGTTGTAGCCAAGGATATAACAAGAAAATTTCCCAAGTAGGGTTTGTATGTTTTTTGTTTTGCTGCTGTGGGTTTTTGTATGCTTGCAAAATATAATTTTAAAAAAAAGTTGAATCATAAGATTATTTATTATACTCAGAATTAACAAAATCAAATATTATTTGCAGGTATTATAGCCCTGGGTATGAGAAGAAAACATGCCAAAAATCTAAGAGATATCTCCACAAAAAAATGAGCACTGATCAAATTAGTGAACCTACCGCAAAAGTCAAATTTTGCTCCGGCACACAGAAGTGCAAAACTGATACACAATAGCGGCAGTCAAGGGGTTAAGAGAAATATCTGTCAAGTCATGTTTTTTCCTGTCTCATCTGGCATGCCTCCCTGCGTCACCACTACTCCCACATTGTTCATTTAGGTAGACCCTTACATAGCCAAGTTGAGCTGTGGTCTCAGCGTCCTAGATGAGCCGCTGCTTGTACTTTACTTCATATTAGGTTATCATGAGGCTGTCCACACAGGGTACACTGCACTGCTGCCTAGTCATTATGTTGTAAGCAATAATGCCAGTTCAGACCCAACATACATAGGACAGTACCAGCAGCACCTGCTGCGCCTTGTTAACACCAATCAGTGCCTAGAAACAGAGCCTGTGTGAGTGAGCCTTTTCTTCAGAAGGAAGCAGCCATCACATCTACCCAGTGACAGTTCCCATAAAGTAAGGTTATACTGAGGTCTGTGACAAGAACTTGCCACTAGCATGGACATGGAGGGGAAACAGAAGTAGTCAGAATGGGAAGAGCAGTGCATGAAAGGCCACAGAAGTAGAGACTTTCATCATGATCATTGAGGATGAAGAGGGTGCTGTGGTTTTACACTCTTGTCCAAGATGACATAACAAGGCTGCATTCTGTTCTTCCATATTCTGACTGCAGTCAGCTTCAAGAGTTAAAGATATCTGTTGAGTCAATTTTGTGTGTACAGGATTGAAGTTCATCTCGTACACTACTAGTGTGGTTGGTGGCAATTTTGTAATTAACATTTAGCATAACATGATAAAACATTACCAACAATTTTGTGATTATGGTGCATGTATTGGACTAAAATTTGACCAGAAGTAGGGTTTTCCTCATCTTTGGTTCATGTTAAGTAACATGCATGTTGCCTAGTAACAGTATTATATGCTACCAGTATTTCACTAAAATGTATTAGAAAAAGATAATTTTTCTGCTGCGTAGTACTTTTCTGGAAATGTGTACCACTTTGTGAAATTTTACAGGATTCAGAGAATACAGACAAGTGAGTTAACACTTCACAGTAGACCTGACCTTTGTATATTTACAAAAGCTTGAGAAAGAGGGCAGGTCAGGTTCAAAATTGTGAAGCCAGATGTGACAGTTCTTTCACCACTGCCACTGTGAATGTACCATCTGGATTGCAAAGTTCTGACCAGATATCGGATTAGGTAATTAGCATGGTATGCAGATTCATGCATGTAAGAATGCTTTTATCCTGCGTATGATTCCTAGATTTCAAAGAAATTAAAAGCAAAGTCAACAACAACAAGAAAAGCCTACATAGTATTTTTGACAATATCCACTATTGTTCCTGTAAGAGAAGATAATCTACTGGCAGAAAGCAGCTTTCTGAATTGTTTGGTATCTTTCCAACAACAAATTATCTAGTTTTAAAGAGGGAAGTATATGGGTAATGCCAGTTTTTGTTTTACAGGCTGGAGAAATCTCCCCAGATCTTAAGGATTTTCGAGAAAATCACCAGATATTCAGAGGCTGGAAAAGTGAACATCCAAGAAAAGAAAAAAAGTCTGCTAAAAAAAAAAAAAAAAAGATCATGGACCACTTAATCACCTTGAGTCTCATACCATATCCAATTTTTCCAGTTAAGGTTTCCATGATTCTTTGTTCAACACAGTGCTGCCCATAGTTATTATGGTATATCATGGTGCTTCTGAGTGCATTAATCAGTCCAGTTCAGTGTGGGCACATATGTATGTGAATGCTGTTTGTTCAGCCATTTTTTTCTGCTTATACATCATGCAGAGGATTCAGCTTTTAGGGGAAAATATGATGTCTTGCATGTCATGAATGGTAAATCAAGGTGAGGCATTTGAGGAAGGCACAATTGTCAACTGTTGGAGATTTGAGGGGTCAGAAAAGACTACAAAAGTGAGCAGTTTTGATCAGTGGTTTTCAACTTGTTTTCCGAAAGTGAACAAGCCAGGAATGGCAGGTTGTTTTTAAAGCTTGGTTATATAGAGGAGAACAACGCCAGTTATGGTTTTAGCAGCTGTCTTTGAACATGTGCACTGCAAGAAGCATGTTGATGCTTCAAGAGCACTGGGCTGCAATCAGAGCAGACTAGGATTTCTTGATCATTTAATGTTTTACATCCCTTTCCCCTTTCTTTTTTTTTCTTTCTTTTGAATGAACATCCATGGGTTTTATTGTAATGGTGTGTCAGTCTTGATAAGTGGTAAGCATGTTGATGCTTCAAGAGCACTGGGCTGCAATCAGAGCAGACTAGGATTTCTTGATCATTTAATGTTTTACATCCCTTTCCCCTTTCTTTTTTTTTCTTTCTTTTGAACGAACATCCATGGGTTTTATTGTAATGGTGTGTCAGTCTTGATAAGTGGTAAGCATGTTGATGCTTCAAGAGCACTGGGCTGCAATCAGAGCAGACTAGGATTTCTTGATCATTTAATGTTTTACATCCCTTTCCCCTTTCTTTTTTTTCTTTCTTTTGAACGAACATCCATGGGTTTTATTGTAATGGTGTGTCAGTCTTGATAAGTGGTATGTTGTATATACCCTTGTAGTGGGCTTGGTTATAAACAGCAAGAAGTTAACTGCACAAAGTCACGGTGATTATGTCCCCAATAAAAGAAATTGTTCTTCATTACCAGGTTATGTGCATGACTGTTGAAACAAACCATTGGAAAAAAAAAAAAGAAATGTATAAAATTTATGTTTGTGTGTGTTTGCATGTGTGTATGTGTAGGTGTGTGTGTACTATCAGTGTGTTTGTACACTTTGTTTTATTTTGTTATGTTTCTTTGCTTCCAGCACAGTAACTTGCCAATCACAAGAGTCCATGAAAGGGTCATAAAACTGCACAGATTCCATTTTCGCCGGGGGGCTTTGTGGGCCCGGCCCCCCCCCCCACCACCACCACCACCAGGGCATTGCCTAGGCAGCCCCTGGACCCCAACCTTTTTTGAGATTTTTCAAATAAGCTGCTTTCCAGCCTGGGTTTTGTGTTTTTTGTTTGTTTTTTTACCTTTGGATTGATAGTATGTGATTTTGAAAGGGAAGACACAGGTGACATTGAAAAAAACTCAGTCAGCTACTTATATAAGAAAACATTGAAGTGTTGTTGGTTTCATTTTCAGTAAAAACTTTTGCCCTTGATGGCCTCACCATTGTCAGTTAACTATCTTTTCTTGAAGTTTTCAAGAAAATGACTTGCATTTCTGATCTTTATGGTATTTTCTTTGCTTAAGCTCATTGCAAAATTGAAGGCAGTGTATTCTGTCCAAGTTAATGAACTCATCATTGTCTTTTCATGATCTAAATGTTGCAAATTTTACCATTTGTGTTTAGTAAATCAAAGAATGGATCAGTATGTATATTTTGTGTCCACTCTCCAATAAAATAAGAGAGCTGTGCGCTTCATTTTGATGCAGCCCATTATTTATAAATGAATTGAAAAATAACAAAGGATAGAGGACAAAATGTTGTGGTGTGAAATGAAGGTATAGTTGGGAAAGAAAAGGTTTTCTTGTGTGGCAGGAAAATGAAGATGCTGCGAATTTTGCTGGTCGTGTGAAAAGGGAGATAGCCATGAAAGGTGGATTGGTGGACTTGGACTGGTGAGTGAAATGTGCCATTACTGTTGGTGTCATTTCAAATAAACAGCGTCATTCAATATGAACTCATCGTCCACAAGACTGGTTGGTGTCAAAAGAAGATAAGCAACATGAAAAAGAACCCACAATAAGAGAGTTGACTGTTGCAAAATTCTGTTAAGACATACACTGTGATAGGTGAACAAAAATGTCCTCAGACAGTGAAAGACAGGTGGCACTGAACTGCGGTGACCTCTACCCTCCCAAGGAGAGTGGCCTAAATTTCATTCAGAGAAATCATTATGTAATATTGAAAGTGGCCATATCGACACTTTTGTCATGAAAGTTCACAGTTTTGTTTTGATAATATGCCTCGTTAGTCTTCCCATCAGATTAAACAGTTTGACATTATATGCATTTAATGCATTGCTGATGCCATGTTTTCATATGGTTACCCAGGATTTGTGTTTGTTGTGATGTCTTGTGCATTACTGAGCACAACTGTATCAGAGAAAAAAGAGATCGCTGATGGTTGACAAGATAAAGAGGTTTCATAGAAGATGTATGCCTCTACTTACAGTTGATCGCTGAACGGATACTATACGTGATTTGTTTTAGTCCACACATATGTCAAAACTTTTGCGCGTGTCCGTTGTTAAACAGATTTATATGTCACACAGGGATGGTCAGCTGAAGAGAATGTATGCCAAAGAATCCTGGAAGAAGAAGCCACAGCAACAGTACAGCAACATGCTTAAAGTGGATTAGAAGACCCACGGAGAAGACATGGTTCTTCCAGAAATTTTGTCACCAGCTTCTTGCATACAAGGTTTCCGTGACTTTTGTGGGACATTTGTACTTCGCTGATGGGAACAGTGGTGTGTATCCAGTTTATTTCAAGATATGTCATCTATTAATAATAATCATGATGCTGTATGAGAACTCGCAGAGCGCTTTGCTATAGCTCTTTGCATTTGACTAGCAATGATAGCATGATGTTGAGATTTAAGTTGGCAGACTGCACATTTGGCAAACTTCAACTTACTACTGGCGCATGCTAGCACAAAACTGGGAAGCACAGTGGATTGAAAGTCTTCCTGATTTCCAAGGAGAAAAAGAGAGAAGGCACTTCTGCTTAGGACTTGTAAGCTACTTCTGTATTAAGTGTTGGTGTTGGACAGATGACATAACACTGTATGTCAGAGGTAATATAGTATTTTACTCATTATGAGAAGGGTTTTTTTTTCTTAGATATTGAGTAAATCCACATTTACAAGGAAAAATTTTAATTCTCTTGTGTCCTGAGCATTTATTGCATACTGTTGAGCTAAAACATGCTCATGGGCCATTATGTGTCAGAATCCAGAGTGCAGCATAGATCACAATTAATATGTTTGTGTATATAAATTATATATATATATATATGAATGTATTCACATGCATAAACTGTAAATATTGAAAAGTACTGCTGTTGAAAGAAGAAAAAGCATAAACAAGGCATTATTGTTTAACAGCTGTTAGGAGCTTATGCTAACCAATATGTATGTATCAAGCAAATGTGAAGGCGAGTAGTTAACAAATGTGGATTGATTCATGTGAACACTTTATTTTGTTAAGATCTCTATAAATGTATCAAATAATTCATCACTCTGTGCGTGAGATTATATTCTTCTCTACAAACCAATCTACCCCTACATTGTTCCATTTCAAAGTAATGTTTATCATCAAGTGAAAGAATACCATACAATGAATTGCTTTAATACAGTTGCCCTTCTTTCCTCTGCTAGCACTAGCGCACTCTCTGTTTGATCAGACATACTAGCAAAGTAGTGCTCAAAATCATTCGAACACATTACAGCTGCAAGCATATAATACCATTATTGCTGGGGAACAGATCGGATTCTAAAGAGAAAGAAGTACCATTGAACAGATCTTTACTGTGTACCTTTTTTTTAAAAAGGATTGTAACATCAATTCTTTGAAGACAGATTTTGATACACTTTTGAAGGGCTTTAACAGTCTGGCAGGGAATGCTTTAGGCCACAATGAAGAAATTTAATCTCGGGCATGAGCTGATCAATGCCAAAGCCACTGGATGTATTGGAGAGTGGTTCCTTCCTAGCTGGAGTTGATCAAGGCTGCCTTCTGTTGCCTGTACTTCCCAAGCTGTTCCTGGAATGCATCATTACTGATGCAATAGATCATGTTTTCACTGTCATAGCTAGAGAAAGAACTGTCACATACCTTCATTTTGTGGGTGACATCAGTGGCCAGGCAGGCAGTGAACAAGAACTCACCGAGCTTGTTAAACAGCGTAAGGAACAAGTGCATGAGGGAAAGACAGGAAAAGTAATGATCAGAAAACATCGCAGATTGGACAGGGAAAATGTTTCCAAAGGCCCAAGACTTCTTACACAACCGACAGAACTCAAGCAACATGGTGAATTGTTCTTCAGAGCGGTGCCCCAGTGACTTCCCACAGAGATGAGAGAGGAGGCTATGGAGGGAGGAGAGTGAAAATCTCATTGTAGTTGAACAGAACCTGGTGTCAAGCTTCTGATTGAAAGGGTGAAAAGGAGACCTTCATTTGCAGTCTATATTCTCAATAAAACAAAATTTGAAAAGCTGTTTTCTTTTCCAAGCTTTTGCATGTAAATTGGCTAATGATTGAACCCTTGTCAGCAATATTTAAATTGTGATGGCTGGAATTGAAAAAAAAGTTTATTTAGCAACAATTGGGTTCATTATTAAAATTTCACAGGACTTTCAAAAGACTGGTTGGGCTAATACCTGTAATTAATTACTAGTTCTGCTGTGAAGTTCTTTTTCCTCCTATGCTCATTTGTAAAAGAACAGTAAATACTGCATGATCATTTGAATTTCTATGCAACCTTTTCTGAGAGCATGTGCAAAAAGGACATGATTACAACTAAATGACAAACAAATGAGCTCAGTTCTGACAGATTCCGTTTTATGTTTATAGATCTGTTGGCATTACTTTCAGTTTGAATGTTCTTTTTGCATACATTTACATATGCAATAACAAATGCTGATCAAATGTGTTTTTTCTACCAGTGTCGGCATCTAGTATTCGGATTTTCTTCATTTACACTAATCCATATCTCATTGTTCATAATAACACAATTAACCGGTCACTTACATTAAATCTCATTAAAAATTTTTCTCTCCAAATGAGTCTCATTATGAATGAGTGTCATTAGGCCAGTAATCCCAAAGAATCTCATTAAATTACCTGTTCTGTTGTTTGAAATTATGTGTTCCACGTAAAATGATTCAAATTTGTCTTTCCTTGATCTTCCCGACTTACGCCAAATCATGAGCGATTTCAGGAATACATGTTGAGATTTAACAGTTGACCTGTACATATTTGATACTCTTGAGATGTTGGCTGCTGAACTATGAAAGAGCAATAATGTTGCCCTCTCTTAAGGGCGACATGTTGGGGTGCTATCTTCTTGTGTTTTGAAAGCATTCAAGAGGAGAGATGGATATGTTGTTCACTGACATCTATGGAAATTCTAGAAATATTGTCATGATGACAGACATATTTTGTATTAGTTATGATGGATAAATATTCAGAAGTCCACAAAATTACATACTGTGTAATAAATGTTTAAGTAGTGGCCTTCATTTTGAAGAGAACAATGTAGAATTGGGTCTTAAAATGTTCAAGTTCTGACCTTGTGAAAAGAGTGGTTTTTCTTTTTCTTCTTGTCAATGCAGGAAAATGAACATACCTTACAGGTCAGTCTGGAAGCTTTACTTCTTGGTGTCAAGTCATTAAAGTTCCCTGGTGAGGATGCCCAGTGGTCTTTCAAAGTATTTCCGTCTCTTATGAAATGCTGTTAGTAGCTCCCCTTCTCTACCTCTCTTTGTCCCGTTCTTTGTCCTGGCATCAAGTTTTATTTTTTTTATGTTAGAAAATGTGTGTACTTTTCTTTCTTGGTATGATTTAGAGCCAACTAGTTTTCCAGTTGTAATCTGACAATTAGCTCATGATGATGTTTTGGGTGGGAGCAGATCCCTTGACAAGTCCACTCTCAGTAAGAACCATGCTTTCATGGTTCTCTCTCTTGTACAGCTGCCTTCAGAATGCTGGCTGTACATTGTCACTGTGTTGGCATATGGGGATTCTTTGTTTTGCGTCATATACTTTACCATGTCAGACCATAGCATTCAACGGCAGTTAGTCAGCTCTGCCAGGCCGAATTTTTGTGGCTAATGCAGTAATAAGACCATCACATGATGCCCACCCTACCCGGCAGGGAAGAAGCCGGTGTAAACTTCCTGTTCCTCAGTCATCTTCGGCCTGCAGCCTAAGCAAGATAAGTCTTGTGCTCTGTCTCGCCTTTCTTCTGCCTTGTGTAAAGATTGCTATGTGTTTGCTTCTTTACTTATTCAGTTTGTGGCTTGCGCTAGACCCTGGGTACACTTGCCGTGTGAAGCTTTGTTTGGCGTGCTTTTGTTTAATTTCACGCTTGCATTGCTCTCGCGATTTTGTACGATTGTCGTGTCGATCTCGCGTCTTTGTCTTTTCATCGCTATTCCAAAATCGGCACCCACGCCCGGGCAACATCCTTCCCCTCACTGGGTACGCATCCTCATAATTTATTGTTGCTCTGTACCGGCTCTCGGTGCTTTGCGCGTTAGTGTTTTCACTCTCGCGCTCCCTCGGTAATTTACTTTGCCGATCTAACATTCGCCGGTCCCTTGGACCGCCATCTTTCCCTCCTCGCCGGTCGTCTTCGGCCATCTTGCCTCACCGCGGGAGTGTGAGACGCCCAGTGGGGAGGCTCACTCCTCCCGTCTCCACATCGACGTCCGGGAACTGGAAGCGGTCAGGCTTGCCCCCACCCGCTTCCAACCCCTGGTCTCGCACCGATTTCTGGCCACGGATAACACTTCGGTGCCTTGATATTCATTGGGGGGGGGGGGGGGGGGGGGGGGGGGGGGGGGGCAAAAGGGGGCTCTCTCCGTAATGAGGCCTCCTCCGCTGGTCCACGCGTGGGGAATCACCCTCTGCGAGAGACACATAGCGGGGACCCTCCTCCACCCGGAAGGGACCCTCAGCAGGCTAACCCTCAGCTCGGTGGGGAACAGTGCTCAGGCCCAGAGTAGACATACCCGCTGGGGCTGTGGCCTCGCTCGATCTTCGGATTAGCGACTTTGCACAGAGCCAGCACTGAGCCTTGTCCAACGGGGAGATGGCCCCCTGGTGCTCAACTCTGTTCCCCCATCTGGCCTTCCAACTTCCAGATAGGGCTTTCTATCTCCTATCTTCTTCGTTAGGCTCTCGACTGGCTCCATTCCGGGCTACTGGGAACCCTCGCGCCCCAGGCGCTCCTCCCAGCCCTATCTCTAGATGCTTCCTAGACGGTCAGATCGGCCTACGCCCAGGCGTGTAAGGATCTCCCCGTCTCATCTCCCCGGGCCCATGAGGGCAGGGCACTGGCCACTTCCACAGCAATCCAGCGCTCTGTCCTCTTGCGCCACCTCCTGGAGGCAGCCTACTGGCATCCGGAAAATCCCTTCATAAATGTTTATTTAAGGGAGGTCCGCATGCCCAGGGCTGATGGTTCTAGGGACTTCTTTTGCAGCTAACGCAGCCATATCTATTCCTCTGCTAACCCCAAGAACCATTAGGGCACTCAGCCCTCCTCCATTTCCTTTGAATTCTGCTATGGTCTGACATGGTAAAGTATATGACGCCAAAATGGGGAGTTTGTATTATACTCCCTGTTTGGCTAGTACACTTACCATGTCAGACTCTAATGCCCACCTTACCTTCCCCACTAGCGCTATGGTTCTCGGGGTTACCTTGCGCATAGGCCTCGTTGAATGAGGAACAAGAAGTTTACACGGGCTTCTTCCCTGCCGGAAGTAGGGTCGGCGTCACGTAATGGTCTTATTACTGCATTAGCCACAAAAATTCGGCCTGGCAGAGCTGACTAACTGCCGCTCAATGCTATGGTCTGACATGGTAAGTATACTAGCCAAACAGGGAGTATAATACAAACTCCCCATTTTTCTTCAGGTCCGTCCCGGCCACAGGGTTGTTTGTTTTGGCAACTATGCCAGAAATTGGTTAAGGATTTGAGTGTTGAAATCGGTGTTATGAATTTTTGTACATAGTTTGTGTGTGCTCGTCTGTGTGGCAGGAGTGACCCCATTCTTTTTAACATTTTGGTTGCCCTGCGAGAGCCTTGTGTTGTCATCTAGTCTGTAATGGATCTGAAACTGAATTATTGACTTGTAGACTTGAAATGTTCTATTCTTGTGGCAGCAAGTTGATTACTTGATTGATATATTTTAAAGAAGTTGATAACACCAGGTTCTCTGTCAGCTGAAAAGAATAGCGGTAGCCACCTTATAAGCTTGCAATGCAGTTGGTTATATTGTAGCATGAAATCTAGCAGTGCTATCACAAATTATCAGACATTTAAAAGATGAAAAGATGTATACTTCTATTTCTCCTGCCCCACCCCCTCCATATATTTTTAAATATACATATAGCTTGTGTATGCCACAGGTTTTTTTTCCATTAAAAGATTTGCTTAACCAGATTATTTCATTTGCTGTTCGGAAGTGTGTTGATGACGTGTGTGCCTGATCTTCAACAATAAAAGTTTGTCTTGCATCCTTTAGGTATATACAGCCACAGGGGCTGTGAAATGTCAGAGGTTCACCATGTCTGGAAGGTGGAGCTGCCTTTAGCCTTCCATGAAATGAATTTGGTATCCATCAGGTTCCCATTTACTGCTGCTGGGAGGACAGTGAGGAATTAAAGTCGAAAAAAAAAAAAAAAATCTTACCCTGCATACGATTCTAACTCCTGACTTGTTAGTTCAAGTTTTTTTTTTTTAAAAAAAAGGGCTTTTCTTTTTTTCAGTTTACGTATAGTACTTTGGTTCACAACTGGGGAAGTATTTTCACAGTTGTGGCTTAATCATGCTCCTGTTATCACGGTTATCATATCTAAAGAGTGACCAGAATGTCGTAAATGTGGTAGTGAACTGCCCATGGAAATTGGCATTGCTTAAACACCACCTGTAGACAACTGGTACTGGGACTTAAGTTGGTCGTGTCTAGGGTTAGGATCATCTCCTCACATGTTTGAGGGAGGAAAAACAGAAGTAGAAGGGTGGGAAAACAAAAAAAAACATGAGGGGGAAAAGAGAAGCAAGGGGAGGAGGGGAGACGATCATCCAAATGTAGAGGTTAGGCACCAGGATTCCATCATCCTCTTTCACTTCCTGAATCCTAGAGCAGGGAGAAGGGAAAAAAAAAGCCTAATATAGGGTGGTGGGTTGCAGAAGAATGGCAAAAGACAGTGGAAATGTTCATGACAATGTGCAGAACAGTGTATGATTGACATTTTATTTTTGTTCCATTCAAACCAAAATCAATCTATACAACTGAAAGCCACCTTTAACAACTTAGCCTTCAAAGTTTTCAACACATATCACAACTGCCATGTAGCATTTCAGAAACTGATCAAGGAGAGTGATCTTATGACTACCACATGCAGAGACTCAAAAAGATCCATTCATACTAAATCAAAGACCTAACCTTCATGCAAACCTTCAAGCAATGCCACTTTAGCAACTGTACTGTAATCTACAACTTCAAAGGCCGTTCAGGATTGCTTCCATGTTGTTTAAAACCCAGCCGACCACAAAGGGCAATATCAAGGCTGTCACCTCGCTTAAGTCCACTTTCTATTCGCATGAGTACACCCACAAACAAAATACATTTATTTCTGATTTTTTTTTCCTCTCATATTAATTGAATGATTCTGGAATACGTAAGATGAATCAAAACACATAAACATGACCAAACAGAATTAACTGTAATCCCTAAATAAGGTGAACAAATCAAAGGCCAACTGACCAAAATGACTCAATTCCTGAAATTCTAAAACAACACAATACATGCCCAATGCACACATGAATGAACAATCCAAAGTATGTTTTTCTATGGTGAAAACAGTGGATCATAACTGAATGTAGCTTAAATGCATAAAACGAGTATACAGCCCACACACAAAACTTGTTCCCTAAAAACATTCAGCCCATGTTGACCAAGTTGCGTTGAGTACACTTTACCCAAAATCTAAGGAACTGAAATTTTCTTTCCAGCTCAGCCAAATTTCAAGTTTGTCAATCAAACAAAAAGCCATTCAATCTGTCCAAATTAAATAAAAATTTGGTTAAACCAGTTTTCTGGGTAAAGTGTCCTTCAATGACCATTGTCTTTTCCCATGACATTCATGCCATATCACACATTCAATAAAGAGTTTACATTGAAACACTGTTTTGCTTGACAAATTAATGTTTCTACTGGTATTTAGGATCAGATCCAAAATTAATACATGTATTACAATCTGATTTCTAACATGCAATGGTGAAGGTGGCAACCTGTCAGCATGATGTAACACTTGTACCTACATAATAGGGTCTCATGTAAGCCTCAAGACAACAGCAGAGACTTTTACTTTTATGAACACCGTATTACCGTCATTGTTGGCATCAACTGATGCAGGAATCATAACTTTCAGACATGGTACCTAAACAACTTAGTTTTTCTTTTCTTCCTTGGAATCATCAGCTCCTGTACTGCTAACTTAGTTTTTCTTTTCTTCCTTGGAATCATCAGCTCCTGTACTGCTCTCACTGTCACCACTGCTGCTGCTGCTGCTGCTGCTACCACCCTCGCGCTCTGATGCCATCTGCACACACACCATACATATTTTCTATTTCCAGCACCACTGGCTTGACCTATTCAACCCAATGATAATTCTATGCCCTTCAACATTATGAATAATGAACTACTAGTCTTTTGCTTATCAAATAGTTAACTGTTTACACCAAGTGTTATTTTTCTAATCAATTTTGACTTTCATGTAATACTGCTGCCATATTTTTAATGAACAGTCAAATCACTTACATGGTTTCATAGAAAATATGTTTCTGATTCCAATCACATGAAATACACAATTATTCATAAAAGATGGGAAAATAGACATAAACACATAAAAGGTGAGAAGTAACAGTTCTTTAATACACAGTACAAAAAAGACAAGTGAATTTTCAGTTGGAGCATTGGAGATTTCTGACTGCCTGTCAAATTATCAATCACTGGTCATACACACTGCAAATTGGCACTGATTGATTTGATTGAACACCACCTTTTTTTCAGTCAAACGTTTTCATCCAACGTACTGGTCATATTCCAGGCAGATGCGCTACAGCTGGAGTGAAATAGAAAAGATTGCCCAGGACCGTGGTCACTGGTGTGCAGTTGTTGATGGCCTATGCTCTGGCAAGACCAATGGGCCTAAGCACTGGTCATATTACTACCAAGCAAGCACACAAAACTTGCCAACACTGGATTTCCAGGTCTGCATAACACTTTGTCAAATATGGATGAACCTGATAAATAGATTCAGCACTATAGCAGTCCCGTATTTGCAATGGCAAAATAAAGGCTAATACACAATAAAATTCCCATCTATTCCATGAAACTGTTATTTCATATTTACAATTGTCTGAAAAACTTCTCATATACACAGGGAGGGTAAAAGTCTTGGCGAGTTGAATAAGCAGTCCAGCTATGCTGATATCCTACATTAGACCATCAAGGGTACTGACCTTTTTGTAAGCCATTTCAAAGAGTTTGAGGGACTGCTGCTGGAGATTGGATGTCTCCTCACGGATCTTCTCTGGTGACTCATTGTCTTTGTTGGCCAGGAGTTGTTTCACCTCGCTGATCTTCTCCCTCAACTTGTCACACTGCCACACATGACCAATCGTTATATAATCCATCTTACCTCAGTTCAAAAACACCGTATGCATTTCATGCAGAACACATAACATTCATTCCAAGATGGTCCTCGAAGGGCAAACCAAATCAGCATAACACTGTACAGATACGAACATATGAATGGAAAAAAAAAAATCAATTAAAACTGTGTTCCTTCATAAAGTAATAATACAGATGATTTCACACACACAACAAAAGACTTATTTTCTAGTCATGCTCAGAGATTATTTCCATAGCATTCTATGAAGAAAAATAAAACATGACGACGACTAAACATAATCCCTAAGAATAACGTCACTGAATCTCAAATGTTTGCCCAAGTAATGGTCATAAAGAAGGATGGTTTCAGCCACACAAAAATAATTCAGTCATGCTCAGAGATGATTGGTTCCGCAGCAATCTCGGATGACGAAAAATAAACATCACTGCATGACTAAAATTCTGGCAACAACTTCACTTTTCCTAAACTTGCTGAATAATAACATGAACAACTGAAACCATCAACATCTACCACAATATCAATGGCTGTGTATGGAAAATGGTTAAAATGAATCATCAACATACTTTCACAAATGAATTATCAATTCTTTCCTGATTAAGGGCATTACTGTAAAAGTGTAAAATCACCCATATCTAAATGTACATTGTTAAACTAAGAGCAGTTTGTATTTTCATCATGTGGAGAAAGATACAGTGATTTTTATTCAGATTATGTTCTTCAAAAAGGAAGGTTAAATTCCATCAAGTCCATATATCGCTTAAGTGTGCAAATACACAAAGTGGAAATGATTACTTATAAAGGTTGCAAACAGCATGGTAATATCTATCATATATCGAGTGCCATGCCATTCCATTCTCAGATTATAATGCATTTGTGCAATTGCACCAAACTTCTAAACATACAGTGCCACTGAGTGAGCATAAAAACAAAACAAAAAAACAAAGACAAAAAAGAAGCCCAACAACAACAAAAAACCCTCCAATACATAGAAAACAGAACAAAAACTTTGAGAGTAAACCACACAAATTCTGACGTAAAAGCCATGCTCAGTAATTAATATTTCCACAGAATATTTTGGATGACGAAAAATAGAGCATCACTGCATGACAATGAACGCTTTTCCCTTCTCCATCCCCTCCTCAAGAAGAAGAAAAAACAAACACACAAACAAAAAAAGCGGAAGGAGATAGCTGACCTCCTCCTGTGGCAGCTGGTCTTTGAACTCGTCCATCTTACTCTCGGTGTCATGAATAATGCTGTCTGCCTGGTTCAGCACTTCCACCAGTTCCTGTCACAGAAACAGCCATCACTATGACTTTTCATCATTCAGCTGTTGACTGGCATACCAACATCATGTTGTAATATTAAGACTCACGTTTAAGGATAACAATAATAATAGTGAAAAATTCTTGAGCAACTCTTTTGAGAGTATTCAGCATCATCCATACACATGATGCTACGTTTTAACTATTCCTATGACATGACTGCACAGCACTATCGTCCCACATTACAATTACACAGGCAACATGAACAGCTACAGTCAAACCTCTATTATAAGACCCTCTATTAAGAGACCTCCTCTCATTTAAGACTGAATTTTTTTTGCACGGATGCATTTTACTATTAAAACGACCCCTCTTAAGCGACTTACTCTAAACTGCGACCTTCGTTTTGTAGAAATTTACGACCATCGCAGCATTCGTGTACGACCATGAGTCAAGGGAAACAACTGCAGACCTGCCCCAATCAAGAGTCGCTTCCCTTGTTAAAAGAAAGATGGCGGGGATCGTAGGCAAAACATGCGGGACGCGAAAGAGAAAGCCACTGAACTTAGAAGAGAGAGTGGAGGTGATTAAAAGAAGCCGTGGAGGTGAAACTGCAATATCAATTGCTCGAAGTTATGCAGTTGGCAAGACCCAGATTCAGTATGCATTCAGTGTCTTGAGTTTTTTGTGCTTGGAGAATTCATAGATCTGTGAGAAAGTGTTTGTTTCTACCACTGTCAGTAACTACCTCCATTATAAGATCCCTCCAATTTACGACCGAATTTACTGGACATTTTGAAGGTCTTATAATAGAGGTTTGACTGTATCATTACTCTTCCTGTTGGCTATCATATGAACAACATGATCTGTCGCCACTATTCCTCTCTCCTGGTAGCTATCAGATACATGGCTAGTAAACAGTCTTACCATTTAACCCTCTTTTTGCACAACTTTTTCTCTGAAGATGACATACAATGAAAATAATTTTTCAAATGACATAGTAAAGAGTTATGCAATAACGAACACGGCACCTACCAACATCTACCCGTTTATTCATACCAGACAATCACATCAAAGCTAAATGCCAAAAACAAAGCCATCATTCCCTACAACAACTAGACATCATGCTCAGTTAGAAACTGTCAGCAGTGTACATTCTGAAGGGAAAAAATTGATAGAACATATTTTCATAACATCCACTAGTGAGGGATATCAAAGTCTGGAATATTTTGTTAGCTCACCCAAACGAGGCAGCCTTCTTTTATAGTCTATTCAATGCTGCATTTGTAACTTCATTTTATCTATTTTTCAATTCTAATTTTTAAAAAAGGCAAACATACTTTAGTTTCACCTGCCATATCCTGTATATCAGTTGATCTTTGTTCAAAATACCGTGAACTGACACTGTTCCAAATCCACACGCTTACGTTTCTTTTATCCATATATTGAAGCCAAGAAAAAAGTATTGTGAAGACTGCAATAATGTTCACATGTTCCATACTTATTCTAAATTTTTAAAGAACATATATCTTTCAACTTTGGCTACAGTCACTAAAAGACTACAATAATGTTCACATGTTTCATACCTATTCTAAATTTTTAAAGAATATATATCTTTCAACTTTGGCTACAGTCACTATGCATACTAACATGTCAATCAGTATTAGCGTTTTTCTGTTCAAGTCCTTTAACAGCATCAGACATGGTGACAGGCAAATGTGTGTGTGTGTGTGTGTATCTCAGGACCCATCAATATCTATTAGTTTCTGGTTTATCGCTGGGGATGTGTCAAAAGTGTTATTTTCGATTCTAACTTCAATAACAATTCTTTCAGTAATACTTTTCTGTCAAAATGGCAACAGGAATCTTTTTTGTTTGTTTATTTATTTCATTTGTATTTCATTTGTTTTACAACAATGCTTAACATTATGAAGCCTACAAGTTTGTTACTATGAAAACATAAAAAATATTTTTTCTGTTAAAATCACATGGATTAATATTATGTTTTCACACAAAATCATAACCTTTGTCAATACCTATCATACTTACTCACATCTGACAAGCATATCAAAACCAAATGGCAAAAACAACACAATCTGTCCTTCCTTGACAATTTGGGTGTCATGCTCAGTCAGAATCCGTCAGCAATTTACATTCTGATGAGGAAAAATTGATATAAAACATCACTGCATGACAAACATTAGTCAAAGATCAAAGTCCCGATAATACCAGTGTATCCAAGACGTGGTACATGTTTACTGCTTGACATTTAATGCCGATAACCTCAATGACATCCGATTTCAAAATTCATAAACTGACGCAAAATGTATAATGGTGTTATGATGGATTGAATTTTTCATCTCTGAGAAAATGACAGCCACAATGACAACACAAAATCTTTTTTCTTTAACAATGATAACCTATAATGCCCAGAAGTTTGTCATCACAGGCATTCAGAAAACAGGATTCTTGTTACTTTTAAAATGGGATACTAAAGATTTATGCAAACTGCACTACATTTTCATAAAGATAAACCTAGCGTCTACGACTGACTGACACCTACAGGGCTTCAGATTGTCTGCACGCACGCGATATTTTCATGTGTTATTTTAAAATGGCGCATCACATTTCACATTCGTGCACCAGGCTGTTGTGTGTCCATTGTTGCAGAAAGAGGTGGGAATTGGTCCTTTTCTCTCTCACTCGATCATGTGAACAGCAAAAGTCAACAAAACATGCCTGTCCATGCCACCAAAGTAGATTCCAAGATGTGACTGATAAGCTTTCGACCGATTCTGATTCAAAACAAAAGACAAGATTTGTCTCGACACAACTGTGTGGAAGACCAGAATGGCGTCCTTCTGCTTCACTTCAAATGTCGGTTCTTTACACGCTGTGTTCATTGCACCATGCAAGTAGCAGAAGAGAAAGAAAGACAAATGTCATTGAAGCCGAAGCAGAAACTGATAGAATCACAAAGCAGTCACAACAGCTTGAACAAGAATCTTCATCAAAAACTACACTTGTTCAAGACAATACATAATGACAGCACTTCATTCAAATTTAGTATCCACTTACACTTTCTCCGTCTTTATCTCTCTCTCTGTCTCTCACACACACACGCACTTATTCACTGCTATATAGTGACACATTGTGATAACAGAACATCAATTCACCACCACCACATAACACACTGATACATCTTGATTCAAAAAAAAAAAAAAAACTCAACAAAGGCACACATACGCATGTGCACACACACACAATGTCATCACACATGCACACACACACCACACAAACACACTTCGATAGTCTATCCACACAGAGTGCCTTCAACGTGATAAGAACAATCAGAGCTAATTCATGGTGCTTACTATTTACAATTGTTTAAAATTGCATGAGAGCTCCGAGGCGCTGACTTCAGTTTGTCTGATGTCTTTGCTTTTAGTCCCTTTATTTTAAGCTGCCAGGGGACATGTGTCCCATGGTGATTTGAAAGAAATCTAAAGCTCTGCACCTATAACTATCTTGCTCAATTGACAACATACATGGTCTTCAAGATCACATGACAAGACAATACAATCATTCCTTGTAAGTTTTTTATGACTAGTCTGTCATGCTCAGTCAAAACCTTCAGCAGTGAATGTTCTGATGAGGAAAAATTGATATAAAACATCACTGCATGACAAACACTAGTCAAGAACACCCAAGTCCTGAACATTATTCAAATATACACATGGCCTAGCTAGGACCATGAAGCAAATACCCAGACTCCCCCTGACCCATCTTTTCAAGCATGCTCACCTTCTTTCTCCTGTCATCTTCAGCATGCGCTTCAGCATTCTTGATCATGTTCTCGATTTCATCCTTGGAGAGACCACCCGAGGACTGGATCACAACTGAATGCCCATCATCCACATTGGTCAGCTTTCTGATTCACTTAACTTCAACTTTAAAACAATAGCATCAAGCCTTACATTTTCACTGAGCAAATAATCCAGAGGTTCTACATGTGTAAAGCAAAAGCAACTCCCACCCCTGTCTTTTTAACATTATGATAAAGACATTTGGAGGGGAAAAAAAGCTCACTTAATCTTCCAGGCCAAGTACTGTACAATCCACGGACACTGACTATGATGACGATGACAACATGGTGTCAATCAGTCATACAACAGATGTGCAAGACACTGACACCAATAGTGACGATGACACAGATCATGATACACAGGGAGTCGAAACTGAGATTGATGATGTTCTGGATCACACTGACACTGTGATCCAAGGTATGATTAGGGGACCAATTCAAATGATCTTCCTGGGATCTGAAATTAAGTAGGCCCCATTTGCAAGGTAAACAATATAATTCTGTGTGTGCATGTGTTCGCAGAGTGAGCGAGCATCTGTTTTGCATGCGTGCATGCATGCATGCATACGTGTGCGTGTGTGCGTGCGCAATTTGTGAGTGTGCATGTATTAGCATTATTGAAATATGTGTGTGAGATTGTTTGTGTATGTCGCGAGTATACACATGCGCGCCTGCCACTATATACATGTGTGTAGGCCAATACTTGTGCAGGTCTCTGCGTGTCTGTGCATACATCATGCAAGCGTATGTGTGAACCGAACTTTGGTGTTGATACTTGTTATCCATGCACGTCCCATCAGAAACATTAGAGTTCTAAAAATATGTACACTTAAAAATTCTTGCATCTTTTTTTGAATGCAGTCTTCTTTTGAAATATAGCAAAATTAACACAATTAACCAAATATACAATAAATTTTCAAAAAATCAAGAGAACTACGTATACAAGGGTTTCAGCACAGCCTGCAGCACGTGGGAGGGGAGCAAGCCATATACATTGTTAAGTTTAATGATTTTGATAATATTTGGTCAGGCTCAGATAAAAAGAACTTCATCAGTATGATTTATGATGACGAAAAATATATAGCATCATTGCATGACCAAATATCCAGAGCAGAAAGCATTTCTGATACTAATTCACCTCTCCTGAGTCTCTTCATATCATCAAATTTTAAAGATTATAACACTAACTTGATACAACATTTGGGGAACAAAAAAGTTACACAACTCACTCTGTTGCTCCTTTCCTGTGCCCTTGTCTCTGGCTGACACATTCACAATGCCATTAGCGTCAATGTCAAAGGTCACTTCCACCTGTGGCACACCTCGTGGAGCTGGGGGAATGCCAACCTAAGAGAAACAAATAAGTACATAATCAATGTACGGGTTTTGCTTTTCTGTGATTACACTACCACAAAAGAAAACAAAGGAACAAAAATCACATTTTATCCCATTTTCATTTGAGGTTCACAACTTTTGGACAACAAAAACTAACATACATATGAAACTTATCAAAAGAAAAACAAAAAAATGAATCTCTTCAGAATCATTGCAATCATCAACCCCTCGATTAGCAGTAATATCAAAGGTATCTTGGTAGCTTTTCTGTAATAACATCAGGGACAAGCCTAGCAAAATCCTTGAACTCACCAGCGTGAACTGTCCCAAGAGTTTGTTGTCATTGGCCATTTCACGTTCGCCCTGGAACACTTTGATTTCCACCTGGGTCTGGCCATCTGCAGCTGTGGAGAAGACCTGGGACTTCTTAGTGGGGATGGTGGTGTTGCGGTTGATAAGCTTGGTGAACACACCACCCAGGGTTTCAATCCCAAGAGACAATGGTGTCACATCCAGCAACAGCACGTCTGTCACGTCACCAGCCAGCACTCCTCCCTGTAAGTGTTACCATCTATTATTTCAACACAATTCAACTGTGAAACCAAGGGATTTTCAGTGCGAACTAATCATGTTTCACTGCTACCCCTACACTATCTTTTTCTTTACATGTATTAAAAAATCTCTGAATGTAACATTTCAATTGCTATCCTTCACCTGAAGACATTTGAAAAATAATAAATGAAGATCGTGACAGATGGAAAAAATGAACAGACACCTGCACTTGTACTATGTACTTGAGTACCAGACAGAAATTTTCTGAACAATCTATGATGCTCAGACACTGGGGAAAATTTACACAGAATATACACACCTGCATGTGGGCAAACACAAAGATCCCAAGCATCTTAATATTCAAAATTTCTCAAAAATCAAAATCAATTGCAACCAACTCACTTTTTCTCACATGTCCACACTTGTAAGTAAAATAAGCAAAGCATCAAACACCAACAAGACGCCAGACTATACCTGAATAGCAGCACCAATAGCCACAGCCTCATCAGGGTTGACTGATTTGCTGGGTGAGCGGCCAAACAGATCCTGCACCGTTGTCTGCACCTGTTGTCAACCATAATGTTCATTATGTCAGCCAGCAATAGCTCACACAGCTCCACCAATCCAGTGAAAAAAAACATGAAGGTGTAATGCTCTTAAACCCCTTCCCTGACAAAAGCTTATCCATCTGTCCTCTTTAACTCCGTCCTCCCCAATTACCCATCCTCCGCTAACTCCCTCCATTATTTCCCATGTCAAATATGCCTTGAATTTCATTCTGCTGAATCAAATTTGATATGACACAAAGCTCCTCATATCAAAAGGTTTGAGAGATTTATCATAATTCACACATAATAAATGCCTCGTCTCTGTTTAGACTGATTTTTGTATACGTGTATATATGTGCACATATGCTAGGGGTTACTCTACTGAACATAAAAAAAATATAAACCTAATTTTTCAAGTATTGACACAAGTGCTAAAAAAATACTGGCTTACCTTTGGCATTCTGGACATTCCACCCACCAAAATAACTTCTCCAATGTCGGACTTCTTCACTTCAGCATCTTGCAGCGCTTTCTGACATGGTCCCACTGTACGCTTTACCAGAGGATCAACAAGTGACTCGAATTTGGAACGTGTCAGCTTAAGGTTCATGTGCTTGGGACCACTGGCATCCATGGTCAGATATGGCAGGTTGATGTCCGTCTGAAATGGAAGCCTGTTGTGTACAAAACTGCAGACAAGCTGGTCATCTGCATGCATCTGTACTCTACCTGAAGAGCTCACATATACCATCACTATGCTGCCAAGGGTAGAATTTTTTTTTCTTAATCTTTAGACCTGTTCCCAAGCCGAGTTTTTTTCTCCTCACCTTCCCTGGAGGCAGGTGGAAAAAGGTTAAATTTGTCCAATGGCAAACCCCAAGCTCATCAATCGGCAATAATTTAAACTTCTGTACAGTATCAAATGATGAAGGCACAGGTATACAAATTTACGGTCATCTGCGATGTCAGCAGGTGGTTGAAATTAAGACAATCAATGTGCTTAGTTCCGATTGGCCAACGGGGTTCTGACTTACGCTATTACTTGGCGATGATGCGTAATGATATCACAAACAACAACTTCACATGGTAGTTTCATGAAGTGAAATCCCCAGCAGTCATGACCATTACTTTAATATCAGCAAAATGATGCTTAACTTCTATTGTGGCACAGTAGATGATAAAAAAAACATTGCTTTAGCCTGGCAGTCAGTCATAGCTTTTACCAAATGCCTGACACAAATGTCACTTGCCCCAAGTAGTTGCACAGCTGTTACAGTCCAACTATGGGTGCTCTTTATTTGTACAGTTGTTCTGTTGTATTTAAGGACATACTATCTGATACGAGTCAGAAACAAATATGAATTTCCACACACGCAATGTTTTTCTCAAACACTTAAAATTCATGTATCCTTCATCTAGTTCGAAATATGAGGACTGGGACTTCGAAACAATAAAATTGTAAAAAAAATATCACAATAATGAAAGCAATGACACACACAAAAGGGTTAAAATTACACTCTTTATTAGTCAAGCATTTTGGCAACAGATGTTCTCTGTATTGAAAGTACTTCTAAGTCAGCAAGTGGATAATTCAGATTCTTTTTTCATTTTGAAAGCAGGACAATCTTAAACAGGCATGATCATGTCTCCTACCTGCAGTGATGATGACAGTTCAATTTTTGCTTTTTCTGCAGCTTCTCGTAATCGCTGCATTGCCATTGGGTCTTTAGTGATATCCAGTCCTTGCTGAAAAAGAGATACAAAAATCAACTGAACAAATATAAACACAAAAATATGATGAAACTGCTAAACAGTCGTTTCCTGGTTAAGTCTCTCATAACAAGTCATTTCTAGTAATATTATTATAATAAGAATGTATTTCATAAACAGACACTTTTACTCTGTCTCAAAATCACTGTGGAACCTCAGGATACTGTTCATTACACCACATAGCTGACACATTAAAAGCCATCAATATGCACTCACAATATCTGTATTTGGAACACATTCTCTGTAATAAAAGAAAAACAATTAAAACTGTAGCAATGAAGCTTTCTATGGTGTTTTCTTTTTTTAAAAACAAAATTAGAAAATTGAACTTGGTATCACTTCAAAATGGCTAAAAACCTCATTAACCATCAGTATAATGTAAAATTTAAGAAATTCATCATTATTTATGATTTTCAAATGAAATCCAGAGTTCCTCTGGCAATAAAAGCATTCCTAAAAAATAATGCAGTTGCTTCATATTTATTTCTTTTCCAGTGAACAGCCCCTTTTTGGCCCAGATCAAAATAGCTTTAAACACTCTGACCAGATTCTGTGGTCTTAATTACAATTCTTTCTTTTTTTTTTTTTTTTGATAGAATTTTTGTTTGTTTGTTTGCTTGGCTTTACTGGAGAGTTGTTCCTTTTAATTTAAAGAAAAAAAAAAAACCTTCTCTCAGCCTCCTCTGCTGACCTGACCTGGCAGAACACCAAAACATTATAAACAAAAATACACTTAGAACAACCTCATCTGCCGTTCGTCCTTCTGACAAAATCAAAATGCTATAAATCAATGAAATGATTTCAAAATGAAATTGGTTCTTAACTATACAACACATCACTAACCTCTTTCTTAAACTCTGTAGCCAGAAAGGTGACCAGATGGTTATCAAAATCTTCTCCTCCCAAGAACGTATCACCATTTGTGGACTTGACCTCAAATACACCTTTTTGGATCTCCAGTATGGATATGTCAAATGTACCGCCTCCCAAGTCGAACACCGCTATGCTGAAACACATGTTTTGAACAGGACTCATGGTCAGCTAAAGCACTTGAATGGTATGCTATTCACATCTTTTCCTCGCTAAAAACTTCAAGCATAAACTTGAATTAGTAAAACATAAAACAAACTTTGTTTGTCTCATTGCTATTTTCTTCCATTGAAAAATAACTTATTCCGTCATTATGCACAATGGCAAGAGCTCCATCAATCCTGTTACTTGTAAAGCAGTTGTTTTTTCCTCAGTTCTGCAATAATAAAGCACACTCTGAGCGTGATGTGTGCGCTCACATTTATACTGAACAAGTATACACAGTCCTGTGCACTGGCCATAACAGGAAAGGCGAGGTAAAGACAGGTCGCTGCCAGTCACAGAAAAGTTTACTTTAAACTCCTTCCCTTCATTGCCATCTCTTTTTCTTTCTTCAAAATCCTAAAAAACAATCATAATCCATCATAGAACATAAAAGCAACGACGCAGAAATATGCCTTAGACTAACTTACACTTTGTCATCTGACTTGTCCATGCCATAAGCCAGAGCAGCTGCTGTCGGCTCATTGATCACTCGCAGAACATTCAAGCCAGCAATCTGACCAGCATCTTTAGTTGCCTGGAAGTATACACCACACAACCCACCACAGTCATCAGTGAAAAGTGTAGCATTTCAGTAATATCACTGTCTAAAATCATTTTCTGAGCATTACACATACGAAAAATAATCTATCTGTGATCTATTAAAGTACTGCAAATTGCAGTATCACTTACCTGTCATCATTCTGAGCTGTCTTGAGGAAGAAAGATCTCTAAGTACTTTTTGCTAATCTTTAATATGCAACGTTACAGTTCTGAACAGTTGGAATTACCCATCCAGACAATCTTTTGTGGTTACTCAATGTGTTCAAGCTGACGGATTTGTTCATGCTCTCTTGCATGACCTTGAGTCTTGCTATAGTCAGAGAAATCTGACTTAAACCCCACAGGTAAGTTCTTTACAATTTTAGAATTATATAACAGGTGCTCCTGAATAACAACAAGGATTACACAAAGTATGCTGATTTCAAGTATTAGCAAATTTTTTGTTCTACATTATAACAATGATATTCAAATCTGTTTCAATGGGACAAAACAGTCTGGGTACAATAGCAATTTTACACAGGAAAGAAAGCAGATCGACATGGAGACTAGCATTAAACAGTAAAACTTTGAGGATAATCAGAAGGGTTTGACCAACCTGTCTCTGAGAGTCGTTGAAGTAAGCAGGAACTGTGATCACAGCATTCTTCACCTTGCTTCCAAGATAACTCTCTACACAAAAGTCAATTTTTTTTCAGCAAAATCAGTTATAATTTAAAAACAAACAAAAACACACAAGTATTCAGCATACTAACTCAAAAAAGAACAAACCACTCAAGTATTACGCATGCTAACTCTATCAGTCATGCCTAATTTCTAAGCATTAAGCAGACATTTAGTGCAACATATTCTAACCATTTATCAAATATTTCATACCTGCATAAGTAATAAACACAATTAAAAAAGGAAAAGAAAGAAATTAAAACCAAAAATGAAATAATTTATCTTTCAGTAATACTTTGCATTTTGTCTTTCAGTAACACTTTGAGGCATTGTGTCCTTCCTTTACACCTCCCCTCTTCCTCCTTTCCCTCACAGAAACACCCCCTCCCCCCCCCAAAAAAAAAGGTACAATAAAAATTGCAAAGTTCTCCACAACTACACAGTCCTGTTGGTTGTACAGCAGCACAGTGAGGATAAACACAAACCTGAAAGTCTGCATTTTAAACATCAAATTACATCAAAGCGCTTTCTCATAATGTGAGCTGAAGGCGCAAAACAAAAGTTGAAAGTCCAAGAATGTTTTACAAGCTGAGTCATGATCTGATAACTTTCAGAAATGACAGAGACAAAATAAAAACTATTAGCAGTCAAATATTTATCATGAGCAATGAAAGTGTAATATTTCTGCATAAGATGGCTGTTGACAATCAGCGCTGGAGACCTCTCAAATGACAATTTTCCAACATGTACATTTATCGAATTACTGAAACTACAGAACAATGCCATATCTTTTCAACCTGATACATTAAAAAACAAACGCTCAGCAGAAACCTAAAGAAACAAGCAAAACAAAGAAACAGAGACACAGGGGAAGAGAGAATATGTTGTTAACAGTGACAGCGACATGTGAACATATGGAATGGTAGTGCTGTACAAACCTGCAGTTTCTTTCATCTTCATCAGCACAAAAGCTCCCACTTGACTGGGTGAATACATTTTGCCCTGTGCCTCGACCCAGGCATCACCATTGGATGCCTTCACAATTTTGTAGGACACAGTTTTCCTAGGGACAGATGTAAACTGATGGAATGAACATTGCTATCTGTTACCAGTGCATGTCTAAAGCAACAAAGAAGAAAGTTGCTATCTACTACATCAAGAGTAAAAACATAATAAAACATATCCACAGCATATCTGTCCACAATGTGTGATGCAAAGAATACAATCAAAACAAAGTACTGACTACTGAAATATTCAGGTGACAATTAAGTTTACATTATCACCATAACAAGATTAAATTTAAAGTGATAAAAATTCCTCAGAAAAATGGTGTCTGCCTGCTGAAAGAGACAATAATCATGAAAATTATTGAATTCTACTCAAAACAGGTTCTTCCATGTCCCTCACCAACCCTAAATATAAATGATTTTCACAACAATCATGAAAATAATTGAATTCCACTTAAAACAGGTTCTTCTATGTACCTTACCAACCCTAGATATAAATGATTTTCAAACAAGAAATAGACCTTCACATTTCTTTGTTTTGCCTTTTTATCATCAACTTCTGATAATCAAATAATGACGTCATTTCATTTTCACATGAACTTTCATTTCATATGTAGATAAATGGAAGACAGGCACACAAAATGCAAAACCAAGTAATATCAAACGCAATACAGCATCACTTACATGTCTTTCTGAACCTCAGGATCTTCAAATCGCCGACCAATCAGACGTTTTGTAGCAGATAATGTATTCTCTGCGTTTGTGACAGCTTGACGCTTAGCTGGCATGCCACTCAGGCGCTCTCCATCTTTAGAGAAAGCAATGACTGACGGTGTAGTTCTTGAACCTTCAGAATTCTCCAAGACCTTAGCCTGCTTCCCTTCCATTACTGCCACACAGGAGTTGGTGGTGCCCAGATCTATGCCAATTACATGCCCTTTTACCTTGTCTGACCTGCAACACAACACATAAAGCTATCGTTTGACAGAAGGGATGGAGGACAGAGAGGTTTAGGATTAGACAGAAGAAAAACATTTAGATTTCACAGTAGAAAATTCAAACTTCCTGCCACCACTAAAAATTAATAAATTAACAAATTAGCAACACAATGACAGATGCCGCAAGACAATACTGATATCCTGAATTTCAATATCACTTTCTTTTTGCTTACTGTCTGTGCCATATTCCTGGCATAAACCAGATCTCTTAAATAAAAACCTGCAGTCACCAATCCAAAATATCTACAAATCCGAAAGCACCCCAGTAAAATCTTGCAAATCCAGCAGTACCTGAACATAATCTTGCTGAGTGATTCCAAGACATTTTGAGGTTGTTTTTTTTCTGATCTAGATTTCCTACAACCAAAGCTGATCATTATTTTCATCATTACCATTCTTTTATCCATTTAAGGTTTGCAATAACACAACAAAAATATTACCAACTTTTTCAGCATTTTGACATTTTCACAAACCCATAGCACTGTAACTAGTAGAAGTTCAACAAAAGCTTTTTAGCAAAAAAAAAAAAAAGGGGGGGAATAAAGAAATATCCTTACCGAAATCTTCTCTGAACCCAACTCCTCCTCAAGATGGATCCTATCACTGTCACCTGTATTTAAAGAAAAAAATCAATCACCATCTCTCAAATGCATTCTACAAAAAAAAAGGCAACAAATTTCATTTTCAATACGGATTTAAATGCACCATTCTTTAAAACAAATATCCTGTCCATTCTTTCTTATCTCTTTCGCGATCTTCTATGAGTTGAGTATTCTTTCATCAAGAACTGTACACAGTAATCATAATAACCTACCAGTACCGGAACCATTGAAATGCTTGTTCCTTGCATTAGAACAGCGCTCACGAAGCATCATTCCATAAATGAGGTTGTTTGCTACCAGAACTGTATACAAAGTCAGTTTTCACTGGATAAATCTGGATACACGAACTGTAAGTGAAAAGTATTGTTAGACTGATATATATTCAACATTTGATTAACACATTCTTACCTGCAGGTTGATATTACATCATCAACATGATGTGCAAATATTATATAATTGACTGATGTCTTTGCAATCAATAGATTAACAATACATGCAAGAATAATCAACCGTATAAAAGTCTGATCATTCATGACAACCATACACTAGTACATTAGAAACACTTGTCCCACTTCAGCTCTGTTGTCAATGTTCCATTTCTTACAAAAAAAAGTTTCTGTTCATTTTAACATCATGATGAGTATCCTTGCATTTGAATATTTGGCCCACACTGTTGCACAGCTTTTTAGTGAAAATTTCAACGAATGTCCCTGATAATTTTTTTCATCTTCAATGTGTGCAGGCTTCATTAGATGGCTTTAATTTCATCATACAATGATATTTCTTAGGCTATGTTGATTTGTTAAAATCATAAAGATGATGAACCACATTTAAATTTTAATGAGTATGATTCTAAGACACTTTTGCTTTATCAAGTTAAGATATCTTGCACTGTTTTAATACGTTTACAGAGTTACTGACTGTCAGATTGAAAAATCAGCAACTGACCGTTGTTCATTGTGCAAGTCTATTAAATTTATCAATCGATCATCCAACGTCAGAATCCGAGTGCGAGCTCATGGCTCATCTTCTCTCGTAACTGTTTTCTGTTGTACCAGATGCAAGCTAAATTAAGTAACACCAGAAACGATTCATGAAAATCTTGTCCCATCAGAAATACAGTCATTTTTGGATACATCGATAAAATTTTATTCTGATGAAACCACTGGGACGGAACCGGTCAAGGTCTTAACACAGTCACAGTTGAGAACCAAGAACGCCTGTGTTCAAGGGCGCATGATAGTAGGCATATTCATACTCACATTTTTCGGCACCGTTGCCATCCTGTTAACTTTTGCTGTAGTTCTAAAGTAAAATGAAGATAAACGAGGACACAATCCACTTAATTAACTCAATATAACGGATTTTTTCTCTCCGGCGTAGAAAGACTGAAATGTCCTGCAGCACGTGTGGTGATATAAGGGTCTGTGAAATGGTCGTCTGCGCTTGCGTCAGACAGTACTTCCGGTGTCCCACACCAAACCGTCGCCCTGCGAGAACATTCCCGGACACTATCACTTTTCAGTCTGATTCTGTTTTTCCCGACGAGATTTTCTTCTTGGATACTGTTAATATCAAGTCAATCATCATAAAATGTTCATTATAGCAGTCTTTATTTGTGACGTCTCTCAAACTGCAGATGTTTGAGGTGACAAATCAGATTCTTCGTAAAAAGCAGGTTTGACGTCCGTGACACCCACGCGGATGGCTATCCCAGGAGAGCGGAGGAAGAGGGTAGGGGGCGGGAGGGGAACTCGCAACCTCTGCCTGCGAACCCGGTGCTCTGGCGCTGAGATCTCTGTTTCAGAATAATGTTTCGTTATTATGTAGCCTTTGAACCCGGGTACCCCTTATCCCCACGTCCACCTCCTCGTCCCCCCCCCCCCCCCCCCCGTCCCCTACCCCGCCCCCTCCCCCCCCCCCCCCCCCATTCATCCAACAGTTCCATACGCCCAAAGTTTCCTTCCCCCCCCCCCCCTCACACCACACACACCAGATCCACTCGATCTCACAACTACACCACTCACACACACACACACACACACACACACACCACACACACACACACACACACACACACACACACACACACACACACACACACACCGCACTACACACACACACACACACACACACACACACAACAACATCGGAGAGAGAAACAGAGAGAGAACAACCGCACACACACATGCAGACTCTCAGTCCCCCCACCCCCACTCTCTCCTCTCTCTCTAACTTTGTCCACACACACACACACGCTCGTGCGCGTGCGCACCTACACACATATCGGTACGCACAGGCGCGCGCGCACACACACACACACACACACACACACAACACACACACAGAGGCTGAGTGAGGCTGTGAGCAGAGTGAGTGAGCGATGAGCAGCTAATCGCATGCCATTCACATCAATGGCGTCATTCACAAATGCCTGATAGCTGAAATTTTTTTCCCTTTAAACAGTAAACAAGTTGGGTATTTTTTGCTCCCATAAGAAAACCTAACACAGAGTAACTTGTATTCAAGACCGGCACAGCCCTCCAAACTTGAACAAAGTCAGACAAATAATAGACGAACAATCTAACAGTGGGGGGAAAAACAAGCGCAGGCCAACAACTGAACTATCTTCACAGTAACGACTTGGCAAAGATTTGGACCCAAGGAGGAGAGGGGGGGGGGGGGGGGGGGCAGAATTTGAAGATGGAGAAACTGTTTTTTTCCCCCACTGTTAGATTGTTCGTCTATGTATTTGTCTGACTTTGTTCAAGTTTGGAGGGCTGTGCCGGTCTTGAATACAAGTTACTCTGTGTTAGGTTTTCTTATGGGAGCAAAAAAATACCCAACTTGTTTACTGTTTATTGTTTACTGTTCCCTGCCTCATTTCATTTCCGATTTTTTTTCCCCTTTAGTCCAACTCTAGTTGATTAATAACGAACTCAAATTTGAGGTGTGTTCATGCTGAGAAAGTTAACTAGAAACCTAACGTGGGTACCAAAGATCATGCCTACATAATTTCAGAGAGAAGTTTGCAGTGATATCCTTGACAGGGTGTTACGTCTAGACAGTCCCCTTTATAAATAAGCCCTACTACTGAACATCTGAGCGACAATTGGCATGTATGTATACAGACATTTTATTACATGAATAGGACACATTTATCTTCTTGATTCGGAAATTAAAGGGACACAAAAATTCGTCTCCATTTTTAAAAGATATACATGTGTCCAAGTTTATTTAGAAATGTAATAGATAAACTAGGACTCAACCAGCTGACCACACAATAATACTATTGCATCTCTCTCTCTCCTCTCTCTCTCTCTCTCTCTATATATATATATATATATACACACACACACAATAAACTAATAAATTCCAAGGATAAGTACCGAGCACCGTTCCAGCAACTTACAGAGCAGCTTGGTGTGGCAATGACTGCAAGAAATATTGAATTATAGACAAAGCTTGCTCTTATGTCTTAGATTGAAGAAATAGGGGGAGATAAGCATTCATATCTGCAGTGGTCGATAATTCTGCCTAACCAACAGTATGTGCTTGAGTGAGTGGATGGCGAATAATAAATGCTTCTCAAAATAAGCCTTCTGTAAGCTTATAGTCTCCAAAGGGGGAGACAATCTCCAATGGGGAGGAACCTCACTAACATATAACTCCTGGTCAGATACCGGTATTTCGAAACCTCATTGTTTCTCCTCAGTGAACGCGGAAAGTGCATTGATGGTGAGATTAACGTCCTATTGGCCTGAGGCCCTTAAGGACAAGGTTCATGCAGACATAGGTCTGCATATTTGTGGCAACTGTTGTCACGTGGCAGTAGTGGGTAGTTTCAATGAGGGTCGTCGCATTTGTCTCCCAGAGCTCGTGTTCCTCTTGAACATTGGCTCAATTCTGGTCGTCATCTTCTTGAATGTTGGTTCAAGTTTGGTGGAGTTGGTCTTGAACGTCGGTTCAGTTTCAGGTTCTTGGTCGACCGACGGTAGGCGTCGGCGTGTGTTGCCTGCTGTCCCCCAAACATCAGGCTGTCTTCAGGACCACCAGGCGGCCTTCTTCATGCTCGGGTGGCGATGGTCCTGTGCCGCGTGAAGCCGCCTCAAGGTGGAAGCAGGACGAAAGTCGCTGGAGCGCTGCACGAGTCCCTAAAACTTGGCGGGCACTCGCTGACTGCGGCCGAGAGGGCAATTTTTCAGCCCAACCCCGTAAGGAGTGCCCCCATGTCTGTCACCCCTTAAAACAGCACGGTATTCCAGACCACGGTAGTCACAGTCAGGCAGCGCTCCTTTGCCAATCGCCCCACATCTCCAGGAGCCGTCCCCCGGCGACACAGGCTAGACCCGTCGTCACCCATATGGCTGAAGATTGTCTGTGCCGCCCGACGACGCTGATCTCTCACATCAGCATCCTTCAAAGGATAGCTGCCACCTCTCCCCTGGTGTCCACTGCTATGCCACACTCGCAGTGAGACTTGACTTCTCTGCCTTTTCAATTTTAAGAAGAATGCTAACCCTGAAAAAGGCTGGTGTGCAATACCGTAGTATGTCTGTTGAGTTTTCAAAAAAACAACCAAAGGTGCCACCTAAGAAGCAAAAGAAAATCATGAAAGAGCAAAACAAGCTACATTTTCTTGTGAAAAGTAGAAAATATAAAAAGATAACCTCTTAGACACAAATGCTGAGGGCCAGTTCTTGGAATGAATCCGCAAGGGACTAAATTACAATAAACTAATAAATTCCAAGGATAAGTACCAAGCACCGTTCCAGCAACTTACAGAGCAGCTTGGTGTTGCAATGACTGCAAGAAATATTCAATTATAAACAAAGCTTGCTCTTATGTCTTAGATTGAAGAAATAGGGGGAGATAAGCATTTATATCTGCAGTGGTCGGATTCATTCCAAGAACTGGCCCTCAGCACTTGTGTCTTAAGAGGTTATCTTTTTATATTTTCTACTTTTCACAGGAAAATGTAGCTTGTTTTGCTCTTTCATGATTTTCTTTTGCTTCTTAGGTGGCACCTTTGGTTGGTTTGAAAACTCAACAGACATACTACGGTATTGCACACCAGCCTTTTTCAGGGTTAGCATTCTTCTTAAAACTGAAAAGGCAGAGGAGTCAAGTTACCACTTTCCGCGGTCACTGTGGAGAAACAATCAGGTTTCGAAATACCGGTATCTGACCAGGAGTTATATTTTTCAAAATGGAGTGACTGACGACGGAGGACGAAGCAAAATTTAGAAAGAGAGGGCGTTAGTTACCGCCAGTGACATTGACAAACAAAGCACATGACAAGACACGAGTTATATGTTAGTGAGGTTCCTCCCCATTGGAGATTGTCTCCCCCTTGGAGACTATAAGCTTACTGAAGGCTCATTTTGAGAAGCATTTATTATTCCCCGTTCACCCACTCAAGCACATACTGTTAGTTAGGCAGAATTATCGACCACTGCAGATATGAATGCTTATCTCCCCCTATTTCTTCAATCTAAGACATAAGAGCAAGCTTTGTTTATAATTGAATATATATATATAGAGAGAGAGAGAGAGAGGGGGGCACTCTGCAGTGTGCTGTTAGGGGTGGACTTTGCAGGGTGTGGTGGAGGGTGGGACTTTGCAGGGTGCAGTGAAGGGTGGACTCTGCAGGGTGCCGTGAAGGGTGGGCGTTGCAGGGTGCAGTTGGGGGTGGCGCTCTGCAGGGTGCAGTGAGGGATGGACTCTGCAGAGTGTAGTGAAGGGTGGACTCTGCAGGGTGTAGCGAAGGGTAGACTCTGCAGGGTGCGGTTAGGGGTGGACTCTACAGAATGCAGTGGGGGGTGGGGCTCTGCAGCATGCAGTGTGGGATGGACTCTGCAGGGTGCAGCGAAGGGTGGACTCTGCAAGACGTAGTGAGGGATGGGACTCTACAGGGTGTGGTGAAAGGTGAAACTACAGTAAAAAAAAGAAAAAAGAAAATGTGACGTCGTTTTTAAATTGATGTAGTCTACTATGACGTCAATAGTATTGATGCCATTGCTGCTAAGGAGATGTAAGTACCATCGGTTCCTGAAGAAGCCTTTTGGCGAAAGCTTGGATTAAAAAATGAACTCCGTGTTTTATATATAGTAAAAACAAGTATTAAAAGGAATGCTAAAATTATCTACAAATTTGTTTCTAGCGCTTGGCTATAGACGATAGCCAAGCGCTAGAAACAAATTTGTAGATAATTTTAGCATTCCTTTTAATACTTGTTTTTACTAATGTTGCTCCCCAAGGGGTTGAGCACTTGTAGAATCATTTTAGGCTTTTTAACTATACTGATATATATATATATATATATATATATATATATATATATATATAATGCTGAACAATTTAAGTAGCGGGGGAAAACAAGTGCAGGCTCACAATTCTTATATATATATATATATATATATATATATATATATATAATGGAGAGAGAGAGAGAGACTGCAGTCTGTCTGCCTTCGTGTATGTGTCTGTGTCCAGTGCAGTATGACTATGGGATCAGATACAATGCCACAATTCTAGTCTGATCTCAGTCAAATCGCGGTATGGTGGCTCGTATGGAAGCCTGCTCGCATGGTAACCTGCGCTGTGTTCACATAGGGTGCAGGCACACACAGCGCCTTCCTTTAAGACGTCAAGGGACATAAGTGCTCCCTAGCAGATGCGATTGTGTAATAGCCACTGGATATAACAGGACAGAACCTCCACAGAAGCGTTCCCATGGGTGTACCAGGCCATATCTTATAACTGCAGAGAGGGAAAATTTAGAAAGAGAGGTTAGTTACCGCCAAGGACATAGACAAACAAAGCACAGGACAAGACACAATGCATTTCGACCTCTTGCGTCTTCTTCAGGCAAAAACAAATAACATTTAGGACAGTACGAACGAAGAACGTAAAGTTACTTGTCTTCCCATATATTCAAATGGAGGACAATGAGAATGAGAAGTGGCTTACAGCGTTCACAAGTACACATAGAGAGTCGAAGACGTGACGTGAAATATAACACAACAAAGGGTATCAGTCAGCATCAGTAAAAGTTAAGTTTCAAATTGGAGTGACTGAGGGCGGAAAATGAAGCAAAATCTAGAAAGAGAGGGGGTTAGTTACCGCCAAGGACATAGACAAACAAAGCACAGGACAAGACACAATGCATTTCGACCTCTTGGGTCTTCTTCAGGCAAAAACAAATAACATTTAGGACAGTACGAACAAAGAACGTAAAGTCACTTATCTTCCCATATATTCAAATGGAGGACAATGATGTGCACATCCACACCCACAAGCATGCAAACATACACGCATACACATGTGCACATGCATACACGCCCACATACAAAGACACACACACACACACACACACATACACACACACACACACACACACACACACACACACTATATATATATATATATATATATATATATATATATATAAGCAGATTCGTGCATATGCTCATACAATCCCACAAATATCACACACACACACATGCACATGCACCTCTGAACATGCTACCACACACACACACACACACACACACACACACACTCGATGCACACATACACACACAAGCGTGCACACATGCGTACACACACACATACTCATGCATATGCATACATGCACACACATATGCGCTCGCACACACACATGGCCCGGGCCCACACATCCATAACACACATGTGTACATTTACTACACACACATGCAATGATGAAAATGGCACAACCAGTGCTAGGTAGGTACTCAAAGTCTGACGAGCGCATTGGGCTAATGCATAGGTCAGACATCTGCGAAGTCATAACCATGAGACCCTCTTCTTAAATTCTCTCATCTTAGTTATTTATTCATTTACCCATCAGCTTTAAATCACGTACAGCGTGGTCTCAAAACTTAGTAGATATGGTGTAGCGTGTATGGACTAGTCCGCACGCAGTGACGCCTCCTTGATGAAAATGAAAATAAAATGAAATGAAAAATGAAATGAAATATGACTGCAGAGCCCACCAGCGAAAAAAGCCACCACCAAGTAACTGCCGTGTGCATCCCGCAGCCTCTTTCGTTGCTGTTCCGCTGTCAGGTGGAGACAGTACAACTCCACACATGGCCAAGCTTTCGCTATGAGGTCTTATGTTCCCAGTGAACAGTTTTGACTTAACTGCTAGTCCCCTTTATGAAGTTGCTCACAGTCTGATTAACGGTTAAAGGTGGCGGTCACACCATGACACAACTGAAGTTGGAGTGGCGAGTAGTTGTGAGAGTATGATATTCCGTTGGGAATTAAAAGTCAAAGGTCAAGACATGGTTTGGCACAAACGTCATGTACGCATGATAGTGTTCGGATTCTGCGTCCACTTGTTATCAAATTTAGAACAACAGTCACTTATTGTGAGATCGTCAATCATGGCAAGGCACGCGTCATATACAAAAGGTCAACATCATAACATGAAAACAGAAAATCGTAGAGGCATGGTGTAGTTTGGGTACTGTATTTGACCAGAACATAACCTGCTGGAAGTCAAATCGTAAGTAAGTGGTGACAATCATAAAGGGTGCTGCAACTGGTAACATTTCTACGTGTCACTATAACGCATTTTCGGTCATTTGACCTTAACCTCGACTTCCGTCAAAATATCCCATTTTGAGTCATTTGACCTTCAACCTAGGTGTGGGTCAACGACATCCAGTCGGGTCATCTATATCTTAAGCCTCAACTGGAGTGATAATAACACGCAGCTGATGAGTAACTCAACTCTAGTCTTGGTCTTGGTCACAATATCCCGTTCTGTGTCTCAACTTTTGATGAAGGTGTGGGCAACATGAACCATACTGGGTCACATCACACCTAACATCAGTCAGGGTCACTCGTCCAAGCATTGATTTAGACTTGGCACGGTGACCAGTTATTATGGGACACTCTACCTTTAACCTCAATCTGGGCTGCAGTGTCCCTTATTTGGGTCATTGACTTTTAATCTAGGTATGGGTCACTGGCCCGTTGTGAGTCACTACAAAATAAAAATCTGAGAAGGATGCATCGGCTGTCTTGTATGCAACATAAAAAGACACTGCACACTTCCTCCAAACTTATATGACGATGATTGCCTTAGCCTTCAAATGTGAGCTATGATCAATGAAAGGAGAACTGATAGCAGAATGTGTGCTGAAACGTGCAAATCTTTTCGACCCATAATTAAGAGTACACTTGCTGCAAATTGTCTTCCCCTCGACCCTCTTGTTCACCTATCTGCTGGAATTATTCGAACTGTACACCTCCCTGAAATCAGATGGATACAACATAGTTTTTGCTTGGGTTCCCAGCCATGTGGGCATTCGAGGCAACGAGCTGGTGGATCAACTTTCCTAGAGTGCCACAAGGAAAGAGTTTAACAGATTGTCTATCCCTCACATCAATTTCATACCCAAAGCCCAAGCTGACTGATTACAAACTATCTAAAATCCGTCCAAACCTGAAAGAGTTTTTACCATGTTCCCGAGGCGGCCGTAAAGAAGAAACAGTCTTGTGCCGTTTGCATACAGGTCACCACTTATACACCCATTCTTATCTTTTAAACGGTGAAGAAGCTCCTTGGTGCATTCCATGTCATGTACCACTCACAGTGCAACATGTTCTTTTAGAGTGTTGAGACTTGCATGATGTGAGACATAAACATTTTACAGCAGACTCCATGAAAACCAGAGATGTCCCACCTGCTGTGATCTTTGAATTTCTGAAAGAGATTAAGCCTAACATTTTTCATCTGATCCAAGATTTTACAGAAGAATGATTTCAAACAAAATTTCCAGTGTGTTTTTAGAAGGTGCATCTTAAAACGTTGTGTGAATGAGGTTTTTATTTTCTTTTTATGACTTGAGAGTTGACTTCAACGCGGTGACAGCCCTGATATGGTCCTTTGCGATCGGCTGGGCTATAAATAACATCTCCATTCACCGAGGATGACGTAATAGTCGCAGTGCAGATGCATTGATGGAGAACGCTTGTCAGTGGTTTCAGATAGCGAGGGCGAAGTTTAGATATCCACTACACAACGTTGCCCTCTAACTCTCGGTGGCACCACGCCCACACAGCAGCTCATTAATTTCCAGAAAACTCAGACTGGTTCTGTCGCAACCTGCTGGCAGGCCGAGTTTCATAGACAGGAGAGTTTGCGAGGTAGCTTGCTTATCCTTGCGACGAAGGACATGACAGGGGAGGAGAGGTGGTGGTGGTAAAGAAACGGGCGCTCGACAAATGACGCCACTTTTTCAAACTCTTCTTGTTGGCTGTGACACACTTCTCATAGAAACATGGCAACGATAATAAAACGCGCGTCATAGAGGAGAGATGGCGAGAACTCTGGCTTG
>CM065716.1:57252239-57297239 GCA_033310375.1 Conus canariensis | reverse complement strand
CACATACACACATTTGCATACAAAATACAAACATAAAATGCGACAACAATCGAAGACATAATGTTATATCAAAACAAAGAAGCAAGAGTGCATATTTGGAAAACGGTACATTATTAAGCCACATCAGGGAAATTACTTGCACTTCTACCTCAAAGGAGGGCCAAAAAAGCTTAACAATTAATAGTCCAAAATGAAACATGCTTCAATTATTTACCAAGTTTTCCGAACGTAAACATGCAGCAGTGTTGTACACTGAGTAAAACAAAAGAAAGGAAACCGTTGTGCAGGTGTGAACATTTCCTATTTGTGTCTGCCGACTATGGATATATCCAGAGCACAAGTGTAGTGTGTGTGTGTGTGTGTGTGTGTGTGTGTGTGTGTGTGTCTGCGTGCGTGTGTACGTGTGTGCGTGCGTGCGTGTGTGTGTGCCTGCCATGAGTGTGTGATAGGAATGAGAGCGTAAGTTCACAATTTTATGTGTTTACAGCATGTGTGTAATTCCTATGCCAAATGGACAGAAATAAACAGGCAACATATGGGGATAGACAAACATACACTGGAACTGAAAGAGAAATAAATGAAAACAAAGAAAATTGAAAGCTGGAGCTTGTCTGAAAAAAAATATCAAAGATAGATGGGAAAACTGAGAAAAACACTAAAAGGATGGGAACACACGAGAAAAACAGAACAAAGATAGCTGAAGACTCCAGAAACACCAATCTGCTGACTGCAAGTATACATGTAGAGGTTGGCATGTATACCTCTCACATCATTCTACATGGTAACAAGCGAACAATAAACAGATACTCACAGAAAAACTACATGCCATATTGAATAACTGAAGTAACGTGTTTTGTGACCTCATCAGACATGTCTGCCCAGCCTTTTGAAAGTGACATACCGGTATATCCAGTCAGTTATCAAATGTCTGACAAAGAGTTCAGGTACCTGCTGAAGAGATATGGAGACTCTTCATCTCATACCATTGTGACACTGGCGTGTGTCACAAATGAAAGCCAACAGGCATCTTGCAGATGTACACATCACAACACATTAGACAATACGATGCAACTGAACACAGATGAGCACACTAGTAGTTTCAAGCATCATAGCCCAGCCGATTACATAAGGTCTTTTTAGAGCTGTCAAACTCATGCAGAAAAACATCATTTCACAAAAGCAAATCAAGCTTAAGAAAATCCTGAAACATAAAAAAACCAATAAAACCAATCATGATGTGGTCACTTAACTGAGACTTCTCGCTGCACATAAAATCAAGTTGTGCTGAGAGCACCATGCATTCCACTTCTTTCATCGCCCCTGATTTAAGAAAACAAAATCAAGAATCAACGATAATCAGTTAAATGTCCTAAAAAAAAAAAAGACACTGTGGAATGGACAACTTTTGTATCACTCCAGACAATGTGTACAATTGTCACCCTCTAATCCTCTGAGATTACGATTTAAAACAAAGGGCATGTCATGAACAGCTAACACATAAGAAAATGTTAAAGATCTTCCTAAACCAAGACAGGAGAATGGTCCACAGTGACAGAAAAACAGTAAACAACAGTTAAGAAAGATAGAAATGATAGAGAGAAAAAAAAAGCAGAGTGAAATAAGAATGACAGAAAACAGGAAGTTACTAGCACAGAACTTCTAGGAGGTGGGGGAGCTATTTGTACAGAAACAGCCCCCAGCATCCCCATGGGAACGTCACATCACATCACATCACATGACTCCATTTACACACACACTCACATACACATGCCTTGTCAGCTGGACTGTAACCAATGTGACCTGCCACACAACACAGCACGACAACGTGAACACACCCAGCATGCAACATACATGCATGCAGCGTGACAGAATACTCATGATGAAAACATGAATAAAATCCATGTTAGTCGTACAATAAAAAGAAAAATAAAGAAAGGCACACAGCATGTCATAACTGGCACGCTGATTGGTCAGATGTATACACATGGACAGTTCTCTTGGATTTGTGATGAATCTGTCCTGACATATCACCTTCTTGGAGACAACATCTCGCCAACACTGAAAGACATGAAAGAAACGAACAGAATCAGAACAAGCTTCTGCCCTACAGACTGGAAATTTCAACTTCATACCTTGAATCAAGGAGGAAACAGCTCCTACAGCTCAACAGAGAAAGTAGAAGACAAGGGATTCTTTTAGGCCTGGGCCTAAAAGGACTGTCTACATAAATGTCACTGCTAGGGAAATCACTGACTTGGGGAATCACAGGAGTCACCAGAACCCCAGCTTCCCTCAGTAACGAGTGAGGTCAGCCAGTTTCCACTCTGCATTTTCCATTTGACTCAGTCATTCGAGGTAGATGCTGCTCGTTTTGTTGTAGGAAGGTGACATTTTTTTTTTTTTCCCCAGCATAAGTGGTCTCCAATCACATCTGACTCTCACATTTTAAAGATGATTCAAGGAGCAAAGATGGAGGTTAATTGTCCAGCTTGGAAACTGACTTACCGGCCCTGTAAAAAAACATCAGCTTTTAGTCCAAGTGAACGCCGAATCACTGATTCTGAAATTAAAGACTGGTTTTAAAACAGGTGATTGCACAGAGTGATAAGACTTGTGATAAAGTGCTCCCCCCCTCCCCCACATCCCAGTGTTCACTTGACAGAAGAAAGATGGAACCCATTTCATCATTCTAAATCTAAGCAGACTTAATTCAGAAGTCTCACCAGTCAACCAGATACTGTACACTGGCTCCTTCAGACATGTCACTTAAACCTGCTGGTCTGCCAAGTCTCAGGCCATCCCTTGAAAAATCCAGATTAACCAGAGAAAGCACAGACCTTATATAAAGTTATTATCAAATCTTATATCAAATTGTTATATTAAATGAATGGAGAACAAATACTCAGAAGTCATACAATATACATATACAGAAATGGTTAGAATTCACAGTCATACAATATACATATACAGAAATGGTTAGAATTCACACAGGAGAACAAGATAACATACATTTTTCCAATATCCTCAGAAAACTGTATATTGCTGGTGCCAGTTTCAGTACAGTTAATCTTACCAGATGCGCCGCCTCTGCTCACTTGAACCCAGAAGATGCAGACTTCATTGATAACTACCAGTCGTACGTTGAGTTATGAATGGCGTATTCCAGACTAGACTATCTCTTCCCAAATGTCATGAAACTTGGGATAGCTGAATGGCCCCACGCTGAACGGCTGACTTTGCAAAAACTCACATTCAGAACTGTCAAGTTACTTGCTTTGTTGTCCAGTCAGAAAGGACAGACAATTCATCACCTTCATACTGAGAATGTGAAAATCTATATCAAGTGTATTCTTGTATATATCTCACTACTCAAACAGTCCAGACCAACTTTCCATGTATGGAAATTGAGGCATTTGACAATTAAGAAAACCCAAACAACTGTATTGTTCATCATCTTAAAATGTACACAGACAAAACCACAGGTTGTGGAAGGGAAAACAGTTATTACCTGTGTTGAGCCCCACAGGGCTGTCTCAAGGGACATTATTTCAGGGGGGATAAAATCTATAACTCTACACTGCACGCAGCAGGGGAGGATGTTTTAAAATGTTCATCCCACTCTACCTGTAGTGCTCCCGCCACAGCTGTATTAAGCAGAGGTGCTTCGCTTGACTGTCTCCTTCAGGCCACATTCATCACTAGACAGTACGTCATGACAAAACTGAAAGCGACGGGCAACACAAAAAGAGCATCTAGTAAATCAGTGCTACAAGATTTGTCTGCAAAACTCATCAGAAATAATTAGCATTTTGGTACCAGTAAACCATCATCAAAAAATTATAGATCATATACCTGTGCCATATATATCAAATACGCTCCCAACTCCTAAGTATCATGTGTATATGATATCAAATACACTCCCAACTCCTAAGTATCATGTGTATATGTCTGACCATTCAGCAGACAAGTAATACATGGGCAGTTAAATGAGACTTTAGCTGATGATGAAGTTTAATTGAAATCATTTAAAAAATACTGCTGGGTTGGGGTTTGCCCATCCTTCAGCTGCATGAAAGTGTTCATTCTCACCCTTCAGGTTTATTCAGAGATCACACATGGCTAAGTGCTGACATGAAATTGTTCATTCCCACACACACGCGCGTGCACACACACACACACACACACACACACACACACACACGCACACCACACACACACACACACACACACACACACACACACATCAATCAACAATAAAATGAAGCAGCCCATTCTGCATGCATAAAAACCATTACACAAATAAAAGCAAGCATGCTAAAATTGTTAATCAAATAGGTTTAGAGCATAGTTTTAACTGAAGATCTATAACACTTCAAACTGGGAATGGAATTATTCACAAATGATAATCCAGAACTACATACAGACACTCACACAACAACAACAAAATCCAACAACAAATAACACAGAGGCAGCCACTTACACTTAGCAACACAGACAGATAGACAACATACAAATACACAGACACAGACGTAGACACCCACACACACACACACTGCCACAATCAACTGGTCTTTTCTATAAGAGCAAAGGAATAAAAGCAGTCTGAACATGAAACCATCGTAATAATTGTTTTAAACAAGACATGCAAATAATGAGTGCAAAAATGCTGAAAATTTTGAAAAGAATCTGCACCACAAAACCCCCCCAACAATTTCAACCTGAATTTCTAGAAACAGCAATATGCGGATATCAACATCAATGAATCACCAACAAAAGCAATCAGAAATCTATACCACCAACAAAAAGGATCAGGAATTTTTACCCCCAACAAAAAGATCAGAATCATGGTCACTGCACACATACTTCATCCCATGCCACAAATGATAAATTCAAATAATGTTACACACACAAAAAAACCCACTTCTACACACAAGAGAGAAAGCCAAAGTAATGAAAATGAATAGAAGTCAAACTAACAACAGCAGCATCTACATTCCTGAATTCTGTGGAGAATGCAAACAGAATGGACAGATTTTGAAAATCATCCGAACGATGTCAACTTACAGGCCACAGACTGTGAAAAACGGTCACAAATAATCATCAGTGCACTACAGTATTTCCATATATGCCTGTACACAAAATGAAAACAAAATAAAACCCCACACCAAAATCAAAAAAAAGAAAAGAATGTCATGTGGCATGACATTACGCTGCATACTGTAATAAGGTATGACTGCATTTGGAGGGACTGCGAACTAACTGACTGATTGCTTGTCTGCATATTTGTTGCAGTTTAAAGTTCAGTAGATTTTATTGCTTCTGTGTGTTACTGTGTACATGTTGTGAGCAAGTGTGGGAGATGTGGCTGTGTGTATGTGTGTAATATACATTCCTCTCCTAGACAGAACGTCTATCTGATACTCATATGGGGTACTAACAAGGTCTCAAATCCTGACAAGATTACCAGGTGAATTAAAAAAGCTAGGAAGTGCCTTTATACACTTCTCATCATGGAGCAGCACTTCAAGAATCAGAGATTATTTGATGGAAAAACACTACACACACACTCAACATGATTAATTCATACAACACAGATCCCACTTTCAAACCCAGCCTCCTCTTTACCCTTGATGTCGTCTCTCTCTACACTTCCATCCCTCATGCTGATGGACTGAAGGCCCTCGCATTCTTTCTTAACAAACGGCCCCCCAACCAACAACACCCTCCCACAGCTACACTGGTCAGACTTGCAGAATTAGTCCTCACCCTCAATACTTTTGAATTCAACAACCTCACAAATCAGTGGTGTTGCTATGGGAACCAAAATGGGACCATCCTATGCCTGCCTCTTCATGGGACACCTAGAACACCGCCTACTAACCTCTTACACAGGCCCAACACCAGAGCTCTACAAAAGATACATAGATGATGGATTGGGAGCCACATCCATGCCAGAACATGACCTCCAGAATTTCCTCAACTTTGCACAGACCTTCCATCCATCCATCCAGCTGACCTACACCATTTCACAGTCAGTTAATTTCCTGGACATCACTATCTCCCTCAAAGATGGACTGCTTCAAACCTCAGTCTTCTACAAACCTACTGATGCGCACTCATACCTGGACTACACATCTTCCCACCACCAGTCCACTAAAAATAGCATTCCATATTCTGAATTCCTTCGCCTACGCAGACTGTGCTCTAGCGAAGAGGATTTCACTATACAAGCAGCCAAAATGTCTGATTTTTTCACCAACCCCCTAGTGCCGTCATCAGTGATGCTCTCAGCCGCACTGCAGCTAAATCCAGAACATCTACTCTGGAAACTAAACCTCCCAAAGAGACAGACAGACCCACTGCCTGCCTTCTCTTCCATCCTCACAATCTGCCCATCTGCAGGATCCTGAAGTCTAACTGGCACATAGTAGAAAATCATAAACCTGCCTTTGAGACCACACCAATGATCACTTTCAAACGTGACAAAAACCTCAACGACCTACTGGTGCGCTCTAAGCTGAACAAAATCTCAACACCTAAGCCACCAGGTACTTTCCCCTGCTCAAAACCCAACTGCAAAATCTGCTCTCGCACCAAACCAGACACCATCCTACATGGCCCCACAGGCTCTTTCACTATTAAACGCACTTTCTCCTGCCAGAGCCACAACATTGTGTATGCCATCCACTGTCAGCTGTGCGGTAAGATCTATGTAGGTGAGACATCTCGCACACTTGAGACGCGCATCTCTGAACACCTGGCCGACATCCGCCACCATCGGCCCAAACCAGTCGCTCTACTCTTCAACCATGCCCAACACAACATCAACCATGTCAAAGTCTTGGCACTTTGGCAATCTAAGAGTGACAGCTTGGAACGCCTTATGCAGGAATCTCATCTCATTGCCAAACTGGGTCACCGTCCACCCTCATGGCATCAACGTCCAAAAGTAGTATGTACCATTCCATCTCTGCAGCTCCAGCCTGAAATATCCCCCACCTACACACACCCATACCACCCTACCTCCCTCTGTTTACCTCAGACATAGGTTGCAGCTATCATCATCTTCCCTTTTCCTACACTCTCTGAGTCTCTCCATTTGCTACATCAATCGACTTACTCCCCCCTCCCCCTGCCCTAGTAATGATGTGTGTAGGGGTGTTGGTGGATATGGCGGTTGCTGGGGGTGGAAGTGGGGGTAACCAATGAATAAGGCTGATATTACAAATGGAACACACACACACACACACCCACACACACACACACATCACAATACACACACATAATAAATAGAATGCTGGCTCCTTTATCGTTGGTCGTGAGAGGGGGGTGGGGGTGGGGAGAGAGAGAGAGAGAGAGAGAGAAGAGAGAGAGAGAGAGAGAGAGAGAGATTGTGTATAGGTGTGAATATGTTGCCCCTCCCCCTCCCCCAGTTAGTACGTAAACCCATCCCCTTCTTCCCTCCACCCTCATAGCATCAACACCTTAAAGTAACATGTACCAACCCACCACTTCAATCTCAGCCCATAATATCCTCCCACAACACACACACATACTACCTTATCTCCCACTATTCACCTCACACACAACTTATAGCTATCTTATTTATGCATTTATTATCATGATTATTATTATTATTATTTTTTGATTATTATTATTATTTACTGATTTTTTAATTTATTATTATTTTTAATGTTTCATTTATTTATTTATTTGATTATTATAAAAATGTATTTTCTAAATATATTTCTGTATCATGCTTTCATTACCTTAACCTTCACTATCGTTGTTAGCAGTATCATTCAGTAATACTATTGCTAGTATTGATACTACCACTGGCATTGACATCACCATCGCCTTCGCCTCTGGGACTGTTGCCACGGCAACCCTGCTGTTTAAGAATCCTCTAACCCACTCTCCTTTCTCCCATACCCATACTTATTGACACTAAGATTGGTAGTAATCTTGTCCCTTTTTTTTTTTTTCTCTCAGTATTTTGACCATTATTAGTATTCCTATCAGTAATATTATTATCTTCATTACGACTTTGACTCGCTCACTATTTCCCTTCCAACAGCCTCGTTCTCATTCAACGCCTTCTTCCTTGCGCTGAACCCTGCGAAGTGATCTGAAGCGATCAAAGCTAAGTGAATTTCATTGTTTTATTCGTTAATGTCTCACCTGATGAAGACCTAAGAGGTCGAAACGTGTTGTGTTTCGTCTTGTGACTCGTTTGTCCACGTTCTCTGGGCGGTTCGCTAACATTTATTTAAGATTTGATGGAAAAATGCTTATCTTCAGACTTCTTTCACCTACAAAGTGATGAAAATAGGACAAGTTGATCAAATTTCATTTTCCAGTCCTAATATGATATGCAAATCGAGGTGTGTAAAACTGCGTCATCACAAGGTGTGGAATACAAGATTGTGTGTGTGTGTGTGTGTGTTGTGTGTGTGTGTGTGTGTGGTGTGTGGGGTGTGCATGCATACGTGCATGTTTGTATGCGTGCATATCCTTTGCAGTGTTCTTCCTTGCAGCATCCATAGTAACAACAAAATTTCTATTACATACAGATCATAACCAAGCTGTACAACATATTCAAACACATGTCATTTTTTGATGCAACATTAATTCTACAGACACAATCTTTGCAAAGTATCAAAACAGTGCTGTACAACAAATCTTAAATATGTTAATCATGCACCTGAAGGAAATTTAAAAGAGATAATCAAACAAAGAAACTGACACAGGTCAGGCTGCCTGTCTCAGTGAAAACGCGATGTACAAACTGAACCAAGCTGTTGGTTGCTGCAGTTAAATGATGAATTTTCAGTGAGGCAGGACTGATGACAGTGGCATGCCATACACTGATGTTTGATAACACTGTAAACACATGGCTCATTGGGAATACTGTGTTCTTACATTTCCCGACTGATCAATATCACAAATGTAACAACAGATTTCATTCTGCTTTTTGATTAATTGCCTAATAATTCCTCACATTCGTAATTGATTTTTTAGCACCTGTTTTATCTCCATGGTGTGTGTGTGTGTGTGTTTTGTGTGGCACGCGTGCATGTGTGCGTGCGTGCATGTGTGCGTGCATGCGTGCGCGTGCATGTGTGCGTGCATGCATGTGTGTGTGTGTGTGTGTGTGCTTGCACATGTATGTGTGCATTTGAATGTAGGTATGCTTGTGAGAGGGTGTTAGTTATATGCATATATACCAAACAGAGTACTAGGTGAATGTGCATGATACTTGGCCCTTCAGGCTAACTTCTAACGAACCTGAGTGAGCTATAGCGTTTCTTGTTCACCATACTTCAGAAGACATTTATCCCCCTTCATTCACCGAACCAAAAGGGCCTGTGTTCCTTGTCAATGCACTGGGTAAACTGGGATGGTCAGAAAGACTCCACCAGGGAACTGACAAAGAGTCAGACAGTACCAGCAAACTCCACAGAAAATCATCCCTTTCTCTTGTTAACTATTTACAGAGCTGGGAGATACCTTTGTTGCGAAAAAAAAAGTTTCAAAACAAAGAGAAAATGTTTAAAGCAGCTGATCTTCAGGGAAAAAAAAGTAACATGGAGATGATGTGCCCCATTTACACATTTTACATTGCACTATTAACGTTAGTCAATGTTTTTCTTAACACAAACGCTCAGAATTTCTTTTTAAAACTGAAACATGTCATGGTTAAATTTGTAGAAAACAGCACCATCATCACAAAGCAAGACTATGAACAGAAAAAGATAAACTTGTGTCACATAGATCCTATCAACTCAATTACTGAATATTTCTAGAGCGGGAAATATATTTCTTTGACTTGATCAACACAGCAGCAAGACTTAAAATGAACAATATGAATTAAAAAACAGAAACAATGTTCGTTGATTTGCTCAATAAATGCTGTTGAAAAATAACTAAAATGAACAGCTGAAATGAATAATAATAATCCACTCGGATACAGCAATAATTAGTCTATCTAAACAGTTGATACTATTCTAAATGTTCTATCTTTTAAGTATGAGGTTGAAAATCTTTCTGACTGGTTTATATTTACATGATATTATTGTTTGTTCTTCCTTCTGTATAATACATTCTTGAAAAATAAAATAAAATAAAAAGAACGATTCGACAGTTTGCACCAAATTTGATAATATATACATAAAATGAGACAATGGAGAAAGAAAGGGCACTAAGGTACAAAAGATTCAGTAATTTCAGTTAAAAGAAAACATTTTGACATCATATGACTTCCTCTAAGTATGGTAAAAATAACTACACACTTCCTTTCAACTATTGTGGTATTGAGTTTCTTGCAGTCCAATGAGATATGTAAGTGTGAAAATTATGCAGAAAATTCAAGTGACAATTCATAATAATGTTCTTACAGCATTAAGTAGAAGATAAATAAAACACAGGCCTGAAATCAAAATCTAAAATAATACAAGGAAGAGTGTGTGTGTGTGTGTGTGTGTGTGTGTGTGTGTGTGTGTGTGTGTGTGTGTGTGAGGAGGAGAGAGAGAGAGAGAGAGAGAGAGAAGAGAGAGACAAACAGACATACAGGCAGATAAACAGACAAAGACAGAGAGAGAGCACATGCAGTGTCAGTAGTTTGTTTGAATGCTCATAACCAGACCCAACATACACCTGTCTTGTGAAAACAAAAAACAAAGAAAGAAACAAGAAGCCCAAAAATGTGCATGCACATATATTAAAATGCACATTTGAACTAAATGGAACAAACTTTGAAACATAATGTTACTGCATATAATAGCAATAGGACAATAAAACTGGTAAAATTGTGACCAAACATTCGAGACAAGTTAAGTAGTACCGCTTTGACACATAAAACAGTGCAAGAGGCACAAAGAGAAGTACACTTAAAAAATGACGACCGCAATTCTGAAACTGCCACTGAGAACTAATGCTGAGGTACCAGACTGATTAAGTAAGAGAACTGAAATGCACCGACGCCTGTTCATCCTTATCAGTATCCTCTTCCATGTGTAATCATCTTGTAATTTGATCAGTGGATGTTACAAGATATAAAACCAAAAATCATGTCATACAGCACAGTTTCTTCAACACACAACAAGTATACAGTATCACAAATCCTGAACTCGGTTACTGTTTACAATGTCAGTACATGAGATCAGTCTAAGCAGCTATCAAGGAATTTCTGACAGAAAGAACCTTCATTCATTTGTCAATTTTTCAATTTTCAAGGTAAACTTACACTTTATGGTTTACATTCTTCCATCCCCAAAGGGTTTGAGATTCATTTGTTTTTAGTCGATTGTGTGCTTTCCTTTCCTTTCTTTTTTTTTTGTTCTTTGCATTTTCTTCTGCATTTATCTTATTTTTTTTTCCCATTTCATCTCAGATTCAAGTGTATCCACAGATGAACAGTCATCTGAATAAACATTATGAAACAGATGAGGTGGCATGTAATCAACAACCCAAACCCATAATGAGAAGAAAATAAGATGTGTTAAGATGGCATTATGCTACAGATGGCAATCACTGGATGAAAAAAAAACCCCTCTCTTCCTCAAAAACATTAGCAGCATCAAGCAGGCAAATGGAGGGACCACAGCCACTACCATGAGCCAAGGATCAGCGATGCCGCCAGTAACATGCAGTCAATGTGATACCAAAACAGGCTCTTCACCATTCACACTCTATCATCTCAGCTGATCCACCCAGAGGCTGTCTTCTTCTTCTTTGTCGCACATTCAGACAGTGGCACAGTTGTCTCTCAGGAAGTTTGACATCTGCTACAGTAGTCCAGAGATCTTCTTCCAGACTGGTGTCACTGTGGGCCAGGTTGCTGCCTGTCCTTTCTGGACATGTCCAAAGACTTGCAGGATGTTGTTGTTGTTGTTGTTATCATATCCTGGCTAAAAGACTCCAGGGATCATCCGATCAGTCAAAGTACTTGAACACTATGGTACAAATGCATCAGCTGGGGATGAGAACATTACGTGTGTGACCGTTTTTGATTACCCTGCCACATGGGCAGCCACACTCCAACTTTGGGGATTTTGGAGACTGATAATGTTATGCTAGGAGCTTGTCACAACTGAAGACAATCCCTGCATAACTATGCAGAGCATAACATTTTGACGTAGCCTTGGTGTTCTAGCCTATGTCAATTGGCCTGACACAGCCTTAAGCCAAGGCGGCCAGGATGTGTTATATACTGTATTGTGGCTGAACTGCAGCAACACATGTCAGCGTCAGTGTCTACGTATACCATAGGATGAACATTACATGACTGACAGCCATGTGTTCCACCAGCTGTGGGTGGAAGAGGACAGGAAGCAAAAGAACATGTGAAAATATCTTGGAACACCAGGCAGCCACTAACAGATACTCCAAAAAAAAATTCTTTGTCAGACATTGTTCTGTAGCAAAATATCAAAAGAAAAGCTATGACGACATGGACGTCATGAAACAGAATCCATCCCTGAGTGAAAACCGGGCTATCTTAAATTTCCTGACTTTATCATGGGCTACTCAGATCTGCATGTTCAGACTGTGCTTGCACTTTGTTTGTTTGTTCGTTTTTTTTTTTTTCTCAGCTCTTATGAACATATAATCTTTGTGCTGAGCCTTTGCCATGACTCTGAGATGGGAGCAAAAATACCTAGCACTATACAAACTCTCACGGCTGTAAGGTCAGATCAAGGTTCACTTTCTGTAGTTCATTGCCAAGACTTGTACATGAGAAAAGTTCAAATAATCAGTTGCTCATCTGAGCAAGAAGTGAACAAAATGTTGAAGTTGCAATGAGGTTGCAATTCTTCACACAACTATACAACAAAATAAACATTTTCAGTCTCATACCCATTTTCATACGCCCCCTTTTTTCTACTTTTTATGTTCTTTTTATGCTATTTGCACTGCTGCAGTTATTAATGTGTATATAGAGGTAAAAATTAATTTAAGATGAAGCAAGCAAATGATATAAACATCAATGATTGTTACAACTGAAATCTAATTCAAATGATAAATGAGCCACCTGTTATAAGATCTAGTTTCTTTGACAGCCATATATAGATCAAGATTCACTGATGAAAGAAAGGCTGACACCATGTCAATAAATGTATACCTGATATTCACATAAAACATGGATGGACAGAAAACACAGTTAATCAAACCTCATGTCATTACAGAAAAAAAACAATGTCTCAGCATTAATGTATCATTTCAGAACAGAAAGAAGGCAGAAGTGGGAGGTAGAGGAGGGGAGGGGGCTGAAAATGGGGGCTGGGGAGGGAGGGAGTGTTTGGAAGAGAGAGAAGAGGGGGTAGTGCAGAGTGAATGGGGGGGGGGGGGGGGGGGCAGAAATGAAGGGATTTGAGTGAGGTAGGTACGGAAAGGAGGGGGATACCACATTACTCAGACACAGACACCTCTTAGACGAAATACAGTATCAGCTCAACTAGCCTTGCAAATCCCAAGCAGCTGAATTACAATCCCATGTCAAGCTATGAACAGAACTGAATTAAGATTGGTTCCATTCATCATCAGGTTAAGGCAGAATGAGAGCGAGCAGGAAAGGGAGAATCCATAGTAAATCATATAAAAAATTTTACCCATTAAAACCCTAAAAAAAAAATCATTACTTGAGGTTAACATGGAAAACAAATCATCAGAGATTAAATTTCTAGATGCACAATTGAAAAACATCATGTGTGGGAGAAAAAAAACAAAAACATTAATGAGATTTTTGTTGTTGCAGGGTTAAATAACTGTATAGGTGATTGAAAATAAGAGATTTTTCCATCATACATGATAAAAAATTGCACAGAATAGAAAACAAGGTCAGGGAGATTTTTTCTTTTTTGCACACCATTAAGAATAATTGCACAAAGACAACAAAAATAAAAGGAGATTTTTTTTTATATGCATCAAAATCATGAAATTCAGGGACATTTTCTGTTCAAACAGTAAGTGATAAAATAATAAGCAAAGCACAGCGACAACGAGAAATCAGTCACACAGGCAGCTCATCAATGGCCACAATGCTGAACTCTTCAATTGCAAACATCCTCAGTAAGCAACAATTCAGTTCATGGTATTCAAAATGAAATGAGAGTTTATGACACATCTCTCCATGTAGTCACACCTCAACACAATGCATGCGCGCACATGCGTGCACACACACACACACACACACACACACACACACACACACACACACACACACACACAGCATACACACATGCTAAAAACAACAACAAAACCTCGCTTATATCTAACATCCGTACATATATACATACATAAATATATACATGCAAAGAAACAGAGAGAGAGAGAGAGAGAGAGAGAGAGGTGATGAGAGAGAGAGAATATGTATGACATAGATCTGCATGCATGCATATGACATAGTTAAGATCTGCATGCAAGCACAAAAATACCCACAAACACATGTGGATGCTTATGGAGGTGCAATCACATGTATTAGTACGCATGCCCCCCCCCCCCCCCCCCCCCAACATGTTTTTTACTGGATAATTTTAAAAAGTCCACATGAACTATTAATTTTCATATAATTACAAAGTGATGATAATGATTCAGTGTATTGTTAATACCCACTGACCCCCCTCACCCCCCCCCCCCCCCCTTCCAAATAAAACAAACACAACAAGAAAGGCATTCCTATTAGACTCATGTGTGATAAGTGTATGCCAAAGGAGGATGAAGGGTAAAAGCTGGGTAGGACAAATAAGGAAGGAGACAGACACGTAGATTCACGTCCAACAAATTCTTCTGCAGGATGATCAGCATCAAGTTGCTGATGTATCCTATCACATTTATACTAAAAGAAAAAAAAAAGAAAAAAGTTACAAAAACAAAGCAGCCAGTTTCCCACTGGCATGCTCATGTCTCTGGGTGAGACTGATCTTATCATTATCACAGTGACTCCTGGAAATACACCCTTCAACAGATACAGAACAGGTTTACATTGACCATCTGCACAGCACTGCGTAAGCAACTGCACTGTGAACTCTCACTTATGAGAATATTTTGATGGCTGGTCGTTTTTAACCATTCTTCGACAACAAGCACCCCACCCCTCACTCCAATCCCTCCACCACCTCTCCCTCTCATCTTTCTCTCCTTTCCCACCCACTGTTCTGTCATAGTGTTATTCAGGTAGGCAACCCTGAACTAGAATGAGTATCGAGAAACATAAACCACTGTGCTATCTTTGGTGTTGAAAAGCATATACCACAGCGCTACCTGTAGATCATCGATGTTATCTCACTCTCGCTGTGCAAGTCAAAATGCTTTCTATCTGTTTAGGCAGTGGGTCTAACGCAGATGTAACACCCATCCCTTCCCCATGTACCCCTCTCTCCGTTCACCCCTTCTCACCACTAGCAACTGCAGCAGATTCTTATTTGTTCTGAGTTTGACCAGTTCTGCTCTCTCTGGCCATAAACCAATGGATTCCTGCAGCAGGGCTCACCCTAGTCATGCCCTAATTTCTGCACTCTCCTCCCCTATAGTGAAAAGTTCACGCCAGTGATCTAGTTGGACAGACACACTGGAATAAGTTCTCCTTTCCTTGACTGAGAGATCTTCAAAGAAAGTTAATAAAAAAGACTGACCATTGCATACTTTGTCTTCTTTTGGCATAAGATAAATGGTGCTTTATTGTATTTGATGCATCCATTTCAAATTGTCCCTGGACTAGCACCTACTTTCTGTCACTTTGGTAAAAATGTTAAATCTATCTTGCATTCCTATAGGATTGTAAAAATCTGTTACTATTGAAAAAAAGGAAGAAAAAAATTTGTTATATTAATGTCGCTTCACTTGCTTGATTCACCAAATTGAACAACTCATGTAACATTACTTATCTATGTTCGGTGAGATATATCTACATGCAGTCTCAGTTCTATATCTAGAAATCTGTTTATTTATGTCTCACCTCTGCTGGTATACATCAAATTAACAGGTGACACAATGAACTGAATATTTGTTACAATATTTGCTCACAGTATTACTTCCCCTGTCTTTTGTCAGTATCTAAAGGAGGCATTGTGAGTGATCACAACATGAAAATGTCAATTTCTGAGCAATGAAATCTTGCTGAAAATGTTTATCACAGATAAACATTATCGTTTGGTAAACTCTTTATGTAGGAGATGGCCAGAGAGATCTCATCAATATATATCAATCTGCAAGGAGTAGTATGCTAACACTTGTAACTGCTAACAAAATGTCAGCGCTGAAGTTTTCTATGGACACACCCATGCGTTTGCACACTTTCTCTCTCTCTCCCTCTCCCTCTCTCTCACACACACACACACACGGACAGCAAAAACAAGGTGATGACATAGACTCACTTCATTCATACATGTGAGTCAAAGAGAACTTTGCTGTTAAAGGAGAAGCCTCTGGAATGGTGTGTAGAGTTTTCTATGGACACACCCATGCGTTTGCACACTTTCTCTCTCTCCCTCTCTCTCTCTCCCTCTCTCTCTCTCTCTCACACACACACACACACGGACAGCAAAAACAAGGTGATGACATAGACTCACTTCATTCACACATGTGAGTCAAAGAGAACTTTGCTGTTAAAGGAGAAGCCTCTGGAATGGTGTGTAGACAAACTGATAGACACAGACATACAGCATACACAGTAAAGTCTGTAGACAAACTGATAGACATAGACATACAGCATACACAGTAAAGTCTGTAGACAAACTGATAGACACAGACATACAGCATACACAGTAAAGGTGACTGCATAGAGAAAAAAAAAGTACCAGTCCTGACCACAAGTGACTGTACCTAGGAACATAGCAGCATATTTGCCACACAAACATGCCATGCATTTTCATCGATAAGAATTTGAGATTCTACAATACAAACCAATTTAAAAAACAAAAAAAAATCTGAATAGTAATATACTGATACTACATGCCAGTCCTTCCTCTTCTTGGAGTGTATCTTTCATCATTTGACCTAAGTCTTGCACTTCAGGATAGAGGACAGGGCTGCTAACATGTTCAGAATGTGTGTACTAACACTGCATAACCCCAGACTGGCCACCTAACATAGCAAAGCCTACAGGCAATGTCAACAACAAGAAAAGTCCACTGGCCAATCTTAAATCCTTCATCCACAGGCAAAATATGCTATGTCTAAAGTCAAAGTGTACACATGTGGTATAATGCAAAAAAAAGGTATGCCAGTTCTGCATGGGATGACTATTTTTTGTGTCCTATATATCCTGGTCAGATGAAAACACAGTCTGTATGCACTATATATACACCACACAAACACACATCTATATTATATATATGTATACAAAACTAGCTTAACAATAACTTTCTAAGCTTTTTTCAGATCTGCATGAAGTAATCCATCCTGTATATCCTTCCATTTGAGCTTTTTACTGAAGCCGCACTATCTTGCCAACAAACTGGCAGAAACAAGTTTGCAGCTTTAATGGTATGGTAAACCAGCGCGGCTGCCATGCCACTACGATAAAGACAGTCAGTCACCTAGTTTGGCAAGTTTAATGCCCAACATCTTCCTTCCGCTTTGGGATTCAACATTGCTGTGCAGTTCTGAGAACAATGAACAATGGAGGAGAAGGAGTTTGCAGTCATCCCTAACAAGTGAGAACTGGACATGTGGTGACATTTTGGATTGAACAAGAGAACGTGGGATAATTCTGCAGTAGAAGACACTGCAGTATGCTGAGAACATGACACCTGTCTGAAACTCGCACAAAGGAAATCTCTACATGGTTGTATATGAATATCGACCTTGGTCTTAGTTTGCTGGCACTCACATGGAAGGGGGGGGGGGGGGGGGGGGGGGGGGGACAGGAACAACAGAAAGTGACTGCTGAGAGTAACAGACTATGTGAGGGTACATTCACTTGGTCTGGTTCCAGAACTGTGGATGTCCACTGGGTTTTAGCACACAAGGTGCTCTATGCTAGACCAGAACAAGTACCCCCAAACAACACCAAAGTGTCAGCACCAGTACAAAGTCATGAGTCACTGCACCATGTGTCACCTGTGGATGTTTTGGTAACAGGATGAACCAAAGGGGGGGGGGGGGGGTCTTGTGTTTGATGAGTGGCCTGAAAACAGCACCTCTGTGATCCAGACACAAAAGACAAGGCTTAAAAAGAAAACGCTTCTCAATCATATGAAGGAAATCTTGCAATAATCATGATGACACCAGTCATGCCATGGAGGCCAAAAACCAAGTAAACTCAACTTCTTAAAGAGTGACAGACTTTAGGCAGGATGACATAAACTAGACTGCCTGTCACCTGGTGTGGGTGGTGTGATTGACAGTAGGTATTTATGAACATAAATGACCACACAGTATATCAGTAAGACATGCTGCAGAACTGGCGCCATACTATAAGGTCACCAGGACTGGAAAGAAAAAAAAAAGAGAAAGCCTGACTGATTATGAAGTTACCATGGGCAAAATGAAGAAATTGTCAAACAAGATGCATCGCACAGTAATTGTACAAACATGACACATCAAATGTAACAACTGCACAAACACTACAAACATTAATATTTAATGATCAAACAATGGTGATGTTCACTGCAATTACTTATGCGTTGCATGAAATCTCAAATGTGGTAGATAAAACAAACAGCATAAAGCACATATGCTGATGTAGCGGTTGCAAAAAATCCCGAATTGAATGTGGAGAGCTGTACAAACATAACACCACTTGTCTTTGTATGAACTGTACAAAAACGAGCTATACAATCACCTGACATGAACTCCTATGTAGAAATTTTTTATACAACAAATGTTCTTCATTAAACCACAGAAACACGACAAATACCTGATCCACCACACCAAATCTGTACAAATCCAGGCATCACAAACATCAAGCTAAAATCATTGATGCAGATCAAGGCCAAAGCAGCAGCAATGGCCAGCGGATGGTGCTAGATCGAGGATGTGATATCACCACTGCAGACTTCAGAGATTAAAAAAGAAGTATCCAACATGTTCTCAAGAGCAAGAGAAGGTCTTTTCCCACGTCTTGGGAGAAAGAAGAAATCAAGCTGGTCAAAACATGGTGACAATGACCCCCAGTGACTGGTAGATCAGCTGTTGATGAGGAATAAACTGTACACAGAGGGTGCAACGCCAGTCATCCTTGGTCTCTGTTCTTCAGCTGGCTTGTCATTATCTAAGATTCTGCAATGACCATTCTGACTGACACATCATTGTTCTATCAGACGTTCTGACACATTATTGTTCTATCAGAGGTTCTGACACATCATTGTTCTATCAGAGGTTCAACCACTAATTCCATAGAACATAAAAGAAGACACTCCTGTCGCTGGCATTGGTGAAAAAGGAAATGGATGTCTGCAAAACCTGATCTACTCTGTCACCGGCTGTCTCTGCTATCTTGGAGTCTCCGAAGCCAGATCCCTAGTTAAGGAGTGAAATCATAGGACTTCTTTCCTCCCTTTTCTTACCCAGTTGTTGACCATGAGAAAAATGCATCCACCACAAGCCTTCTGACTTGGACATTCCAGTGAAAACGAAGAGATGATGCTTTTATTCAGATATGATCTTATGAACGATACTTGGAAAATCTTTCTGTTCAGCATCTTTTAAAACCTATGCAATGCACAAACTATTATTTCTTTCTTTTATTTTGCATCTTCCTGGTCTATGTCTTTGGCTTTTTTGCTGTCAACATCATATGTTCAGAAAGCTGAGGAACTGTTATCCATATCCAAAAAACATTCAGGTGCAGAGTTACTTTGACAAAAGTTTGGATCAGGCAGCAGGTGAAGTATTGTCTCTGGGCCAGCCTGCTCACTGCCATTCTGTAACCCTTCAGCTGCTGGTTGACTCAATGATCAATGTGGAGAACAGCTTGAGATCCCAGTGCAGCATTCAAATCATGCTCATTCACAGCTTACTGATGCTCTCCCAGACTGGACCGTAGTCTACATGTGATTTCTCTTCTGGAGTGAGGGAAAAATCAGGAAAACCCATGACAGGTAAACCCCCTCATGAAGGTCCGGCGACCACAACAGCAGTGTGACAGGTTGACCCATCTTGCAGGCAGGAAACAGGCTGGAGCTGAAAGTCATCTGGTTTCTTTTCTATTCACTCCTTCATTTCAGCTTGCTGTTAAGACCCTGAGATGGAGCTGAGAGCTGGTGTGAACTTAGAGTAGACTTTTGTCTTTCTCTAGCCATTTGGCTTCCTGTGCACGTCTTCAGGGCAACACTTGTGAAACTCTTCAGGACAACACTTGTGCAACTCTTCAGGACAACACTTGTGCAACCTTGCCTAACCAGCCCACACATCATTTGCAGACTGTCATTCACACTGAACTTCCATTGGTCTGATTCCTGATTTCATCATTGGAGGTGATGTCATTCCACTGGATTCCTACAAATTTTCTGGGTCCCTTAATGCAAACAATGCAAGTTTTCTTCACCTGGCTGCTTTTTCATTGCCAGGTCCTGCCGCCATAACAATGGATGGGCAGGATTTTGGACTCATAAGACAGCAAGTTGATGACCAGTAATTGTTTTTATTGCTCTACATTTTTGAGAGCTGGTTGAATGTGGATGCAGATGAAGATTGTTTTAATTCAGGATAAATTTGTTCCTGGAAAAGGCTCTCAAACAGGGAATAAGCATTTGAGCCAGCCAAGGGGAAGAAAATGGCTGTTGTCATTTCTGGCCACTGCCTTGAAGACTCCGCTATGATAAGTTGCTATGACAAGCCTGCTCCTTTAAACAGTAGGTTCATACAGTATACAGAATAAAACTGATTTTTTACCAGTGCATGAGGGACATACATCTCTACTAAATGTACTTGGAATAATGCATCCTGGAAACTTGGAATAGCGCATTCTGGAAACATATCACTAGAAAAATAAAGTAGGAAATCCGTTAGAGATCGGATCATCAAATGAAAATAATTCTCGACTGACATTCTGAACCCCTCAGTTTCTCCCGGACCAGTCTCTCAAACACTTCCATGGCCCGCTGTGACTTACGTATATGACTCTTGCTGATGTTGAGTGCATTGGCACTACGGCCAGAGGAGGACCGGGGCACCGTCAGTGTGGGTATCTTCAGTCTGAAGCGGGAGAAGGCCGTTCCATCTTGACGGCCTACTGAAGGGTTCTGTGCAGCGCTCTCAGTGGCCTGCTGTTGCAGCATCAGAGCATTGTCGCTGAGTGAAGTCTTCATGTGAGGATGGTTGAGCTGCTGAGATTTTTGCAAAATGGCTGCCACTTCCTCCTCCTCCAGCACGCAGTAGCTCTCCTCATCACTGACCTGACCTACCCGTGTGTTCACGTTCATGTCCTCCGCGCTGCTAGATTTTCTCAGCCTGCCAGGGATCTGTCTCTGTACTGCTTTCTTACCAGAAGCATCAGGCTCATCCATGACTGTTGCATTCCCTGGATGGTTTCCATCGTCATCAAAGACATCAGCAGAATCAGCATCTGAAGTTGGGGATTTCGAAGCAGCGTTTGGCTCTGCTCGATTTTCTCCAGACAGTGCCCTTGAGGGTGGCTGGGGTTTAGCTGCAGTGGGAGAGTCAGCGTGACTGTCCACATCAAAGTCCAGGTCCAGAGACTGGCGGACTGACTTGTCCCACTTGAAGGAGGAGACTAAGAGATGGGTGGGGCTGGTGGCAAGGATTCCACAGCTGTCTAGATTGATCTCCTGCCAGTCTTTCTTCAGCTTCACCATCACCTTGTTGTGGGGTCCTCCTTCTTTGCCACTGGCGTCTTTGTTGTTCTCCGATGCAGTGTCTTCCTCATCACCTTCTCTCACCTTCTCTGCCCCTGCGCTGCTGTTGTTGCAAACATCCAAAGCCTGGGATGTGTTTGAGTCAACACTCTTCCTCCTCTGCGGTACATCCCTTTGACTGCCAGACCCTTGATCCAGCACCCTTGGTCTTCCTATGTCTCCCTCTCTCTCTGCGTTTCCTTCTTCTGGTTCAGCTTGCTGCCGAAGCTGCCGCAAGGGGTTGAAATTGGACAGATTGACTTTGATGTTGGGCTTCAGGAACGCAAAGTTCTTGGCTGAGGTCTTCACGGAAATCTGAGACAACATGTTCAGTGCATTAGCTGCTGCACGCTGCGGGGAGGGCAAAGGCGAACGGTTCGGGGAAGGCTGAGGAGACCTGTGGGGAGACCTTTGGGGAGACTTTTGGGGAGAGTGTTCTTGATGCTCCTGAGCATATGAACCCATTGCCATGTGAACAGACAACAGGTTGTCATCGGTAGTCTGGGTCTGGCTAGGATACTTCAGGTCCTCAGAGCGCATGTCGGCGGACACGTCACGAGGAAGGTGAATGGAGGCTAGAGAGTTTTCATGTTGCTGTTGATGAACATCCACCACGTCTGGGTGGGGCTGGGTCTTCTTCCTGCACACAAACACAAAATACTATCTATACAACAGTTCTACAGTGAGGACCTATAGGTGAAAAGCTGCTGGCCAGGGAACAAGACTTTCAATCCCCACATCGTTGTGTTCCCTCCAGCTTCTCCCTACACACTCCAACAACAGCAGAATGGTTGTTGATGACACAATATCAAATACACTTTTTGGGCATGTTGGCAACAGAGAAATTGTCTTTGGCAACACTTCGTATAATGTGTTTATAATCAAGCAAATGAACATGAAATACGAAAAACGAAAACAAAACACTACCTTTCAAATGTAAAAATACACTTTGTTAGACACTATAGTTTTGCTTACCCTCCCCACCCCACCCAAAAAACAAACAAACCCCAGCAATACACAAATCTGTTCCAGACCTTACTCTACCCACATGATACTATCCCCTACCCTACCCTATCATTCTATACCAAACCCAAACATTCTATACTGTTTCCTAACCTACCATATTATACCCTTCCTTACCTTCGCCCACCCAACCCTGCCTCATCCAGCTCCACCTCCCTCTGCCCTACCCTGCACTGCTGTGTCGTACCGCACAATTACCAAACCGTACCACGTTGCATTATAACATCTGTAATGATATCTTATTACTACAGAATTACCCAAACACAAGTTTCAATGGCGAAGAGAAATTTGATTGTGACAAACAAATAAAGACTCAGAAACATGAGAAGGCATGTTTGAGTTGAAAGATATTAAGTGTGGATATAAAAAAAAGCTGATGAAGAAAGGCAGTCATAATGCGTAATCACCTGACCCATTTTCTAATAACTACACCCATAATGACTCAAAACCAGGTCAAAAAGTAGGCCACATGAAGTCTAAATCTTAATTTTCATGTCCGCCCAAATCAAAAGCTAAAGAAAATAATTCAAACAATACACTTCGATAATTGAGTAAATGCACAATCTGCCAATCTAAGAGCTTTACTTCCAGTCTGTTTGAAACGTATATTGCAGTAAAAATTTTCTGATACTTAAATGACGAATATGTTTGATGCAGTTGAGTGGTTTAATCTTGGTGAAGCCATATCTGCAGTTTTATGAGTCTATGACCAAGTAGAGAACACAAGACAGCAGCCATTTAGAAAAGAATCAATGAAAAAAGAGAAAACAATTTTGTTCTCATGGCAAGTGATTGTCGATACTTTTAAGGAAGTTGTGTTACATGCAAAAAGCCCCACAAAAATTGAGAAAAATGTTTCAACTTATCATCTTCCTATTTAACTGGTTGACAACAGAGCAGTTCACTTGTCAAGTGCAAGAAAGTGAGTGAAAGTCCGTGAGCGAAAGTTCCTTTTAAAAAGCTCAAGTTGACCAGAAAATTTTCGTTTGGGAAAGAAGGCGGCTTTTGATTGGGAATTCAAAATATGTTCATGCAAACCACTTTATCATGATACCAAGACTCAAATGAAGTTTTCTTTTTCATTCATAGAAAAAACAATTGTTCTGAAACACGTGCATGTTTTCATTCTTTTCCTAGTGATCATGAACTCGAGCTGCAGTATAAAGGGCCTTAACTCAGTTAAAGCCTCTTGCCCTTTTCTAAACTATGAAGTTATTTCCCTTGTACTATGTAACTAATAAGTTAAGTGACCCAAGAATCAATTTTGTCTGTCAGATGCAAAATGCTTATTGAAGCTTTTGCACATGTACACATTTCGCACAACAAAAACAAAATATAGCTTGTGGGTTGCCTCACCTGTCCAGTTTGTTTCGTTCAATGACTGGCAGCTCCAGACTCAGGATCTCTTGAGCAGCAACAAACGTTTGTGCAATAGCTCTCAGTGACTCTGGGGGAACACGAGTTTTAGAGTCAGTAAATATCAGATATATAAACACAGGACACACATGCACACGCACACACACATACATACTCACACAATACTGTACACATACATAGAAACTACTGTGTTAGAGCTTGACAGCTGCTTTCTCTCTCTCTATGCTTGTTCTCTTTCTCTCTTCTCTCTCTCTTTTTTCTTTAAAGAAACTATCCACAAACAGTGAGCAGATTTTTGGTCAAGATGTTGGGCGAAGGAAGGATCGATATGTAACACACAAGTATAACTAGGACACCGATTATGGAAACTACAAGTTATTAATCAAAACAGGGTAAGTGAAATACTACAGCTCAGATGTCAGTCTTTAAGAGAATTACTGAAGTAAGAATGAATATGAAAGAGTATATTCATTTTGTTGTTAAGCGTATTACTTCATACCAATGTCTTGACATATTTACCATTGTTACTTATTCTTTTTTGTTGTTGTTTTTGTTTTAATGTCTGCCATCATCTTGCTGTTCGTTCTCACATTTAGTAAAAGCAAAACAAAACAAAACTGTGCAGGATCTGCAGGTAAGTCAGAGGACAGCTGCTCTGATGAAGAAAGTAACTGATTAGTCAACTAGTGCTTATCCCAATGCTGCAAGTTAGTAGCTATTTGAAAGTTGATAATGATTAGTTATCATTATTTTCTACACAGTGTGATCATTACTTTCAGTTTGATTGCGTGATTTTTTCTATTATTAATTCCTTAATCTTTTTCTTTATTTTTGTGGTTCAAATATCGAGCCATTTGTTCACTGACATTCCTTCTTGTCAAATGCTGTAATCAATCTTTTTGTATTTCATTCTACTGTTACAGCAGGTGAACTGTGTTTTGTTTCATTTCTCTGCACAAAAACCTTTGTAGAGTACTAAAAATCCACTCCTGAGATTTTGAATTCAGCTGTAAGTACTGAAGATTTCTCCAATCAAATTTTGTAACAACGGTTCCATTGAAACATTTTCTTTATCAGATTCTCATGTATTTACTCATCTAGTTGTAAACCCTGATCAGTGTGAAAGGTACAGTGACATCTTCATGAAACTGAAACTGGTTTGAATCTGTCCAGTAGTTTTTCTTCCCTAATCTTGCAGAACTGATTTTGGATCTGCCTTTGACACAGATCAGCACCACACATCTGCACCAACATTTAATGGACTCGTCCTTGAGCCATGTTCTGTGTTTCTATCCATTTCTGTCGACACAGGTTCAGCAGCTTTTGCATAATCTTTTCAACAGACCAACAAAAAGCAACAGATGCGAGTGAAGACGCAACCTTACCAGTGGAGGGAAACATTTTCAACCTTTACCAGAAGGAACTTTAGGCTGCACGCTCTTGACGATGTGAGTTGCCCACAACCAATTCAGTTTACATAGGCCTTACTGCATGTTTTACTCTGTTTACCCCTTTTCAGAGGACACAAGTTGCTGAAAACCTATTCTTGTCAGTCTTCAATGACTCCTAGTCAATGTGCTGCTGTATCAGCTTACTGCATTTTGAATTAAGGGTCCACCATGACATGCATCATCAGAAGTGTACAATTCAAATGATGCAGCTGATTATTTCTGTTCCTTTTGATGCATGTGTACCAAAATTGGCTGACAGATAAGGTTAAAAAAATTTTTTTTTTTGACAAATATCTAAAGTTTTATCAGAAAATTTGAAATGGTTCTAGAGGAATAATGGTTTTATTGTGTCTCTGGGTCATGGGTCACCCAGGAAGTATGGCAAAAAGTAATGGACCCCCCCCCCCCCCCCAAAAAAAAAAAAAAAAAAAAAAAAAAGAACCAACATTAAAAGGTGAGAGGTGGGGGTAGGGTAGGGATGGGGCTCTCCCCCAAAACTTTGACCTGCAGACCTTTGGCTTCCTCTTGGTTTTTCACGGCCACCATGACATTGTTGAAGAGTCGCATGCTGGGGACGCGGAAGGTGTGGAAGAACCCTTCATCCGCAAAGTGTCGGTAGTGCAGTCGCAGGCAGGCAAACCGAGACTTGAACACCGCTGGCTCTGACCCTGTTAAGGACATGTAGTTATTCATACGGTCCACATGATGAAGACCTGCTACTCAAATGATTGTAAGGGCTGTTGTCTGTGTTTTTGCAACTTTATCAAAATTAAAAAAAAATTCCTTTGGTTGAATGCAGCTAAAACTGATGCAAAACAGAGGCAACTGATGGAAAATTCAAGTGCTGCCAAATCAATGTAATTCCAATGCATGGGATCTACTTTTAATTGAAAAAATTGAAACGTCCACTATGTAAGGGAATGTACTTCTGTCATGCCACTGTCTTCGAGCTGAGCATGACCTGTAAAATACAAGCCTCATCTCTCTTCTACCAGATGTTGTCATTTGGTTTTGCATTCACACTGTCTGCTGGTCAGATGAGCCATAGTAACAAGCATACCCCTTCAAAAACAGTGCATGTATGTAAGTGTAAATGGTCCTGAAATTTCTTTGAGGAGTATAAGCTAAAAAAAAAAAGAAAAGGTGAACATGCATGCATACACATATACAAGCACATTCATGCATGCACACTACATATACACTGTGTTACTATACCTCCTTCCTCCCTGCTATTTATCTAAATTATCTAACCCCCCCCCCCCCCCCTTCTTCCCTGAAACAATCTTGAAAGCTTGCTTATTTTTTAATCCTCAGCACTGACAGAATACAAAAGTCCTGATTGTTGATCACACACGTTAACCCGGAAAATAAATGAACAAATAATTAGACACAGGTGAAAGGAAGTAAGACGATTAAAAATCCTCTTCCTGCACTATGTGCTACCTTCCTCACCACAAAAGAAATCAGATAATAAACAAATCAGATTAAAACCATAGCTCACCTATTTCTAGAAGCTCCACATCCTCCAAGAAAATGCGCTGGTACTGCCTCACCTCTTCTTCCTCATCATCATACCTGTAAAGATAGAAAAACAACGTCATCTTCATGTGTGTGTGTGCGTGCGTATGTTGGTGGGGGGGGTGGGGGGGGGGGGAACAAGAGAGAGAGAGAGACAGAGTGAGACAGAGGGAGGGGGGGAGAGAGACAGAGAGAGAGACAGAGACAGACAGACAGACAGAGAGAGAGAGAGAGAGAGAGTGGCAGAGAGAGTTGACAGACAGACAGACTGACAGAGACGGAGAAAGTTTCCAGCTAAACAAAATTAACAGGGCTACTTACAATAATTTCATACATCAATTTTTCCACACACCCCTCCCCAAACAATAATGGTACATACATCAAGTGTGCAGAGGTTAACAATGAAAAACATTTGAAATCAACTCCAACACAAACTTACCTTTCCCAAGCCAATGCCCACCTTCCTTCCTAAGTTCATATCCCATCCTCTGCATCAGTAAATTTCTTTTCCACTCCCCCACTTCCCACTCCCATGTATCCCTCCAAACCACCCCCCTCACTCTCCTTCTCCCCTCATCCTAAACTTATCTTTCATACACTCATGCATATGAAAAATAAACCTGCACACATTCATTCTTATTCCAGTCCTCACATGAGAGAGAGAGAGAGAGAGAGAGAGAGAGAGAGAGAGAGAGAGGGCCTGACAAGGAAAGGCAAAGTGGAGAGAGAGAGAGAGAGAGAGAGAGAGAGAGAGAGAAGATACAGATATTCAATTTACTTGAGTCACGGCCCCTTATGAAAGGAGTTTTTTGCACAAATTGTTTGAGAGAGAAAAAATCAAATGTTCAAGAATCTGCAACAGGTAACTGACAAACTAGACAGTAAACAGTATACTGCAATCAAAAACCTAACCGCATGCTATACCCTGAATCTTAAGTGCCTTGTACAAAATAAAAGGAAAACATTTTAAGATAGATTAATTTGTAGATGCCATAAGTATAAGAATCAAAATGAAAAAGGATGTCAACAATATTGGGTAAAATGATTCATGAGATCATTCGATGTGGGATGGCACAACACAATGTGATATTCTTTTCTTTGCCACTTTTGCATTCTGGAAAGGTAAGATCAAGTCTATTATGCTTCCTGCAACCATAACAATGAAAAAAAAAAGGAAATAGCTAATCTGAACTTTGTCTAAACATATTTTCAATGACTGTTCATTTTCATTGACAAAAATATTGGTACACAATGTGCAGATGTGAGTCGTCTATACAAAGCAAACAGGTCACTTCCTTGAATATGACATGACAATTCACGCCATCAACAATCAATGTCTATTAAAAAATGCCCAAAGAAATCCATTTAAGTTCAAATCACTCTCTTGTACCCAAACATAACCAAAACTAAATTCATGGAATTCAGTTCTCATGTTTGAAATCCTGTTTCTTTTTCCTCTTGCGTCAGAATCATATACAATATCATAAGCTTTCTTGGGCAATCTTCAAATTTTCCTTCATGTTGTTTTCAACTAATAATGTATACTAATAATGTGAACTTAAATGGATTTCTTTGGGCATTTTTGAGAGTAAGGAGCCGGAATAGCTCAGTTGGTAGAGCGCCGGACTCGTAATCCTGGGGTTGCGGGTTCGAACCTCTGCCGGGGCATTTTAGTACAGGTGGATTTTTCCCTCGGAGTTAACATTGGTTCTGACTGCATTTCCCATACAGTCTTTCGAATGAGACTATAAACCGAGGTTCCATGTGTGAACGCACGCATAACATCTTGCACACACGTAAAATCCCATCACCAACTTTCGGAAGAGTAGGCCAGTTTGGCCGTTGGTATGGATGACACGTTACACATAGCATGCACCCTGCGTGAGAAATGGAAAGAATGAAGGAAGTAAGGAAAATGAGTGAACAATATTGAATGATATTGACTGGATGACATGGGAAACGACTGAATGAAGCGCCAGCTGGCAGCTCTTCAGTCGGCACTACCCAGGTAGGCAGCCCGTTGTGTAAACGAGTGTTGATTGTAAAGCGCTTAGAGCTTGGTCTCTAGCCAAGAATAGGCGCTATATAAGTATTTATTATTATTATTATTATTACTATTATACAATTTGTTACAGAACTGAATATGCTGAGAGAGAGAGAGAGAGAGAGAGAGAGAGAGAGAGAGAGAGAGAGAGAGAGAGAGAGAGAGAGAGTGAGAGAGAGAGAGAGAGAGTGAGGACAAGACAGATCATTTGTTTACAAGGATAATAGATAAGCGCTGTTTTTTTTCTTTCTTTTTTCTTTCTTTTTCTAGATTTTGTTTTAACAAGTAGTCCTCCCCCATGCAGGGTTTACAATATAAAAAAAAATCCTTCCAGTCAAAGAGAAATATAGGTCATGCAAAGATAAAACGTATGTACAATGCCACTGAAAGCAAATATATGCAATGAGGAGAGAGGAGAGAGAGAGAGAGAGAAGAGAGAGAGAGAGGACAGACAGACAGACAGACAGACAGGCAGACATACAAAAAGCAAAGAGGAGGACAGGAAGGGGTGAGGTTGGTACCAGGTGGGGACTGGAGACAGAAAATGTTACAGGTAGCAAAGTCACCATGGGGAATGAATATGGAGCTTGTCAGGCATTACACTGTTGAAGCCAGTATGTTACTTAGTGGCAAAAAAAAAAAAAAGCCTGTGACATCACAGGTGTGACATCAAAACTATCTTATGCTAACAATGCCAACAAAAGCCTTAAATAAGATAAGATAAGATAATGTTGCTTATAGCCCAGCCGACCGCAAGGGGCCACATCAGGGCTGTCACCACGTTAAAATCAACTCACAAGTCAAAAGCCTTAAATGAAGTTGTTACCAAATGTATGTTGCATTGAATTTGGTCATGAAAAACCTGATATGTATCAAGTTGATTGCACTGAAAGCCTGTTACATCAAAGTTGGTCATCAGGTTGGTTATAATATGTTGGTTGTATTGAAAGCCTTGTATAACACATTTGCAATAAAAAGCTTTTTATATACCAAAGTTGTTGTCAAAACCAGAGATCAAAAGCCTGTAACATCAAAGTTGAAGCCTGTTATTTGAAAACTGGTTATCAAATTGTATGTTATACCAATTCCTGAAAACGTGTGGTATCAAGTTGGTTACCAACAATCTGTTACATCAAAATCTGTTCTATTTTAGTTGTTTGTATCGAATGCCTGTTATATCAAATAGTACCAGGAAACCAGGCATATAAAAGTGGTGCACCAAAAGTCTGTTGTATAAAAGTTTGTTCTACTCAAAGGCTGTAATATCACAGCAAATTGCGTTGAAATCCTGTTACATCAAAGCAGGTTCTATCAAAATGCTGATACATCAAAATAGGTTCCATTGGAAGGCTGCATAATCAAAACTGTCCCATCAGAAGGCTATTATACTGTAATCTTGAAAAATCTCATATATTCAAGCTGGTTTTATAGAAAACCTGTTATCTCAAATTGGTTATACTGAAAGCCTTTTGAATTAAAAGTTGTTCAGTTGAAAGCCTTTTTCAAAGTTGTACTGAAAGTCTGCAATACAAAAGGTTAGTTGTACAGAACTCTTCTTGCAACTCAGTGGCACAAACAGCCTGTTATATTAATATTAATTGTACCAAAAAGCTGTAACATCAAAATCAGACATACCAAAAGCCAAATTAAAGTCAGTCTACCAAAAAGCCTGACAAAGAAAGCGATATTTAGTTTCCATATAGATCAGAGAGAGAGAGAGAGAGAGAGAGAGAGAGAGAGAGAGAGAGAGAGAGAGAGAAGAAGTTGCCACCCATTTGCAGAATTGCCTTTGCTGGATTCCAATTCACCTGCACAGGTCATTGACCACTTCCAGACATCGCTGTCATCACATGCTGCGACAGAATCGTTCAGTGGGCTTGGCTGCCTTACCAGGTCACAACACAGGCCAACTTGTTGTAGTCCGCTGCTCACTGAGGTTGGCCTACTGCATGTTGGTAGCCTTTTTGCCTGCATGCCAGCCACCCTGTGTGTGCTTCAAACCCGTTAGTGTGACGCTATTAGAGGCAAACTGTAGCAAACATCCCGCCATATACAAGCCACCCTTTGTGTGCTTCAAACTTGATAGTGTGACACTCTTGGAGGCAAACAGACAGCCCTATGCAAGCCACCCTTTGGTGCTTACAACTTGATAGTGTGACACTCTTGGAGGCAAAAAGACAGCCCTATGCAAGCCACCCTTTGGTGCTTCAAACTTGATAGTGTGACACTCTTGGAGGCAAAAAGACAGCCCTATGCAAGCCACCCTTTGGTGCTTCAAACTTGATAGTGTGACACTCTTGGAGGCAAACAGACAGCCCTATGCAAGCCACCCTTTGTGTTCTTCAAACTTGATAGTGTGACACACTTGGAGGCAAAATGACAGCCCTATGCAAGCCACCCTTTGTGTTCTTCAAACTTGATAGTGTGACACACTTGGAGGCAAAAAGACAGCCCTATGCAAGCCACCCTTTGTGTTCTTCAAACTTGATAGTGTGACACTCTTGGAGGCAAACAGACACCCCTATGCAAGCCACCCTTTGTGTGCTTCAAACTTGATAGTGTGACACTCTTGGAGGCAAAAAGACAGCCCTATGCAAGCCACCCTTTGTGTTCTTCAAACTTGATAGTGTGACACTCTTGGAGGCAAACAGACAGCCCTATGCAAGCCACCCTTTGTGTTCTTCAAACTTGATAGTGTGACACTCTTGGAGGCAAAAAGACAGCCCTATGCAAGCCACCCTTTGTGTCTTCAAACTTGATAGTGTGACACTCTTGGAGGCAAAAAGACAGCCCTATGCAAGCCAGCCTTTGTGTGCTTCAAACTTGATAGTGTGACACTCTTGGAGGCAAACAGACAGCCCTATGCAAGCCACCTTGTGTGTACTTCAAACTTGACAGTGTGAGGCTATTGGAGGCAAACTGTGGCAAACTGACAGCCATAAACAAGCCACCCTGTGTGTGCTTCAAACTTCATAGTGTGACACTACTGGAGGCAAACTGACAGCCATAAACAAGCCACCCTGTGTGTGCTTCAAACTTCATAGTGTGACACTACTGGAGGCAAACTGACAGCCATAAACAAGCCACCCTGTGTGTGCTTCAACTTCATAGTGTGACACTACTGGAGGCAAACACAAGCCATAAACAAGCCACCCTGTGTGTGCTTCGAACTTCATAGTGTGACACTACTGGAGGCAAACAACAGCCATAAACAAGCCACCCTGTGTGTGCTTCGAACTTCAAGTGTGACACTACTGGAGGCAAACAAACAGCCATAAACAAGCCACCCTGTGTGTGCTTCGAACCTCACAGTGTGACACTATTGGAGGCAAACAAACAGCCATAAACAAGCCACCCTGTGTATGCTTTGAACGTCACAGTGTGACACTACTAGAGGCAAACCGTGGCAAACAAACAGATATATCCAAGCCACCCTTTGTGTGCTTCCAGCTTGACAGTGTGACACTACTGCAAGCAAACAGTGGCAAAACAGACAGCTAACCCATGAACTGAAGGCAAAGCGACAGCCAGTCAGATCCACAGGAAGTGGTGGCTGCCCTCAGTGTGCGCTACTGACCGCCAACTAGCGAAAGCAAAAAAAACACCTGATCTCTCCTCCCCCCCCCCCCCCGCCCCCCCTTGATGTATATGGTTTACCCTGTGCGTCCAGTCCTACCCTTGCAGTGAAAAGTGGATCTGTATCATTTCTGCCACTCCCCTCGACATCCAGCAGGTGACCAGCCTTTCGCTGCACTTACCATGCCACGTAAACAGAACGTTGACTGAGCAGCAAGATGACGTCCATCTCCTGGCGGTCTGGGTCTCCCACCCTGCCCACAGATCACCATCACCACGGTGACACACGACAGGTCATCCTTTCGCCACATGAGAAATGTGTGTGGATGCATGTATGAAAGGGTGTAAATGTACATGTTTTGAAATAATGTTTTGGTCTTGGTTTCTACCATACATGGGCACGGGCAGATGTGTAAGAGTGTGTGTGTGTGTGTGGAGTGTGTTGTGTGTGTGTGTGTGTGTGTGTGTGTGTGTGTGTGTGTGTGTGTGGTGCGTGCGCGCGCGCGCGCGCGTGCGTGTGTGTGTGTGTGTGTGTGTGTGTGGCGCGCGTGCCTGCACGTGCGTGCGTGTGCGTGCGTGCGTGCGCATGTGCGTGTGTGTATGTGTACATATATATGTGGGTGCAAGCGTGCGTGCGTGTCTGTGAGTGCGTGTGTGTCTGTGCATATCTGTGTGTGTGTGGTGTGTGTGTGTGTGTGTGTGTGTGTGTGTGTGTGTGTGTGTGTGTGTGTGTGCGTGCGCGCGCGCATACGTACATGTGTGCATGTGCTGCGTGCATGCATGAGTGCGTGTGTGTGTTGTGTGTGTGTGTGTGTGTGTGTGTGTGTGTGTGTGTGTGTGGTGTGTGCATGCACACGCACGCGCAAGCATGTGTGCTTGCATGCGTGCATGTGTGTGTGCGTGTGAGTGTGTGTGTGTGTGTGTGTGTGTGTGTGTGTGTGTGTGTGTGTGTGTGTGTGTGTGACAGCATATAGGGGTGTGTGTATGACAGTGTATATGTGTGTGTGTAAGTGTGTTTGACTGTGCGAGTGCTCTCATATGCATGTGAGTTGTAAGCTCATGTATTTACAACAGTTACATTTCACAGCTAATATTCATGTTTATATATCATGTTCTACAACAACTTTTTTTGTGTTATGGTTTAATACGTCATGAGGTAGGCAATCACATAACTTCCCCACCAAGTCATCAATCAAGTTTTTTTTTTCAGTTTTTTTTTTTTTTTTTGCGGGAGTTATTGCTGCTTATGTTCCTGAATCTGCACATTTCACACACCAAACATTTCATTCAATGACATATACATCAAATGTTCACGAGACAAAATTTCTGGGACAAATCGTAAAGCTGTTGTTTATCAGAAACACTATCCTCCCATTTGATGTCCACCCCCCTCCCCCGTTCCTTTCATCTTCCTTCCATCCCCAATCCATTTCTTCTCTTTTCCTATCCATCCATGACCCCCTTCCAATGTATGTTAAGAGTGCGGTTTTACTCTTCAATTACTGCTATCATCATAATAAAGAAAATCAACACACCATTACACAACCATTGCCCCGACGAACACGTGTGTGTGTTATGTGTTGAGATAAGAGAGCTAGTACCATATAAATCACCCCGTTCCCCCCCTCCCCCCCCCCGCCACCTCCTCCCCCTTTACTCTGTTGTCACTGTCTCTCTGAACAGATAACAGCGGGAGGCAGAACGGAGGTGGGGGGTGGGGGTAGGAACAATAAAAAGGAACACAAACACTTCTCTCCTCTTAACCTTTTTATCTCACTCGTACATCAACAGCTCCCCTTTCCTGCCTTCACTGTCAGGTTATGACCTACAACATTCACGCGCGCGCACCGCGCGCACAACACACCACACACACACACACACCGCACACACACACAACGCACACGCACACACACACGCACACCACACACACACACACACACACACACACGGCAGTCTGGTTCGCTTGCTTCTTGGACACATACATACACACTGACAAACACAGAATGAAGTACAAAGAGACACATATCTACACGGAGACACATAATTAGAGAAACAGACAGACAGAAGCGACAAGACACATGCACACACACACACAACAAAAAAACCGCACAGAGCATTATCAAAACACCTTGCAGATCTAAAGAAACACACAAAGACAATGTACACACACACACGCAGACACAAAGACAATGTACACACACACAAAGACAATGTGCACACACAACACACACACACACACACACACACACACACACACACACACACACACATACACACGTCATCATCTACTTACTGAGAGGCCTGAGGGAGAGAAGATAAACAAAAGACATAAAGTACACACAAATACACACACACAAAGACAATGTATAAACACACACACACACACACACACACACACACACACACACACACTCACTCCCCCCCCCCCCCCCCTCTACACACACACGTTGTATCACCAACTTCTAACTGAGGGGGCCTGAGAGAGGAGACGAGAGAAGACACACACACACACACACACACACACACACACACACACACACACACACACACACACACACACACACATCATATCACCACCATACTACTGACAGGCCATAGAGGGACATGACAAGCCAGCAAGACACCGATTTCCGGGTTTGGGCAGGACAGGCTACGTACACTATACTAGCTGTGGGGACAGCCGTCATGCTACGAACGCCTTCATCTATGTAAGCTGCTGAGCCCCACGCTGTACGCTAATTCAGGTCCGCATACTCAGGGGCATGTACAGCAGGTAGTCTGTCTGTCCAAACCAAACCACCGGGCCTATCCAATGGTGGCATTTTTTCGCCCCCCCCCCCCCCTCCCCTCGATCGTATGAGACCCGATGGAAACGACCACAGACCACACACAAGCTGAAGGCCACGCGCTTCACACATCGCGTCGTGTCAAGTAAATGCTCCAATTTCCGACCAGCATTACAGATATCTGATTCATCACCCCCACCCCTCCAACCTCCCCCCTCCTCCCTGTCCTCTTCCGGCACTTTACCAACTATCTCTCTCCCCCCCCCCCCCCCCCCTTAGAATCTTCACACTCCACCACGCAAATTCCAACAACATATAAGGGACGGCAAATTCCACCCCACCCCCCTTCACGCCCTCCTTCAACCCCCCAAAACCAACCAACCAACCAATAAAAAAACAAAAACACCAACAACAACGACAAACAAAAACAAACAAAAAACCCTTCTATCCCAAGCTCTCTCTCTCTCTCTCTCTCCCCCCCCCCCCCAAAAAAAAAAAAAAAAAAAAAAAATCCAACACACACACATCTTTCTCTCTCCCCTCCCCCACCCTCTCTCTCTCTCTCTTTAAAGCAAGCATTGCATTTGGGGGGGGGGGGGGGTGCCATCTCTCCCCCTTGCTAGCAGCAATTTAATGATTTTCTTAGGTCCCTGCCTCTAATGTCAGTGGTAGAGCACTGTGTTCACGGCGAAACGGTGCCAGCCGAATGTCACTGGCACCCCACTTGAAAACAAACCATGTTCGCTGCCCGTCTGTTGTCGTTCTGGTGGGTTCTGGGGGATACCAATTTACTGTTGGATCGTTCTCCTCCAAACAACCGTGTTGCTTTTGGTGGGTGAGGACATCGCACTTGAATGTCAGCTGAAGCCATGCTGGACATGTTCATGCCCCCCTCCCCCCACACCCACATGACAGACCATGTCTATGAACAATTTGGTCTTTACAGTTAAGGTTGAAAGGACGGCGTGAGCCCATTGCCGCACATACATTCCCGCTAAGCACACACACACACACACACACACACACACACACACACACACACACACACACACACACACACACACACACACACACACATACACACACACACACACACACACACACAACTGACTGACTGATTGAAACCAATTTATTGTCAGATTAACTCATGGTTGTACTGACCCCCCCGCACCCCCCCGCCTCCCCCCCCCCCCCCCCCACACAAACACACACACACGCACATACACGGCAAGGTAATGTTGCTTATAGCCCAGCCGACCGCAAAGGGCCATATATACACACCCACACACAGACACTTACACACACTCACCCACCCACCCACACACACACACACACACACACACACACACACACACACACACACACCACACATGTAAGTAAACGGAATTTTTAGACGAATACACACAGCGGACAGTGATATGATCATTTCCGGCATTGGGAAATGACAATTGCGTGTTCAAAATTATGTTGTTGTTGGCCGCTAATGCCATTGAAAGGTACCTACCCTGTGCACCGATTTTTTTTTTTTTACTTTCGTTTTAATGTAGTGTGCATCCTCAAACACAAAACAAACAGAAGTTGTAAGGCTGTTGACAGTTTGAAGGCTGTTGACAGTATGAACATTGTGAAACCTGCTGGGTAGCTGGTGGGACACGAATGCTGACAATGTCTTCCAGTGAGACAGATGACAGATGATTGTTTTGGGGGACAGAATATTCAGTTGGCAAACGCCGAGAAAAACAAAACAACAACAACAATTTGCACAAACGGGGAATAAGAACTATGAAATGATAATATATATTAATGTATCACACACCCTCTTGTAGCTCTTGTTATCGACTGATCGCCAGTCTCTCTCATCTCTCCTGTCTCTCTGTCCGCAGGCGTCTCTCTCTGTCTGTCTGTCTGTCTGTCGTCTGTGTGTCCTCAGTCACTTTGCTATCTCCATCGCAAGCATTTCACTCCCCGGCCCGCTGCTTTTCTGCAGGTGCAAAAAACGGCGTTGCGTGCGTGGTTGCGTGTGTGTGAGTGAGAGAGAGGGTGGGGTGGGGGTGGGAAGAAGGGAGAGAAAGAGTGAGGACAAATATCGAGTGCGTGCGCGCGCGCGCGCGCGCGCGTGTGTGTGTGTGTGTGTGTGTGTTATATGTGTATGCGTGCGTGTTTGGGAGAGAGAGAGAGAGAGAGAGAGAGAGAGAGAGAGAGAGAGAGAGAGAGAGAGAGAGAGAGAGTTGTGTAGCGTAAGAACTGGGATAATGCCAAGTCTTACAGCCTGTCTTTACGAGTGTCCCTGCAAAAGATTACAGATATCAACAGACTAAACACAAGGTGTATGTAAACACATCAATCAAAGAAATAGAATCATAGACGCCAATAACCCGAACAGCTTCATTGTTTAATATATTTCGCTGAAGTGAACAGAGTAGCTTTTTTTTTCCTGTTTGGATCGTACTTCTTCCTTTTCTTCTACAGGATAAAATACTACAAAATTACCCGAATAAGAGCCACGGGCGAACAATTGGCAGATGTTTCTTTCGCAAAGTATCAAACTTGGGGCATTCCAAGATAAATCAAAACTCATGTCCTATGATACTCATATTGCAACTGGCAATTCTTTTTTTGAAGTTCCACTTTGGGGCATTGCACGATGAAAATAAAACGCATCTACTTTGATACCGATGTCGCAACTGGTAGATGTCATTTTAGTCAGGTATTGAATATGGGGCATTCCATGATAAAATGAAACATCTCCTATGACTGTCGTGTTAAAACTGGTAGGTGTTCCGTTAACGACGTATCACGTTTGGGGTATTCCATGATACTGAAACACATCTATGATATTCATGTCACAAACTGTACATTTGTCTTGTCTAGATCATTTTGTTGTCTGTGACTGCAGCCTGTACTTTCAAAAAAGAATGTTGGTTAAACACATGCAGGTCATCAGCCGCCGTGGCGAAGTGGTTTGCGCCGTCTACTCCAGGCTGAGAGGTCGTTGGTTCGATTCCTGCCAGAACCATTTATTTGTGGGATTTTTCTGCCCCGACCGGCGCCCATCTGGAGTTGAGTTTGCTATGGGCTCAACTGGGACGACTGGGATTAGACAGTCGAGGTTCATCCGCTGAGTGGATGCATCTCTGAGAGTGTTGCTCAATTTTCGTACTTACACTTCAGAGGTCAGTAATTCTCAGGTCTAGTTGACGTCGTCATGAAAGTGAATGTAGAGCAGAACCCTGTCATGCAGTCTCAGACCAGAGTGGAAACCCGTGTCATCATCTTCATTAAGCAGCACAGAAAAAAATATCTCCAATTCTGTGTCCCTTCACGCCCTGGTTTCATTGTGACCTCGGTTTCGATTTCCTTTCCACGTCCTGATGAGGTTCTGTCGGGGTCACCGGTATCGGCAAATTATACAGACTGTCGTTGAACGGACGTACTGGCTCTACCGAAGGGACAGCTCACTCACCCTGGCTCCGCAACTATCTACGCTATTATTGTCGGAAGGAGGCCTGGCAGATAGTGTCCCGCGTCTGTCGGACTGGAACAGGCACCACTGAACACCACCGATGTGACTCGGCAGCAGTGCAGCGTCTCCTCCAGAGGGTTGCCTCACGAAGACTTGGACGCTGACTGCTCCCAGTGGACTGCCGGAACTGTGGCGGGACAAAAACCAGATTGTGGCCGTGGACGGGAGCCGGAATGAGCGACGTGGGTGCAACGCCACTACAGTAGAACAGAAGATGAGACAGAAAAAGGACCTTCATCTTTGACGTCAACAACAACCAAACGTGATCACCCTGAAAAGGAATAGGGAGGAGGTGTCCTTTTTAACAGTGGTACCACCAGAACAACAATACATTAAGATGGCGCTCAACCACTGATCTAATCTAACACCCTCAATAAACATTAGGAAAAAAAAACTGGGCAAAAGATTCATCTTTTTTCGAAAAAAAAAATCTGAAATCTCATTCAAATAAGTACTTTTTAACGCTCTTTTTAAAGAATCCTTCCAACGTTTAAACCGTGCATCGTCCCTCGGTTCGCATAATTATTTAACATACGAACGCAGATGTGAAAGAATCTCTTTAAGTGGGGCGAATAAAAAAACCAGCTGTAATTAAAAAACAACAACAACAAAAACAAACAAACAATGTTTGCTTCTCAAATGAACCAAAGACCTATAACTCTAAGCTGATGGTGCTTACGGTGTCTGCATTCATGCATATAAAAGAAATACACGTTAAAAAACGCCCGCACCATAACCCTCACTCTCCCCCACTATCCACCCCAAGGTGGGAGAGGGAGCGGGGTGGGCGAAGGGGCAGTAAAGAGCACATGCGCTGCAAATGCAAATTCAATGACAGCGTAATTTGGGGCCTGCTGGACTGCCTCTGATGCAGGCAGAGCAGAGCACCAACTGCACCCTGATGGAGCTGATTGTCGACCCCTGAGTGAGCGCCATCAGCAGCCCCGGCAAAGGCAGATCACCCTACCCACGTTATCTGACAACGACTCCCATAAAAGTGGTCTCCCCATCATCATGGTTAACCATAACAACCCTGGGGCTCATCAACCTCTCTCTCTCTCTCTCTCTCTCTCTTCTCTCTCTCTCACACACACACACACACACACACACACACACACCACACACACACACACACACACACACAGGAGTGTGTGTGTGTGTGTGTGTGTGTGTGTGTGTGTGTGTGTGTGTGTGTGTGTGTGTGTGTGCGTGAGAGAGAGCTTACGCATACACACACAGAGACACACCTACAGACAGACAGAGAGAGAGAGAGAGAGAGAGAGAGAGAGAGAGAGAGAGAGAGAGAGAGAGTGCGTGTGTGTTTGTGTGTGTGTAAGCGCGAGAAATAGAGAGAGAGAGAGAGAGAGGAGAGAGAGAGAGAGAGAGAGAGAGAAAGAGAGAGTGCGTAGTATGTGCGTGCATGTTTGTGTGCGTGCATGCGCGCGCGCTCGCGTTTGTGTGTGTGTGCACTGACAGATTTTTGAATGGCATGCTGTGCTTTTCTCTCTCTCTTGAAAACTGATTACAGAAAAACAAGGCAGAATAGCTGGCAGCGGAGCTCAGCCCGGTCTCTGCCCCCTCCCCCCCTCCTCCCCCATGAAATGAGTGACTATTTTTTCCCATGACGACAATCCTGGAAATACCCTCTGTGTTCGGCTGCACTACAATGGCACTGGCATTGAAACATATTTCAATGCACACTATACCCCCTACACCTCTCTCTCTCTCTCTCTCTCTCTCTCTCTCTCTCTCTCGTGCTCATTATGTATATTTTTCGAACTTATCTTGCATCCAAAGTCCAAGTGTTTTCAGATTCAGACTACTGAAGCCGTCTACAGGTACTGAAACTGTGTTCATGTTCATAAAGCACGATATGAGAGAAACAAGTGAAGAACAAATCTCCCGTCGTGTCCGACGGATGAGTAGGCAAGCTGGTCATCTGCTGATGTGGGTCCTCATGTATGAATGAAGACCAATTCCTGTGGTACAAGCTCATCTTAACATGTGACAGTCAGTGAATTTGGAGCAAAACATTCGGAATTATCAATTAAGTTGGATGGAGACTGTCCATACACGCCCTTTCTCAAAGGGCAAAGGCGTTTCATTGAATAAATCATTCGCATTCCTTCTCTCTGTGTGTCTCTGTCTGACTCTCTCCTTTTTTTTACCCCCTAATTCGTTTACTTATAGTGTGCATTTATTCTTGGTTCCCAATGCATTTCTTTTTTTGCCCAGGGGCTGGATGTTAAAAAAAGTATTATTTATGCTTGTCCCACTACCCTCTTTAAATCAAATTTCCTTCGTTCATTCGTTCGTTCTCCTGGATGTAGGGCGGTGGGAAGCGACAATTAAAGGACGCTGCGGAGGATTAGGGTCGCACCGACCTCATTTCTAGGTGTACCACGCCATTGCCGAGTCGTCTGTCATTCATGAAGGAGAAAGCCAGGTCGTGGGCAAGACAGACTTCAGGAAGTGAGGGCAGGAGCTCAGTCAGACGTGTCACCATTAATCACAGTGAACGTTCCATCAAGCTCAGGCTGCCCATATATATATATATGTGCACTTTCTGGACACAGGTGGCTTCCTAAGCCGTAGAAATGTTCACAGATGGGAACACCTTTGTCATGTTCTTTGATAGTTCATGTTTTTTGAAGTTTCGATGGCCCGAGTTGTTTTTTTTCTTAAACAGCTTTGATAGTACCGCGCGAACGCACAGAGATATTTATCTAAACCACCTTCTAGCGAATGGATATCATTCACAAGGAGTAGACGACGACGAGAAGGAGGAGGAGAAGAAGGAGGAGGAGGAGGAGGAGGAGGAAGTGGAGGAGGACTAGAAGAAGAAAAGGAAAAAGAAGAAACATCTATCTGACAACAGAATTTCGAGAATGTCTCTTTGGCCGTCTCTTGGTTTTATCTTTATGTGCTTACTTTTCAAGAAAAAAAGAGCCTCTATTTGTGAAAGCAACATGCACTTCGGGACATGACTGGATTTAGGAATCAGGGAGAGTCAGGGCCTACTTAAATAACAATCGGCAATGTTTTCGTTTGCATTTAGTTTTGTTTTATATCTGCATGAAGCAGTACAAACAAGTCCAGCCACCACCCATCCCCCTCCCCCCCCCTCCCGAAAAACACACACACACACACACACACACACACACACACACACACACACACACACACACACACACAAAATCCGAACGAACCAATAACACAAAACATCAATCATAATTAAAACAAAATGATACTCTACAGCTGACAGGTGAACAAGGCATGTATGTGTGTGCATGCGTGCGTGCGTGGGTGCATGCGTGCGTGCATGTGTGTGTGTGTGTGTGAGAGAGAGAGAGAGAGAGAGAGAGAGAGAGAGAGGAGAGAGAGAGAGGAAACTACTTGAAACCTTACTATGGGTAGCTTATATAGGCTGCAATACTTCACATGGGGAAACAAACGGCAAACTTTTGAACCCCCCCCCCCCCCCCCCACACACACACAAAGGGAGACAACAAGCGACAAGAGGAAGTTATAAACCCTTGGCTGGATCCTCATTTCCGCCTGTGGAGCGGCGACGCCATGCCTGGCTGACTCATCACTTAGACGGCCGTGTCACCAGGCAACTTCTGGGGTCTTGTCACTCACATTTGTCTCCCTTCTAAACCCCCCTCCATCTCCCCTCCATCTCTCCCCCCCCCCCCCCCCCCCCCCCCCTTATCCTATCCCCACTTCCCCATCTACACAACTTCACCACGACATTCGCCCTAGGTGTTTTTAAAAACCAGAAGCACGTTAGATTCCCCTTCGGTGAGACAAATACCACATTGTCTTTGTGTTGCGCTGTGAAGGTTAGAAACCGTCCCAATTGACGTGTTCTCTAAGGCTAGTCCAGGGGAGGCGGGGGGGGGGGGGGGGTAGTACTGGACTCCCCCTTCCTCCACCTCCCCTCGATCTCCGCCGACCCCCTCCCTCCTGGTCAAAGTCCGATCTCCCCACCCTTGCCTCCCTCCCTCCTGGTCAAAGTCCGAGATGAAAAGGGAAAGAAGGCGACATTATATGAGCGCATTCCCTCGGGGGGAAAAAGTCGTCCTAGAAGCCATCTGATCCCTCGCCTCTTCTCCGCTGAACATTTTTTTCGGCGAGTGTACTTCCTCCACTGGTAAATGCAACTGTTTTGCTGTTTCCTCAGCCCCAATCCATCCCGACTTATCATTTTTTAGGGGTGGGGTGGGGGGTGGAGTGGAGAGGTGGGGGAGGGACTGTAAATCTCTTAAAAGTTATTGAAACCTCCCTCTCCTTGAGAAGCCCCCCTTCCTTTCATCCTTCTTAATTTGAGTCATATTTGTGTCTTTCACTTACCCTCCACCCTACCCCCCCCCCCCAAAAAAAAAAAAAAAAAACAAAAAAAAAAATCATGTTTGCCCTGACTTCCTCCATAATCTTGTAAAAACGAGACGCAATACATTCAGAGAGAGTAAGAGAGACACAAATAGAGAGAGAGAGAGAGAGAGAGAGAGAGAGAGAGAGAGAGAGAGAGAGAGAGAGAGAAGAGTACTCGTATGGCTTTGCTTTAACTGACTGACCGACTGGCTGCTGATCGTTTCGTAACTTCAAACTGCAGAACTCGCAAAAGGAAACGTATGCTAGGATGATCAAGACACCCTCCCTCCCTTCCCCTCCGCATCTCCTAAAAAAAGAAAAGAAAAAAAAAAGAAAAAAAAAAGAGGAAAAACGACCAATGAGGTAAAAAAACAAACCAACCAACCCTAAAACCGTATTGGTTAAGGTATACAGATCTATAAATTGTGAAGAGAGACAGACAAGTTCGAGCTTTAGCTGTTATCACTCAACCGACCACACAGCCTTTTCAGAGCAGTGAAACACTGACAGAACAACACGTCGTATTCTCGACGGATCAAATCATCCAGAAAAATCATATCTTGAAAAAAAAAAAAGCGGGAACCTCGGGGGAGGAGGGGGGGGGGATCCTGTGGGGGTGGGGGGTGGGGAGGGAGGGGAATGGGAAGCAATTAATGACCTGGTACTGAATTATCAACATGGAACAAAACAGTAGGCTATGCTGTGCAGAAAGCACCAGGCATCTCCCACGATTTTTCATTCCCAAATGTACAAAAAAGGCCCCCCCCCCATCCCCCACCCCCCAAGAAAAAAAAAGTAACAAATTAAAGAGCCATTTGGGCAAACAGACACGACAGAATGGACAGCTGGTATCCTGCCTGGACAGTGTGTACAATGGTCACTACCTACTCCTCACACCACAAGAAAACCAAGCTGGCATGCATAAGTATATTGCTGCCAGACAAAAAAGAATGCTCTGCAAAGGCGCAAAACAGCAGACGCCAGTAATGAAAGAAAGACAAAAGACAGTTAAAGAGAGCCAGAGAAAACAGGAAGTTATTACCACAGCACTTCCAGAAGGCGGGAGAGCTGTCTGTATTGAAAAAGCCCCCGGCATCACCACGGGGACACTGAGACAGACACACAGGTATAGACACTGACATAACTTACATACACGCACCCAGGCTGACACTTACGTACACATGTATGTACAGCACAAACACACATGTACAGACACATGCATGCAAACGCACGCATGCGCATGCACGCATACACCCACACACGTGCTGCACGCGCTGATTCGCACATACATACACACGTAAAACTTGTTCCCATCATAACCCTCTCCCTATAAAACCCAAGGGAAAATATGCACAGGTGTATACCATGCAATGGGCAGAAGCAGAGCATGAAGTCAGAGAAAATGGAAATCAGGTGAAGTGTTTTTGCCGTTTATTGAAATGGGAGATCGCTGACGATACCTCTCCGCTATGCAGGTGCAGAAATGAATACCTGCACTAGGAGGGGGGGGGGGAGAAAAATAGACAGA
>CM065716.1:57227239-57247239 GCA_033310375.1 Conus canariensis | reverse complement strand
CAGTTAGAGCGTATGCCTTTCATGTTGCTCCTTGTGTCTCTGTGTTCGTTCGACCAAAGATAGTACGCCTTACGGAGGGCGTAGTACGCCTTACGGAGGGTATACTATCTTTGGTTCGACACCGTAAACTACGTCACAGACCTATCGGGTTATTTTGCATAGTTAACAAGTGGATGGTGCACCACTGACTGCGGTGAGGGTCGTGGCGTGAAGTATATGCTGTGTTCATCTTTCAGCTCTCACGGTGTCAGATGTGACGAATTGTACTTTCTGCAACTGTGACCACAGTCATTCAAAAACAAAAACAAAAAAAAACCCTCTCGAATTCAGCCATTTCATACTATGCACAGAGAGAGAAGAGAGAGAGAGAGAGAGAGAGAGGAGAAGAGAGAGAGAGAGAGAGAGAGAGATGGAAATGGGGCGAAGGAGTAGGTGAGGGAAAGAGAGAGCGAGCGAGCGAGCGAGCGAGAGAGGGAGAAATGAAAAGGGGGAATAGGAAGTAAGGGAGGGAGGGAGGGAGACAGAGAGAGACAGAGAGAGAAGAGAGAGAGAGAGAGAGAGAGAGAGAGAGAGAGAGAGAGAGAGAGAGAGAGAGAGAGAGAGAGAGAGTACATCCTTCTGCATAGGTAAGCAAATAACGTATTTTTGAGTCAAATGTCAGAGCATTTTCGAAGCTCGCCTTGTCATCCCGGTTTCTTGGCTACGAAGACCGGTAACGAACAGATAAAATGTCAAACGGCTGGCGGCGAATGGGGAAGGGTGGTCATTGGAGTGAGGGGACTGGGATCAGCTTCTGCACGTGTCAACAACAGCACCAGCTCCGTATGAAAGAGGATATTCTGACCCATCTACATGCAATAGGAGAGGGGACAGACGGGAAGAGACATCGTGATGCGGTGGACTCGCTGACATGTGTGTCAAACCAAGGCATATCCTGCTGGGTCGACCTGGAGATGTATTCATTTACTTTTTTTAATTTGCGGTTGTAATGGTGCTGGGTGTCTCATGTGAAGGCAGGAAAAGTAGATCATTTCTGATACGTCTGTAGCAAGGGTAGAAATACCCCCCACCCCCACCCCCCACACCAAAAAACAAAAACAAAACAAAAAAAAACAAACCAAAAAACAAACCTTGTTTGTCACGCAAGGCTTAAGTAGAAAGAAACTCGTGGAGAGCGTGGCAGCAGAGAGTCCTCAGAAGAGAAGCCCCCTTCAAGCAAGTGTTTCGGCCCTTATCTCCTGACACTCTAGGGGGTTGGGCCACACCCGGTTCATGACTCCGGATGTCCCTCTGCTGCCCCTTTTTTTCCCATCTTGGGACGAGCCATGGCTGGGATTCGAACCCATGACCCTCTGGACATGCTCATTTTCCACTTAATGACTCGCGCTTTAACCACTGAGCCACAGGGACACCTGATATTTGTAGGGAAATTAAGCCTTATGAAGTTCACTTTTGTTCCTCCTTGACCAGATCCAGCTTGAACACCTCTCTGCCGCTTCTGCCATTGCTTTCAGGGCTCTGGTTTTTTCCTTCCCTGCAACTGAGAGCTGTTTCATGAGGCTGTATGCAGACGTTCCTACAAACCCCCTAGCTCCAATTTCTGCAGTGAGGACTTTGACCTGATAGCCTTCTCTCCTCAGGCTGTTTGCCAGATCAGCATACTTTTCAGTCTTGTAGATTTGAGCTGCCTCCATTCTGTTCTCATATGGTACCGTGAGCTCGATCATGATCAGCTGCTTGGTTGACTTAGAGTGGACTACTATGTCTGGTCTCATGCCACTCTTGCTGATGATCTCTGGGTGACTCTTCCATTCTGGGAGGTCTGCAGTGCACTCCCAGTCATCTGCCCCGTCCAGCAGACTCTGCCTGCATGTTTCGAGTGGCACTGTTGTTCTTGGCCATGATTTGCTGCCTCCTGCCGTGAAGAATGTTGCGGGTGCTTTTGGAGTCCTGATTTTCCCTTTTGTGGTGTTGGTACTAGCCCAGACTACTTGTACAATTTCTTTGAGCACTTGGTTGTGCCTCCATGTGTACCTTCCTTGAGCCAGGGCTACTTTACATGAGCTTAGGACATGCTCCACTGTTTGTTTTTCATGGCAGAGGGGGCATGCAGGATCGTCTGTTTTCCCCCACTTCACCAGGTTTGCATTTGAGGGCAGAAGGTCATATGCAGATCTGAGAATGAAGCTGATCCTGAGAGGGGCCATGTGCCAAATGTCATTCCAAGTGAGACTTCTTTGGAGTGCATTCTCCCACGTTGTCCATTGCCCTTGCTGGCTCTGCTGGACTGCTCTTTGGAGTCTTTTTTGGTCTTCTTCTTTTCTCATCTCCTGAATCATCATGTCTCTTTTGGCTTTTCCTTTGGCCTTTGACCACCATTCAGTTTTGGTCACCCCCAGTCCCTGTCTGTTGGTCTGTGTGTGTCCTGTTATTTCTCTGATCTTGAGACTTTCTTTTGCAGAATCCATCGCCTCTTGAACTTTCCATTTTCTGCCTGTCTTCAGCTGGGGCTTAATTGCTTCTACCACCTTGTCTCCTGAGTCCTCCAGCATGCTTTGAAGTCTGATCTTCCCTGCTTTGTATTCCTCCAGGATGGATTTCAGTGGTAGTTTCAGCTTTGCTTGGCGACAGTACAGCGCTATGTCAGTCAGACAGGGTGGGACACCAAGCCATTTCCTTGTGAACTTGTTGATTTTGGCTTCCATTGCCTCCACTATGCTGGTGCAGATGTCGTATATCATCAGAGGCCATAGCAGCTTTGGTATCAGCATGAACTGCAGACACCAGACCTTGTATTTGCCAGGGAGCCCACACTGGTCAATGGTCTCCAAGCCTTCCTCCGCCATCTGCTTGGTTTCTTTTGCTCTTTGTGTGTCTTTCAGCGTATCATCATACCATCTTCCAAGGCTCTTGACTGGTTCTTCTGTGACTGTTGGAATGGCCTGGTTGGCAACACTGAAGACCACAGATCCGGCCACTTTTCCTTTCCTCAGTGAGAGACTCCGTGATTTCTTTGGCTTGAACTTCATTCTGGATGAGGCAACTATGTCGTCCAGCCTCTCCAGCACATGACGTGTCTCGTCTTCTCTGGTTGAAATCACTGTAGTGTCATCCATGAAGGCCTTGAGAGGAGGCATCTTGTATCCATCGCCAAGGTCTGTTTGTCTCGCGTTGTTTGTTGCTGCTTTCAAGATGAGTTCCATTGCCAGCACGAACAGTATTGGGGAAATTGCACAGCCCATTGCAATACCCACTTCCAAGTTGATCCAGTCTGTTGTGTACTCCTTGGTAGAGAACCGCATTGAGAAGCCATTGAAGTACTTCTTGAGCATGTCGCGGATGTTCTTTGGCACATGGTACATCTCAAGAGCCAACTGTATCATCTCATGGGGCACAGATCCATATGCGTTTGCCAGATCAAGCCACACTACGTCCAGGTCTCTCTTTTCTGTTTTTGCTTTTTGGATTGCGTCCCAGATCATTGTGGCGTGTTCTACACAGCCCGCCACGCCTGGGATGCCACCTTTCTGGACTGACACATCCAAGTACTTGTTTTCCATCAGGTACTTGGTCAGCCTTGCTGCCATGACAGAGAAGAAGATTTTCCCTTCGACGTTCAGTAGTGATATTGGCCTGAACTGGCTAATGTCACTTGAGTTTTGCTCTTTGGGGATGTACACACCATCTGCCGTCATCCACTGGCCGCTGATCTTCTGGTTTCTCCAAGCCGATCGCAGCAGCCTGTGGAGCCACTCCAGCACCTTGGGACATTTCTTGTAAAGCTGGTAAGGTATTCCGTTTGGCCCTGATGATGATTTGGCTCTGGCTTTGTCGACCACCTTCTTGATTTCCGCCAACGTTGGAGGCTTGCCATTGAACTGTTCCTCAGGGTTAGTTGGCCACACCAGACCTTGAATGTCGAGTGGTGCTTTGCTCTGTGGGTCAGAGTATGTTTTCCTCAGATGCTGCTCAAGAACTCCTTTGTCCACACTTAGGGTCCCAGATTTTGGCTGCTCAAACAGTGTTCTGGCAAACTGGAAGGGGTCTCTGAAGAAGCGCTCTTGTGTCTTCTTCTTTTTGCTCTTCCTCTTCCTCGCAGATTCCGCTTTGCTGAGGGCACTGTGTTTTTCTTTCAGGTCTTTCCACAGTTTTTCCAAGCCTTGTTTTTCAGCTGGCAGTGCGGTCTTCATTTGCATCTTGAGGTTTTTCTTTAGGACCCTGATCTTGTCCATCTTTTCTTGGCGTCTGGATTTCTTTGGAGGTGTTTTCTCTTTGGGTAGTTTTGCTCCATAGGCGTCTCTACATGTGGCATACCAATGTCCCCATATGTGGCTAGTTTGTGTTCCAGGGTGCTTTTCCCTATCAGTGCATCGAGTCTTTGGACGATTTTTGCATACAGTTTCTCCCAATCTTCAGTTTCGTTTGCTCGTGGCAGGTTGAGTTTCAGGCGCCTGGCATCGAGGGCCTGTGCAAATTCCTCATCCGAACCAACAGCGTGGATGTCCTTGGCACTGTGGTTTAAATCCTGGCCTTGGTCTTCCGACGTCTTATCTGCTGATGCAGTGCGCTGCTGCTCATTCAGATGAGTCTTCACACATCCCATCTTTGTTCTGTGGATCTTCATGCCACGGGTGGTAGCGAAACGCTTTCCACAGACACATGGATATTCCATTTGGTCCATGTTCATAGTCCGTTTGGGATTTGCAGTCATGATTGGTTGAGCACCGATGGATTCATCATTCTCTCCCCTTTCGGTGAATCCTGGGAGCATCTTTTCCTTTTATTTTTAGTAGCCACATGTTTAAGGCAAAGTGGGGAGCCAGCCCACAAAGCCCTGGTTCTGGTCTTTCCCAGTGTCCTCCGGTCTTTCCCGGACGTCCTCCGGCCTATTCCCGGAAGTCAATGGTTTACCCATGCATCAGTAGAAAGAAACTCGTGGAGAGCGTGGCAGCAGAGAGTCCTCAGAAGAGAAGCCCCCTTCAAGCAAGTGTTTCGGCCCTTATCTCCTGACACTCTAGGGGGGTTGGGCCACACCCGGTTCATGACTCCGGATGTCCCTCTGCTGCCCCTTTTTTTCCCATCTTGGGACGAGCCATGGCTGGGATTCGAACCCATGACCCTCTGGACATGCTCATTTTCCACTTTAAGTATTCATATTTCCAGAATAATATCTGGTCCACTAAACACACACACACACACACACACACACACACACACACACACACACACACACACACATACACAGCTGAGGGTGCAGAGGATTGCCTAACATATAGACAGACACAGACAGGAAGACAGACACAGACAGACAAACTTTACTTGCGCGCGACCTTTTTGTTTGTTTGTTTTTGCACAGTGGATGAATCCGAGTTCGAGATCGAACACCACTGACGTTCTACATACAAGCTGGCCTGCTTGCCGCTCATCATAGCATGCCGTTGCGTCGGTGGCGTCAGGGTAATGTCAGACGGATTCCTTACCTGCACGCTCCGGGGATGGGTACCCCCAGCGGCCATATCACCTGAGGTCACCTGAGGTGTGGATGTTCAGCCTGGATGTAAGTCACCAACTGGAATTTGACCTCGTGGCTGAGTGACACACTGACAGCCTTTTCTTTGAAGGACAATACCCTCCGCCCCCACTCCTGTCCCTCACTTCCTCTTTTTTTTTGTGGTGGTGGTGGTGGTTGGGGGGGGGGGGGGGAGAGCGGGTAGTTATGGTATCTTTTTTTCCTTTCCGATATGTTTAAAAAAAAAAAAAAAAAGATCAATGAAAATAAAGTAAAAGGAAAAAAACCCAACAGTTGGAATTTCAAACACATTACGTTTAAAATACACAAACCATTCACTTTCCCACTCCCCATTCCTCTTACAGATATATTTACTTTACCTAATCCTGACAAAGAGGCAAGGTAAAAGACTCCCATGCTAACGCTTGACAGTTCAAAAGGCTTGAATCCTCTTAGACCCGTAGAAATAGGTATGCTCCTTTGAACCTGACGACTTCGGCATATACTTCAAAGGGCCAACAATACACCAAACATTCGTATAACGAACTGGTTCACAATGACTTCAACACAGGGTTTGATTTGGGAGTAGCTCTTATCTTAGTACGCCGGTAAAGAATGGACACATTGCATTAAGTTAGTATTTGAACAATAAGCAATACGTGACGAACATGTTCGTGAGAATAAACTAGCTAACTGAACTGAAATTTTGCAGTTTACCTTTACGATCCCACAGTGTGAATTCTGACCATGCCCCTGTTGCATGCTGCATTACAGCTTCATGTGCCATGACAATCTCTCAAACTGTGAGGCAGATAGCATTTTCCACACGGCATACCAGCGTCAGTGTTTTGACAATTATACCCGTTGGGAAGGTTCGAACGAGAGACCTGTGAACTTTCTGTTCAGTGGGCCGATCAGACAGCCATGCTCATTCAGACAGCCATGCTCATTCAGGCTGCCCTGTGGCTAACTTGTGACGAGGATGTAACGTGTCCGCAAACAGTTCTCATAATTCATTGGGTTGTGGTTGAATAGTACCAGCTTAGAAGCCAAGCGCGCTCTCATTTCTTTTTCACATCTAGTCATTCTTTGATATCATCATAATTGCATTGATGGCATATTTTGTGGTTTCGATTTATTTTTATGTAGCAGCGTCATGACGTCGGGCATTGACGGCATTCGGTGCATTCTTCCAGCCTCAGGTAGTGATTAAGGAAAAGAAAAACAAACAAAAGAAAAAAAAAAAAAAAAAAAAAAAAAAAAAACTTCCGACTATCCATAATCAGTTGTAGCTTGGATTAAAACTACTAATTGAATTAGTTATTTTATTTCATAAATAAGGAGAAATACTTTTCGTCCTCTTACGATGACCTAGCAACTAGATTGTGTCTTGACGATTGTCAAATATATATTACGTAATCGATTATAACTGACGTCCCCTGAATTCAGCTGAGACAATATCTGTTTAGGGCAGACAGCGTATACATTCTGCTGTGTTAAAACACATTTATACCATTCTTATTTCAGTATAAAGAAGAAAGTAAAAAAGAAAAGAAGATGATTATAAAGAGCGCCAAAAAGAAGACCATTTACTGTGTTTACGCTTCATTATTTTGGATTTTCGTCTGTTTAAAGGCCCTGGCGGGGAGAGATCTTTTTTTCTTTCTTCCATTTCGTCATCTGCGTATCCATTACCATCACATTTCGACCGTCTTTACGAGACATCGCTGTAACCCGTCTCTGAGTGGAAGATCTTCGGTTCCAGACGTGCTGTTATCCATGAGAACTAGTGATGAATGAACTGCAGACTAGCTATTTTCCATGAAAAGACTCGCACAGATAAGTGCTAACGTATATTTGTTCGTCAGTCGTACATTTGTCTAAATCCGTCGCATCTACTGTCTTCTGTCTATCCTACCACTATGTGTCATCATCATCATCTTGTCGCATATTCGGTGTGAAAAAAAAATGTGTTTAAAGCGTTGGTTAGATTTTTTTGCGTGTAAAAACCACCTTTGTGTGTCTGCACGAGATAGATTCTGTTACCATCTGTCTCTCTTGCGCTAAAATTTTCTCCATCTAGTGGCAAACGCATTCATAAAACAATAAAACGTTTTAGAGGAAGAGGAAAAAGATGAAGAAGAAGAAGATGAAGTAGAAGACGAAGGTGAAGAGGGAGAAGGAACAGGAGGAGGAGAGGAAGAGGAAGAAAAAGAAGACGATGTCGATGACGAAGAAGAAAACCAAGATATATGCAACGTATATAACCGCTCGCGCGCGCGCGCGCGCGCACACACACACACACACACACAAAGTGTTCATGAAATTAATTACTGTGCTGTCACCATTTAAATCACTGTTTTCACGAAGAAAACTGCTGTGTTCACAATATAATTGGCTATTTTAATGGAAAAACGAATTTCACTGAAATAAGAGTTTCTCTAACGAAATTACCGTTTTTATGAAGTAAATTGATGTTCTCATGATATCAATTTTTTCCCACGAAAAATGATGAATGTTTTTATCAAGAAAACTGCAGTTCACACGCAGAAATTCGTTGTTCTCATAAAGACAATTTCTGTATTTACGAATGAAATTAGTGTTATCAAGATTTTTTGTCTTAAAAACTGAATTCACAAAGCAAATGTCTCTTCTAAAACGGAGGGGGGGGGGGGGGGGGGGGGGGGGGGGGGGGGGGGGGGGGGATGACTAGTCATGAAAAAATTAGTTTTTATGTACAAAGTTACTGTTCTTGGAGGGGGGGGGGGGACTACGTGCAAGAAGAACTGTCTATTGTCACAAAGAAATCGCTGTTTCCACGTGCAAGTTATGTTCTTGACGGAGTTTTAAAAAGATTATTTACAGGGGGGAAAAAAGACAGCTTTCACGAGAAATTCACTGTCTTCAAGCGCAAAAAAAACAACTCTTCTTGGTGAAGAAAATGACTGCAGAATAAAAAGTCTTGACATGAATCACTGGTTTCACGTGCAAAATTACGGTTCTTGACGAAGAAAAATTACCTTGCTGAAAGAATTAGCTGCTGTCACAAGGACGATCGCTGTTTTCACGTGCAAAATTACTCTTCTTGACGCAGAAATGACTGTTTGCAGGAAGATGTGCTTATTGTCACGAGGAAAATCACTGCTTTCCCATACAAAATTACTTTTCCTGGTGGAAGAAAATCAATTCTTCCAGGAAGACGTGACTGCAATCACTAAGAAAATCACTATCTTCACGTAAAACATCACTGTTCTTAATGAAGAAAACTACTGCAGGAAGAAACGACCGTTGTTGTGGAGAAAATTACTGTTTCCACGAACAAAATTACCGTCCTTGACGAAGACAGTGACTGTTTGATGGGGAAAAAAAGTGACTGCTGTCTAGAAGAAAAAGACTGTTTTCAAGAAGGAACCAGTCGTCACAGGCTTTTGAAGCTAGCAAGGTTCCATTATAGCGGGCTGGACATTCACTTTGTCCTGACTGCGTCCTGCTTCCTCTGTGGGAACGATGGCAGTGCACTACGGGAAGAGAGAATCAGCAGGAAATACACCGGTGAGAAACGATTGACCTGATGAAAGGGTAAGAAGACAGACAGACTGAACGGTCGACTTGAATTATCGTTATTTAAAGCAGGAAAGCAGACTTAAAATGAAACGGCAAATAAACTAGCGAGCATACGAGAACACACACACACACACACACACACACACACACACACACACACACACACACACACACACATTAGCAATATCGACCTCTTCTCCTCTCCCTCTTTTCACACACACACACACACACACACACACACACACACACACACACACACCACATACACACACACACACACACACACACACACACACACACACACACACACCGTATCCAGACCTTTTCCACTCACGCAAGCAAATCATCTCGGATATCTAAACTCACGTTACGCACAGATTAATCTCGGTCAGTGCCATGTTGACGTCAAACTCTTGTTACGCACCGACAAATCTAGGTCAGTGATGGCGTTGAGAGAGAGAGAGAGAGAGAGAGAGAGAGAGAGAGAGAGCATGTGCATCTGATTACCATGTCAGTCAAGGGCTGTGTATCCATTACGCTTTGGGGACACTGTATCGCCATGCCCTTGCCACAGTGAACAAAGACAGTGCAATTCCACCCTGTCGAACCTTCGACCCGCCCCCACGTGCTACTCTGGAATTTCATGTTCTGAAGTGTGTATTACTGTCAGTGACTTAAAAAGTATGTTCAACATTCGTTTCATAAGTCAAAACAGCAAACAAGAGTAAATGAATACGTTACGATCAAGTATTTACTTTGTCGAACGAACTGGAAGGCTACAAGATGCGTTGATTTGGAGAGCATAGGTATTGCCTGTATACATGATACCTTTTTTCTCTCAAATCCATCTTCATGTTTACGTTGTTTCAGCCAAACCAACCGCGGAACCCATATCAAGCTTTAAAAAAAAAAAAACACAGCTTATGCGCAGGCCAGGTGCTACGGTCAAGATCCAGAAATAGACTCAATTTCTAAAATTAAAACGAGCAATCTAAAAGCAGTAGCTCATGATCCCATATATGCAGCTATCAAATCTTATTAAAAAAAATGTTTACTCTTAAAAAAACAAAACACTGAAAAATCACAGCTGGGAGACCAATTCAAAACAATATCTTCATGGACTCTGCTGCCAAATTTATCTTGTGTCATACACAACCCAGCACTCAGTAAGTTGTCGGACGCGGAGTGTTTCATCCGACGGTTACATACCATGCCCCTTCCCCACCTCAACCCCCCACCCCCAACCCCTTGACCGTTTCAAAGGTAGAAATGGGTCGTAATGTGTGACATAATTCACTGGCAACAATTTTGTCAAATCCAGTCAATGCCGCGAACAGTTAATGGTAGATTCGAGCTCGGCTGGTTTGCAAATGTCAGCATTCTTAAAGACAGTGACGATAGGTCAAAGGAGGGGAAAATAGCTCTTGAGCTTTAACGTCCAGATCCACCAGCGGTTAAATGGCAGACGGGAAACAGCATCCCAGGCCGGTGGATCAACGGAGGAGGGAACACGATCATGCTGAAGAATAAAGTGGACAGTGATTCGAACGACTACACGTGAAACGCCTGACACAGCATATTCATGTAGGTCGACTAGATGTGAACAGCTCTTAAACACTCACATCCCCAAGGATGGAGAGAGAGAGAGGAAAGGAAGGGGGGGGGGGGAGAGAGAGAGAGAGAGAGAGAGAGAGAGAGAGAGAGAGAGAGAGACAGAGAGAGAGCTGACAGACAAAGAGACAGACAGAGAGACACACACACATACACACAGAGACAGAGAGAGAGAGAGTGACAGAGAGAGAGAGAGAAGACAGAGAGAGAGAGAGACAGAGACAGAGAATGAATGAATGATAGAGAGAGAGAGAGAGAGAGCGATTAAGAGAGAGACAGAGACAGAGAGGGAGAGAGAGAGAGAGAGAGAGAGAGAGAGAGTGAGAGAGACAGACAGAGAGAGGAGGGAGAGATGCAGTGACATATGGGGCTAGGAAAAGCAGAGACATTGACAGATGGCCACGTTTGTGCCAGTGTTACCCCCTCTTACGGCGTACAACACAAAGGAGAGCAGATGATGTGCCTTAAGACGTGCATGATGCAGGGAACATTTGTCTTTCGTGCTTATTAGCACGACCAGCCACTTTATTTCTGTCCTCTAGCCCACTCACATGAGGTGGGGTGAGAGTGAGAGAAGGAAATTACGCGGGGATGACTTTTCCTCGTTACTCGTGCGTCACTGTGCCACAGAGAGAGAGAGAGAGAGAAGAGAGAGAGAGAGAGAGAGAGAGAGAGAGAGAGACAGAGAGAGACAGAGACAGAGAGAGACAGAGACACAGAGAGACAGAGACACAGGATAGAAAGAGACGGGCAAACAGACAAAGAGAGAGAGAGAGAGAGAGAGAGAGAGAGAGTGACAGACAGACAGACAGACAGACAAACAGAGATAGATTGACAGAGATAAACAGAGAGAGAGAGAGAGAGAGAGAGAGAGAGAGAGAGAGAGAGAGAGAGAGAGAGAGAATCTTGTGGAAAAAGCACGCACCCGCATCACAGCTCCATCGCATCCACACACACACACACACACACACATATATATGTGTCTCTCATATAAGCACACACATATGCACACAAACATACTCAAACACACTCGCATACACACACACGAGCACACGCACATGCACACATACGTGTGCGTGCACAAGCATAAGCACATACGCTGTTTCTTTCCCCATCTCTCTCTTTCGGCACGATTTTTTCTTTTTCTTTTTTTTTTTCCGTCTAATATCACGTTTAGTGGAAAGACGTTAAATGAATCACACACACACACACACACACACACACACACACACACACACACACACACACACACACCAAACAAAACGAGACCCTTTCAAAAACACGGCCGAGACCGCGTCTGAAGACAGGACGTTGGGAACAACAACAACCTACCTGCTGGACAGAAAGGGTAGAACAGCAGTTCACCACCTTCAGACTGAGATCAGGACCACGTTGCCAGCCTCTGACACAACTCTTCACACCGAGGATCTCTCACACGGACGAGTGCCCTTGTGGCACTGATCCACAGGCATCACTCTTCAACCCTGTCCCACCTTCGGCACCCTACGACAGGAAACGTGGCCCAGTGCAGTGGACCCTGAGGGAGAAGCTTGGGGCGGGGGTGGGGGGGGGGGGGGGGGGGGGGAGGGGGGAGTAGGGGGGAGGGAGGGGGGGGGGGGGGGCTCTGGCCATGCAACTGAGGCAGACAGGAGACTTCTCTGCCCATTTAGCACGGACGGAAACACAAGAAGAAGAAGAAGAAGAAGAAGAAGAAAAACGGACTGAAACTTTGCTTTAAAACAAATAGTGACTGAATCGTAAAGTGGGAAAAGAAAAGGCAGCAGGGGGAAAAAGAAAAAAAACAAAGAAAAAAAGAAGAAAAAAGGAACATGATGATAGGAAAGCGGGCAACAATTCATAGAAAATGAGACACAAAATTTAAAAAAAAGCACAGCAAAGGGACAGAAATGCATGGGAAATTAAAACAAAAAGAATGGCAAAAAAAAAAAAAAGCACATGAAGGGCAAAGCAGACTAAAATATATAGGGAAAGAAACAAAAAATGCAGGGTAACGGGGACAAAATTGCATGGGAAAAAAAGACAACTCTATCAAATGCGACAAAAATGCAGAAGAAAACGAAACAAACATGTTGGCAAAAATGGACAAACAACACGGGAAAAGGCCAAATATTTGAGGGACAAAGCGCAGGGGAAAAAAGAATATACGACATGGAAAAGGACAAAGCACAAGCAACCCCCCCCCCCCCCCCCCCCCCCCCCCCCCCCCCCCCCCCCCCCCCCCGAAATATATATATATATATGTAAGACAGAGAAAAGGAGACACAATTTTCGTAAAAACGGACAAAAGCCCAAATAAGGTGTTTGTGTGTGTGTATGTTGTGGTGTGTGGGGGGGGGGGGGGGGGGGGGGAAGGGGGAGGGGGGGGGAAGGGGAGGGGCAAAAGATTGTGAAAAAGGGACCAAACCCCCCCCCCAAAAAAAAAAAACAACAAAAAACAAACAAACAAACAAACAAACAAACAAAAAACAAACAGGAAAACAGATACAAAAAGCAAGCGAAAACGGAACAAAAAGGCAAGCGAAATTGGGACCCAAAGGCAACATGACTTGAAAGAAAAATAGCAGGACAAAATGGCGCAGGAAAAGGGACCAATAGCAGGGGTAAATAATGGGACCAACACGCAAGGAAGAGATGGTAGAGAGTCCGGGATGCAAGCAATAAATGTGTAAAAAAACGCACAGGGGTAGATCGGCGAATGGGGAGGGGGAGGAGGGGTAGGAAGGATGGGAGTGAGAAAGGGGGTAGATGTGTGTGTGTGTGTGGGGGGGGGGGGGGGGGGGTAGGGTGCAGAAGGGCAGATTCACTGGCTGGTTGACAATAGTTCAGAAAGGAATCACACTTCTCCCTCCCTCTCTCTCTCTCTCTCCTCTCTCTCTCTCTCTCTCTCTTACGCTTTCAAGAAAATTACTGTGGCCTATTTTGTTAAAGATGGAATTAAAGGTAAAATTTACAGATGTATTAAAAGTATGTATGAGGTTGTTAAAGCTCGAGTTCGTTGTGGTACACAGTACACAGGTTATATCAATTGTACGAACGGTGTGAAACAAGGCGATATTTGTAGTCCTCTTCTGTTTTGTTTATTTATTGACGAACTTGCGCTTGAAATTATGAATAATGGTAGACATGGTGTTAGTCTCAATATGGATATGATTGAATTGTTTATTCTTTTGTTTGCTGATGGCATTATACTATTGTCAGAAACTGTGGCTGGGTTGCAGACGCAACTAAATGATCTTCATAAAGCTGCATGCCAGTTACAACTTAAAGTTAATTTAGAAAAATCTAGCATTATTGTTTTTAGAAAAGGGGGATACCTAGCAAGCACAGAGAGATGGTTTTACGGCAATGTTAAGATGAATGTAGTGAATTCATATCGATACCTAGGTATCTTGTTTTCAACAAGATTGAGTTTTAAGCCTGCATGCCAAGATTTAGCGAACAAAGGGAAACGAGCTGCTATTCGCATTATTTGTAAGTTGAATCAGTTGAATAATAACTCTGTGAAATTATTCTTGAAGCTTTTCGATTCACAGATTCAATCTATGCTTCTATATGGTGCTGAGATTTGGGGTTTAGAAGATGCTTCATCAGTGACAGAAAGTGTTCATTTGTTTGTGTTAAAGAAGTATTTAGGGGTTGGTATCAAAACACCGAATGATCTTGTATATGGTGAATTAAATCGATTCCCCCTGTTTATTAATTCTACTGTCTCTTGCATTAGATACTGGTTGAAATTAACCCGAATGGAGGAGCATAGCCTGCCATTCAAAGCATATAAAATGTTGTTAAATTTGTCAAATAGAGGAAAAGTCAATTGGGCTTCGAAAGTTCGGAATGTTTTGAATAGTAATGGCTTCTGTTATGTATGGGAAAATCAAGGTGCAGGATGTATAAATTCTTTTATAAGAGAGTTCAAGCAAAGATTAATCGATTGCAGGTGGCAAAGCTGGAATTGTCATATGGATGACAGTGACAGATTTATAAACTATAGAAAATTCAAGATGTCTCATGATCTGGAGACATACTTACTTTTGGATTTGGACAGATTTATACGATACACACTAACAAGATTTAGATTTGGGATTTCTAATTTATTAGTGCACAGTTCAAGATACAACAGGGATAGCGAACGTGTCATGAAATGCCCATTGTGTAGATCTGCCACAGATGATGAAATTCACTTTGTTTTTTGTTGCCCTGCTTTCGATGATTTAAGACACAGTTTAATACATCCAAAATATCATAATAATCCTAGTGATTTCAGATTAACATTACTTTTAGCATCACGAAAGACAAAAGTCGTTAAAAATCTTGCTGTATATCTTTACAAAGCCTTTAAGAGAAGGGAAATAGCTATATCTTGATTTATCAAATTTGTTGTTGTATGAATGTGAATTTGTTGATTGAGTCTATAAATGTGCGAATGTAATGATTTTCTTTATTGAAATTCCATTATTTTCCTTTGTAAGTTGGAAACTGGTTTTCAGTCGTGCATTTGACCTAGTTCTCATGCTTATAATGGGATGATAGTGTCATTCATATTTGTATCATATATTCATTGTTATTGTTCACACCCCTTCAAATGGGGCTTTGGCCTTTTTGAATAAAATTCTGTTCTGTTCTGTTCTGTTCTCTCTTACGCTTCTTAAGAATCGAACGCTCGACCATAAGTATGATGCCAAGTCCGACATAAAATCCAACCCTCTGAGCCACCAACGACGTCTCACAGTGGAGCTTACTCCGAGGTTGCCAGAAGGTCAAATGTCCCATTATATGAATGCCGAACAAGATGTATGTCACTCCCCGTTCCATCCCAGCCCCTCACCCCCCCCCCCCCCTCTCCCGAACCCACTCCTATCCTCCTATCCCATCCGCTCATCCTCCTCCTCTCTGTCTCCGCCTATGGTGATGACCACACCGCGATGGTCGTCAGACGATCTTCCACAAAACACTCACCAGAGGTTTCCGGGGGCGGTGTGTGTGTGTGTGTGTGTGTGTGTGTGTGTGTGTGTGTGTGTGTGTGTGTGTGTGTGTGTGTGTGTGTGTTTTGCCTCCACCACTGAGAGGATTAGTATCACCTATCTACCGACCGAGAAAATTAATATCGCCTTTCCACTGAGACGATGTGTCCAATGTCTTTACCTGTATTTAATTAGGTAGAAGATGGCAAGCGAGCGCGCGCGCGCGCGCACGAGAGAGAGAGAGAGAGAGAGAGAGAGAGAGAGAGAGAGAGAGAGAGGAGAGAGAGAGAGAGAGAGAGAGAAGGTGAGACGTTCGGGGGGAGGTGCGGGGAGGGGGTGTGTTGTTGTTGACAGGTGTGTACCTGCAATGCAGAAATTGCACAGAATCCAGGACCATGGTTCGCGTGAAAAGAACTCTATTCCAGGTGTGACATCGGCACCAGCGCACTGATCTAGCGGATTCCATTGTGACAGCCGGGTGACCGCGTTTCACCCAGTCGCATTTCGCCGAATCACGATTCATCCAGTCATGTTTCGCCCAATCACAATACGTCTGAATTTCAGTACATCCATCATGTTTCGCCCCAAATCAGGGAGAATCAATTTGTTTAAAACCACTGGTTGCATTTCACACACAGACACAGACACACACAAATATACACACAGACACACATACATACAGACAGACAGACACACACACACACACACACACACACACACACACACACACTGGAATGGTAACACAGAGACAAAGTGGTTTAATGAACACCATTCAGTTAAGTGCCTACCCCGACAAATATATTAGCGTATAAAGAAGACGGAGACATGAAACCTCTATAGAAGCTGATCTATGACTGACCCTCTTTTCCGTTTAAAAACCCACCTGAACTCCGTAACAAACGAAACAAAATGTCGCTGGATGTCAGAAAAGAAATCTTTTCTTATATTCAATCTTTTTTTCTTCCCTTCTTCTTCTCTTTCTCTCAGCTTTCTGGTCCGTGCAGCACCGACTGTACTGGGTGAACGGTGAGCTAGTATTTGGGCGAAACGTTACACTTGAGATTTTCAGAGCTCCGGGAAGGGAACACTTGCGGCTGCGCGCAAGAACATAGGATTGGGCGAAACGACGTGACTGGGCGAAACGACGTGACTGGGCGAAACGTGATTGGGCGAAACGTGATTTGGACGATCGTCATTGGGCGCAGCGTGATAAGGCGAAACGTGATTAGGCAAAACGTGAATGGGCGAAACGTAATTAGGCGAAACGTGACCGGGCGAAACGTGGTTTGGATGAAACATGATTGGGCGAAGCAAGGCGTATCCGTGACAGCACGGAGTCATCTCAGTTCGCACTCTTTTCTTTTCTTTCTTTTTTGTTGTTGTAATGCTGCCCTTTCACGCCGTGTCAATTCGCCCAGCCGATGTTTGGGTGCTCTTTCGCCCTGAATTAAGCATCCCCAATTCTGGACACAATCCCGGGTTGCTGTTTTGTGCAGGCTGTGAAGGCGCGCGCTAACATCGATGTCTTTTTACCTATCGAAATGGATCGTCCTTCAGAATTTCTCCTGGGTCAATTCCTTTGTTGTTGTGTGTTCTTTGACGTGTGCCAAGTGCATGCTGCACGCGGGACCTCGGTTTTCGTCCCACAGACCAGCACTGAGATCATCATGTGGCGAAGCCTCTCTGTCTCTGTCTGTCTGTCTGTCTGTCTGTCTCTCTCTCTCTGTGCTTCCCCCTCCTGTCTCGCTCTCTTTCTGATTTTGTGTGTGTGTGTGTGTGTGTGTGTGTGTGTGTGTGTGTGTGTGTGTGTGTGTGTGTGTGTGTGTGTGTGTTTTGTCCCAAGGGTTGGGTGGAAAAAAGCACTTCTAATTTGCTTATCTCATTCTCCTGGTAAAATAACATTTTGTTCGTTCGTTCGTTCGTCCTCTCTCTCTGCCTGTCTGTCTACCTGCCTCTCCGCAGACCAGCATTCAGATCATCAGGTGGCGAAGACCCCCTCTCTCTCTATCTTCCCCCCCTCTCTCTCTCTGCTTGCCTGCCTGCCTGCCTGCCTGCCTGCCTGCCTGTCTGTCTCTCTTGTGTAAGCTTTGAATCGAGGGCCCGGTGTTCTTTGGCTTCTTAGCAAAGGCAACATTCACGAGGTTACTTTTTTTTAAACCACAAAGTTTTAATTGTAAAGAATATTCTTCTTAAAATGTCGATTTCTTATAAATGTTTAAACCGGTTGAAATTTTACCACTCAAATCTTAATTGTAGGAAAAGAATAATGAAACAAAGCCAGTCAATCTCTTTGGCATCTACATCGGTTACAGTAAATTTGAAATTATGAAAGTGAAAATGAAAATGTGGTTGCAGATACTGTGTTTCCAACGATAGTGTAAAAACTCTGCCCCCCCCCCCCCCCTCCCCCGGCCCTGAGTGAACAGGTAGTGTTTTATTTCTTTCAAAATTGTCGATAATAGACATGTGACTGTCGCTTAAAGTGTCGTCTTGCTGTCACGATTGGTTGCTAAATCTGACGACACTTTTACTTGTTTAGATGGCAGCCAACGCACGACTGAAATTATCAGGTAGGTGTATCTTTGAATAACACAGTAAACGAAAATTAAGACAACAGAAGGGACAACCGATTAGATTCTTGAGGGAAGGAACACTACTTGTCAAGGTTTGCCATCTTTACTCAAAAATGATACTCTCTCTCTCTCACACACACAAACACACACACACACACACACACACACACACACACACACACACACACACACACACACACAGGGAGGGGGGGGAGAGAGAGAGAGAGAGAGGGGGGGGGAGGGAAGAGAGGGAGAGAGGGAGAGAGAGTCACTCAACCAGTTGACATCTGACAGACGTAAACAGAAACGACAAATAAAAAAATGAGATTTAGATCATACTTTGACAGCTTACGAATTCAAGCTGGGTATACCCGGTGAGACAGGAGAAGGAATGTTGTTTTCAGCTCCGGGTACACAAACAGATGTATTGCATTTCGCTGCTGGTACCAGGTTTCTGACATGTGGGAGGGCCCCGGGATAGCTGTCTATTTCAGGAAGCGCATCTCCTTTCATTTTTTGTAACGGATAAGTTAAACGTGGTACTTATTGCCGTTTATCACTGAGAAACAAAAACAGGTCATTGAACTTTATCTTCGATTATGGAGAACCTTCTGCTGTACAGAATGGACGAATAGAATTCTTTGCAAAAAGATGAAGTGTCGCATTTTGATGTAGAAACTCCTGTCTTTGTAATATGCAAACTCTCTCTCTCTCTCTCTCTCTCTCTCTCTCTCTCTCTCTCTCTCTCTCTCTCTCTCTCTCTCCTTCTTCTCATTTTTCTTCACCAACTCATTCATTCTCCACTCAATCTGACCCTCTCCTTTTCTTTTCTCTCTCTCTGTGTCTACTTGTCTCTTTGTTGTGTTTTTTTCACTCACATTTTCAAAACACTACCTTCACGCAGTAGAATACTTCGTACTTCTGATGTGTGAAGAATCTGACTCTCTTTTACAGATTTACAAAGCTGATCAACCTTGCGTACAGCCGACCATATTTCTTTGTTTTCAATAGTGCACAAATAAGTGCGCTATGCGCACAGCTGCACATGCTCGCGTGCGCGCGCGCGCTCGCGCACGTACACACAAATACACTCTAACACACACATACATACACTCTGTGACATCCCCCTCTACTGTCCCCCTTCACACACAAACACATGTGGACAAACATTTACACATATACTTAGGCACACCCACACACAACCAAACACACACACAACACACACACACACACACACACACACACACACACACACACACACACACACACAACACAGCACAACCACAAACCCAACCCAACACATTACTACACTCACGACCCTCTCACCTCCTCTTTTCCTCCACGTGCCCCCTTCCCACACCCACACCCTTCCCCCAACACCCACCTTCCTCCCCTTGCCGCACCCCCCCCCCCCCCCCACATACACACACATCAAACCACACCATTACGCACATTACACACACACAAACCACACACACACACACACACACAAAGCACTCACACAGGATCGGCGTTGACGACGCTCCAGCCACCCAGGCACTGCTCCGGCTCCACGATCAGCATCCTCTTGCAGTCCTCCACCAGCTGCTTCAGGTTCTCCTCCCGCTCCCGCTGCTCGTCCTCGTCCCCCTCCTCCAGGGCCCCCTCCTCCTCTCCCCCGTGGCGCCCCCTGGCCGCAGCACCAGCAGGTCCGGGGACACGGGCTGCCCAGGCTGAGGTCGATGGCTGCCTGGCGGTAGGCGTCCCGGAACCGCAGGTAGT
>CM065716.1:57202239-57222239 GCA_033310375.1 Conus canariensis | reverse complement strand
GTCGACAACCTTGTTGACAGCTTCATGCGGAAACGGCATTCATTTCCTAGAGCCGTAATGTACGCTCCTATGACACACAATTAGTTTAACAGCGTGAAAAGACTGTCAGCACAAAAAGGAGATGGCGATGACGTACAACACACACACACACACACACACACACACACATGCACGCACGCACGCACGCATGCGCGCACGCACGCACGAACACATACTGTAGTTAGATACCCTACAAGTGTTTTTCCATGTCATGTCTCTATATGGTGCTCTACAGGTGGATGTTCCATGCCATGTCTCTGCAAGACACCGACCTCGTCGACGTGCTATGTCATGGCTTTGTTAGATACCTTGCTAGTGGGTGTCCCATAGTATGGCTGTGTTAGATACCTTGCTAGTGGGTGTCCCATAGTATGGCTTTGTTAGATACCTTGCTAGTGGGTGTCCCATAGTATGGCTGTGTTAGATACCTTGCTAGTGGGTGTCCCATAGTATGGCTTTGTTAGATACCTTGCTAGTGGGTGTTCCATAGTATGGCTGTGTTACATACCTTGCTAGTGGGTGTTCCATAGTATGGCTTTGTTAGATACCCTACAGGTAGATGTTCCACGCCAAGTCTTTGTTACATTCCCTACAGATGAATGTTCCACGCCAAGTCTTTGTTAGATTCCCTATAGGTAGATGTTCCACGCCAAGTCTTTGTTAGATTCCCTATAGGTAGATGTTCCACGCCAAGTCTTTGTTAGATTCCCTAGGTAGACGTTCCACGCCAAGTCTTTGTTAGATTCCCTATAGGCAGATGTTCCACCCAGCTCTTTGTTAGATTCCCTATAGGCAGATGTTCCTCGCCAAGTCTTTGTTAGATTCCCTATAGGTAGATGTTCCACACCAAGTCTTTCAGATGGATGTTCCACACCAAGCCTTTGTTAGATTCCCTATAGGTAGATGTTCCACGCCAAGTCATTGTTAGATTCCCTATAGGTGTATGTTGCATACCACGCCTTTATTAGATACCTTGCTGGCGAGCGTTTTATTGCTTGCCTGTTAATTACCAAACAGGGTGGGGATGTTCAGTGCCATGTAACGCACACTCCGTCATAGCTATTCATTCCACTCCCACCCCCACCCCCCTCAAGCCCTTTCCATGGATATGCACAATGACATACTCTTACACACACACACACTGAAACACACACATGCATACACACCTGCACACACACATACATACACACACGCGTGCGTACTAACACACACTGACGTAAACAAACACACTGACACACACACATGCACGCACGCACATACGCACGCACACGCACACACACACACACACACACACACACACACACACACACCGACCGACACAAACAGATGCAGACACAACGGACAGACAGACATATGGATACACGCATACACACACACACACACACACACACACATACATATACCAGCATACACACACACACACACACACACACACACACACACACACACACACACACACACACACACACACAAGTTGAAAAAATATACCCAGACATTTATGTACGTTTACTACCTCTAAATTTTTACTTCCTTCCATACGTCCATGGTTCATGTCTTGCTAGATATCCATCCTTTTGGAAAACTACCTTTGTTTTCTTCATATTCACTTTTAGCTCTCGTCTCATTGCAGCTGCATAAAACTATTCAACCACATTTAGAAACCTACAAATGATACAGATAAAATGCTAATACCATCAGCAAAGAGTAACATCAACAAGTCTAAAGAAAAAAAAAAGAAGCAACCCACGCCATGTTTACCTTTTTGTATAATTTCTAATGTCAGCTCATTAACAAAGAATGAAAATGAAATTGGGCTACAAACATCACCTTGCTCTACCCCACTTGTGCAATACGCAAAACCTGATAATTTTGTTCCACGTATTATTCTAGCCTTTACGTCTCTAAACATACTCTTTATGCATCTATATAATTTTCCGTTGACTCTATGTTTAGAAGCACAGACCATACAACTACCTAGAAGTCGAGCCAAAAAGCTTTTTCAAAATCTAAAAAAATGCAGCATACAGCTTTTGATTATTTGCAAATTGTTTTTGAAGGGCAGGTAACAATCTAAATATGAGGCTTCTTGTGCAGTAGTCTTTTCTGAACCAGCTTGATGTTCGCCAGTTACATTAAATTAAGAGAGAGAAAGGGTGGGAGGGAGGGAAGGAGAGAGAGAGAGAGAGAGAGAGAGAGAGAGAGAGAGAGAGAGAGAGACAGACAGACAGACATGCGGAGACATAGACAGAGACAGAGACAGAAAGACAGACAGACAGAGAGACAGAGAAAGGTAGGGAGGAGAGAGAGAGAGAGAGAGAGGAGAGAGAGAGAGAGGAGAGAGAGAGAGAGAGAGAGAGAGAGACAGACAGACAGACAGACAGACAGACAGACAGACAGACAGAGAGTGACAGAGTGAGACAGAGACAGAGAGAAACAGCAGACTCGAGACAGGAGAGACAGAGAGAAACAGCAGACAGACAAGAATTACCGGTTGGCCGAATTCATGCCATCTTTCATCATTCCTGTCAGCTTGCGTTCGCCGGTTCTGGTAAAATCACCCTGGACAAGACGAACACAGGTAAATCAACAGCACTCTCCTTTTTTTCCTCCTCCAGTTCTGCCATCTAGGAGCCAGAGAGAGAGAGAGAGAGAGAGAGAGAGAGAGAGAGAGAGAGAGAGAGAGAGAGAGAGAGTGAGAGAGTATATGCATGTACATGCGTGCAAGGTTGTGTGTGTGTGTGTGTGTGTGTGTGTGTGTGTGTGTGTGTGTGTGTGTGTGTGTGTGTGTGTGTGCGCGCGGCGCGCGCGTGCATAAGCACCCTTTTATGCGTATATGTGTATGTGCATGTGTATTTTCGTGCTTCCCGCCTATGATTTGGCATGCGCACGCGTGCGCCTGCATCAACACATCTTCCTGCAAATCAGTACACGTCTATATTACGTCACACACACGAGCGCGCGTGTATGTGTATGTTGGGGGGTAGGAGTGGGGGTGGGGAGTACCGATATTTACCTAATGCTCTGTAAATGCTGGTGAAGTTTAACAGACAAAAAGGATCTGCCAGCACTAACATTTCTCATTGGTGAGCAGTTTTCTCCACGTTCACCGTCAGTTCGAATGTTATTCAGGATTCAAGCCAACAAGTACGTTTCAATGTACGTCTTTACCCCCAACCCCCATCCCCCTCCTCTACTTCTTGTCTCCTCTCCAGAGACAACTGTGTATACGCTGATACGTTCGGTTGCAACAGATATTGAGATAATGCCGCAATACCAAGCTGGCATAATATGCTGATGAGATCCTATCCTGTATTCGTCTATCTCTAACTGAAATAACATAAACTGAGAGACTATGTGCATATAAATGGCTTTGAATTTTCCGTAAAACAAAAGTATCTTCTTCTTTTTGGTTGTAATTCGTGCAAACTACCTCGTTTTTTATTTTATTTATTCACTTTTTTTTTTTCATTAGGATGGAAAATATTTTGCAAGACTAAGATAAATGTTCTCTGGTCCTGCTGACGTCAAAATCAAATAGGAAAAGTCAGCAATAACTACAGCAATCAAAACTAAATTTTCTAAGAATTGTAAACCTTTCTCCTTAGGCAGAGGACTCGTAAGATTCTGTTGCATTTAACAACTGCTCTAGTACGGTCAGCACTGACTAATGGTCAGGAAATTTTCTTTTTCGCTCTTGTATCGCATCTTAAACAACTCCGAATCATCGACGGTTAAGCTGTGAAACTGGCCATAGGGAAATTTATTCAAACTATGACCACTGAGGCACATATGCTTGCAGCTCTTTTACCGCTTGACGTAGTAGACAATTAAGCTCAGCCAAATACTTAGATGTACAACTGTGGAAGATTTTAAAGAACTGAAACTCATTTTTCCAAAAATGCAAAATAAAAGTAAAATCTGCAAACAGTCTCCACAGATGTACGTCAAACATTAATCCACACGACGTGGTGAATCGTGCACCTGTACCTCTTGTCCCTCCCTGGGAGTCAACAATGGCAAAAGTCAACATTTTCGCAACTGAAATAAAAGCAGATTATCCCCATGTAATAGCGTCAGTCTGATTTGGAAGACAATTTCAGATTCATTTAAAGTCTACACTGATAGTTCAGTTCTAGACGACAGTAGAGCATGATCTGTTTATGTAATCTCATATTTTAAAACGGAAAACTGGGGGAAAAGTCACACGACTTGAGACAGGGACATTCAAATTTTACGGCGGAGTTGGTCGCCATTCTAACGGCTTTAAATACTCTTGCTCTCTTCCCAATGACAATCATTATTTTCCTGCTCTGTGTTGATTCTCAGCCACTTTTTTTTTTTTAAAGTTTACTGTGTGAACGCTCACAGAAAAGAATTATTACTTGAAATTAAGCATTTGATACACTCTCTGTATACGAAAGGCGCAGACGTTGATTTTTGTTGGATATCATCCCAAACCGGCTTTCGTTTCAATGATCAAACAGACAGAGTAGCAAAAAGGGGAGCAAGAAATTTGTCAGGAAGTATACGAGTCAAGTACCTGTTGTCATGCAAAGAAATGAGTAATACACTTGAAAGACACTTTTTCGTGTGTTTTAATCCATGTTCAAGACCTCGTCAAAGGACTGTTTCAGACTCTGTTTCGATTTGCAGACCTGTTTCAAGTCTTGATTTGCATTTGCCTGTTTCAAGTCCAACTTTCGAGCCTTTATGCAATTCATTACGGACTACATATTGCCATAATTTCAAGTGTATCTGTCACAGTTATATCATTGTTCAGCATATCATATTCGACTGTGATTTCATGGAGCCTTCTTTATTTGAAAGCGTACCATTTACATTCATTATGAGTGTTCGTGTTTTTCACTTTTTTATATTCGTTATCAGTTGCTTCTCTCGTTAAATTGATAACTCATCTTTTACAAAGTCCATTAAAGTAATATTCTATTATTGTTCTTTAGATCACTTCAAATGTGCATCTTTGATTCTTCCCTCCCTCTATCCTGCTTACCTCCTCATCCAATCCATTCTCCTTCTTCTTCTTCTTCTTCTTCTTCTTCTTCTTCTTTTCTCTCTCTCTCTCTCTCTCTCTCTCTCTCTCTCTCTCTCTCTCTCTCTCTCTCTCTCTCTCTCTCTCCCGCCCGCCTCTTACCCTCCTTCCCTTTCCTCCCTCACTTTTTCCTCTCCTTTAAACCTGTCCCGCTCCCTTTTTTTTTTTTTTTTTTTTTTAATGATCACGTCAATATAATGTGAAATTCATTATCTGAATTGCATGTCTACGATCATCTGCATATATGATGAGACATTACACAGAATCCCTTTCTACACACACAACACACACACACACACACACACACACACACACACACACACACACACACACACTCACACACACACACACACACACAACACATACACACACTATCTCTCTCTCTCTCTCTCTCCTCTCTCTCTCTCTCGTTTCATTCAAGGCGTGCAGTCGCAACAGAACTCCAAATAATTTCTGACCTTAGGCCTACCCGTGTAACCCCAGGTATTCGTATTTGTCAACGCGTATGGTTCCAACAAACCAGCCTCCAAGCTAACACCTCTCCATCCTCCCCCCTCACCCCCCCCCCCCCTCCCACAAACCTCTACTGTATATGTCAGTGCCTGCACTTCAACAGATCATGATGTACCGCTTGATTACAGGCCTCAGGCCTGCCCACATCCCCGCCTCAATGCAGGCTTCAGATCTACCCACACGCATTCCACATACCTGGCCCTGCAATGTGATAGGTACAAATGTTTTGTTTGTTTATTTGTTGGTTTGTTTGCTTGTTTGTTTGTAAGAGAAAGACAGAGAGGAAGAGACAGACAGACAGACACAGAGACAGAGATATATATAGAGAGAGACAGGCAGACAGACAGACAGGCAGACTGAGAGACAGACAGACACACACAGACCCAAAGACCGAGAGAGAGGGTGGTGACGGTCGTGGTAGTGGTGACGGTGATAACGGTGGTTTCGAACAGACCTTGACATACCAACAACATCTCAAAACTCAAAGACTTGGGGCCCAACCACCCACACTCTACCCCAACACACACACACACACACACACACACACACACACACACACACACACACACACACACACACAGCTGCCCCTCTCCGCAACGTGTGAAGAGGTTTGAACACCCCACCTTGAGGGCGGCGGTGCCGGCGTACTGCTGACTGATGGCATCGCCGTTGTTGGCCCACAGCTGCTGGTAGGTCCGCCGACAGCTCGGGGCAGGGTCTCCTCCGGCGGCAGCAGACCCAGCTTTCGGAACTGAAACAGGCCGTGTTGTGCAGATACCCTTTGGAACTTTGAAACTCTACTACTATACACTGCAGGGAAACTGACTTGCCCGAAGTGAAACGAACACAACACACAGAGAAGAAAAGTTGTATAAAGTAACACGCCGATTGAAGAATAAACGAGAGAGAGAGAGAGAGAGAGACAGAGAGAGAGAGAGAGAGGGAGGAGGGAGGAGAGGAGAGAGAGCGGGGGATGGTGAGAGAGAGAGAGAGAGAGAGAGAGAGAGAGAGAGAGAGAGAGAGAGAGAGAGAGAGAGAGAGAGAGAGAGAGAGAGCTACTGTATGCACAGGAATGTGTTTTCGTTTTGCTTCTTCTTCTTCTGTTTTTTTTTTTTTCTTTTTTTTTTTCTTTCTTTATTATTTTTTTTTGCCTCATCAGCTATGTCCTGTCAAGGAGGCACCGATATCAGGTCGTCCTGACACCACCAGGCAGAGGAGACGCTGCACTGCTGCTGAGGAGCTAGCTGCGCACTGGATGTGGAACGGACGGACACTTTGTTCCAGCTCGGTTTGACCCAAAGCCTCAATGAAACAACGTGTCATACATATCACGGCGGCTGTCCTATCGGGTAAATAATGAGCCCACATTTCATGTAGCGTGAGCAAAAAATTTAGAAAAAAAGGAAAAAAAAGAAGAAGAAGAAGAAGAAGAAGAAGAAGAAGAAGAAGAAGAAGAAGAAGAAGAAGAAAAGGCTTATTTTTAACAGGTTTGATGGAAACGATTAGATCAAGCGCGATCTCCATATGCAAATTTTGATCGACACTCTCCCACTATGTATGTATCTAAACAATTTTGAGCAATGTTAATTTTGCTCTCTCTCTCTCTTTCTGAATAACGAGAGAGAGAGAGAGAGAGAGGAGAGAGAGAGAGAGAGAGAGAGAGAGAGAGAGAGAGAGAGAGAGAGAGAGTTATTAGTCGCCTGCACACTCTAATTAATGCACACATTTAAGCACAAAATGTCCCTACTGTTCATGTTCACATTTCAACATCTGTCTGTCTGTCTGTCTGTCTCTCTCTCTCTTAATTCAACCGAATGTTCTGCATTCCACATTCATTCTACTGAAATTTGCTTATGTCAACAATGCCTGCATTATTTGCCTGGCACTTTAAAAGGACGAGTTTTCCGACTTCGTGGAATACCGATTTCAGTGCACATTATTCGGAGTATGGTTCGGCGAGTGTGCTTGATTCGAGAGTGCAGTTGGACTCTATAGTCTTGTTTAGTGATGTGTACAGTCTCCTTCAGTAAGGGGCTTGTTACATGCCTCTATCTGAATAAAAGTGGCGTCTTTCGCTCCTCCCCTACCCCCAGCCCCCTCCCTTCCCCGCCTCACCCTTCTCTCTTTTATCTGCACGCCTGCCTGCTGCCTCTTCCCCCATCTCCCCTCCAACCCTCTCTCCCCCTAACTTCCTCTTCTCTTCTATCTCTGTCTCTCTATCGTTTTGTGTGTCTGGCTGCTTACACCCTCCCCCCCCCCCCCCCCTCTCTGTCCACCTTCCTCTGCTTTTCTATCTCTTTTCTCACTAATCTTAAATAATTGTTAGCGAACCGCCAAGAGAAACGTGGACAAACGAGTCACAAGATAAAACACGACGCGTTTCGACTTCTTAGGTCTTCTTCAGGCAAGACACAAGCAAATAGGACAACGTTCATATTCGAGTTTGTCACTTAGCTCTGATCTCTTCAGCGCAAGGTAGACGTTGAAGAGATCAGAGCTAAGTGACAAACTCGTTCATATCCGTTGTCCTATTTGTTTGTGTCTTGCCTGAAGAAGACCTAAGAGCTCGAAACGCCTACCTTGCGCTGAAGAGATCAGGGCTAAGTGACAAACTCGTTCATGTTCGTTGTCCTATTTCTTTGTGTCTTGCCTGAAGAAGACCTAAGAGGTCGAAACGCCTACCTTGCGCTGAAGAGATCAGAGCTAAGTGACAAACTCGTTCATATTCGTTGTCCTATTTCTTTGTGTCTTGCCTGAAGAAGACCTAAGAGGTCGAAACGCGTCGTGTTTTGTTTTGTGACTCGTCTGTCCACGTTTCTCTTGGCGGTTCGCTAACATTTATTTAAGATTTGTTTAGATTTCCGCCTGCAGTCGTCTCACTTTGCAACTACATCTTTTCTCACTGCACGTCTGCCTACCTGCTTACCCCCCCCCCCCCCCTTCACTCCCTCTCTCTAGAGATACATATGAATAAACATACAAAACATCCTTTGTTAAACCACTCTTGTAAGTCAGAAAGAAAAGAAAAGGAAAAGAGCATTAGAAGCATTTATCCGAATTTCTGTGACGGAAGACAAAATTACACTATGTCATTCTTGATAAGACATAACCAATCACCTGAATATCTGCCAAAGTTACGATCTTTGTGTGTGTGTGTCTTAATGCATTAAGTTTGAACAGTTGGATGATACTACAGCTTGGAATGACTGTTCAGCAGTACCCTCTCCATGAGGGGTAAGGGCCTATTAATGGATGAATATCAGTATCTCTCTCTCTCTCTCTCTCTCTCTCTCTCTCTTTATCAACCTTAAGCTTTCCTGTTTATCTTTCTCTGTCTGTATGCTTGCGTGCCAGTCTGTCTGTTTATCTCTCCCTTTCTGTCTTCGTGCTCACGAGTCTCTCTAGTCTCTATGTATCTGCCACACCTACCTGCCTACGTCTCTGTCTGTCTGTCTGTCTTTGTCTCTGTCCGTCCGTCCGTCTGTCTGTCTGTCTGTCTGTCTCTGTCTGTCTCTCTCTCTCTCTCTCTCTCTCTCTCTCTCGTCTACCTCTCTTTGCTGAAGTGTTTAGCCGGTATACACTTACTTATTCGCGCTTGGGATCGGACACAGAGATTGTGCATGGTGAAATATGGTAAATATTCCGCTTTGGGCAACCGAGTACGAAGACGGTGGTCTTCATTTGACGAACATGACTGAACTTCAAAGGCACCATCAACTACAAAGCTGAAAATGGACAGGGAAACTATTCAAAGCCTCTGGTCACGAAACTGGAATTTAAAACCTAAGCGACATTCGGGAAAATCTGCTAACCGTGACAACATGCTTCGCATCAACGGCAGAACAAAAGATGTAAAAAGATCAGACAGAAAAAAAAAAAAAAAAAAAAAAATATATATATATATATATATATATATATATAGAGAGAGAGAGAGAGAGAGAGAGAGAGAGAGAGAGAGAGAGAGAGAGAGATTTAACTAAAAAAAGATATATTTTAAAAGAATGAGGAGGAATGTAATTTTCAAAATCAGCTATTATTTGACAACTCGCTGATTAAACAGACACACACATGCGCGTGCGCGCGCGCACACACATGCACGCACACACACACACACACACACACACACACACACACACACACACACACAACACACAACACAGAGTAAATAGGCGAAATGTTGCCGTGTTAAATCTGGCATAGAACAGGAACTGATTTAAAAAACAAAACAAAAACAAAGAACAAGAAAAAAAATCTCTCGTATTTTCGTAAATTCCATCTCCCTAACGTTGGATTCAGTGGATAGTGACAGAAGAAAAACATCAAGGCACTCAGATAAGAGACGCAAGCTTTGATAACGCAGAGCTTAAAGACAGGAGCGGTTACGAACCGGTAAACAGCTAGAAATTCCATGCGCGTCTTACCTTTCGTGCAGAAAGGTTAATGTAGATCAACCGACATGGCTCACAGCAAAACATGTCACAAGGCATACCGTCCAAGGTCGACACCATCTGTCTGTTTGGCAGTATCCGTCTGGCAATTTGGCTTTTCATGAGACTTTGTTAATCTAAATGCTTTTGTCCTTATTGCATACCTTTTACCACGATTACCAATGATTTTATTACACTTTAACGTTTTTCATGATTGTATACCTTTTACCACGATTACCAATGATTTTATTACACTTTAACGTTTTTCATGATTGTATACCTTTTACCATGATTACAAATGATTTTATTACATTTTTATGTTTTTCATGATTACCATGATTTTACCATGATTACCAAGTGGTTCTATTAATTCTGTTTTTTTTTTTTTTTTTTTTTTCATGATTATATACTTTTCACCATGATTACAAAGTGATTTTTATTACATTTTAATGTGTTTTTTCTTTCATGATTGTATACATTTTACCATGATTACCATTCATTTTCTTATTCATCTATTAATCTGTTTATGTATTTATTCATTAATATATTTTCGAACCTGAGAATGAAAACCCAAGCGGAGTGACTGGCGCCCTTAGCATAGCTCAGTCTTGTCTGCAGTGGGGGTGTCAACAATTCAGCTGTCTTGTCCTCAACTGCTTCTGTCTTTTTTGTTTCTTTTAAAGGGTGTTATTTTTGTTCGTGATCTGGTCAACGCGTTTAGAAAGTGAAATTTTCTTCCCGTACGAATCGGACAACCCCCGTGTGATCGTCGGGGTGTACTGATAAATACCATACACTATAAACGAGGTGATTCAAATATTTCCTACCAGCCTGGTAACACCCACGCTTTCCCTACTCCCTGCTTTGGTCAGAGTTCGAGGTTACGGCAAAGGTAAAGCAGTAACGACGCAGTTTGAACAGATGAAAATCACGATGGCTCTATGAAAAAAAATTTTCTTTTTTGGAATGCGAAAAAGACGATTTTACCTTGGGATTTTGGCTCAGTAAAAATAGTTAATTGCCATATGTCGGCAAGCATAGCAGAATTATGGCTTTGTAGAACACAAGGATTTAGGAGTGAAAATGATGGTTCATGTGTGTGTGTGTGTGTGTGTGTGTGTGTAGCCAATGTAGGCCTACATGCTGAAAGACGTGCATGTTTTACCTGTGTCTCCATGACGATGCGGGCGATGGCGGTCTGCACGACGTTGGTGCGGTCCAGACAGTCGATACAGTTCACCCTGAACACTCCGTTCTGCTCACAGATCATTCCTTTGTTGTCCACCCTGCACACACACACACACACACACACACACACACACACACACACACACACACACACACACACGCACACACACACCGCATGCACACCATACGCCCATATACACGATTCAATTTGTACTACTCGCATATAACCACACATTCTCTTTCAGAGGGTCTCTATTTATCGCGCATATATATGTGTGTGTGTGTGTGTGTGTGTGTGTGTGTGTGTGTGTGTGTGTGTGTGGTGGTGCGTGCGTGCGTGCGTGCGTGCGTGCGTGCGTGCGTGCGTGTGTGTGTGTGTGTGTGTGTGTGTGTGTGTGTGCGCGCACGGACGAGCGTGCATACATGTGTGTGTGTGTGTGTGTGTGTGTGGTGTGTGTGTGTGTGTGTGTGTGACAGAGAAAGTGAATTAGTGATTTAGTGGTGCGTGTCATGCGCCCATGCACGCGCTTGTGTGCGTGTGTGTGAGTGTGCGTGCATGCGTGCGTGCGTATGCGCGCGCGCTTGTGTGTGTGAGCGCGCGCGCATACGCATGTGCATGTGTGAGTGACGTAGTGTGTGCGAGCTTATGTTTACATGTATATTCATGAGTGAATCAGTGATTCAAAGTGTGCGCGCACGCGACGCGCGCGCGCGCGTGCGCGCGTGTATGTGTGTGTGTGCGTGCGAGTGCGCACGCGCGCATTTTCATTTGTGTGCCGTGCGCAGGCGCGTATGTTTGTGAGTGTGTTTGCGAGCACATGCTTCCATGTGAAATTGAGTGACTGTGTGCAAGGTTTTGTCCACATTCACGTACATGCATGTGTGAGAGAGAGAGAAGAGAGAGAGAGAGAGAGAGAGAGAGAGAGAGGGGGTCACGTGGCCAGGGGTGGGGTGGGGGGGGGGGGGAATATGGGAAGCAAAGCTGTATGACACGGCATCCATCATCCTTCCCCCGGCGGCCGGCCTGTGAGGAACCCAGCTCTTGTCTGGAGCGGAACACGAAACGGGGGGCCCGGAAAATGAATTGTTTCTGACAAGCAGAAGACAAAAAAAAAAAAAAAAAAAAAAAAGAAGCGCATCATCTGCGGCTGGAACCTGCATGGGTGACGTTCATCGCCTGTCGGCCGGCGTTAGCTTTGTTTGTTGTCCTCCCAGTGGGAAGAGAGAGAGAGAGAGAGAGAGAGAGAGAGAGAGAGAGAGAGAGAGAGAGAGGGAGAGGGGAGGAGAGACAGAGACAGAGAGACAGAGACAGACAGACAGAGAGAGACTGAGACAGAGAGACAGAGAGAGAGCGAGAGAGACAGAGAAAGACAGAGAGACAGAGAGAGAGATTGACACAGACACAGACAGAGAGACAGAGACAGAGAGAGAAAGAGAGAGGGAGGGAGACAGGGACAGAGAGACGGAAACAGAGACAGACAGTTAGAGAGAGACTGAGACACAGAGACAGACAGAGACAGAGAAAGTCAAAGACAGAGAGAGAGAGACTGAGACAGAAACAGAGAGAGAGAGAGGAGAGACAGACAGACAGACAGACAGAGAGAGAGAGATAGAGACAGACAGAGAGAGAGAGAGAGGATAGCTGAACCTCTGAGGGGGAGAAGGGGTGGTGGGATGGGCGTTGGGCAACGGAAAACGGAAGAGGGAGGGTAGTAGGGCTGGGGAGATTTGCGATTAAGCGGGGCGGGGAAGGATATTGGACAGTTTAAACGAGGATGTGACGCAGGCGGAGACCAAGTATCCAATACTCCCGAAGCTTGGCAAATCAAGCGGGCTACCTGGTTCAGTGGTATAGTGGTTCGAATCCGGGGCTGGTATGCATGACGGCGCTTCTTCGGGGTTAGCGGGAAATACCCCCTATTCGAAAAGAACAGGGGCAGAAATGTTGATGCATGAAGCCGAATAGTCTGTTCCTAAAACCTTATCCGGGAGTAACTTTATGTGGTCTTGTCCGGCCCGAATAAGGATCGAAAACACGGAGCAAAAATGGCGGCCATCATCTTTTATCGACGGAGAAATTGACGAAATCTGCGCAGAAATAGGATTTTCAGAGACAGGACGCACCCTTTAAAAAAATGTGATGATGTAGAATTATATCGAAAGTTTAGATTTCGGAGAAATGACATCATGGAAATCATAGATGAAATAGCAGCCGACGTTGAAGTTGTGAATGACTTGGAGCTCTTCCACCGATGACAACGCGAAGATGTTATGCGAGTGGCACGTTTCAAGACCTCTGTGGGGGTCTGATAGGTGTGCATCAGTCAACAGTGTGTCGGGTCATAAAACGAGTGGCTGATGCGCTGTATCGGAGAGTGCCGGACTGGGTTGTTCCGCCAACGCAGCAAGAAGCTGAACACACAAAAAGATTTTTTTTCAAAGGGATGGATTCCCATCGATGCCATTGATGGCACTCAAATTAGAATCCAGGTACCAGTGGGGCGCGCCGCGCGCGCGCGCGCGCACACACACACACACACACACACACACACACACACACACACACACACACACACCACACACGCACCACGCACACCACACACACACACACACACACACTCACTCACTCGCTCTCTCAGAACCCAAGCGTATATGCATGTTTTCGTGTGTGTGTGTGTGTGTGTGTGTGTGTTGTGTGTGTGTGTGTGTGTGTGTGTGTGTTTTGCGCGCGCGCGGCGTGTGTGTCTGCATAAACAGAGAAGAGAAGGGGGGAGTCAAGCCGACCCGGAGCGAGAGTATGTGAACAACAACAAAAAATTCCATTCCATCAGTGTGCAGGTAATTGTAAAAAAGACAGGGGGGGGGGGGGGGGGGGAGAGAGAGAGAAGAGAGAGAGAGTGTGTGTGTGTGCGTGTGCGTGCACGTGCGTGCGTGCGTGCGTGCGTGCGTACGTGCGTGTACGCGCTTGCTTGCTTTTGTCTGTAAAGTTATACAAAAGTCGAAACAAGAAGCTGACGCTTGCGCACACGGTCGGGATTCCCTGATCTAAAAATAACGACATCGAATAGCTATTCCTCTGCCGAAAATGCGTCATGCATCTCAAAAAACGAGCATTGGAATAAGGCGAATAGCTCATCGATGTTTTGGAGTTATTCCCGAATGAGTTATTCGGTTCTTCATGCATACCAGCCCTGGTGGTGTCCAACACAAATACGGCCGTTTCTCACTGTCCATCTTCACACGTGGATGAAAGTTTCCATGGGACTGGACCGTGTGTCTGGCAGGGACTGTCCAGTCCCCGTGTATGGTACAGAGGCTACGGCTCTGTCCAGTCCCCCGGTATGGTACAGAGGCTACGGCTCAGAAGGGGTGGACGTGCAAGAGGGAAAGGGTGTGTGAGGTAGGGACTGTCCAGTCCCCCGGTATGGTACAGAGGCTACGGCTCAGAAGGTGGACGTGCAAGAGAAAAAGGGTGTGTGAGGTAGGGACTGTCCAGTCCTCCAGTATGGTACAGAGGCTACGGCTCAGAAGGGTGGACGTGCAAGAGGAAAAGGGTGTGTGAGGTAGGGACTGTCCAGTCCTCCAGTATGGTACAGAGGCTACGGCTCACAGGGGTGGACGTGCAAGAGGAAAAGGGTGTGTGAGGTAGGGACTGTCCAGTCCCCGTGTATGGTACAGAGGCTACGGCTCACAGGGGTGGACGTGCAAGAGGAAAAGGGTGTGTGAGGTAGGGACTGTCCAGTCCCCGTGTATGGTACAGAGGCTACGGCTCACAGGGGTGGACGTGCAAGAGAAAAAGGGTGTGTGAGGCAGGGACTGTCCAGTCCCCCGGTATGGTACAGAGGCTACGGCTCAGAAGGGTGGACGTGCAAGAGGAAAAGGGTGTGTGAGGTAGGGACTGCCCAGTCCCCCGGTATGGTACAGAGGCTACGGCTCAAAGGGGTGGAGGTCCAAGACGAAAAGGGACTAACACATTCAGATATGAATAGTTCAGTGAAAAACCAAATATATCCTTACAATGATAATTCAATGAACAGGTCAATCTTTTCTTGCATCGATAGTTCGGTGAAAAAAACAACCCAACTTATCATTCCTATAAACTTCGCTTGAAAAGTGTTGTATGTACTTTTTCATCGATACGTCAGTGAAAACCAAATACAGTCTTACATAGACATTGCAATGAAAAGGAGTTACAGTATTTCTTATAATTCTAATTATGTCTCAATTTCAATGTTAATACTTCTGCTATAAGAGGTCAAGTTTTCATCCGCGTGTTAATGTCTTTCTCTGTCTGTAAGCAAGATCACACAAACAGCACTTAACTGATTTTACCGGTATTTGAGGGACAGGTGGAATGTGGCAAAGTACAAACCATTTAAATTCTGAAGCAAGTTCATGGTACTGCAGTGCTCCCCACACAGTGCGTTTGTGTGTTATACGCACGATGACATTGTAAAATACGTTTCAAAATTTCAGACTGACGGCATGAGACTGCAACTGTAAGAAGAGGTTCATTCCTCTTGACCTGGGCATGGGTCGATGTGTCGCCTTCAGAAGTGGCAGCAGAAAAAGTCAAAGCGGCTTTCTTCTTTCTCTGGTTGTAGGCAATACCCTAGACACAGAGCGAGAGAGCAGAGTGTTGCTTTTGACATCCCACTCCTCTCTCTCCTCTCCTTTCCCATGCTGCGCCATAATAAACAATTGTGAAATTTTGCTCCTTCTCTCTCTCTCTCTCTCTCTCTCTCTCTCGTGAGTGTGTGTGTGTGTGTGTGTGTGTGTGTGTGTGTGTGTGTGTGTGTGTGTGTGTGTGTGTGTGTGTGCGCGTGTGTGTGTGTGGTTGGGGGTGGGGGGGGGGGGAGCAAGAAGCTTGTTTTGTGTTGAGCACACGTGAGCGAGCATGTATTTTGAAGCGTCAAAAAGCACTTAAAAACTATTATCATCATTGCTGTTACTACAGCTAAGTGAACAGGATTAAATTCGTCGTTAAATGATAGTTCGGTGATCATACGACTCCTTCTGATGGTGAGAGCTCAATGAACAGGATCAACGATATTCTCATCTCCATAAATAAGATCATTCACACCTCCTTCATCCAGGACGTTCACAGAGCTCTCTGTAACAGTTGTGCGCATCGAACAGCAGGTGTGCATCTGCCTCTCATCAATCTGGCCACCCGACCTGGACTGCTTCTGCTATGTCCATCGGCCGCTCACTCTCCACCCCCTTCCTCCACCCCCACCCCCATCTCCCCTTACCAGTCTGTCTCCTGTAGATTAATCTTGGACAGAGATGTATGTCTGTATTGGGAGCCGGTCTGACTACAGCGGTAATGAGACTCTGTCCTCTTGCCCTAGGCACGAGTCGTTGTGTCGCCTTCAGCAGTGGCAGGCAGTACCCTTGGCACAGAGCGAGAGAGCAGAGTGTTGCTTTTGACACCCCTCCCCCTTCTCCTCTCATATACTGCGCAATAAACCATTGCGCTCTCTCTCTCTCTCTTCCCATAAGTGTGTGTGTGTGTGTGTGTGTGTGTGTGTGTGTGTGTGTGTGTGTGTGTGTGTTGTGTGTACGTGTACGCACGTCAGAGAGCGCGCGCGCGCGCGGTGTGTGTGTGTGTGTGTGTGTGTGTGTGTGTGTGCGTGCGTGCGTGCGTGCATGTGCGTGTGTGTGTGTGTGTGTGCACGTACATGTGTGCGTGTGCGTGCACGCGCGCGCGCGTGTGTGTATGCATGTGAGTGTGTGTGTGTGTGTGCGCGCGCGCGCGCGCGGGCTGTGTGTGTGTGTGTGTGTGTAGGTGCGCGTGTGCGTGCGCGCGTGGTGGTTTCGCACGGTACATTTACACAGAGCAAAACAAAACTAGTTGCCTTTTCTAATTGCCACCCCTCCCTCAACTAAGCCATTTAGAACCTATTGTTCCAGATCAAACTGTCGACAGTGGCCTTTCACCCCACTCCCACAGATGCTGTCAGAGCGATGCATTCACAGTGAAACGTAACAAGCACTGGATACCAGCCCTCTTGACGTAGACTGGTTTGGATGAAGGGACAACAAGGCCTCAAGGACAAGACGACCTGCGAAAAGTGCACTGATGGTAGAACCTCGTTTTCCGGCCCAGGGAGGGGCTACATAAATTATCTCTCTCTCTTCTCTCTCCTCTCTCTCTCTCTCTCTCTCTCTCTCTCTCTCCTTTTTCTCTTTACGTGTGCACTGCACCTCACATTGTTTAGGCCGGAGGCCTGAAACATTAAAATTGTGTTCAACTGTGCTCTCTCTCTCTCTCTCTCTCTCTCTCTCCTCTCTCTCTCTCTCTCTCTCTCTCTCTCTCTCTTAATGTCTCTATGTCTGTCTTAGACTCAGGAGCGCCTGTCTGTTTGGTCTCTGTCTCTCTGAGGCTCCTTCTCCCTTCCTCTCCCCTCTCCCCTTCTGTCTCCGCCGTCAAGTGTTGCCGAAAGAGGTCATATAGCCAATGGCAGGGGGTGGTGGGGGGGGGGGGGTGAACATAAGGACATCAGAGGGACACAGATTTCAACAGAGTCGTTTAAAAAACAAAAGATAATGCACAAGAAACGAAAACAAGACAAAAAAGACAGAAAAAGAGATGAAAATCAACACACACACACACACACCGCCGCGCCGCGCGCGCCGGCGCGCGCACACACACACGCACGCACGCACGCACACTCACACACAAACGCCCGCGCGCGCGCAATCAAGCAAGCGAGCAAACAAACAACCGACAAAGAAAACAGGACATTGTTTCTCAAAAGTTAACCACCGACTGTAGCCCAGCTATTATGATGAGGAAATTTCCACGGCAATAATTATCATTCTGGTCAGGTTTCTCATTCGGAGTTTCGCATTAATAAGATACAGAAACGACCCCTCCGCGTCTGGCCGCACAAGAGGGGGAAGAGAGGATGGGGGTGAAGGAAGGGAGGCTGGGATGAGAAAGACGAAGGACCAGGGGGGGGGGGGGGGGGGGGGGGGTAAGGGGTAGCATGCGTGGGGAAGGTGGCCGGTTTCACTGTCCTACAGGTGAGGACGGACGAGGAAGGGCAAAGAGGACACCCCGTCACCGGGCTCCTGTACTGGTGCCACTTTTCCTGACAACAATGGAGGGATTATTCGGTTTGGACGACTCTTTGTCAGCACTCACCCCCCCCCCCTACCCCCCCCTCGTCATCCCCGGGCCTGGGGACAGGTTTGAAACCATCACCACCGAGTTCAGCCTGAAAAAACGTTCGTCTGGGCCTTTTTTGCTTTTTCGTTTTCGTTTTTTCTTTTTCTTTTTCTTCTTTTTTTTTTCAGCCTAAAACACAACAGAGGTTCATTGCACTAACTCGGTACAGCCAGTAAGATTTCGAATGATATCCGCGAAGTGAACAGATTCACATGCTGCTGAAAAATTTGTTAGTCGTATTTCTAATCAACCACATTGAGTTTTTCTTGTTTTTAGTCCACGTATGAGATCGCGTGTGACTTAAAAAAAAAAAAAGGTTAAAGTTCTCATAGTCCATTGGCCGTATGAACAGTGAACTGTCAGAGGTTCACTATGTCTAGGGCATAACACGATAGAAGGCGGAGCCCATCCCTCTCTTTCCGCCGCCTTTAACCTTCCCTGGGCTGAGTCAGGTACATGTTTAATGCTGGGTGGACAAAGAGGGTTTTCAAACCGAAAGAAAATCCGATCCCACCAGCGGTTCGAACTCTCGACCCTCAGCTCCGTAGGTAAACACTCCAACCATTTCACTATAGGCTCTCTCGCCTATGGCTGCACCAACGCAGTCCACAGACGAGCAATGCCAAACTTTGTCTGACAACAAAACCAAAATCTTCGCTAACACCTCATCAGTTTTTTTCTAAATGAACAGACGAAGATGCTGTTACAGTGAACTTCAAAGTCAGGATCAAGATCTCCTTGAAAACCTTGGGAGCAGAAGTCTGCACCTAGGAACAAGCAAGCCTTGGATCGCAGCTCCTGGCGCAAAAGCATCGCCTCATGAGCTGTCACGGCCGAAGGGCTGCGTATGTTGGACGCCAACAGAAAAAGTGTACAGAGACAGGCCAGACTGGCCCACAAACGACACTTGTGCTTCCTGTGATTGTCCCCCTTCATTGCCCTCTCTGAACTGTTCAGTCACTGTCGGACTTACACCCCGAACCATCTCCTCCTGGAGAGGGTGATGGTCATCATCGCCCGCAATGAACGCGCATCCAAGGAAGCCCCAGAAATGCTCTGGACGTCCGTCCGATCTACTACCAAAAGATACCAAAACAAAATATATGCAAGAGAGGCCCTTAAGAGTACAAAGACCTCATGAATATGTACATGCACACACACACACACACACGCGCACGCATGCACATGCATGCAGCAAACACACACACATACACCCACGCGCGCACGCACGACACACACAGCAACACGCACCACACCACCACACACACCACACACACGCACACACACACACACACACACACACACACACACACACACACACACACACACACACACACATATTGTCTAATATCACTTAAAGTGAACAGACGTTAAATTGAAGAACTAACACACACACACACACACACACACACACACACACACACACACACACACACACACACAACACACACACAGAGGCACGCACGCACAAATCACAACAGTGACACTTCGAGAGGTAAAATATGCGAATTATGCTCTAAATGAGCAGAATATTCATGTCAAAGAGAAAAAAAAGCAAGAAATAACGGAAAGTTCTGTGATCAAAATACACACGGCCTGTATTCAA
>CM065716.1:57192239-57194739 GCA_033310375.1 Conus canariensis | reverse complement strand
TAGGAAACTCCAAAACTCCTGGATTGTTCATCTCTCTCTCTCACTCACTCACTCTCTCTCTCTCTCTCTCTCTCTCTCTCTCTCTCTCTCTCTCTCTCCAGTAATGTACACAAAATGCACTTACTAACTGGAACTATGTTATACAAGCATTTTACAAAGTACCTCTATATCTTTCCATACACGGAAACCGCTAAACTGTAGGGCTCTCTCTCTCTCTCTCTCTCTCTCTCTCTCTCTCTCTCTCTCTCTCTCTCTCCCCCTCGCTTTCCATACCTGACTAACTTGAATTATGTTATATATACATAAGTCCTGGGTTCTCCTCTCTCTCTCTCTCTCTCTCTCTCTCTCTCTCTCTTCTCTCTCTCTCCGGTAATGTACTCACAATGCACTTCTTAACTTGAACTATGCTATTTATACATTTTACAAAATATCTCTACAGCGTTCCATATACGGAAAGCACTAAACTCTAGGGTTCTCTGTCAGTCAGTATGTCTGTCTGTCTGTCTCTCTCCAGTCATGAACACATAAAGCACTTCTTAACTTGATCTACATTATATCTACACTTTACAACATTACACATGCACTCCACAAAGTCCCACAAAGCTTTCCATGCACGAGTACTACCTACACTTCCCTATCCACACCTTGCCAGTCTGAACTCTCCACCCGGGTCCTCGTCTCCCCCTAGCATCCCCCCCCCCCCCCCAGCCCATTCTTTACTTCTACTGTTGTAAATTTCCCTGTCCACATCGACTGCCCCTTCCTCTCCTCCTGGTCGTCAGTTTATTATGCCCATTGTTTGCAGACGTCCACTGCCTTTATAGAGATGCATCAGTTCTCTCTCTCTCTCTCTCTCTCTCTCTCTCTCTGTACTTACTTCGCTTTACCCATGTAGTTATCTGCACTTGACGAAGTCACTCTCTAGCTTTCTCAATCACTCTCTCTCTCTCTCTTTAAATTCTGTATCATAACCAGCGCGGCTTTGCACTCACGTTTCCGGGTGATTGGTGTTGCTGAGGGCTGTTTTTTTTTCGCTGAGGATGTGTTATTCTTGATTGTTACTGGCAGTTCTATGTCAATGCGTGCTTCTGTGGTTGGGAAGGTTTAGAATGGGTGTTCAACGTACCGGCATCGCGTAAGAGTGTCTTGTTAATAAACTGTTGCTGCAAAACAATTGTTTAAAATCCAAACCCCCCCCCCTCTCTCTCTCTCTCTTCGTCCCCCCTCCTCCTCTCCCTTTCCTCCCACCCTCTCTCTCTCCCCCTATCTGCTCATTACACACACACACACACACACACACACACACACACACACACACACACACACACACACACACACACCACACAGAGAGAGAGAGAGAGAGAGAGAGAGAGAGAGAGAGAGAGAATGTAAGTTGCCGTGAATTGCCTGCCTCATTCAATGCAACTGTCTCACATTTTTCGCCCTTGCACTATTAACCTAGCGACTGATTTGATCACAAATTTATCCTCAGATAATAAAACAGAAGCAACACCGCTTCTCTCAACGGCACCTAAATAAGAAAATATGCATTTTCGCCTCACATCATTGTACGCTGTACACTGAAATAAAATGGATTTTTTGTCTTGGTCATTAACACTGAATCGTCATAAAAAGCATAGAAATTCAGAGGAGGTTCCAGACTGGTACCATCTCTCATTAACATTACAACCCAAGGTCCATAACCTAAATTCTGTGTCATTTACTCTGAGCCATATATCTGTGACAACCTTCAGAAACTTTTAAGACTGACATACACTTGAAAAAGAAAAAAAGACAACTACATTTCCTGTAGTTTCCCGCATATGAATTTGCTTTTGCTTCTAGAAACACATGAGTCCACCTTTGAATTCTGCAGTGAACTGTAGTTCGTTACCCGCCAATACAACATCAAAATCATGTTCAGATAGAACCTTCTTTACGCCATAAACCCATTTTTCCTCATCTAATTCGGCTTGCAGGATCACCATATCTTGAGCTTTTCTACATGGACACGATTGTGGAAGCCTCAATAATTTCAGCCAATACTAGAACATTTGACAAATCTTCTCGCTCATAAAGGATGGCTGCTCGTTTCTCCGTACAAAACGGTGTTCAACGAATGAACTGGCACATGCAGAAATCGTTCCATTGGCTAAGATATGTACTTTCTCCATTTGCAAATTTACATTTTGTCCCCGACCTTCGGTAACATACGTAAGTAATGATTCTATTTGGGTACCAAACAATTTCGAAATTAGGCCGTAGTCAATACAGTTCAGCTTTCTTACTGATTTAATATTTCCATGATACCTTCTTTCTTTCTAAGAATTCATCCCATTCGTATTTCTCAGTTCAGTTGTTGAAGACAGCGAGCCTAGATACTTGTAAGAATGAACTACACAAACCTCTGCCTTTCTATTTCCACGCACGGATAGCAGACCACGATTTCTAAACATCGTAATTCTTTTTTAATGTTAACTGTTCAACCTAAGCAACCTGA
>CM065716.1:57179739-57184739 GCA_033310375.1 Conus canariensis | reverse complement strand
TGTGTCCTTAGTTTATAAACAGTAATATATATGTCGTCGGACTACGTGATCAGACGAATTCTGTAAATTTCCTTGCGACTGGGGTTAAAAGGAGAAAAAAAAAAAAAAAAAAAAAAAAGGGGGGGGGGGGGGGGGGGGTTGTTGGAATAGACCTATTCCGGAAAAAATAAAATCAGGGGAAGATGATACCGCCTGTTCTTCCATTGCAAATCAGAGTTACCTTTTCTCATTTATGGGTCAAGCGAATAGATCCTCAGAGTACAACATCTGTTGGGAAGCGCACGCCAGAACAACGATTGGTATGTCGCATTTCTCTGCCTTACATCCACGTTTTTGGTCTTTTTCTCTTTCTGACTGAACCGCTATGCTGACCGATGGGATCAAATTGCTTTGGGCGTGGCCAGCAGGGGCATCTGTCCCATGAAAACAGGCTGGGTCACTCTCGCTGAAAGCGAGCTCTTAACATAATTACCTCCTTTGCAGTTTCCGAGCATCGTCTTTTGATCTGTTGCACAGCATTCTCCGTGTGTACCCCAAACTGGGGACTGTCCACAGTCAGCGCCTCACCAACACACACTGTGTTATAATGTTTGCAAAGTTTAAACGTTCGTAAATGAAAGAGTCAATGTAGATGAGCTTTTTTCTCTCTTTCTTTGCCTGGGTCACATAAACAACAAATGTGAAAACAACATTGTTGTCATGCCAAAGAGAACAACGAACTCAAAACATCTGAGAAGTTGCCTGGGTCACATGAGCAACAAATGTGAAAACAACATTGTTGTCATACCAAAGAGAACAACGAACTCAAAACATCTGAAGTTGCATGGAACAAGTTGTACGTGGATATTTCTTCACAAGTAACGCCATAAAACCTTTCACTCCCATAACCTATTTTTTCATGTGCCAAGTTTTTCTCCCCTACTTTTTAGGTTTTTCACGCTATTCGCAACCGTAAATACGCAAATGTGTAGACCTATATACGAGAGTGCTTCTTCTTCTTACCTTCTTTTCTTTCTTTCTTTCTTTTCATTTCTTTTTTCTTTTTAGTCCTTCGACAACTAACGGTGTCGCATGTAATACGTAATGGGTATTTAGAAAACAAACAGCCCCAAAACAACAAACACAAGTCAACATGAAAACTGTGTCCAATAGCATACAGCATGCTGTGCTGCTATCCCTGCACTCATGACTATATCTTGTAGCATCGAACAGCTGATAGAAACATGCGTTTGCAGGCCCACTACTTTCGACAGGTGCTCACCTTCATACATTATTTCTGTCCGTCGTGTTGTCTTCTCGCCTATGACTTCAGAAAATTCCATTAGAAATCACCCTATACGTTCTTACACATGTTAGATAATCAAACAAAACATGGTGCAAAATTCAATAATTCGGCCTTCATATTAGACGGAGAAGCTCTCTTTTGAAGGCAAGGTATCTTGTGGGGATCTGAATAGGGGCCCCCTCTAAACCCCAGGATTGCTCCACAGCTCTTCCTCGGGCATTCTGCCAGATCTGCAGCCACACTGGCCCTACAGACAACCCCGCAGAACTGGACGAAGGACCACCCGAACTGCAGTGGATTTCTCTTGCAGGAAAACAAACAAACAGGTTCGAAAATCATACCCAGCTCCCGCCAGTGCTTCTCTAACGCGCAAGGTAACCAATCACAAGAGTTGACGGCTCTCCTGAAGTCCAGGTAGAAACCTACACAGGGCGAGGAAGTTCTTTCACGAAACCCATCAGAACGCGTCAAAAGTGTATGTTTAGCCTACAGCCTTCGTCTGACCACATGTGGACTCTGGATATTACTCGGGAACTGGATATTAGCGGAAAATCCAGTTCACGGCCAAGACAATGTGCTGCTGATCCGGACATCATGTTGAAGGACCTCCTCAAGGCATGCTCTGCCTTCTATTCAGGGTCTCCCGGGGTCAATAGGCCGGCCAGTAATGTCCACATCAGCGTCCGTTTGGTTTCCCTGTTTGGATTTCTCTGAGGTGAAGAGGTGGGTCGGTAACACCAAGGTACACGGAAGCCCTCTGTGGTCCACGTGAGTTCAAACAGAACCCACACCTGCCTGACTTCCTGGGGGAGAGGCAGAGAGAGAGAGAGAGAGAGAGAGAGAGAGAGAGAGAGAGAGAGAGAGAGAGAGAGAGAGAACAGAGACAGAGACAGAGACAGAGGCAGACAGATAGGCAGACAGACAGACACACAATCACATGGAGAGAGAGAGAAAGAGAGAGAGAGAGAGAGAGAGAGAGAGAGAGAGAGAGAGAGAGAGAGAGAGAGAGAGAGAGAATGAAAGAAAGAAAGAAAGAAAAAGAAGGACAGCGGAAGGAGCGGGGGGGGGGGGGGGGGGGGGGGGGGGGGGAAGAGGGAAAACAATCGATCTCACACCCGTTGATACTCCCAGCGGATCCAGTGCTGTGCAAACGACCTCAACGAACTGTGGATCGGTGTCGGATTCATGACACAGCAGATCCTAGCAACGGCAAACCTAATGGCCTGTTCTCACGGACCGCCTCTCCTTCAGGTCAGAGGAAGTGGGACTTCAAACAAGACCATTCGTCGTGGCACCAGCCATCAGTTCTTGTGACTCGACCGTGGAATAAACAGCGCGATCCCTAGCTTCTTTCTTGATCGGAACTCGGTCATCCGCCACTGTTGCACACAGATCGTTGTGTTGCAGCTGTCTACTGTAGATGGCTGGCTGTCTTGTAAAACTGCATAACCTTTCCGCAAGGGAGAGAATGAAACATATTCTTACAGAGTGTTGGGACTTGCATGACGTGAGACATTAAAAACATTTTTCAGCAGACTCCATGAAAACCTTGTTCAAAGATGTTCCACCTGATGTGATCTTTGAATTTCTGAGAGAGGTTAACATTTTCCATCTGATGTGAGATTTTACAGTGGAAAGTCTTTTTTAAACAAAACTTCGGGTGTGTTTTTACAAGATGTACTTTTCTTTTTTAAAGGGTTGTGTGAATGAATGACTTGTGAGTTGACTTCAGCGCGGTGACAGCCCTGATATGGCCCTTTGCGGTCGGCTGGGCTATAAGCAACATTACTTTACCTTACCTTATCTTTGGGAGAGGCTTAATCCTCAGACCTAGCAAAATGTACTGCTCGCTGGTACCCGATTGAGACTGATCGTTAGACTGAGTTCGGACCTGCTTTGGACAGCCTGTGGAGTCGGTTATCAGCAAATCCTTTGGACCTCAAATTAACTTATTTATTTCCAAAGTTTGTGTGAACTTTACAGTATTACGGAGACGCAGTGAATGAAACGTTAATTACCGAGTCGAGGCCAAGAGTTTCCTTTTAGGTCAACATTTGATCGCATCCGTGATATGACAGCTTTTTTTGTGGTTACTTCCCTTGGCACGATCACAACCCCCCCCCCCCCCCCCCCCCCCCCCCTTCCCTGAGGAAGTCGGGTCGGTCGAAACACGCTGAAAAGTTTGAAGGAAGACGTATAAGCAAGGCTGTGTTGATTTCCGAGAGGACGGCCCGAAGAATGCTCTCTCTCTCTCTCTCTCTCTCTCTCTCTCTCTCTCTCTCTCTCTCTCTCTCTCCCCCCTTTCGTTGTCATTTGCATATGATATGCTGGTCGGGATCGCATAACTACACGATGTAAACTCGTCAACTGAACGTTAGTACTGAGAGCGGCTTGGAAGCTTAGGTCAGAGGCTTACAGCCTTTAAGTTCCACGTTAACTTTATGCCTCAGAAAAAGGAAAAAAAAAAGGAAAAAAAAGAGGAAATATCACCAAACAAACAACAACAACCACAACGAATGATGCGGATCTGGTAGGCCTAGTAGGTAAACCACTTTTCTCATGATTCGAAGGCACTAGGTTCAGTCCCTGCTTAGGACAACTAGGTCACAGAAGACTTTCCCTTCGCAGTCAACGTCTGTTGGGGCGCCAGTCCCTGCGTGGTCCATTGCGTGAGACTTTAACACCAACACTCTTACACATGAAGACTTTAAAACCAACACCCTTACACATGAAGACTTTAAAACCAACACCCTTACACATGAAAACTTTAAAACCAACACCCTTACACATGAAAACTTTAAAACCAACACCTTTACACGTGAAAACCCAGTCAATCGTCAGTGGAAGAGCAGGCTACGTGTGCCCGTGAGACAGATGGCACAAACACACACACAAAAGACAACAGCATACCATGTACACATCCTAGAAGACAAAATGTTGGTACATCAATGGGATGAATAACGCATCCGCAAAAATATCACCTTTTTTGTGAACCTCGGGGATCAAATCCTGGAACGGGTGTCAATCACCGGCTAATGTATAAGACCAAATCAATTCCTGTTTTGAAGGTTTGTTTCGTTTAATCATTTTCTTGTTTAAAGTTGCTTGGTTGTTCGTTTCTGCTTTGGTCCCTGCAAGACACGATCCAACTGAGTGTCTGTCTCACTACCATGACCGGAAAGACGCGACACCATTCGCTCTTCACAGCTGTATTGTCAGTCGCTCCTTTCGTTCTCTTCGTGGTCTTGTGACTCACACCTTGGAAATCTCTCGCTTCACTGTCCCTCCGCAGTCACTCAGTGTATGAAGTTGTGCACAGCTAACTGTCCGTGAATAACGTCCCTTCTAATTCAGCTCAACAGATTGCTGCCGAGTCTGGACACGTCTGGAAGGAGCCAAGACAGATGACCTCGGTCACATTGTCCCGCTCCAGACATCCGTGCACAGCTGTGACCTATTCACCACACCAGTTGTTTGACACGTCAGAGACTTTGTGTAGACGTCCAGTAAGTATACGATTCGAACCACAGAACTCTGACTTACCCATCGCATATTCTAACCACTCGAATACTTGGTTTCTTTATTTCTTTCTCTTTTTCTCAATTTCTTTTAAGTATTTTTTCTGCATAGCTTTCGCTTCAACCATGGAGGTCACCAGCACGTGAGCAAAGAGGTCGCGTACTGCACTCGCTCCGGCCGTTTTAATCGTTCTCTT
>CM065716.1:57167239-57174739 GCA_033310375.1 Conus canariensis | reverse complement strand
CGTATATGATACAGCGGGCCATGGTGACTTTGTATATGTATGTGAGATACTGGGTTCTGGCAGTCAACCCTCGATATATGATACAGCGGGCTTTGGTGGCAGCATGATTTGAATATACCCAATTTTCTTATAGTGATTTTTAACATTTCATATCGTAAAATTTGTGCAATATAGCAATCAGACATGCATGCATACATTATCTAGATGCAAGGAATGCGTGTGTTCTAATTGTATTGATGGTCTTTTTTTTTTTTTTTTTTTGGGGGGGGGGGGAGGGGCTTTAGACTCAAAATTCCTTCTGTGTGTCGATATACATGTCAACTGCTGCTTCTCTAGACGACATACTGGATGCTATTGGTATGGATGACAGTTAATATGACGCATCTGGTTATGAGTAATTCCTAGCGGAGAGGAACTGAGAGAGCTGAAAGCAGAGAAAATGGACGAGACTCCCAGCACGTCGAGGCAAGAGATCAAAAAGCGGAAAAGGAAAATAGACTAGGATGATGAGGATGACATTCCTTTAGCTGCTTTGTGCCAAGAACATGGCAGCAATGGTGACTGTAAAGATGCGGATGACATTCCTCTAACTGCTTTGTGCCAAGAACATGGCAGCAATGGTGACTGTAAAGATGCGGATGACATTCCTCTAACTGCTGTGCGCCAAGAACATGGCAGCAATGGTGACTGTAAAGATGCGGATGACATTCCTCTAACTGCTGTGCGCCATGAACATGGCAGCAATGGTGACTGTAAAGATGCGGATGACATTCCTCTAACTGCTGTGCGCCATGAACATGGCAGCAATGGTGACTGTAAAGATGCGGATGACATTCCTCTAACTGCTGTGCGCCATGAACATGGCAGCAATGGTGACTGTAAAGATGCGGATGACATTCCTCTAACTGCTGTGCGCCAGAACATGGCAGCAATGGTGACTGTAAAGATGCGGATGACATTCCTCTAACTGCTGTGCGCCATGAACATGGCAGCAATGGTGACTGTAAAGATGCGGATGACATTCCTCTAACTGCTTTGTGCCAGAACATGGCAGCAATGGTGACTGTAAAGATGCGGATGACATTCATCTAACTGCTTGTGCGCCAGAACATGGCAGCAATGGTGACTGTAAAGATGCGGATGACATTCCTCTAACTGCTTTGTGCCAAGAACATGGCAGCAATGGTGACTGTAAAGATGCGGATGACATTCCTCTAACTGCTTGTGCGCCAAGAACATGGCAGCAATGGTGACTGTAAAGATGCGGATGACATTCCTCTAACTGCTGTGCGCCAAGAACATGGCAGCAATGGTGACTGTAAAGATGCGGATGACATTCCTCTAACTGCTGTGCGCCATGAACATGGCAGCAATGGTGACTGTAAAGATGCGGATGACATTCCTCTAACTGCTTTGTGCCATGAACATGGCAGCAATGGTGACTGTAAAGATGCGGATGACATTCCTCTAACTGCTGTGCGCCATGAACATGGCAGCAATGGTGACTGTAAAGATGCGGATGACATTCCTCTAACTGCTGTGCGCCATGAACATGGCAGCAATGGTGACTGTAAAGATGCGGATGACATTCCTCTAACTGCTTTGTGCCAAGAACATGGCAGCAATGGTGACTGTAAAGATGCGGATGACATCCTCTAACTGCTGTGCGCCAAGAACAGGGCAGCGAGGGTAGGGAGGAATGTCCTTTGAAGGCAACATAATCTCGTCCACGGTATTGTGCTCCTCTGGTGGGTATTTTGCTGAATCCTTTCTGCAGGCCATCCATCCATGGACGAATTTTCCAGAGCTTGTTGGCTTGTTTTTGGTCCTCTGTTACTCGCAGGTTGCTGGTAAAGTGAAGACTGCTTATCAGTTTCTTACATTGTTCTCTGGGCATGGCATCCGCAACTGGGGGCATATCCTGTTGTGGTCTCCCAGTATGCCCGAACACAGTGGGCCTGGACTAGACCCAGGTGGAGATACAGGCCTATGAAATTTTCAATTTCTTTCTTGGTTGCCGTCAAGCTGACACCTTCTTTCTGGATAGAATAAATGTTTGTCTAGGTCTCTGCATTCTCCAGCATGTCGTCAGTAATGTCTTGAGGTTTCCATGTTCAGGAGGTTTTTCCAGTGCGCCAGTAAACACGGCAGCTGGTGGCTGAAAAGGCATGTCAGTCCAAATAGGTTGCCTCTAAATCCTGGTCTACGCCCTCAGCCACTTCTAGTAGAAAAGAAGCCAGTGGCATGTCATCCTCATCTTCCCAGTCATGCTGTGACTGACTGTATTCAGTTGTATAAATATGATACATGGCTATATCCAGTGCCTTGACAGCCCGATGTATCATATATGATACATGATCAAATTACATAACAAATTGACTATTTTTCCTCTTGCGTGTCTTAATTTGTCATTTATTGATTGAATTTTAAAGCGGCAGAATGTTCCTTGACGTTTTTGTACATGCAGGCTCTAGAGGGCTAACATGGATAAGTTGAGTGTGGAGTTTTGTTTGTTTGTTTTCAAAATAAGTGTCTAATATCATCTGGCGATGAAAAGACATTAAATAAACCACCGAACTGAACTGTGTGTGTGTGTGTGTGTGTGTGTGTGTGTGTGTGTGTGTGTGTGTGTGTGTGTGTGTGGTGAAACAGGACGTTTATCAATTACTGTCTATGTCCGAATGATTCGATTTTGGGTTAGTTTGGTTCAATCTCCTGTTGACAAAATGTCGGTTAGGTTCTATTCTTTCATGTTACATTTGCACAATAGCGCATTAACTGTGTTTCCCTGGTTAACGTGCATTAAAACCATACTAGTACAATCTGGTTTTGACTGTGTTTGGAGTAATCAATCTTTTACAGACGTCAATACATTATGTAGGAATGTCAAAAATAGTTTGCAATGCTCTTTTCGTCAAACGTGGCAACATGACATTGAAACTAGCAGTAAATGTTTTTTTCTACAAATTTCATAAATATGATTTTAAGGAGGAGAAATATATTTCTAGCTTACTAGATGTTTATATTTACCCTCTTATCAAATTTAGATGTTCTAATCATAAGTTACCAATCGAAGCAGATCGTCGATTTGCTATTCCAAAAGAAGAAAGGTTATGTAATAAATATGACATGTCTGCAATAACTGATGAATTTCATTTTATCATGGAATGTTCATGTTACGTTACTTTAAGCAACACGTGTTTGCCAAAAAGATTTCTCTCTCCAAAGTCTGTCTATAATTTTTGTTAAAGGATGTCTTCTACTAATCGAAAACAAATGCTTCTTTTGTCAAAGTGTATTAGATTATCTCAAGTGTTGTAAATTGTTGGCCAATGTCAGCATTGACTAGCAATTTGTGTTTTATTTTGGCTTGTTTGTTTTCCTTTTCCTGTTCTTGCTTTAAACTCACCTTCTTCTATACCCCAAAGGAATAGATATTGTTCTTGTTCTTGTGTGTGTGTGTGAGTGTGTAAGCGAGTGAGTGAGTGTGTGTGTGTGTGAGAGAAAGAGGGTAGTGTGTGCATGTGGGGGTGAAAGAGAGTGAGTAGTGTGTGCATGGGGGAGAGAGAGAGAGAGAGGAGAGAGAGAGAGAGAGAGAGGAGAGATCAACTATGTGTGTGTGTTCCGATGTTGAACTCGAATGCGTAAGCCAGTATACGTGCGAGGCATATGCGCCGCAATGTTTCAACCCAAACGCGCGCGATGAAGTTCACGTATACCTCACCACTCCCAGCTTTTCTTCTCTGTGTTGCGTCTTAGCCAGTATAACACACACACACACACACACACACACACACACACACACACACACACACACACACTCACACACACACACACACACACACACACACCAGGAGGAAAGGCTACAAAACATAAGCTTAGCGGGAGAAGTACAAAATATATGAAGCCGTACTGCGTAATCTATCCACACACACACACACACACACACACACACACACACAAAGAAAGAAAGAGAAAAAAGGCCCTAGACGTCTGGTGCAATAGCAACATCGGCGACAGAAAATTTCTCTGAAGTGCTTGTGCACACTTAAGTGTCCGTCTGTGTGTGTGTGTGTGTGTGTGTGTGTGTGTGTGTGTGTGTTTCGTTTTTGCTTGCTAATGTCATAAGAGAAAGAGAGCGTGATTCGAAGTTTAGTTCTTTAATAATATGTAGCTTTTCAATCAAGAGAAACAATGTTATCCTGACTGTTTCTATGTTTCTTAGTGTCCGTCTCTCTCTCTCTCTCTCTCTCTCTCTCTCGGGGACAGTATATGCGCACACGCGTGCGTGTGTGTGCCTCTCACCGGCCGGCGTCGCGGCAAAGGCCCCCTATCAGGAAGCCCCTTCCCCCACCCCCACCCCTCCTGCCCGTCCCACCGGGACAACTTTTCGGGGAGCATGCATCGCAAGCCGTGAGTGGAATGGCGGTGTAAGGTAGAGAGAGAGAGAGAGAGAGAGAGAGAGAGAGGGGGGGGGGGGGGGGGCCGAGCACGACCAACCCGACCGACCGACCGACAGTTCGTCCGTGCCTGCGTCAGTTCATTTGGCGGAGTGACGACACAGCGACAAGCAGCACCAGCCGGGAGATCCCTGCTCGTCTAGTCCCCCACGCGGAAGCGACGAGGAACGACGACGATCGCCGACCGACGACGTCACTGTCATAACGTGCCTTGCCTTGCCTGGCCGCTGGCTTGCTTGTAGTAGTGTGGGGGAGACAGAGAGAGAGCGGCAAGTCACCCTCCAAGCACATTCTCAGTTACAGCACACACTCACACCCCAACCACCCACCTACCTCTACTATGGAGTTCCACCGGGCCGCGATGTCTTGGGCCGTCTCTGTCTTGCTACTGATGATCCTGGGGGCTGGTAAATTGTGTTTTGTTCATGTTTTTTTTTTCTTCTTCTTAATATATTAGTTTTGTGTGTGTTAGTTTTGTTTGACTGAACTGTTGTGTGTGTGTGTGTGTGTGTGTGTGTGTGTGTGTGTGTGTGTGAAAACCCTACTTAAGTCTGGAATAGTTTCAGAGTCAGGTGACTGCAGGCAAGGAGATTTGAACAAATTTAGAAAAGAAAAATCATAATTATTCCGCCGGAGAAAAAAAAAAGGGGACCAACAAAGTACAAGACAAAAACACGACGCGTTTGAACCTCTTTGGTCTTCTCCAGCAAGATAAAACAATTGAATCCACTTTGAGAAGATTAGTGATTACTCGTTCTTCGTTTCGTTGCACTGAATGTTGTTTTTCTTGCCTGAAGAAGACCAAAGAGGTTGAAACGCGTCGTGTTTTGTCTTGTAATTTGTTTGTCTCTTTTGTCCGGCGGAATAATTATGATTTCTCTTCTTTGAAGTGTTGATTATGGCAACTCGCAACGAAGGAGAGAAAGGACACACAAGACACTCTAGATGAGTCTTTTTTTTCGGGTTACCAAACACCAGGAAGTTTACAAAATTCGTCGAATCCGCGTAACCCAACACGTAGAATTGAAGAGAGAGAGAGAGAGAGAGAGAGAGAGAGAGAGAGAGAGAGAGACAGAGAGAGGAAATTTGCCGATGTGGGACTAAACAGCAGTCATCTCGGCAGACTCCATAAAGAACCTCCTCAGAAATGTTCCTCCAGACGTTTTTATTTTATGTTTATTTATTATTATTATTATTTTTTTTTACTCGTCTTTACAAGAGATCAATATACTCCATCTGATATGATCATACGTGTGTTCCTAGCTTGTTTCTTGACAGTAGATTCGTCTTTTAAAACCACATTTTGACTTTAACATGTACAGTCTTATTTTCCCATTTGAACCGCATTTACGGCCCTGATATGGCTTGCGTGGTCGGCTGGGCTCTAAGCAATACGAACTGAAGAGAACTGAATTCAGACGAAAACAGCCCCCGAAGGTAAGGCGGGGGCTTTTTCAGTACAAATTGTAGTACTATCCCCACCTCCCAGAAATTTTGTGCTAGAATTTTCCACTTTTCTACCACTCCAGTTTTTTTTTTCTTAACAGTCGTCCGTTGTCTTTCTGCGTTTTGTGGCCCATTCATCTTGTCTTTGTTCTGTAGAACAGAATTTTTATACACAGATTTTCTCGTAGAACTTATGCCAGACTTCTTGTTGTAACCAGATCTGGCGTCTATATTTGGTAATGGGTTTGTACGCACTGTCCTGAGTGAACGCTGGCTGTTTATTCTGCCAAGTCTGTCTACGTTATATTTTTTCTGTTACTTTTTGTCTATATATTTTGTGACACTGCTCACTTTACCGATTCTTTTTTCAACCTGGGGGCGATAAATGAAGAGGGATGTCCTGGCTCTGTCAGCACGCCCTACTTTCATCAGCCCTTTAGGACAGCGAGAGATTTTCGTTATCGTGTTATGAATTTCATGTATACGTGACGAAGTTGCTGATTGTTCTTACAGCAATAGATTAGTTATCACATTACAAATTCAATGCACACGTCAGTAAGTTGTTGACTGTTGTTGTGTGCTGTTGAACAACAGTTCTTTTCTCTGAGCGGTAACAGCCCTGAAGAGGGAGGCCCTGTGTGTGGCTGGCGGGGCTGTAAGAATGATTAAACTTCAATTCAAAGATGGGGGGAAAAAAACCCAAAACTCAAACAAGTTAGTGTCTGAATTCGCTTCTTTCCGTTTGAAATCCGCTTCATCTTCAATACAAAGAAGACAGAGTTTGTTAGAGGCAGAAGTCAGAGACCTTCAATACAAAGAAGACATAAGTTTGTTAGAGGTAGAAGTCACAGACCTTCAACACAAAGAAGACAGGGTTTGTTAGGGGTAGAAGTCACAGACCTTCAATACAAAGATGACAGAGTTTGTTAGGGGTAGAAGGCAGAGACCTTCAATACAAAGAAGAGAGCGTTTGTTTGGGGTAGAGGGCAGAGACCTTCAATACAAAGAAGACAGAGTTTGTTAGAGGTAGAAGTAAGAGACCTTCAGTACAAAGAAGGTAGAGTTTGTCTGGGGTAGAGGGCAGAGACCTTCAATACAAAGAAGACAGAGTTTGTTAGGGTAGAAGTCAGAGATCTTCACTACAAAGAAGACATAAGTTTGTTAGAGGTAGAAGTCAGAGACCTTCAGTACAAAGAAGACAGAGTTTGTTAGAGGTAGAAGTCAGAGACCTTCAGTACAAAGAAGACAGAGTTTGTTAGAGGTAGAAGTCAGAGACCTTCAGTACAAAGAAGACAGAGTTTGTTAGAGGTAGAAGTCAGAGACCTTCAGTACAAAGAAGACAGAGTTGTTAGGGTAGAAGTCACAGACCTTCAATACAAAGAAACAGAGTTTGTTAGGGGTAGAAGTCACAGACCTTCAATACAAAGAAGACAGAGTTTGTTAGGGGTAGAGGGCAGAGACCTTCAATACAAAGAAGACAGAGTTTGTTAGGGGTAGAAGCCACAGACCTTCAATACAAAGAAGACAGAGTTTGTTAGGGGTAGAAGTCACAGACCTTCAGTACAAAGAAGAGATAAGTTTGTTAGAGGTAGAA
>CM065716.1:57152239-57159739 GCA_033310375.1 Conus canariensis | reverse complement strand
GAAAAAAAGGAAAGACATACAGGATAACAAAACAGCAGAAAAATTATCTGCATATATATAAGAAAATCTGCACACGGCATATATACATATAAGAAAAAGCAAAGACGTTATTACAGAGGTTTTTTTCGTTTTTGTTTATGCTTGTTCCCCTTTGTTTCTCACAATTTTGTTCGATTTAACTGTGTAAGTAATAAATGTCGAAACGCGTAGCTTTGATGGTATGTATTGGTGGGTACCTTTCGTCCGAGTTCAAACTTGGGAGAGACGGACAGAGCTGACTTCAAACCCGGTCAGGCCACTCCGCCACTAGTGAAGAAACTCAGTGACGAAAAAAGCAGCAGAGACCCCGACAAATCCCCCACCTCCTTTATCCCCCCCCCCCCCCCCCCCCCTTCAGGCAGGAAGGTGGGCTGGGGCTGGATGAGAGAAAGGGAGGAGGCAACAAAGCAAGTAAGGCTCGTAGCCGGTGTCTGAATTGCTAAAACTGTCACCGATCATACACACACACACACACAATCTGCACACACACACACACACACACACACACACACACACACACACACACACACACAATCTGCACACACACACACACACACACACACACACACACACACACAATCTGCACACACACACACACACACACACACACACACCACACACACACACACACACACACACACATACACACTATTTGAATTCCTCGACAGTGAATGACTCGAGGAGATATGACAAAACAGATGTGAATTCTCTCCGAGTGTGTGAGCGTAGGGAGAACAGGAGAGGAGGGAGGGAGGGTGGACAGTGTGTGTGTGTGTGTGTGTGTGTGTGTGTGTGTGTGTGTGTGTGTGTGTGTGTGTGTGAAGCGTATTCTTGCATACGTGCATTCGTGCTTACATGATTTTATTCTCCCCCTCCCTCTTCTCAACACACACACACACACACACACACACACACACACACACACACACACCACACCATGCGCGCAGGCGCGCGCGAGCATGCACACACACACAAACACACACATACACATGCTCGCGCTCTCTCTCTCTCTCTCTCTCTCTCTCTTCATTCCAAAATAAGCAATCCAGAAAACAGACTTTTAAAAGACGGGACAACACAACATCGGTGTGAACTACCAACAACAAGAAGAAAAGTACAGGGTCACGCTATACGCCCTCCTCTGCCCCTCCCAGCTCCTGCCTGCCTGTGATTGTCACGACTATGACTCACCTTGCCCTGTACCTGTCTTGCACAGATCAATCCGTCAACTGGCGAATAAAAGCCCCCTTTTTCCTCCCTGGTAGGAGGTGAACAAAGCATTCTGTGCGTGTGTGTGTGTGTGTGTGTGAAAATTATGCATGCACACACACACACACACACACACACACACACACACACACACACACGCACACACACACACACACACACACAAAATCATGCAGAAGTTAAAGCACTCATACACGTACATCTAGGAATGAAAAGAAAAAAAAAAACTTTTTTTTTTACTTTAACAGCCTTTTCAGGACCCAAATATCGATCTATCATTTCTTTTATGTAGATGCTATACACATATTTCTCTTATGTAGATGCTATACACATATTTCTTTTATGTAGATGCTATACACATATTTCTTTTATGTAGATGCTATACACATATTTCTCTTATGTAGATGCTATACACATATTTCTTTATGTAGATGCTATACACATATTTCTTTATGTAGATGCTATACACATATTTCTCTTATGTAGATGCTATACACATATTTCTTTTATGTAGATGCTATACACATATTTCTTTATGTAGATGCTATACACATATTTCTTTTATGTAGATGCTTTATTATACACATATTTCCTTTTTTATGTAGATGCATACACTATTCCTGTTACCATTCGACTTGTTCCGTTGACCAACGATTGTTGTTGCTGTTTCTGTTACTGTGTCTTCGTATCCTCCCCCCCCCCCCCCCCCTCTTCTTTAATTCCTTCCACAGGTCAATGCCCCACATCACAGTTCATTCTGGACACGCGCTGTACTGCTATAGAGCGAAATGAAAATGTCTCGCTATCAGGCTGACCGTAAATCACTCACTGTGTGTGTGTGTGTGTGTGTGTGTGTGTGTGTGTGTGTGTGTGTGTGTGTGTGTGAGAGAGAGAGGAGAGAGAGAGAAGAGAGAGAGAGGAGAGAGAGAGAGAGAGAGAGAGAGAGACGGATACGGATATTTTATTCAATAATAGGCCATTGCCCCTATTGAAGGGGTGCAACAAAAAAATCGTTCAAAAAAAAAAAGTAATACAATATAACTGACCAAGCTTAATATATTAAGAAACAAACACAGAACGTAGCTTAAACGCTTTATATAGATAGATAGATAGAGAGAGGAATATTGCTATCGAATCCTTTTTTTTTTTTTTACACCTATTCTGTGGTGTGTGTGTGTGTGTGTGTGTGTGTGTGTGTGTGTGTGTGTGTGTGTGTGTGTGTGTGTGGTTGAGAGAAGAGAGAGAGAGAGAGAGAGAGAGAGAGAGAGAGAGAGGAGGGTGAGCGCGTGGGCAAAAGGGGAAGAGCGAAAGCCTCATGTCTTCCACACACACACACCACACACACACACACACACACACACACACACACACCACACACACACACGCACGCACACGCACGCACGCACGCACGCACACTATGTGACGCAGACAACAGTATACCCTCGAAGACGACTGACCAGTTTAGAAACATTTGTGTGCCATGTGATCAACTGAAATGTCGGTCCTTCCCCCATTAGCCCTACACGCCCCCCCCCCCCCCCTCCCTTCCCCTTACCCCGTTCTCTCTCTCTCTCTCTCTCTCTCTCTCTCTCCGCAAGCCTTAGCAAACAGTGTGCATATCACTTTTTCCCCTCATTAAACAACCATCTCTTGTTCTCTGTGCTTCTCTTCCTTTCCCCATTAAACAATCGCTCTCTCTCTCTCTCTCTCTCTCTCTCTCTCTCTCTCTCTTCTCTCTCTCTCTCTCTCCTCTTTCACGCTCTGTCTCCTTCCTCCTCAGAATATTCCTTTCTCTTTCTTCTTCTTTCTCACCCACCTCTTTCTGCCCCCCTCTCTCATCCCATACCTACCCCCCCCCCTCTCTCTCTGTCTCTCTGTCTTCTTTTCCCTTCATTCCTGTACCCCTTACCCCCCCCCCCCCCCCCCCATCTCTCCATAGTACAATTACAGTCGAAGCAACATACTGGAAAAACCTATGCAAGTACACATATTTATATCCGCCCGCAAATCTTGACCGGGACTGGGATGGTGATACTATATGGCGGGGTGGGGGGGGGGGGGGGGGGTGTGTGAAGGGGGAACAGACCAAGAGGAAGCAAAATGAGGGAGGGGCTGGGGAACGGTGGGGGATGGGAGAGGGAGGATTTTTGGCAAGAATAGGAGCGTGGGTGTTGTGAAAGTTCAAAAACGAAGACTAGTAGCACACTCTTCTTTTACACACGCGCGCTCGCACAACACAACACCACAGACACGTAGCAGATTGTTTGGGGAGAGAGAGGCAGGAAACATGGCCTCAACCAGTTAGAACTCCCAGCCGGTTTCGCTCCTGCTCACCTGTCCCATTAGAGGACAGTCACAAGGTGGAGGGAGTTCCCCCCATGACGGAAATCGGATGTATCACGGGAGTCACAGTGTGTGTGTGTGTGTGTGTGTGTGTGTGTGTGTGTGTGTGTGTGTGTGTGTGTGTGTGTGTGTGTGAATCACAGACCTAAAAGTAAAGTTTATCATCTGAAGCTCGAATCGGAGTTTTGACTCCTAGAACACACCTGCAAATCCTCTCGCCTCTTCACTAAATGAAAGAGCTTTCATGGACGAAGACAACCGGCCGCGGGAGGAAAGGGAAGAGGAGGGGAGGGGAGGGGAGTGAGGGAGAGGGCGATGAATGTCTCTGACGTGTCAAATAATGTAGAGCAGGTTGACGAATGTCTCTTCTGTGTCATATAATGTAGAGGCACGGTGTCCTTGGATGACTTCGGCATCCGTCCGCCGGTCTGTCCGTCCGTCCGTCCGCCTGTCTGTCCGTCAACCAGGCTGTCCGTCCGCCAGTCTGCCCCAGCTTCATAGATTAGTCCCCAGTTTTTACAAGGAAACATCGCCGACAGAGAAACGGAAATTTACGTGCTTTTTTTTTTTTTTTACCCCCCCCCCCTCCCTCATTTCATCAACCTATTTTCTGCCTCTCTCCCGACCTCTTCTTCCCCCCGCACCCTGCGCGTGGCCTTAGTGGATAACGCACTTGCTTTGAAGAAGCAAGAAAATGCCGGGGTTCGTGGTTCGAGTCTCGGAGTCGTACAGTGGGAGTGGAGGTTAGTTTGTTCTGTTGCCCCCCTCTCCCCGTTTTTCATTAGCGCGCACGAGGTGGTGGTCTCCATGTTGGTCTTTCCGAACAGAAGACAAACCGAGATCCTGTGAGCAGCATGAAGAAACGCACGTAAAAGACCCCCCCTCCCTCCCCCCCCCCCCTCCCCACCACCACCATCGAGTGAACTGTTGTCCGTCACAGAATTCTGTGGAATAAATATACTTTCAGAAGTCTACCAACCTGTGGGTGACAATGTTACAAGGCGACGTGCTTACTCCCCGGGGAAAACGGCCTGACTTTAACCACACCACACACACACACACACACAACACACACACACCCCACACACACCACACACACACACACACACACACCAACACCACACACACACACACACACCAACACAACACAAGAGAGAGAGAGAGAGAGAGAGAGAGAGAGAGAGAGAGAAGAGAGATCTGTAGTGCCCTTGTTGTTGACACAGAGTTATACAGTAATGCAACACAGCACGACACACTGTTCCTCCGGCTGATGTCTTATGGCTTGGAGCTTATAAAGCTCCTTAAGACTCCACGCAGTAGTGCTCGTAACACTTGTTGTCATCAACTGTAGAGACGGTGTGGAAAGGGGCGGAGGGAGATCGTGGTGGTGGGGATGGGGCTAGGGAAGGAGCCAGTACGAGAGAGAGAGAGAGAGAGAGAGAGAGAGAGAGAGAGAGAGAGAGAGAGAGAGAGAGAGACTGATGATGATGATAACGATAACGAAGATGAGTAAGAGGAGGATGTCTAAGCCTAACAGACAAGCAGGTACATGTTTTCCCCATCCGGCCCTTGTGTTGAACGAGGCTATGAATAAGTAGGGAGTTGAAACATTTGGTAAACAGACATATAAATCAGAGAACGACCTGAGGAACTGTCTCCAGATTGTGTGTGTGTGTGTGTGTGTGTGTGTGTGTGTGTGTGTGTGTGTGTGTGTGTGTGCGTGCGTGCGTGCGTGTTCGTGCGCGTGTGCGTGTATGGAAGTATGTGAAGAGAGGGGGAGGGGGGAAGATAATAGGTGTGAGGTCGTCGGTGGCGGGTTACACACACACACACACACACACACACACACACACACACACACACACACACACACAGAGCTAGGGTGAAAAGCTACCACCTCCATCTTCTACGAAGCGATTTTTTAATGAAAAGAAAGGAAGCCCTCTAGATCCAACTCTGTGTGCACACTTGAATTATCCCATCCCATCAATCACATCCCCCCCCACCCCTCCCCGTGACCCAGCAGCCTCTGTGACGCCGCGCCTGTCACACCAGGCCTATTGTTGTATCCGAGTGTCCGTCACGGTATTTCAGGACCCGATGCTGGGACGTCCGTCTACATGCACCTCTCTCCTGTCCAAGTGTCTTCTTCCTCCTAGTCATAACTGTCTCCCTCTCCAAGTGTCTTCTTTCTCCTAGTCATAACCCTCCCCCTCTCCAAGTGTCTTCTTCCTCCTAGTCATAACTCTCCCCCTCTCCAAGTGTCTTCTTTCTCCTAGTCATAACCTCCCCTCTCCAAGTGTCTTCTTTCTCCTAGTCATAACCCTCCCCTCTCCAAGTGTCTTCTTTCTCCTAGTCATAACCCTCCTCCTCTCCAAGTGTCTTCTTTCTCCTAGTCATAACCCTCCCTCCTCTCCAAGTGACTTCTTTCTCCTAGTCATAACCCTCCTCCTCTCCAAGTGTCTTCTTTCTCCTAGTCATAACCCTCCTCCTCTCCAAGTGTCTTCTTTCTCCTAGTCATAACCCTCCTCCTCTCCAAGTGTCTTCTTTTCCTTCTCCTTAGTCCATCATACCCTCCCCCTCTCCAAGTGTCTTTTTTCTCCTAGTCATAACTCTCCCGACTCTAGTAGTAGTATGAAGGCATTAAGGGAAACAAAACACCGACATAGTGTGGACGAGAACTGTCGGCTTCTTCAACATTCTTCAGTTTCCTGGGCAATTGTCCCAAGATGGATATTCATCATTAATACCCGTGTTGCACACGTTTGCTGCAAAAGTCGGCTGTCTCTAGGTCTCCCCCCTCAACGCCCCTCCACACACACACACACACACACACACACACACACACACACACACACACACACACACACACACGACGGCATAGGCTCGCGGTGGAGGTGTGTCTGCCTGTTGTAAAGAACCAGGGCAAAACGATTTGAACAGGACTGGGTGGTGGGGAAGACAATCATGTCAGCCAGCCTCACACACCAGACCACTGTGGTCTCTGTAGCTGCTGTACGTGTTGTTTCCCTCTGCCTCAAAGCAGCCGAGGTGGTCAGGCCGACGACGAGCGACTCCGTTTTGGCTGAGACGGTCAGTGGCTGTATGGGCAAAGTCACCTTGTGGACACTGGTAACCTTATCTGTCATGGAGTGGTCAGCCCCCCGGTCCTCCCCGCTGTCCTGGCTAAATCCCCTCTGTCCCTCCTCGACTCTCTCTCTCTCTCTCTCTCTCACACACACACACACACACACACACACACACACACACACACACACACAGAGCAATGAAACTGCTGATATATAAGCAAGGACAAGTGAGGGACGAGGGGATGCGTTGCGGAGGTAGAGGGTATTAGTTTAGGGAGATATTACACCGGCATAGAGAGATATGTTAGGGGGGGGGGGGGGTGTAGAATGGGAAAGGTGACGGAGGGGGAATGAAGGTCAGCCCTGTGTGTGTGTGTGTGTGTGTGTGTGTGTGTGTGTGTGTGTGTGTGTGTGTGTAGTGTGTATGTAATGTGTGTGTGTGTGTGTGTGTGTGTGTGTGTGTGTGTGTGTGTGTGTGTGTGTGTGCGTGCGCGCGCGCGTCAGTTATATATACATGGGCATTACTTTCCAGACTTTGCAGAAGAGGATCTTTCTCGACCACAAATGGCTTAAGAGGAAAATAAAAGGCTGGATTGTTCAGACGAGATAATTTCAGTAGGTTTCGCACCTACCCCCGCTTTCAGGCAGCAAACACGAGTACACGAAGAACATAGCACTGAACTGTCCAACTTCGTTCTTGGCGCTGGGCCCTAAACGGCACGACCTCGTCTACACTCAGGTTAATCTTGAATCAGGTACCCATCCATTTACCGCTGGGTGGAAGAGAGAGTGTGTAGAGATT
>CM065716.1:57137239-57144739 GCA_033310375.1 Conus canariensis | reverse complement strand
ACACACACCACACACACAAGGTTTTGCGTGCGCACGAGGCTTGCAAATTACATAGAGGGCAATCTCTCTCTCTCTCTCTCTCTCTCTCTCTCTCTCTCTCTCTCACACACACACACACACACACACACACACACACACACACACACACACACACAAGGCATGCAAATTACACAGAGGGCAGTTGCAGAACTCTAAACAACCCTTTGGCGACAGGTGACCCGGAGGCACCGGCCGACGTTTCGGGGTAAGTACAGACAAAGCAAACGGGTGATAGATGACGGTGGCTGGCTCGTTTCAGTGATAATAGCATAGCAGCCAGAAGGCACAGAGAGAGAGAGAGAGAGAGAGAGAGAGAGAAGAGAGAGAAGAGATGGTAATGGTACAGGTTGAGTCACACACGCTGAGGGTTTAGGACACAACTGAGTTACCGTGCCTGTGATCTGGTAAAACAAACAAGCAAAAAGCAAACAAACGAACAAACGAACGAAGACTGTTTTCACATTCCCTGTTATTTCATTGGAACATTTTTTTGTGTACTACAACGTACACAAAAAAAGTTCCAATTTTAAGTTCACTCCCTTGAATGAAAGCAGAAACTCACACACCCATTTTTCTTTCCACAATAACCGGTGACCCAAGTTATACCAAAGTATCAATACATCATCAATTTGCCTTTGTGACCGAAAATGAAACAAATCAAATAGCGCATATCAAAGTAGGGTAAGCCCGTGAATAACATCTAATGACATTTTGACGTCATCAGTTACGTCGTGCGAGATGACGATGCACATTTGGAAAACGTCTGGACAATAAAGGGTGAAAGGTCAGTCGAGGGGCGGTGGTTTCCTTTGAAATTTGACTCTCTCTCTCCCACACTGTACACCCTTGGGGAACGTAAGGTAAGCTTCAGAGTTTTTCCGTCCACTCTCCCCTTAGATCATTCAGTTTGTTTTTGTTTTTTGTTTTTCTCCTCTCGATTGCTTCTGAGCTTTTCTGGTTTCTGTCTGTCTTTTTTCTTCTTTCTCTTTCTTTCTTTTTTCTTTTTTTCCCCTTTTTTTCTTTTTCTTTTTCTTTTTTTTTTTTTTTTTTGTCAGTCAGCAGATCAATCAACAATGTCCCTTGAAGTGAGGCAATTACCGTAAAGCACGGTTTACATCGTCCGTCACGCCAGATCAAAACTGATGGGCTACTCTGGCACCGATTCTGCCCCCAAGGCGTAGTAGGAAAAAGAGAGGGTGGGAAACAGGGTAGATGAGGGGAGGGGAGGGGGGGGGGGGGTTGGACAGGGATGGAAGAGGGGGAAATTAGAGGGCTGCAGAAGGTCCATGCGCATCTCCAGTAATCTGTGGTTCCGTCATGATCTGGATCGTGTAGGACCCACAAGGTAGATGATGTAGAATGGCCCCGATCAACAGGTCCCCCAAACAGACAACTGGAGTTGTGTAGTCCCGAACCATCTTTTACTGTCCGCCCGAAATATACAACATGCGTGTCAAGAGGCGACGTTTGTCAGCCGCTAGTACACAACGACCATATCAACCGGCAACATTTGTCAGCCGTTAGTACACAACGACCATGTCAACCGGCAACATTTGTCAGCCGCTAGTACACAACGACCATGTCAACCTGGCAACATTTGTCAGCCGCTAGTACACAACGACCATGTCAACCGGCAACATTTGTAGAAGAGAAATACAGCACCCTTGTCAACAGGCACCATTTGTCGGCCTCGATCTACACAACTGCAGCCTCAACGGGCACCGTGTACCCGAAACATACAACACCCTTGTGAACAGGGAAAAAGTTTGTCTGACTGAAATACACAACACCCATGTCAACAGGGACCGTCTGTCAGACTGAAAACACAAACCCGAAATTGGCATAACCAGCTTGTCTCCACTTTGTAGCATTTTGATTTTTTCTAATGAACACTTTTTTTTTTTAAAGAGAGAGAGAGAGAGAGAGAGAGGAGAAGAGAGAGAGAGAGAGAGATGATCTGGCTTGGCAGAAAAAAAGGATGGGGGAGCATGGGAAGAGTAGAGGAGAGGGTGGGAGGCAGAGAGGGGCGCGCGTAAGCGGAAGAGAAAAGGAGAAAGATAACATAAAAAACGAAAAAAAGTACACAGGCAATTTCTGTTGTATTTTAGTTACAGTACAATTCATTCAAAACTGGATGGTGTGTGTGCATGTGTGTGTGTGTTTTGTGTGTGTGTGTGTGTGTGTGTGTGTGTGTGTGTGTGTGTGTGTGTAAACAGATCACAGAGGAGGACAATGAAGACCTGGAGCCGGTCATCGCTGCTATGGAGGAAGTCCAGGACCCTGGTCAGTCCGACTGCCTGTCCGTCTGTTTGCTTGTCCGTCTGCCTGTGTGTCTGTCTATCCGTCCGCCTATGTGTCCGTCTATTTGACTTTCGGTCCCTTCCCTCCCGTCAGTAACTACATAAGCAGGTTATTATTCATTTGTACATGTAGTTGTTTACAGGGCAATGTTTATGTACTAGGGTCGACACGTTTTGTTAAGATTCTTACCGACTGTTTTTCAAATGCTGTTGTGGTGTGTGTGTGTGTGTGTGTGTGTGTGTGTGTGTGTGTGTGTGTGTGTGTGTGTGCGCGCGCGCGTGTGTGCGTGCGTGCATGCGTGCGTGTGCGTGCGTGCGTGCATGCATGCTTGCGTGCCTCTGTGTGTGTGAGTGTGCCTGTGCCTGTGTGTGTGTGTGTGTGTGTGTGTGTGTGTGGTGTGTGTGTGGTGTGCGCGCGCGCGCGCGCGCGCGCCTGTGTGTGTGTGTGTGTGTGTGTGTGTGTGTGTGTGTGTGTGTCCCACAGAGGAAGGGCGCCAAGTGGAGATCAAGCCCTTGTCTCTGCGCCGTTTGCTGCCAGACGACATCACCCAGTACTTCCGTTACAACGGCTCCCTCACCACGCCCGGCTGTTTCGAGAGCGTCATCTGGACGGTTTTCGCCAACCCCCAGCACATCTCCCACCGCCAGGTTCGTTACTGCTCATCGCCACCCGCCCCGCCTCCATGCCCCTGGCCACCCCCTCTCTGATAATAAGTCAGACAACAGAGGGCAGAGAAAGAGAGAAAGAGAGAGGCGGAGTGCGCGCGCGCGTGCTGTGTGTGTGTGTGTGTGTGAATACGCACAAGAGAGAGAGAGAGAGAGAGAGAGAGAGAGAGAGAGTGGTGGGGAGGGGGAGGGAGAAAGGGATAGAGGGAGGGAGAAAGAATTGAAAAAGAAAGGGGAGGGAGGTTGAAAATGTATACACACACACACACACACACACACACACACACACACACACACAGAATGAATAAGAAATGCGGAGGTGAACACGTACAGAGAGAGAGAAAGAGAGAGAGAGAGGGGGGGGGGGGGGAGAGACAGACAAAAAGACAGAGAGAGGACTTGGGGGCCGTGGAGGGGGGGGGGGGGGGGGGAGTAGGCATGGGTCGGGCACGGGGAAGGCGAGGAAATACCCATCATATCATAAAGTATTGAAGCCCGAAAACAACGCAAACAACGGGCACAAGCACAGACGACCATCGATATTGACACAAACTCTACAACCATACGTAGGGGTTAGCGATTGGAGGTAGGGAGAGAGGCAGGGTTAGGGCGGGGAGGGGGGGTGGGGTGGGGGGGAGTTGCATACTGACTCTGATAGAGAAAGAAGAAAACAACCCTGAACACTAATCCCTCCCTCCCCCTCTCCATCGCACCCCCCTCGTCCCTCCACCCCTCAACCCCACTCCCCAACCCGGTTTTTTTTTTATTTTGCTGAGTCAGGATCGACAGGCCAGGTCACGCGTGTCACTGGTTCCTCATCTGGTTCCAGTGAGGAAACACCGCGCACTGACCTGTCGGCGGTCATGCAGAGCCGAAGTTTAAATAGGTATGAACGCGTGAAACAAACACGCGTCGTTAGGTCCGTGCGGATGAAGAGGGAAGTTAGTGACCTTCACAGCCAAAGGTTGGGCGACAGAAAGCGCTTCCAGCTAATGACGGGGTGTATATGTCAAAGGGAGAATGGTAACCCGCCCGTGCCTCGGCTTTCGCTTCTGGCAATGCTGTTCATCTCCCCTTCCCTCACTTTGTACAAAGGCCAACGCCCCCCCCCCCCCCCCCCCCCCCCCCTCCCTCGTCCTCCTCCGCCCGATTAGTTCAGTGGTTCGGCATCGAGATGCTATTTTGACATTGCACGTTCGAATCCAGCTGTGATTGCAAAAAAAAATCGATAATAAACATTTTTCTCTCCAAAAGTCCTGATTGTCGTCATCTTGATGCCCTGTCGTTCTGGTGATGTTGAGATAGGAGTCCTCAACCCCTGACTGTCTTGAGAACTCATCTCTGTCTCCTGGTGATGTTGAGATAGGAGTCCTCAACCCCTACTGTCTTGAGAACGTCATCTCTGTCTCCTGGTGATGTTGAGATAGGAGTCCTCAACCCTACTGTCTTGAGAACGTCATCTCTGTCTCCTGGTGATGTTGAGATAGGAGTCCTCAACCCCTACTGTCTTGAGAACGTCATCTCTGTCTCCTGGTGATGTTGAGATAGGAGTCCTCAACCCTACTGTCTTGGAACGTCATCTCTGTCTCCTGGTGATGTTGAGATAGGAGTCCTCAACCCCTACTCTCTTGGGGAACGTCATCTCTGTCTCCTGGTGATGTTGAGATAGGAGTCCTCAACCCCTACTCTCTTGGGAACGTCATCTCTGTCTCCTGGTGATGTTGAGATAGGAGTCCTCAACCCCTACTCTCTTGGGAACGCCATCTCTGTCTCCTGGTGACGTTGAGATAGGAGTCCTCAACCCCTACTCTCTTGAGAACGCCATCTCTGTCTCCTGGTGATGTTGAGATAGGAGTCCTCAACCCCTACTCTCTTGAGAACGCCATCTCTGTCTCCTGGTGATGTTGAGATAGGAGTCCTCAACCCCTACTCTCTTGAGAACGCCATCTCTGTCTCCTGGTGATGTTGAGATAGGAGTCCTCAACCCCTACTCTCTTGAGAACGTCATCTCTGTCTCCTGGTGATGTTGAGATAGGAGTCCTCAACCCCTACTCTCTTGGGAACGCCATCTCTGTCTCCTGGTGATGTTGAGATAGGAGTCCTCAACCCCTACTCTCTTGGGAACGTCACCTCTGTCTCCTGGTGATGTTGAGATAGGAGTCCTCAACCCCTACTCTCTTGGGAACGTCATCTCTGTCTCCTGGTGATGTTGAGATAGGAGTCCTCAACCCCTACTCTCTTGAGAACGCCATCTCTGTCTCTCATATCAACTGACGTCAGTATGGACGTTTATACCCGATTACAAATAACTTCAATAAATTACATCTGCTTTTCTTCTTAATCAGAAACTGATTTCCGCTCAACTAAATAAGGTGGAATAGCATGGGGGCAATCATGGCCCGGGGCGGTTTCTATTCCAGTCTCCGCCACCGATTACTGCACCGTTGGTACAGTGCGGCGTGACACGGCTAACCCAAGATTGCTTCCAGCATGACAGGAGAAAAGCCATTTTCCCTGCAGCCTGGAGCGGCGGCAGGCACTGACCGAACAAGGTCAATCAAATCAACGAAGAAGCATTTCGTTTCGTGTCAGAATGGTCAAGGTTACACTACGTCCACACTCCTCACCCTAGACAGACACACTGACACTGACATCTTTTATTGACATTGGCTGACAGCCTTTTTGTCAAGGGGGTACAACGTCTTTTTTTTTTTTTTTTTGCACAGAAGAAAAGGAAAACGAAAGAAAACTGCAGATTAGGTGTCTGCACAACTAAGCAAAATCAAGAAATTATTTCCATTTCCATCATTCATTTGTGTTTTTTGTCTATGGTCTACAAGAAATCATTCTCACACAACAACTATTTCCTTCACATGCGCACACTGATCCATCGTATCTCCAATCGACTTGTACGCACGAATTTATACCCCTGTCCTCCCTTCTCCCCATTCACACATATTCTCTGTACAGATAATTTATCTGGCTTGATATGATGAGAACCATTCACTTGAACCAGAATTTAGGTTGGTCTGAAACAAGTAGAAAAGGCAAAAAAGGAGTGATAGAAATTTTGAAAACGTTAAGGAAATTAAATACTACTGATCCACATATATTCTGGAAGCTATTTGATACCCAGATTTAACCGATTCTTACATATGGTGCTGAAATATGGGGACTTGAAGTAAATCGAAAAATAGAAAGAGTGCACACTTATGCAATCAAACGGTTTCTGAATATTCCGATTCATTCGTCCTATAAAATAGCTGACGGTGAAACAGGAAGGTGCCCTTTGTACATAAGATGTATTGTAAAGTGTGTTAGGTACTGGTGTACAGTAATACGATTACCAGTAGCTAGACTGAGCAGGCAAGCCTACGACATGATGCCGCAACAATATGAGTCAGGAAATGTTAACAGGGTTTCTAAGATTAAGAAAGTGTTAACAGAGAATGGGTTTGGAATAGCGTGGTTGAGCCAGGGAGTCGGAAACCAAACTGTTTTTATGTCTGAATTCAAAGATAGATTATTTTCCTAGTATAAACAAAATTGGCATAGCCAACTAGAAGAACATGATAAATATTCCTGGTTCCTATCCTTCAAAAGTAACTTGGAGGCAGAAAAGTATTTATATTTAGTATCTAATCGGTGGCAAAGAGGTATCCTTGCAAGATTTAGAAATAGAACACTTGGATTAAATGCTGATAAAAGATGGTATCTAAATGATACTGCTGTTGATGATTCATGTCCATTGTGTAATGATGTTGCAATTAGAGAAGATGAGTTACATCTTTTGTTCACTTGTCCCGCATATGGAAACATTAGAATAAAAAATCAAGACTCTTTGATCATAACACAGTCAAGAGTCGAAACCTTAACACTATTTTGCCAAAAAATAATGAAACATTGTTAAAGATGCTGGCAAAATATGTAACAGAAGCTGCAGATACGCGAAACAAAATCATGAATGAATAAAAAGTCAAAACATTGAGGGGATATCAATTATATTTCTTTTTTTATTGTTTAAAATACTTATTTGACCTTGAAGCTTGATGGTTCAAGTGAATGGTTCTCATATGAAGCCATCCTAGAAAGAGAGAGAGGGGGCGGGGAGGGAGGGAGGGGGGAGAGAGAGAGAGAGAGAGAGAGAGAGAGAGAGAGAGAGAGAAGAGAATTTTGTTGAACTATTTTTCTGTTCGCCCTCTTCATTTTCACCAATACTTGATCATCCTTTTCCTTTCTTCCTTTCTTTCTTTCTTTCTTTCCTTCCTTCTTTTTCTTGTCTTTTCTTTCTTTCCCTCCTCCTTTTTCTTTTTCACTGTTTGGTTGTCGATTCATACATTCTGTCTCCCCGGAATCTTCTATTTCCTTCCATTGAATAAAAACGTCTTTCTGGCCGCTTCCCTCACTCTCTATCTCCAGCATGTTATATTTTTTTTTCTTCTACTGTCCACCAGATGCACAAGTTCCGCGAGCAGCTGCAGCAACGCCACAAGGT
>CM065716.1:57124739-57129739 GCA_033310375.1 Conus canariensis | reverse complement strand
AATGGGTCTCTCTTCAAGATGAATTACGATGGTTCACACATCCTGCAAGTAGGTTGTTGTAGTTTCCACGATTACAGTTAGAGACCAGTCAACAACAGATACCGACAACAGTTTCCACGATTACAGTGAGAGAGACCAGTCAATAACAGATACCGACAACAGTTTCCACGATAACAGTTAGAGACCAGTCAACAACAGATACCGACAACAGTTTCCACGGTTAGGGTTACAGACCAGTCCAATGACAAATACAACAGTGGCCCCCCAGTTACAGTTACAAACCAGTCAATAACAGGTACAGACAAACAGTACCTACGGTTTCAGTTACAGACCAGTCAATAACAGGTACAGACAAACAGTACCTACGGTTTGAGTTACAGACCAGTCAAATTACAGATACAGACAACGGTGCCCAAGGTTTACAGTTGCGGACCAGTCAACAACGGATACCGACAGCAGTGGCCACAGCTACAGTAACAGACCGGTCAAAAATCGATCAGACGACTGGTTACAGCTGCAGACCAAAGACAATAACACAGACTGACTACAGTGCCCACATTTTCACAAATTACAGACCAGTCAATAACAGAAGTCCACGACCAAAGCCTACAGTTACAATTAGTCATCACAGGCACCCCGGCCACTCGTCTGATGTTACCCTCCTTTCACCGTACAGTCCCAGCCTTTTTGTCTTTTCCTCTCCCAACCCCCCCCCCCCCCCCCCCCCCACACACACACACACACACCCATCCTCGTTTCCCTTCTGTCCTCTCTTCTCTTTAAGGCCACCTAGGCTTCAAAAGATGCCTGACGAGAGAAAGAACTTGCCCAGCATATGACCACACACACTTCTTTTGGGGTCTCGTTAGACAGAACGAATTCCATGCCTTCCCCCCCTTCTTTCATTTGTTCTCCTTTACATGTCGGCCGTCACGGTACGAAGATTACAGACCAGTGGCAAACGTACCGTGAACTTCGGGTGGCGTGGAAAGGAAAGGAAAGACTGATGGAAACGGGAGCACAGAAAAAGGCGGCTGATCAGAAGAGATGCACACACAGGCAAGACAAAAGACCGAGGGGAGAGAACAGGGGTCGGGTGGTGGGGGTGGGGATGGGTGGGGGGAGAGGCGGGGGGAGTGTAGAAGGGTGGAGGGTGAGAGAGGGATGTAGGGAAAAAAATGAGGAGAGAAAGAAAGAGAAGGGGAACGGCTGGAACGAGGAAAGAAGAGAGAGAGAGAGAGAGAGAGAGAGAGAGAGAGAGAGAGAGAGAGAGAATTCTCGTATCACCTTAACATAAACATTAAATTGCGATGACGGAGAAGTCGGAACGACAGGGGGGGGGGGGGGGGGGGGGGGGGGGGGGGAGAAGAGAATGGGTGTTGGGCGAGTGGAGGAGATGGGGGGGGGGGGATATGTTATAGAGAGGTGAACGATGTATGAAGAGAATAAACAGACGACTGACAGAACGAAACATACGTAAAGATACAAACAGACTGCTAGTCTGAGTCTCAATGATTTAATGATTACGCCACAGGCCCATTTCGATGGATGAACACACACAAACACGGGAACATTCGACCACAAACACTTCAGTATTAGATACAACCAATATACACAAACACGCAAAAGCAACTAATGACGAAGAACAAAATTTTACGGAGTTATAAAGACATTAGAAAATACTGTGTGCACATATTGTAAACACTGAACATCGAAATATTTCACTGATAGATTTTAGGAACGATTTAACTGTCACTTTACTTACATCAAGGACCACAAAGAACAGATAATAAAACAGCTTTCTACAGGTTCAGGATTAGAAATGCTATTTTAACGTAGGAAGCAAAATGCAGAAAAGTGCGTTGATGACTTAAAGCCAGTAAAAGACAAAGCTTAACATGCCCGGTCATAATATTTTCTACTGATGTAATCTTCATGGATACTTGCATATATATTTAGACGATTAAAGTACGAAATGTACGTCGACTGCTATTTCAGTTCTGCAGAACTGTTGGGCAAAAATGCGATCTAAGTGTCTTCAAAGGAGACACCTACTCTAAATCTCACTTGAAGACACTTTGTTCTAATGAGAGAGAGAGAGAGAGAGAGAGAGAGAGAGAGAGAGAGACAGAGAGAGAGAGAGAGAATTCAACCCGAAGAACGCTTCCCGGAGTAAATAAAGAAAGAGAAAGCCAGCGATAAATTTGCCAAACGTCTAGTGTCACTCTTTTTGGCATCATCTGTGTGTGTGTGTGTGTGTGTGTGTGTGTGTGTGTGTGTGTGTGTGTGTGTGTGTGTGTGTGTGTGTGTATGTGTGTGTATGTGTGTGTGTGTGTGTGTGTGTGTGTGTGTGTGTGTGTGTGTGTGTGTGTGTGTGTGTGAGTCTGTTTATTTCTTTCAGCCATTTCATCACTCCCTACTATTTTTGTTCACGTCTCCTCCTGTTCTTCTCTGTCTGTCTGTCTGCCTCTCTGTCCCTGTCTGATTGTCTGTCTGTCTGTCTGTCGCCTGTCTCTCTCTCTCTCTCTCTCTCTCTCTCCTCTCTCTCTCTCTCTCTTAACCTGGCCTTCAAGACCCCAAAATATAGACAATCGATGCCGAGTGTGACAGACTTGGTATCCAGTCTGTGAAAGACGCTCTGTGCCAAATCTGGATCGAAACTACAAAGGAAAAGATTCTTTTAAGTTCCCGTAATATCCCTGGAGGTGTGTTATAAAGATCGGGGACTGAAACCACGCGCACAGCACATACTTATAAGGCCAGGAGGAATATCGAAAAGGGATAAGACACAGACAAAAAAGGCATGAGAGAGAGAGAGAGAGAGAGAGAGAGAGAGAGGAGAGAGAGAGAGAGAGGAGAGAGAGAGAGAGAGAGGACAGGAGGTTGTAAAGATACAAATAAAAACAATCAAAAGAAAAGAAAAGCACACATGACACCAACATGCCACAAAAACAAAACATGGTGAATACTGTCATTCAAAACACACTCACACAGTCGCGCTTGTCACTCCTTATCCCCCCCCCCCCCTCTCTCTCTCTCTCTCTCTCCGCCCCCCCCCCCCTCCTCCCGCCCCATCCCGTTCCTCTGCCTGCCTCCCTGGCTCTCTGTCTGTCTGTCTGCCCGGCTGCCAGCCTGCCTGTCTGTCTGTCTGCTTGTCTGTCTGTCTGTCTGTCTGTCCGTCCGACTATATGTCAGTCTATCTGTCTGTCTGTCTGTCTCTGTCTCTCTCTCTCTCTCAAGTACATGGGCTATTCTGGGAATCACTGCAGATGGGGTGGTTTCTATAACTGGATCGACGTTCTGTTTAAAAAAACAAACACCTGTTTTCTCCCAGTCGGTCCATCTGCATCCCATCCTTCTCTAGACATCCAGACAACAGCCGCCTCCGCTTGGTTCCCTTCGGTTCCCCCCTCACAATTAGAGGTTTCAGTTCCACGCAAGGTGTTTTGTTTGCACAGGAAAGGAACCTCACTGTCCAAAAAGGAGGGGGGGGGGGGGGGGGGGGGGGGGGGGGGGGGGGGGGGGGGGGGGAGGAGGACGCGATAGTCGGGAGATACGATCGGAAATCGTTCCCTGGTGACAGATCGCAAGCAGGAGAGAATTGGGAGAGGACTTCCACTGATGGACATTTGAAACCTGTCTGTTTCCAGCTTTCGCTACGTTATAACCATGAAATGAATGAAGATTCTGAAATAAAAAGATGATTAGTATAAAAACAAAACCAAACCATTTTGACTGAGTGAAGATACTGAAATAAAAGGTAATTAGCATAAAAAAAAAACAAAAACATTTTGACTATCATCAGTTTCCATTTCAGAAGAATCCTTTCTCTAAAACAATAATAATAATAATAATAATAATAATAAACCATTTTGACGTTTATTATTTACCATTTCAGAAGAGTCCTTTCTTTCAAACAATCAGAAAAGAAGATATGTGCTATTTCAGACAATTCCTATCTAAATTTCATTGATTAACCATATCACAGAACCTTCTTCTCTTCCTCCCTTTCTCTTTCCTCCTACACATGCTTACGCCCCCCCCCTCCCCCTCCCCAATCCAATCCAATCCATGATATGCGTACTGGTTTTCTCCTTCTTTTCTTCCTTTTCCTATCCCCTTTTCTTCCTCTTGTATCATTTACAAGCGAAAATCAGAAACAGACCTCTCTGTCTCTCTCTCTTTGTCTGTCTGTCTGTGTGAGCGTGTGTGCACGCGCGTACGCACAAACGCGCTCGTGCTTATGTGTATGTTTGTGTGCGCATGTGTAGGTGATACACAGTGTACGTGTGTGAGGGCTGTCAGCGTGGGTGCATGCAAATGGAGTTCAGGACATCCAGTCTCCACTCCCACGAGAACTGCTCTAACCCAAGGACATTCCACTCCAGTAAATGAGAATTTTAAAAAAAAAAAAAAAAAAAAAAAAAAGGAAGAAAGTGGATAATAAATACAGAAAAACTGACGACTTAAAACAAAAGAAAGCGAAGAAGACGCAAGACACTGAACGCGTGCAGTTTCACCCTACACATTGACACCTACATGCTTACGGTCACCTTCGCCGTCAGGAAAATTGCCACCCCCAAAGGACGAATAGCTAACGTGGTGGCATTCCCTCCGGACACACTTCAGCTGAACCACTTTGAGACGCTACCGCGGCCCACCCCCAGTTCGATGCGGACTGTCTGATTTCACAATGATCTTGGTGATTCATCTGGATTACTTACCCACCACCACCCACCCCTTGGGACTTCCAGCGGTTGATCTGTGTGCCCATAGACCAAGTCTGGTCGGCTTAGTGTTGGGGGACAAAATAGCCCTCTGTTTTATCGATCCACGGGTGCTGGGTTCAATCCCCCTCCTGTGACAAGCGGGTTTAAGGTGATTTTCTCTTCGGAGTCCAACATTGTGCAGACTCCGACCTCCCATCCGAGTTCTTGAGACGAGGCTTTGAACTGGGGGTCCCTTGCGTACACACATGATCAAAATAAAAAATAAAAAAA
>CM065716.1:57122644-57124639 GCA_033310375.1 Conus canariensis | reverse complement strand
TTTTCACAAGCGCCATCTTTTCAAGATGTTGGGTCAAACTGTGTCTATGGCGAGGAAAGGAGGAGAGAAAGGGGTGGGTGGTCAGATGACGGACGGTGATGGGAACGAAGACATGAGAAGGGGTGGGGATGGGAGCTTGGGGGAAAGAGAGGGGGTGGGGGTGGGGGTAGAATGGAAGGACAGGTCACACATCCATATTAAACGTTCTTCCCCAGAAGCAAAACGAAGAACGCATACAAAGCAGTGGAATGCACACGACGTGGACATGATGCAATAAGAACTCAAATGAAAAGGATTTCCTTTGCGGCTTTCTGACCATGTGAGCTTTCCCAATCCCTCTCGGTATAAAACATACGTGACCACCAGAATTTACTCACTTGCGACCGAAACTACGAACTGCCTTCACCCACCTAATCCTTGGCACGCCAAATCAAAGTGATCTATCAAATCATCCTTCTGCCACAAAATATTATCGAGCACAATCATTAGCATGCAGTTGCTCTGAATCATTCTCGTTTGTACCCTTCTATATCCCTGTCCCATGTGAAAACAAAATGTGGAAGCAGTATTTGGATTTTTTTTTCAGGTTACGCTCATAATCTATGTGGTCATCTATCATTTTTCTTCATTGCTCCTTTTGTAAAGGATTTCCTTTTACTGAAACTTACGATCTTTTGCTTTCCTTTCTAAAGTTCTTGTGTGGGACTAGAACGACAGAGCGGAAGGGATGAGAGGGCTTTTTCTTTTTCCTAAAAGTAAACACACCTTGAACATTTTCTTAACACTGCGGCTACTGGTTGGCAGTATGTAAGTGCTTGGTCTCGTGTATGTTGTGTGTAAAATGAATTTTCTTTTGTGTTCATTTTGATGTGATTGCAGGACACCATTTGTCTATCTTTTAAATATATTCTGCTGATAATGCAAGACGTCTGAAATTATTAACATTGTGTTATTTATTCACAGAAAGGCAGCGCGCCTGTAGTTTAATAGTTTTTCATTCTTATAGCCCAAATGACCACACAAGGCCTTTTCAGGCCAACAATTTCGTTTGTGTAAAAAGGGGGTTTTACACACACACACACACACACACACACACACACACACACCACACACACACACACAATCTTGGAAAGAAAAGTTTCATCCTGAAAAAGGCACAAACAAGAAAAACAGTTGATGACATGGTAGCCGACGATAAGATCAGGCTGTGCTGGCATCGCCTGCCATTCCGCTTCATTTCTCACTCTCGGGAAAGAAAGGCGTTAAGAATTAATGAAAAACATACAAAAATAACACACACACCACACACACACACACACACGCGCGCGCGCGCGCGCGCGCGCGCCGCCGCACGCTACATGTCATACACTGTCACCACTTAAAAAAAAAAAAAAAATCAAAACAGCTTCCAGAACAAAGACAGGAAAAAAACCGGTAGACGATCGCAAAGAAAGACACACTAACAACAAGGGAGGTGCGGATGGGGAGAGGGGGGTGTTGGAGGGGGGGGGGGGGGGGGGAGCCAGAATCCAAGACAGTGACAGAAAAGAAGTTACTGGCACAAGACTTTCAGAAAAGCGGGGACAGCTATCAGGACTGACACAGCTCCCCAACCAGCACTCCCTCAGGGTGATGACAAAGAACGTGAGCCACGGACAGTAATCCTCAGTGCAGCAGACAATAAAACGACAAAACAACAGTAACAGCATTACAATGTGGCATGTTCCTTTTGCCTGAAAGTTTTTTTGTGTAGGAATATTACATTTTTTAATTTTTTTTTGTGGTAATATTACTGTGTTGTCACACCAAAAGGCTATCAGAGAGAGAGAGAGCGACAGACAGACAGACAGACAGAGAGACAGAGAGAGAGACAGAGACAGACAAAGAGAACACGGCCTCAGGCCTGATAAATAACCCCTGCAGCAGGGAAAGAAAGGGAGGGGAGGGGGAAGGCAGTTGGAGGGCGGGGGAGGAGGGGCGGGGGTGACAAGCTGG
>CM065716.1:57107644-57117644 GCA_033310375.1 Conus canariensis | reverse complement strand
CATTCATCGACCGGCGGCTACGTATCGCCAACCGTCAGCACGTGCACTTCTTCGGCTTTGCAGTTCACTTTGTTGTGTGAACGTGGGGTAGGGCTAACGCTGCCCTTTTATTGGACGGAAGACGTGACGTGTTGTTTGCCTCCAGTGACACTGGTGCAGGATTTACCACCAACGTGGCGGTGCCGTGGTGTCTCAGAATTGAGCTAGCGTACTCCCTAAAATGAAATGAATAGGAAAGCGTACTCCCTAAAATGAAATGAGTAATGAAAGCGTACTCCCTAAAATGAAATGAGTAATGAAAGCGTACTCCCTAAAATGAAATGAGCTGCCTGTGTTAATAAAATGTCAGAATAAAACAAATGAACGCCAAATATTTGTTACGGTCTTTTGCCCGTGTCTTCAAAGGATCTGACAAGGATCAGCAACGGTAAACGATTGTGACAAGTTGCTCACATATCTGTTTCCACTGCAGCGTGTCCAGTTGTCAAATTGCGACAAACCAACTCGACTTTCCTGTATTGTAGCAATATTTTATCATCTATGTTGTAGCTAGATATTTTGAACTGAAGAAATGAGTTTAGCTTTGAGGTAATGCTGCTCGAGGGCGTTTCAAAACATTGAACCCTCTGAAGGACATTTACAAAACCAACATATCTGGATACGTGTTTAAATTACAATAAAAGAGCACTACCAGCAAAATTCAAACCATTCCAACTAAATGTCAAAAAAAGGCTCAAACAAATATCAAAGCAAAGTTCAAATCATTCAGACAAGGATCTCCACGTGCAACATACATAAATGATCAGAGTTAAAAGAGAGAGACACTGAAAACACTGGCGCAGTTTCTTTTCCGACCTGTTTTCCAAAAGAAGACAGACAATCATATCTACGTGAATAACATGCAAATTACCAGTCAGCCAGGAAGACATACTCGAGATAGTTAGTGAGAACACTTTTCATCAAACACATCTATGTGTATCGCCCACAAGGTATTGGTACATTTGTTGTTGTTGTTGATTTTTTTTCTCAGACTTGTTTTCCCAAACAACAACAACAACGACACCCACACGTCTTACACCTACCAAAGCCAACAAAGAAGGCCCACACAGGGCATAAGTGTCGACGTTTTGCTTAAGACCTGTTTGCCCAATAACACTGTGAATCACAGTCACAAGCCTGCATCTCATGTAAATCATGGGGATCAGCTCTGAGCAGCAAACTCAGTGGCGACGTGAAGGATCTGCGGGGGCATCTGCATTGGCGGGGGCGGCTGGCGCGATCATCTAACGATCAACGACGACGACGACGAAACATCAGAGTACTGCCGGGAAAGGATAGAGAAGACATCGGTGCCATGTTTTTCCTCAGAGCTGTTTTCCATTGTCCAGCGCACGTAGCCTGCGGCCAGAGGGCCAGCCAAAAGAAGCGTGGTGTTGGCCCCTGCACTGCTAGTTATTCGGACTCAGGCCACAAGATTCCACTGGTTAGAAACTCTACAGATGGAAAGAAAACACTGAGCATGAATGAAGGACAGGGAGATAACGAGACAGAAAGGACGAACAGAAAATAAGTGGAGGGAGGGGGAGGAGAAAAGGGAAAAGAAGGAGACATAAGATAAGGAAAAGGAGAAAAAGAAGAAAACATCGAAAATGAAGAGAACGAATTAATGGAAAGCATACATGAATAAATAATGAGTACATGAATCAATAACTAAAGTAATGGATGAATTAGGTGAAGGGGAAAAAAATAAAAAGGAAGGAAAGAACAACAAAAAGTGAAAATATCAAAGCAACATAGAGTCACCGAAAGGAGGACTTTCAAGATAAAAGGAATAAAAAACAAACAAACCATGAATGAATACAAGGGCCTGCCGATAAACGCAATACCGAAGGTTTAAAAAGATACAAAGAGCTGAAGAGAAAGGATATGATAAGAAATATATATATATATATATAAAATTGAACAAACAGGAAGAAAGGAGGGCAGATTCACCAAAGGAAAGGGAAGGTGGAAATGAATGCAACCTGGCACCATATATTTTACTGAGCTATCACACGCACGCACGCAAACATGCAGTCACGCACGCACGCACGCGCGCGCGCGCGCGCGCACGCACACACACACACACACACACACACACACACACACACACACACCACAAAAACACACACACACACACACACACACAAAACACACACACACACACACACACACACACACACCACAAAACACACACACACACACACACACACACACACACACACACACACACACACACACACACACACACACACTTTTCTCGTGATTTCCCCCTCAGCTTTTTAAACAGGGCAAGAAAAACTGACAAGGAAGACGAAAACGGACAAGATTCTTCTTTAAATTTTTTTTTTTTTTTAAAGACGAAGGTGATGTCCATTTTCAGAGGATAAAATCGTATCATGACATACTTATTGACAATCATATCTGTCCAAAATGCTGTACGAAAAAAGGATACAAACCTGAATATTGGAAAGGACGGGCCGATTGTTTTATAGTTCTTCACAAACCTTTTCACGTGATTATGAAATCGTGTCACGTAAGCGTAATGCACAGACACATTGGGACTTATGGAATGGTCTCACACAGCAGTTATTCACAGACACATTGGGACTTATGAAATGGTCTGACATAGCAGTTATTCACAGACACATTGGGAGTTATGGAATGGTCTCACACAGCAGTTATTCACAGACACATTGGGACTTATGAAATGGTCTGACATAGCAGTTATTCACAGACACATTGGGGACTTATGAAATGGTCTGACATAGCAGTTATTCACAGACACATTGGGACTTATGGAATGGTCTGACATAGCAGTTATTCACAGACACATTGGGACTTATGGAATGGTCTCACACAGCAGTTATTCACAGACACATTGGGACTTATGAAATGGTCTGACATAGCAGTTATTCACAGACACATTGGGACTTATGGAATGGTCTGACATAGGAGTTATTCACAGACACATTGGGAGTTATGGAATGGTCTCACACAGCAGTTATTCACAGACACATTGGGACTTATGGAATGGTCTGACATAGCAGTTATTCACAGACACATTGGGAGTTATGGAATGGTCTGACATAGCAGTTATTCACAGACACATTGGGACTTATGAAATGGTCTGACATAGCAGTTATTCACAGACACATTGGGAGTTATGGAATGGTCTGACATAGCAGTTATTCACAGACACATTGGGACTTATGAAATGGTCTGACATAGCAGTTATTCACAGACACATTGGGAGTTATGGAATGGTCTGACATAGCAGTTATTCACAGACACATTGGGACTTATGAAATGGTCTGACATAGCAGTTATTCACAGACACATTGGGACTTATGGAATGGTCTCACATAGCAGTTATTCACAGACACATTGGGACTTATGAAATGGTCTGACATAGCAGTTATTCACAGACACATTGGGATTTATGGAATGGTCTGACATAGCAGTTATTCACAGACACATTGGGACTTATGGAATGGTCTCACACAGCAGTTATTCACAGACACATTGGGACTTATGAAATGGTCTGACATAGCAGTTATTCACAGACACATTGGGACTTATGGAATGGTCTGACATAGGGAGTTATTCACAGACACATTGGGACTTATAGAATGGTCTGACATAGGGAGTTATTCACAGACACATTGGGACTTATGGAATGGTCTGTCATAGCAGTTATTCACAGACACATTGGGACTTATGGAATGGTCTGACACAGCAGTTATTCACAGACACATTGGGATTTATGGAATGGTCTGACACAGCAGTTATTCACAGACACATTGGGAGTTATGGAATTGTCTGACATAGCAGTTATTCACAGACACATTGGGACTTATGGAATGGTCTGACATAGCAGTTATTCACAGACACATTGGGACTTATGGAATGGTCTCACATAGCAGTTATTCACAGACGCGCTGGGACTAATGCCGTCCTGAAGGAAATGTGTTGCCCAGCAGTGATTGATTTGATTTCGGTAACTCATGAAATGAAAGTAGTACGCACATATTTTGGCACTCTCTGGGTCACTAAACATGTTGGGCGTACACTGATGACGCTAATGAAGGACAAGATGTCCAAACGCATTTAATTTGCAGATAGCTAGCTTGCTCTTTAGACACAACAGGATTTAACTGAAGTATTGACGCTATCCGTTCACTTCACTATAGCATAAACCAGACACCTTTTTGTGCTCCAGTGTAAACAAGGGGAAAAAGATAATTAGACTACACGTAGGCTATTCCCGAATAAGCTGACATACTGATATGAAACGAAATGTATTTTACTAGCAAATAATTTCCTAGATGAAGGTTTTCTTTCCCACCTGGCTCCATAAAAGACGCTATTTGCAGACATGGATTGAACTGTCAATGCATGCTAATATTATTCATTACATTCTTACTGTTAAAACGATAACCGGACGTCTGGAACACTTCGAAATAGAACAGAACCTTTGTCAACCAGAATAAGGATTGCAAGCCACCCACTGCCAAGTTTCAAAACACACTTAGATACAATCAGCTCACCTCATGTGCGTTCGGTCTCTCAAAACACACTCGGCTCTACTCAACACATCGTATACGCTCTCTCTCTCTCTCTCTCTCTCTCTCTCTCTCTCTCTCTCTCTCTCTCTCTCTCTCTCGCTCGCTCGCTCGCTCTGATTTTTTTTGTGCGACTTTTGTTGTATGTACATCACTGTACTTCATTAGGGATAATTGATACAGAAAAAAACAAACAAACAAAAGATGAACACCAAGAAAAAGAACAAGAGTAAAACACACACAAACGAAAAGGATTTTTTTTTAAAAGAGCAAACACGCAATACAAATAAAGGAACAAAGAAATGGCAAAGTGAAAAACAAACAAACAAACAAAAAATCGAAGAGGAAGAGGAAGAAGAGGCAGCAGCAGAAGCAACAGAAGAAGAAGTCTTCCTAGAAAAGCCTCAACAGATACCACGGTAAATGAACAAGAAAACCCGATACGTTCCCATATTGATTTTCGACGATCTCTTCTTCTGTTCCAACAGCTAACAGAGCGACTGAAACGGAATGCAAGGATATGCAATCCATAGCTTTTGGGGGGCTTGTTTGGTGTGTGGCTCTTTCCTCCGGATCTTTTGCGCTTCTTTAAACAATGCATGCAAAAAAGTTTAAGAAACTTGGAAAATATGCTGTCTGCTTTTTTGTTTTAATCTTATTGTTGGCGTACTATTTCTTCTCTTCGCCATTTTTCTTTTTTTTTTTAAACTTTATTTTTTAAGGATAAAAAGAAGGCATGCAGACAGACCCACTGCTTTGGCGCGCGCGCACGCGCGCGCGCGCGCGCGCGCGCGCACACACACACACACACACACACACACACACACACACACACACACACACATATACACTCAGACATACCCACTTATGCACGTGCGCAGCATGGACTAATTCAGCAACGTCAAGAAATATCATCTCTCTCTCTCACACACACACACACACACACACACACACACACACACACACACACACACACACACACACACACAGTACGAATCATTTTGCTGGGTTATGATCTGCTTTTGTGGCTAAAGATAGATATGGACAGAAAATAATGGAAGATAAAGAACAGAAATGTCGAAATGTCTGTACCACCAGAAAGTGTTCCCATCCCATCAGAATGTACTTGTTCATTGATAGTTATCAATTCGTAAACGGCAACTTCACAATGTCAATGTTCAATGTTCAGAGGACACTTTGTAACAATCTCACTGAACGCCTCACGGAACTAGCCTAGGATCCAGATGTAATGGCACACTCCTTGGGTCACAGTCAACCTTTCCACGAAGTCTGGTCGAAATCGGTTCATTTTTCTTTTCTTTTGCTTGATCTTGCTCACAGACAAACGTGCGCGAGAGAAGACACAGCCCCCTTGGCGGAGGTCTTACAGCAACAGAAACGAAGAACCTAACAAAAGGGCTGCTGGTCTTCTCACTGCTGGGCTGAATGGAAGTCCATCGTTTCAACACCCACAGAGAATGGAAAGGCTGTGGCCCGGGAGGGCAGAGAGGCAAGGAATTGGATCCAAAACAAATGACGGTGGGCACTGTGATTGACCTTTGCGTCGTCCCCCCCCCCCCCCCCTTTTTTTTTTTTTTGTTTGTTGTCTTTTTTTGTTGTTTGTTTGTTGTTGTTTTTCTGCCACGCGGCTGAAGTCATATTTTCTTCTCCTTGGATGTCAGCTCAGAAGTGGTGGCAGTGTTACGATTAGTATTTGAAATACAACACTGTTTTACCTTTGGTAAGCCACTCGCATTACCAGCCTTTGATCTCAGAATTCTCTTTCTCCCATCAGTATTTGTGTGGTGGTAAAAAGCCAACTTCCTGAAATGAACACCTTGAAATGGGTGAAGCACACCCTCCTCTACCACAACACCAGAGGAAGACGGCCGACAGTATAGCCCAGCAGCACGGTCCAGCCCTGCCCCTATGGGGCAGCATGGCACCATAACCCCCTCCCCTACACACTCAGCCCCTTCTCCATGATCGTTCCCCGGCTCAGCAGAGACAGGGCGGGTAAGTGTGTGTGTGTGTGTGTGTGTGTGTGTGTGTGTGTGTGTGTGTGTGTGTGTGTGTGTGTGTGTAAGAGTGGGGGGATGGGGATCGGGGCAGAGATATACAAACTTCCAAAAGTCGAATGGACATGAGGGTCCATAGCTTGCCCATGTGATTTGTGTCTGGAGACTGCTGACAGCTGGAGACGAGCAGCTTCAAACTTCAAGAACCTTTGTTTGTTGTGTCCAGCCCCCAGCTTCTTTAGACCTTGCATGCGCTGCTAGCGAAGTGGACGGCTTCTCCTCTCTCCCTCATCTTCCCCGGACATCCTGAGCCCGTATCTCCGTGTGCCTCTCATCCCAATACGAAAGGCTGGATATTTGTTTTGCGGCTTAAAATGCTCCGGTCTGACGGGCATGCTTTCAGTGCTATTCAGCATGTATCACGTGCAGCCTAATTCACACAGAATGAAAATGGACTCAGCTCCATGATTGTAAGTGAATCGGATCAACGTTTTTCTTCCTTCTCTTGTCAGTAAACGCGAATGATGAGCCTAGCTCCTTAATTTACACTCGGTTTCATTTCAAACATTCCATAAGATTAATGCATGAAAAAATAACCGGGACAAGAGGAAATCCTTAAACAAATTAGATGTTCGTACTAGCTATGTAAAAAAGACAACTCATTCATGTTGTCATAATCGTCAACATGCGCTATTTATTGTTGTTATGATTGAAAGTGCATTTTCTAACACATGGGTGTATCTAGGCTACACACTTTAAAATTATGAATATACTATTCAAGGAAATAGACGTTTGCGCGTATATCACCGCGTGGGACCCAATCCTGGATTTTTTTTTTTTTTTTTTTTTTTTTGAATCTCAAAATCAGGGTGGAAAAGGCGATCCTTGGAAAAAGAGTGTCCCAACGTTTCGGGCCTTAAACCCTTTCTCAAAGGTAAAGAACTCTGAGAAATCACAAATTTAAAAGAGGGAAAGGTGAACAAATTTAAAAGAGGGAAAGGCAAACTCAAGTAAGTGACTGCAGGGCTGAGTAGAAATCAGATGTGTTTGGAGAAGGGAAAGTGAGGTTGAAAGAGAGAGAGAGAGAGAGAGAGAGAGAGGAGAGAGAGAGAGAGAGAGAGAGAGAGAGAGAGAGAGAGAAGGGAAGGGGAGTGCGGACAATTTATTTTGATTTTTTCCCCTTTTTTCACTCCCTTTTTTAAATAAAAATTAATATAAAAAGAATAAATAATAATACAAACAATCCTAAATTTATTACTTCTACAAGGCACTGACCCAGGGGGAGAACTGAAGTGTAGCTTGACAAAAGTTGTCATATCATCACGAGTATACCCATGAGAACTTTGTCCCATACGTCGAATGTAGACCGATTATTTATCTTTTTATTTTAGCTTATTTCATTTTATTTCATTTCTGTATTATCATCATTATCATCATTTTTGTATAGTGCCACTGTTATTACTATTGTTATTATTATCATCATCATTATTAATTTTGCACTGGCAAAACAAAATCGGTCATCATATTTCTTGCGCAGGCGAAACATACTCCTTGAGGTATGGAGACTGCATTTCCCCTATTACTTGTGTCTGGGCATAAGCAAAGCAACAACAAAACAAACAAACAAACATGCAACAAAATAAACACCAATAAATGAGCAAAAACAAAACGTGAAGCCCATCACTAAGAAACGACCAGTTATCTATGACTTTCAGTTGTTGTTTGGACTGAATGTAGTTCCGTGTCAATGCGTCCCCCCCCCCCCCCCCCCCCCCCCCTCCATTCTGTTTGCAAGGGTTCCTACTTTCGTGAAACATACCACAACAACCACAACCACGTCTGGACCCTTTGCCGTACCGGCGCCGTACCTTCAATCCATTTGCATATCAACTCTACAAAGGAAGCCACACTGAGGCTGTGTCGAGGACCTGACTGAAATATTCCAAAAATACAGAGCAGTCTTCAAATAATACAAAAAAGAATCCAGTCTTCTTTTCAAACGAAACACTTCGTCTCCCTGAAGGACAGACCTGATTTACGTTCCAAAGAGGTTTCCCGTTAACAGATTCTTCGCGTGCAAAGGTGGGTATTCTAAGCGTTGATTTGGGAATACGCGGTATGTTCGTAAGAAAACTGTCTGGTCGGAGAGTACCACTGGCGCACCACGGCAGGAAATAAGGAAACACAAAGATAATCACAACTAAACCAGTCTTCTTGATGGCTTGGAGACTCGCTTCCTTCCCTGCTGATGAGTGAACGACCAGTCTTCATTTTGAGTGCTTAGTCTGCAAACTAGGGTCTCTTCCGGGGAGAACTTTTCTCTCCAGTTCCATTTGCGTGTCTCAGCGAGAATGACCCCGGGGACTAGGACAAACGAACGCTTCTTACTAACCAACCAAAGGCCTCTAAAGAAAAGAAAAAAAGAGACAAACAAACAAGTCCGCATGCAACGAAAAAGCTGTAGTGGTCAATGTTTGGTTGACCATTACCAGTAAATGATGGGTCAAGTTTGTTTCTACCGAAGCTCCATTGGGATGTATCTGCATGTGGACAGCCAGAGTGGTGCCCGTTCCTGTCACAGACTTCACAACCATGCAAGTCAATCAAACAAACTTGGGAGCTTTGATAAAAGATTACGTTTGTGTTTTACATAATACTGTTGATAATTAACCAGCCGGACTTTCTTGCCGAAGTTACTGATAACCAAACAGATCCAAATCGTGTCAGAAATGACGAGGGCACTCTTCTTCACCAACGACGCTCCACCTCACTGTCTTTCAGCCGAAAATCTGTCGTCCTACATTGACCTGGCTTTCTTTCGGCAAATGGTTCGTTTTCAAAGAAAGACCAATTTTTGTTCCACGCCAATAGTTCTCTGCCGTACACAAACGTATGTTGGTTTCAGCTAACGGTTTGTTTCCATACATGAAAACTATCTTTCCTTCGGCAAACAGTTCATAGCCGTATCTTTCCTTCAGCCAATAGCACGTTGCATAGACATATCTCTCCTTCAGCCAATAGCACGTTGCATAGACATACCTCTCCTTCAGCCAATAGCACGTTGCATAGACATACCTCTCCTTCAGCTAATGGTTCGTTTTCAAACACAAATCTTTCTTTCCTTCAACCAAAGTACATTTTCATATAAGACCTATCTTTCTTACAGCAAGTGATTTAGTCACATAAACCGAGCTATATTTGTTTCAGCCATGCTTTGTTTTCATATACATGTATCACATATGCTTTCTTTCCTTATGCCGATTGTTTTACCTTCAACCAATGGTTCGTATACACAAAGATCTATTTTTCTTTTTATTATATTCTTTTGTCAAAGTTCGTTTGGATTGCTTAAGCAACCATTTTCAAACCATTCAGTGA
>CM065716.1:57100144-57105144 GCA_033310375.1 Conus canariensis | reverse complement strand
CAGGAGGAGGAGGAGGAGAAGAAGAAGAGTCGGTGGAGAGAAGGATTGCAACACCCCTCTGCCGCCCCTTTGCCCGACCATTGCAACATTCCCCCAGACCACCATCGGGGTCAGAGGACGGGCGATCGGGGTCAACAATCCTCCTCCCCCATCTCCTCACACCCCCATAGCCCTCCACACAGACAGACAGACAGACAGACAGACAGACACACACACACACACACACACACACACACACACACACACACACACACACACACATCATCCTCTTCCATGATTCCATCGTATCTTTGTCCTTCTTCTCCACTCCCCCCCCCTCCCCCCCCCCCCCCAACACACACTTCCATCACTGCTTCAAGGAGAAAGCGGGGCGGGATGGGAAGAGGGTCCGGAAGAGACGGGAAGGTTGGGGGAAAGGGAGAGGGGATCTATATAGCGTGGACTGCTTACATCTTGCCTTCCGTCGACAAACAAAAAAAAAAAGAGAGGGGGGGGGGGGGGGTTAATACAAACTTGGTTGCGGGAGGAAGGCGGGCTTTTAGAAGGGGTACAAGGAAAACAATAGAGCGAGGGGGATGGGGAGAAATGGGATAAGGGAGGGGTGGGGGGGGGGGGGGGGACGAGGGGATATACACGAGAAGAATGAGGATCATCATGTGTCTGATGTAAATTCGGTGACCCATTGCAGAGAAAGAGACACATGGGGGAGAAGAGTCGGACAGTGACGAGAGAGAGAGAGAGAGAGAGAGAGAGAGAGAGAGAGAGAGAGAGAGAGAGAGAGAGGTATTTGGGTTACGTCTCATTTTCCAATACCTTTTCAATAAAGAAGAAAAAAAAAAACTGTATAAGAAGCGCATTTTAAAAAAAATGCATTCCTCCTTCTCTCTCCGCTCCCCATCCGCATACTATCTCATGCAAACACTCACATACGCCCGCGCACTCACATGCACACGCACGAACGCGCGCGCGCGCGAACAGACAGACAGACAGACACACACACACACACACACACACACACACACACACACACTCACACACACACACACACACACACACACACACACACAGAGTGCCCCCAGCCAGTGGGGTGTGGAAGAGGGTTGGGCAGCAATTCATTTCTTCCACCCGACGAGCAGCGTGCCCCGGGAGATCTGACAAAACATCCCCTTCATTCATTGACAACGTTCACCGTCTCTCTCTCTCTCTCTCTCTCTCTCTCTCTCTCTCTCTCTCTCTCTCTCTCTCTCCTCTCCCACCCCTTCAGCCCCATCTCCACCGGCTACAACGACCTGACAACCCCTCCCCCATCGGTCGCCTGAGATGGTCGGAACAAGGGCACGCCAGAAGCCCCGTTCTAGGCAAACAAAGAATGAGGCCTCATGTGAGGTCAAACGCGAGAGGTCCGTCCATTTCCTTAGAGCTTGACCCTCAAAGTCTCCTGGAAAAACAAACAGCAATATTCACTAACCTTAAACAGAATTTGTCTTGTGATTCGTTTGTTCATGTTTGGCTGATGTATTACTTAAACTTCTTATAAGATTCGTTTAGATTTCCACCTGCAGTCGGCTCACTTTGCAACTAGCAATAATTACTGTTTTCTTTTTCGAAAGGTGCAGGTCTAACAGACGGGACCCTAACCTCTTATACATATATACGGGGGCCGGAATAGCTCAGTTGGTAGAGCGCCGGACTTGTGATCCTGGGGTCGCAGGTTCGAATCTCCGCCGGGCCGTTTCGGTACAGGGGGATTTTTCCCTCGGAGTTAACATTGGTCCTGACTCCATTTCCCATACAGTCCTTCGAATGAGACTATAAACCGAGGTTCCGTGTGTGAATGCACGCATAACATCTTGCACACACGTAAAATCCCATCACCAACTTTCGGAAGAGAAGGCCAGTTTGGCCGTTGGTATGGATGACACGTTACACATAGCATGCACCCTGCGTGAGAAATGGAAAGAATGAAGGAAGTAAGGAAATTGAGTGAACGATATTGGACGACATTGACTGGATGACACGGGAAACGACTGAATGAAGCGTCAGCTGGCAGCTCTTCAGTCGGCACTACCCAGGTAGGCCCGTTGTGTAAACGAGTGTGGATTGTAAAGCGCTTAGAGCTTGGTCTCTAGCCGAGAATAGGCGCTATATAAGTATTCATTATTATTATTATATATAGTTCACCTTGTAACAAAGCGACAGGTTTGGCAGGTGAGATGTCCAGGTGACGTATACAGACATGTTGTTCTCTGAGTCTGTCTGGGGTGAGAGATTATTACCTTTGTCTTCGGTCTGATCACAAGTTATTTTCTTCACGCTCGTTTTCAGTCCCGTCATCGCTTCGTTTCGCAATACTATTGCGTTAAAAATGCGACAGTCTAGCTCCACTGTGATTCGTTCTCGATCTGCCCAGTGTGCTAAAGAACCACCATGCCAGCATGTCAAATCTGGAGATGATCAGATGAAAAACTGTTAGGTTATATAGGGAGCAAGAACACAGACACACATACAGACACATACACACAACATGCTTCGTCTATGACTACTTGGCCTTCCCCCCCCCCCCCTCCCTCCCTTGTTCCCCATCCCCATGTCCTTCCCCTTAGCTCTTCCCCCACGTTCCCCCTTCCCCCACCCACTCAGACTTCCTTTTGAGTCCAGGCATCGCTTCACTTTGCCATATTGTCGAAGTAAACATGCGACTAGTGCGACTGTGTGACACGAAAACGATTCACTGTCGGTCTACACAAGAATGCCACTGGACACCATGCCGAATCTGACAAACGTCAGGTGTAAGTTGTGGTTTGTATACGAAGCAGTAACAACAGAACTAGAAGACAGTAAGCAGATGACGACTGAGAACACGATAGACAGACAGTGAGAAGCACGATAGACAGACAGTGAGAAGCACGACAACAGAAGTAGAGCACGAAGACAGAGCGAGAAGTCCAGAAAAGGAGACACCCACCCTGGGTATTAGTACATCACTTACAACACGGTGAGCCGAAATGCGAGACGCCACATGCAGCATATGGCCTTTACAAATCGACAGGCATATGGCCTCACAACCGACAGGCAGATGGCCTCTGCAAACCGACAGGAATGGCCCTCTTCAACCGACAGCAATGCCCTTACAAACCGACAGGCAATGGCCCTCTACAACCGCAGGCAGATGCTCTTACAACGAAGCAGATGGCCCTCTTACAAATCGACAGGCATATGGCCCTCTTACAAACCGACAGGCAGATGGCCCTCTTCAAACCGACAGGCAGATGGCCCTCTTACAAACCGACAGGCAGATGGCCCTCTTACAAACCGACAGGCATATGGCCCACTTACAAATCGCGACAGGCAGATGGCCCTCTTACAAACCGACAGGCAGATGGCCCTCTTCAAACCGACAGGCAGATGGCCCTCTTACAAACCGACAGGCATATGGCCCACTTACAAATCGCGACAGGCAGATGGCCCTCTTTTACAAACCGACAGGCATATGGCCCTCTTACAAATCGACAGGTCCAAACAAGTGAGACGTCCCACTCTCTTATGTGGATCCATCATTCTCTTACAAAGCGACACGTCCAAAAAATGAGGCATCCTAATCTCTTGTAAAGGTATACCCTCTTACAAAGCTACGGTTTCCAACAGCGAGACATCCCACTGTGTGGTGTAGGTCCACCACCTCACAGACCACCAAAGTAAGGCTCGCACTCTCTTTTCAGGAACAGTACCGGAAGACAGGAGGGTTCCCGGAACTCCTTCATCCCCCAAATCCGCCCCCGCTCTTATATAAATACACCACCCACCCACCCACCATCCAGCCATACAGCGCGACAGGTCCTAAAAGTGATACGTGTCTCTCCGCCTCTTCTGGAGATTTACAACCCTCTCACCGAGCGACAGGTCCAGAGAGTGAGACGAGCTCTCTCCCCTTCTTATTATGGGGGGCGGTCGATGATGGGACTGGGTGGACGTGTGACGCGTGTTCGATATTTGTGTCTGATATGGATTCAGTGCTCCACGGCCAGACGGCGCCACACAGTGGCTCGACTAAGGGAGTCCGCCCGCATTCCGGCCTGGGTTGCTTGTGCCAGCGCCCCGATGTTAGCACCCAAACAAAATATACAAAATCAACCAAGAACCACCGGATAAAGCAGACAAACATCAACCGAGAAATAAAGTAGAAACGCACGCGAGCACGCACATGCGCTCACAGACACAGACACACAGAGGGACACACACAGATACGCGCGCGCGTGCGCACGCACGCGCACACACACACACACACACACACACACCCCGCGCGGCGCGCAGCGCGCGCGCGCGTACGCACATGTATGCACACAGACAGATGCAGACACTGACACGCAGACAAAGACACACACACACACACACACACACACACACACACACACACACACACACACACTGACAAAGAGAAAGAGAGAGAGAGAGAGAGAGGGGGGGGGGGGGGCAAAAAGAAGCGACAAAGATGCTTCGTCGTGTGTAGCGTGTACACAAAAATACAAAGTAATTGTATTATTTCAAGAACCCCATCGGGCTTCATGAAAAACAACTAAACAACGTAATTCAGCGAAGGGGGGAAAGAGGAACAAACACAGAGAGAAAAGAGAGAAGGTGTGAAAAGGTATGGGTTGGAAAAGATACAAAAAGGACAGAAGAAAATCCGATTACATCATCAATACTGATAAACAGAGCAAAGTAAAACAAAATGAAAAAGTTTTGTTTCTCAAAAAAAGTGAATTAGTTTGCAAGTCGACGTCTATCTTCATTTGCAAACACAGCGTGAAAATTCAATGTGTTTACTCTCTCTCTCTCTCTCTCTCCTCTCTCTCTCCTCTCTCCTCTCTCTCTCTCTCTCTGTCTGTCTCTCTGAGGAAGCTTGTCAGTAATTTTAGTCTGTCCTCATTCATAAATGGGCATTTGAAGACGTAACGAAATTCGTCCCCTTCTTCGTTGAATGAAAATTCAGAGCTAATTCT
>CM065716.1:57092644-57095144 GCA_033310375.1 Conus canariensis | reverse complement strand
CATGCACAATAGTGCAGCAGAGCCTTCAGCATCTTGAAGCTGGCAGCTTAGAAAGAAAGAAAAAGAAAGCAGCAAGAAGATCAATCCATGAGAAACTTTCATTGTTAAACAGACCCAGAATCGTATAGAGGGATTACCAGCAACAAATGACAAAACTTGCCTCTCGTGAAAACAATTTTTCCCGGCACAAATCGCTTGAAAAGACACGCACCGGAGAGAGAATTTGCAAGTACACACACAGAGACACACAGACACACTCGGTCAGACAGACAGGCAGACAGAAAGACAGACACACACATACACAGACACAGACACACACACACGCACCTCCTTCTCTCTCTCTCTCTCTCTCTCCTCTCTCTCTCTCTCTCTCTCTCTCTCTCTCTGCGCCCGCTCTCAATCTCCCCTGGTCGAGATGTACAAACAACACACTGACAGAATAAACCATATAAGCATTCTGCAGTGGAGGACGTGCGCTCTGGTAATCCCCATCTGGCGTCTGTTTCTTGTTTTCTTCATACTCCAGGGAACGGACACGCGCAGTGCCGAATGTCAATCACACTCACAACCACACAACAATTTCACACATGGTATCTTCCTTCTTTTGCCTGGATTTTTCCAAAGTCCCCCCCCCCCCCCCCCCACCCCCCATCTCCTCCCTTGCCACATCCCATGGGATTCTAACCATATGCAGGGGCGACTGCTGCATGCAGGTCAGGATGGAAGAGGGGAGGGGGGAGGGGCGGAGAAGGGGCCGAGGATGGATCGGTCCCTTAAGGGGTGGGGAAGATCGCGCCAAAATGTAGTCTTGAACAGCAGTGCATAGACTGCACACACTGCCTATCTACAATGTGCCTGGATGACTCGTTTCTGTGGCGAAGTGAGGCGATTCTGTACACCATTCAGGGGACGTTACTGCGTATGGTGCGTGGTAACAAAAACAATGGAGGTATATGTTAGAAAAGATGTCCTTCCTGGCCTCCATCTCTTAAAGACAGAGTCTTTTTGTTTGCGCTGAAGAATAAAGAGGTTTATAAAAGGGAAGGAAGGTGAATCAGAAATCACGATGTTTTTACTATGCCTTTCGTTTGTCGTCTGTCTTTTGTGATTTATGACACCTACAAACTCTATCAACACAGGCCCCCATGTTATGCGATTCGCAGACTTCTGAAAAAAAAAATCATCCGGGATTGGTACTTACCAAGATATCACCCAGCCTGTTGCTACATTCGAGTTCATTTGTTTCCCACAATCTTTATCAAAAAAAAAAAATTTTTTTTCTTGTAAAGTGTTCAAATGTTCGCGTCCTTCCGCACGGCGGTTTCAGAAAACAAAACACAAACAACCCTAGTAAGTTCCATTGTCATCTTCTGGCATCAACTATCTTAACAATCAACATGAGCCGTCTTGTCTTATCAGTCCAAACCAGCCAGTGTAGACCGACTTCCCTGACGGAGAGGACAGGTGAAGCAACAGGTATACTGAAATCTCACTAAGTGATAATCGCGAGGAGGTTTTAACAGAAGTCAGCGAACCGCGTAGCCCGACACGTGTATCAATGCCAAAAAGACAAGGGTGAAAAAAAAAATGCAGTCAAAATGCAGCATGCCTAGTCTCTCTCTTCCAGCCTCTTTCTGCCTCATACAAACAAGATACTATGTTATCTTATGGGCAACAGGGGAAGGTAATCTTTTTCCAATAACGTACCACCATATTTGTTTGTTTGCTTTTTCCCCACAGTAACGTTCTGTGGTTGGGTAGTATTACGACACTCCTCTCACTCTCCTTCTGAAGGACCCCTGAGGTCAACATCCAAATAATTAAAAAGGTGAGTGGCTTCCTCCCCCTCCACCATCTCCCTCTGCCGCCAGTTGTTTTTGCCGCAAGTTTTGCGACAACACGGCGAGATGTGTGTGTGTGTGTGTGTGTGTGTGTGTGTGTGTGTGTGTGGTGTGCGTGCGTGCGTTGCGTGCGTGCGTGCGTGCGTGCTTGCGAGCGAGCGTGCGTGCGTGCGTGCGTGTGCGTTTTGAGACCGACTGCTACCTGAATGAACGTCAAGTCTTTCGCATTAGGCTTTCAAGGTGGCGTGCATGGACGCATGCATCAAACAATCTTGTAGGCACAGTGCACATACATCCCATCCCACCTTCTGAAGCAGAGCAGGCCATCGTGTGCCGGTGGGATGGATGGACGACATCAAAACAAAACACTGGCACACTCGTGTTGAGACGACATCTCCGAAGGCGCAGCGTGGCTACGTTAATGGTGGAGTTAAGGAAAAGAAGGTTGCGTACTCAAAAACACACCAACGGTGAACCTCTGAGTTCTAGCCAAGGAACGAAGAAAGAAAGAAAGAAAGAAAGAGAAAAATGAATGAATGAATGAATGAATGAAAGGAAGAAAGAAAGAAATGAGAAAGGGAAAAAATGAACAATACTCGGGGGAAAAACCCAGACAAACATACAAACAAACACGCAATCAACAAGCCACCGCGGCTAAG
>CM065716.1:57072644-57080144 GCA_033310375.1 Conus canariensis | reverse complement strand
TATATGTATTTTGCGATGAACTTTGAACCTGTTCTGACATAATTGTCATTATCATTATTATTGTTATCATCCTCATTAGTTTTATGATGATGATGATGATCATGACGACGACGACGACGACGACAACGACGATGATGATGATGGTGATGATGATGATAATGATGATGATGATGATGATGATAGTAATGTTAACTTATTATTACTGTTATCGTCATTATCTTCATCATTGTCATCATCCAATAATATTCAGGTCTATAATTATCATTGGAGACCAAATGTTGCAAATTCATTTCGCCAACTTCAATCGGGGCTGTCCACCCGCACAACACACACACACACACACACACACACACAACACACACACACACACACACACACACAACCCTATTCCACGATGAGGACAGAAACTTCAGCTTTGGGAAGTGGCGATGATAGACCTCTCCGCTGAAGTCTACAGCATGTGGATACCCTCAAGAAAGGGCGAAACAACATGCAGAAAACGACATCAAAGAGGAAAAGAATTAGCAAGGAAAAAAGAAAAGACTCTTTCCGCACCGCCAAACAGATTTTTTTTATTCTAGGAATGACAGGACAAGGAAGGCTGGAAGAGAGAGAGAGAGAGAGAGAGAGAGAGAGAGAGAGAGAGAGAGGGAGAGAGAGAGACAGACAGACAGATGTGCACGTGTGCTTACACACACACACACACACACACACACACACACACACACACACACACACACACACACACATATGGCACACACATATAACACACAGGGCGTACGCGTGCTTGCTTACACATGCACGCACGCATACACACACGCATACACACACGCACACACACACACACACACACACACACACACACACACACACACACACACACACACACACACACCGATGGATCCGAAATAATCGACAATCATCCTAAGATCCTTCGAAACTGCGTCAGTGAGCTTTGTCGTGCTGTTGGCACCCCCACCCTCCATCCCTCACCCACAGCCCCCACCACCATCCCCTCTCCCTCCTGCCCATCCAGCTCAAGCGGACTGAACAGAAGCATCGGACATGAGAAAGTGGACATGTGCAGACGAGATGACACGAGGAGGGTCAACACTAGCGACAATCGCCCGGGGTAATAGATCTGGCGTGGGGGGTTGTTTGATCTCGCACATGGACACCTCTCGAGAAAACTGGTTGAAAGACACGGGCCTGATATCATTAAACACAACCCACACATAGATCTAATATTTTAAGACGCCAAGATTTTCCTCCATCACAAGAAATTTACAATGACATCCCCCCCCCCCCCCCCCCTTATAAATTGCAGTTGCAGACCTCGAAGCCGTAATACCGTTAAACACTTTAATTTACCACCATCACATATCTTCATTATAAAGCAGTTTAGTTTATCTCCATCAGTCTCATATCATATTAGATCTGTTACGTTTGTAACTGAGGTATCGTTACAAACGTAACATTACAACGCAATTTTGTTTGCCTCAATTACAGACCTGATATCATAAAGCAGCATGATTTCACTTAATCACGGCCACAATACTGTAAAGCAGAATCGTTTTTCTCAATCACTGATCTGTATTATAAAGTAGTATAATTTGAGTCAACCGCGAACAAAATATCGTAAAACAGCCCAATTGATCAGTGTCTGACCATGCAGAATCAAATATCTGTAGTCTGTCGCTCATCCTTTTAGAGCTGAGACGTATTGCTTCCATCCGACGCTTTATGTCCAGGGAAGTAGCTGTCAGGCTAGTCTGTGCCACGGTGATGTCAAGATTGGACTACTGCAACTCTGTTTATGCTGGGCTTCCCGCAGAACAGATTGCTCGGCTGCAGAGAGTCCAAAATAGCGCTGCACGACTTGTTTGAAGAGGAGGAGTGTGAGCACATCACTCCCATGCTGATCGAACTGCACTGGCTTCCCATACAGTATCGGTGGCAATTTAAACTGGCAGTTCTTGCTTTCCGCCACTTCAATGAATCTCTTCCTCACTATCTCTCTTCTTCTCTCTGCACCTACCAAAGCTCTCGTACCCTTCGCTCTTCTTCACAAAAACTTTTGAAAATCCCTAAGCGTTCTCTGAAATCTGTTGGCGAAAGAGCCTTCAGTTTTAGAGCACCTTCTATTTGGAACTCCCTCCCTGAAGACCTTCGTAATCAGCCTACTCTTTCTTCTTTTAAATCTCAGCTCAAAACTTACCTCTTCAAAAAAGCCTATTCTCTTCTGTAGATGACTAGATCTCTCTTAAATTCCTCCACAACTAGTTCGGTGAGACAGTTTATGCATGTAGGTGCGTCTGCCATTGTGTATTTTCTTTTTGCTGTGTGCATGAATATTGTATGAATAAGTGCAAATGGTGGATGTAAGCGCATTGAGTTGTACAACAAGAAATGCGCTATATAAGTATTATACATTATTATTATTATTATTAAAACAGCATGATTTCTTTTTAAATCACAGACCTAGTGTCCTAAAGCAATATAAATTATTTCACTCACAGACTTGATATTATACAGGGGTATAACTGACCTCAATCAGAGACAACATGATAAGCAGTACGATGTACCTCAATCACAGACCTTCTAAATGACCTCATCAAAGACTTGATATTATACAAAGCAGCATAATTCACCACAATCACAGACAATTATAATGCAGTATAATTAGGCCTCAACCACAAACCCAAGATCATAACCAGTATAAAATACCTTAGTTGCAGTTATCATGTATCATAGTCACAAATCTAATATTATAAAGCAGTGTTACTGGCCTCAATCACAGGATTAACATCATAAAGCAATATAGAACTGACCTAAGCAACCTATGTAGTATTACAGAGTAGCATCAATTTACCTCTAGCATACACCTACTTTCATAAAGCAGTATTGTTTACCCCAATCACAGATCCAGCATTAAAAAGCAGCATAGTGTTCTTCAAACACAGACCTAATTTCATAAAGGAATGTAACCAACCTCAGTCACAGACCTTGTATTATCAGCAGTAAAACCTACCTCAGTCACAGACCTAATGCTATACAGCAGTGTTTACCTACCTCAATCACCAACCTAATGTTATAAAGCAGTGTAACCTACCTCAGTCACAGACCTAATCATTACCATTAAGCAGTATAACCTACTTCAGTCCCAGACCTAATATCATAAAGCAGTATAATCTTCCTTCATGACAGACTTCGTCATGATTATAAAGCGGTGTAATCTATCTTAATGACAGACTTTATCTATCACCAATAAGCACAGCTTTCCTCAAGAAGCTTCTCCCCTCACACTAATAAGTTGTCGAAGTTCAGCAGCATATATTTCCGTCATGTCCACGCATTACCACAACCACAGGAGAGACAGAGGGGAGGGGGGGGAGAGAGAGAGAGAGAGAGAGAGAGAGAGAGAGAGAGAGAGAGAGAGAGAGAGAGAGAGAGAGACCGCATGCCATGTGAGCACACACACACACACACACACACACACACACACACACACACACACACACACACACACACTCCATCATCATCTGTTCTCCATTTTTTCCAACACCTCACCCTCTCACGTGCCACGTACAAACAGCCCAATTCCACTGGAGTCCCTGTTTAGAAAGGAAGCAAAATGGGATGGGGGAAGGGAAGGGGGAGGCAGGGGAGGGAAGGTCACAGGGGGAGGGGAGGCAGTAGGGGGGGAGGTGGGAACGGGAGGTGGGTGTGGGAGTGGTAAGGTGGTATGGCAGCAAAGTCTAGTGCTCAAGGCTGATGCGACGCTTCGTCCGAAGGGAACACGATAGCCATGTTCTCCAAGACACGTTTGTCATCATCGTTTGAGCGGGCCCACCCATCCTGAACGAGAGGTAAGTGCTGAGAAGCGTAGACCACTGCCTTACCAATGTTTCAATGACACCATCTCTCTCTCTTTCTCTCTCTCTCTCTCTCTCTCTCTCTCTCTCTCTCTCTCTCCCTCCCTCCCTCCCCCCCCCCTCTCTCTCTCTATCTCTCTCTGCCAATCAAAACGCGGTCTTTTCGGTTACGCAGTGGGGCTTTTAAAGACAGAAGACATACATTCTAAGTTGCTGATGGCTGTGCCAATCAAAACGCGTTCTAAGCGAAGTTTTTTAAAGAAAAATTATAATCAATCCGCCATATGTTCCTCATTTAGAAACTAACCGCATTCTAAGCGGTTTAGCTGTATGGGTATTGCAGACAGAGCACATACATTCTAAGCGGTTTAGCTGTATGGGTATTGCAGACAGAGCACAGACATTCTAAGCGGTTTAGCTGCATGGGTATTGCAGACAGAGCACATACATTCTAAGCGGTTTAGCTGTATGGGTATTGCAGACAGAGCACATACATTCTAAGCGGTTTAGCTGTATGGGTATTGCAGACAGAGCACATACATTCTAAGCGGTTTAGCTGTATGGGTATTGCAGACAGAGCACATACATTCTAAGCGGTTTAGCTGTATGGGTATTGCAGACAGAGCACATACATTCTAAGCGGTTTAGCTGTATGGGTATTGCTGACAGAGCACATATATTCTAAGCGGTTTAGCTGTATGGGTATTGCAGACAGAGCACATACATTCTAAGCGGTTTAGCTGTATGGGTATTGCAGACAGAGCACACACATTCTAAGCGGTTTAGCTGTATGGGTATTGCAGACAGAGCACACACATTCTAAGCGGTTTAGCTGTATGGGTATTGCAGACAGAGCACACACATTCTAAGCGGTTTAGCTGTATGGGTATTGCAGACAGAGCACAGACATTCTAAGCGGTTTAGCTGTATGGGTATTACAGACAGAGCACAGACATTCTAAGCGGTTTAGCTGTATGGGTATTGCAGACAGAGCACAGACATTCTAAGCGGTTTAGCTGTATGGGTATTGCAGACAGAGCACAGACATTCTAAGCGGTTTAGCTGTATGGGTATTACAGACAGAGCACATACATTCTAAGCGGTTTTAGCTGTATGGGTATTACAGACAGAGCACATACATTCTAAGCGGTTTAGCTGTATGGGTATTGCAGACAGAGCACATGCATTCTAAGTGGTATTTTGTCCGTTGCGTTCTGGTTCTGAAAACGCTTAAAAAAAAAAAAAGTTCATTCGACCAACGTATGAGAATTACAAACACAAGCAAACAATGAGAATTACAAAAACAAACAAAGAAACAAACAATGGGTCACGCCGGCTGCCTTGCTCATCCCCCCTCCCCCATCCTATACTGGACCCATACTTGAAACAAACTTCCGCACTCTGCTCGCCACGTGCTCAACTACTGTGAGCTTAAGATATCCTTAAACACGTATCTTTTTTTCCCAACAACATAGTCTAGCCAATGCCCGCTCCGAAATGTTTGTTGTTTGTCTAGGCGCACGTTCTTTTTCTGTGTTTTCTTTCCGGTTTTATAAATGCATGGAGTTATCCAGAAAGTAAGCGTGCGTATGACATAACATCTTCATTGTTACCTCTTCAGGTTTCCAGAAGGCGAGCGCGTACGTCAATCTCCATCACCATCATCAGGATCATAAGTAGTAGCAGTAGTACTAGCAGAAGTAGCAAGAATTATTAGTTTCTTCATCATTCATCATCAAGAATGAGCAGTTTCTTCTTCCGCATCACCATCATCATGACAGAAACAAAAGAACCGCATTATTCGTTATCTGGTTGCGTCACCAAAATGGGCCAGGGCCAAAGCGGAATCCGCCGTTCTTTATTGCAACAACGGGGCCATGTGTGTCAGCGAGCAGCGCTGCAGCAATGGCAAGTATTCTTGGACTGCGTGCGCTGATGCTTTCTCCTTCCTTTGTGGGCGGGATGGGATCACCTGTTCCAATCTATTGTGGCCCCAACACCTTCGCACAGGAAACGACTTGATGACTGCCTCTAAGAGAAAGTAAAAAGACAAAAAAAAGTGGTTTTTGTGTGGTAGGTTGGCTAGTTGGTGAGTCTGATCGTCTGTCTCTTCTCTGTCTCTTGGCCTGTCCGCTGGCTTGCCTGCTTTCCCCCCAACTCTTCCTTCGCTACAAAGGGATGTCCTGTTCTAATCCACGAACTGCAGGAGCCCAAATCATTCGGCATAGGCCGAAAACCCGGCAATCAAAAACAGATTTAGGAACGTTCCTAGCACTGAGGAATCTTATCTGGACAGCCTCCAATATCTGAGGCACTTTTCCCTCGTGTCACGCCTAATAACGGGCTGCGAAGCTGATCGACATGCCAAGTAGCGACATTGACTTGAATCTCCACACAACTAGAAAATTCATTTGAAATGTCCACAGCGCCACGCGCCGTCGAGGTGTGTGATTGTGATCTTTGTGCCGAAATGCATCGATTTGTGCACACGGCTTGGAGACCGGCAACCCCGAATGCAGGCCTGCAGGAGCCAGGAAGCTCAATTCAGTGAATGATTCGATCGGGAACCTCAGGATCAACGATGATTTACTTGAAAGCATCAATAAAACTGAACAGAGGTTGGTGTTTGACCGCATGGAAGCCAGCTTTGGGCACCTGATGACACTAGCGATCGAGGAGTCAAGCCAACATGTCCAACGAGTCGAGTGACAGTCTCAGTTTTGAATTAGGGAGTAAACGAATCCACCAGTTTCTGGTTAGAAGGTTTGGTTGATTCCAATCAATAGGTATAAAAAGTAAAAGTATGAACATTATAGCCAGTGGGTTTTTTTTTTGTTTGTTTGTTGTTTTGTTTTTTAATGTAATCCTAGTTCTAGAATTTAGATTTCCCCGAATGCAGCTCAGCTTTGAATTATCGAGCAAACAAATGCATCATTTTCTGGTAAAGTGGGTTTGAACAATTCCAATCAATATGTAAAAAAAAAAGGGAACATAATATTATGCGAATTTCTTTTTTCAATGTTAATTCTAGTTCTTACAATTCAAATTATACCGAATGCAGTGACAAAAAAAAAAAAAAGCAAATGGCATGCACTATGATAACCTGGAAAACGCTGCGACTGGAAGTAGCCCTCCCTCTCCTTCTCTCCTCCCCTCTCCCCTTCCACCGTCACCCCTCTTCCTAATCCCCCCCCCCCTCCTCCCCCCGCACCCCTCCCACTCCTTCTCTCCTCCCTCTCCCCTTCCACTGTCACCCTCCTTTCCTAATCCCCCCCCCCCCCCTCCCCTCCCCCGCACCCCTGCCAATTCACAACGACATGCAAGTTGTTTTGCGTGTGCTGTTTTAACAGCCGCAAAGGCACAAAAGCAAGTCATGTTTAATCACTGCACGCGTCAGTGCGACCTCCAACTTGTCTTTTCCCGATAATGAATTCCCGCCACAAATCTGAGTGCCGATAACAACATCAACAATTTTCTGATATGTGATGCTGCCGAATTCCGCTTAATGAGCTGTTCCAGTGTGGCTGAGGAGGGGAAAAAAAGATATATTGCTGCTTTCAGTTTTATTTGATTTGATAGATTGGGGAAGAGTACGGTGGATATTAGCGCTCTTCATCATCCCTCA
>CM065716.1:57060144-57070144 GCA_033310375.1 Conus canariensis | reverse complement strand
CTCCCCCCCCCCCCCCCACACACACACACAGAGACGAACGCACACATACAGACACACACAGAAAACACACACACACAGAAACACACACACACACACACACACACACACACACACACACACACACACCTCAGAGAAAGAGAGAGGGGGGTGGGGAGAGACAGAGGCAGAGAGACAGAGAGAAAAAGACAGTGAGAGAGAGAGAGAGAGAGAGAGAGAGAGAGAGAGAGACAGTGAGAGAGACAGTGAGAGAGACTGGGGGGGGGGGGGGGGGGGGGCAAACAGACAGACAAAGTGAGAGAGACAGAGGCGGGAGGGGGGCGTGGTGGTTGCAGAGAAGAAAGAGCCCGTAGGCGAACTCTGAAGCCGTCAGATCATAAGCGGATGCAGACCCATCAGCAGCAAAGGGCCATTATTACTGTCGACGCATGCCGTTCCATTTTCAAAATGACTTCCCGGAAGTGTTTCCGCGTGTCTATTTTAAGACCGTCCTTTGCATGCTGGGACATCTTTTGACAACATGGTGGCATTTACTCAGGTGGCAGTAGAGTGTGAGATTCAGTCGGAAGTGGGGTAACCTCACATGACAAACAAGTCGAGCAAGAAAGAGAGACAGAGTTATTTTAAAGGGGACCTGAACATGCAACTTCCTACATCACTGCATGTATTTGGCTGCCACGGAGAACAAGTCGTCAGCTTTCAGGGGATTTCAGTATAAGCACTCCTAGAATTCGCTGCGCTTTCAGCTCGATTTGCCTGCCCTAGTAACTTCGGTGTTCAGCAGTAACTTTCCTGACGTGTTCGACAGGAAAGATTAATTGGCCTGCTTGCTTGACTCTTGTGTACATGCTTGTGGTCAATTTGATGTCTACGATGTGAACAGAGTAGGAAAAGCACCCTTCCGTGAGAAAAAGAAGGGAGGCAAATCATAATCAGTCATGTGGTAGAGACGCTCGCTCAACATGAACTATGCGTTTTGCCCGAACCAAAGACAATTGCAGGAGCCAGCACTGACTTCACACATCCACCGCACTTGCTTCCTTCATTGTGAGATGTTTGCCTTGGCCCGGTATACTTAGTTTTCTTGCCTTCAAATCGAATCAGGTGGTGAATTCCCTGTCTATAAAGCAACTATCAACAGTTTGTATCCCCCTCAGTCCAAACTCCCTGGTCTGTCTCTATCTGTCTGCCTGTCTGTCTGTCTCTCTCTCTCCTTTGCGAACTTGTAAACAGCTTATAGTAAGAACAAACTGAAACAATTACTTCCCATATGATTGAAAAATATATATATGGATGACGCGAAATGTCAACATTTATATCACTTAAAAGTTTTATTATTCTCTGAAAATATATTACTTCATAGGCTCTTAATTCGTAACTTTAATTTCACAATTTTCATATTCTGTGGCAAATCCGGGATCTGCCGTTTGATCCAGATCCGTATTGAAATGTAATATGTTTATCTTTGGGCAAAATTCCATCCTCTCCTAAAGTTTCTGTTTAAATCGGCTGAACGGTTTTACGGACAAACAAATACACAAACGGACGGCGATGAAAACATAACCATGGCGGAAGTAACAAGGGTAACTTTTTCTTGTTCGTTTAAGTGTGCCGGACTGCACAGACGGCGTCGTTTCGCTAGGCAGAAGTGTACTCCATGCAGAACGGTCATTGTACCTACTAGATTACAGCCGATTACTATACAGTGTCACAAATACCTCATGTCACCTCAAGCGCAAAGAACTATCCATTTCAACATCCGCTATGTAGACGTTGCCAATATTCTTATCGGAAACAACAGTTCTACGGCGAAACGATTACTGCTACAAAACTATGTCCTCAAACATGAAAAAGAATGTGCATGAAACTCCATGTATAGAATGTTGTATTATGGAAGAGACGAATTTCGTACGACAATCGTCAAAACCGTTTTCCGAGCCAAAAGCGAGCCTTTACAGTGCTGTCCTGAAATCTACGTTGAGCCGACAGCGGACAGCCAGAAAACACAGCATGAGCAGATAGTCACACAACCGACACATTCACTAGTTGCGCATAATACTCGCCAAATGAGCATAGTGCTATGACATTATACCATTGTACCATGGCAATGAGATATTGAGATGCCCTAGAGTCACCATGGAGTTGGCAATGAAGTTGCTCACGTTCGTCGGAAACAATCAAACGCAACAGAAGACTATGAACGAGTTCGTGTGGATTGCTGGTCCATCAGAATAGAGACGAGCGTTATTCAAAATCTCAAACGTTTGACATTGGATGTTTTGTTTAAATGGGAGTTGAGTAAAAAGATATGCGAGTTCGCTACCAGTGCAACGCTTTTATTTTCATTACTTATACGGTCTCATACTTTCGGTGTTTGTGAGTATGTATGTATTTGGCGTTTCCGGGTTCATATCTTTGGTATTCCTGGACACATCGAATCGACCACAGTCAAATCAAATAACTCTGAGATTTGGGCAATAAGATGTGTTCTTCTTGACTTCTTTCTTCCATCGGCTGTGATGCAGTGTCCGTCATATTTTGTGGTAAAATGATGCCATTTTCTGGCATAAAGGGAAAAAACGGGATTTTCCTCTGAACTGATTACCTGGCGGAACTCGTAGGATTACCGCTTTCTTTGTAATATTCGCTCATGGACTTCGATAACCGAAACTCACCGGTATAATAAAAAATAATTCCGGAATTCAAGAAACACGCTCCGAGATTTTGGAAATAAATGTGTGTGTGTGTGTGTGTGTGTGTGTGTGTGTGTGTGTGTGTGCGTGCGTGCGTGCGTGCGTGCGTGCGTGCGTGCGTGGTGGTGTGTGTGTGTGTGTGTGTGTGTGTGTGTGTGAGTATGTGCGCGTGCGTGCGTGCGTGCGTGCGTGCGTGCTTGCGTGTGTGTGTGTGTGTGTGTGTGTGTGTGTGTGTGTGTGTGTGTGTGTGTGTGTGTGTGTGTTCTCGCGGGTATTTTCCCCTCGACAAAAAGATCGATTATGATGAAGTTTTCTACGTTATTTTTTTTTCTCTATTTATTATTCATTCATTCATTTTTACATCCTTTTTCTAGTACGAGATAGCCTTAGGACCCCTCCTGAACAGGTTAACTCATAGGGTTCGGGAAATTACCGTTTTGTTTGTAAGATTTACTCAAGGATGGATTGTCATACGAACAATTTCCAATTTAATCAACATTTTGTCATTCATCATGAAAGACAGAAATATCACCGGTCCTGTTCGTCGCGCCAAACTCGAACCTCACCGTCTGTTAGTGTGTGTGTGTGTGTGTGTGTGTGTGTGTGTGTGTGGGGTGTGGTGTGTGGTGTGTGCGTGCGTGCGTGCGTGCGTGCGTGCGTGCGTGTGTGTGTGTGTGTGTGTGCACGCGCGCGTACGTGTGTGGCTGTGAGTGTGCGCGTGTGTGCGTGCGTGAAAGCGTGCGCGCGTGCGTGCGTGCGTACATGCGCGCGCGTGTGTGCGTGTGTGTGTGTTTGAGTGTGCCTGTGTGTGTGCGTGCGTGTGTTCGTGCATGCGTGTGTGTGTGTGTGTGTGTGTGTGTGTGTGTGTGTGTGTGTGGTGTGTGTGTGTTTTGTATGTTATATGTGAGTATGTGTGTAGTGTGTAAGCGTGTGTGTGTGCGCGCTTGCGAACGTGTGCTTGCGCGTGCGTGACTGTGTGATGAATAAAAAACAAATCACAACAAAGTTTTCACTCTGAAGGATCTTCATCTGGATGAACCCTGGCAGTCTATGTCAGTCATGAGACTCCGGAAATCGGTTATTTGAAAATGAGCATGGAGGTTACGGCAGATATCAAGTTTCCCTCTGCCTGTCTCCCCTTTTCCTTTCCCCCCACCTCTGTCTGTCTATCTGGCTGGCTGGCTGGCTGGCCTGCTAGCTCTGTGTGTGTGTGTGTGTGTGTGTGTGTGTGTGTGTGTGTGTGTGTATGTGTGTGTGTGTGTGTGTGTGTGTGTGTGTGTGTGTGTGTGTGTGTGTGTGTGTATTATTATTATTATTATGAATACTTACATAGCGCCAATCCTCGGCTAGAGACCAAGCTCTAAGCGCTTTACAATCCACACTCGTTTACACAACGGGCTGCCTACCTGGGTAGTGCCGACTGAAGAACTGCCAGCTAGCGCTGGCGCTTCATTCAGTCGTTTCCCGTGTCATCCAGTCAATATCGTTCACTCAATTTCCTTACTTCCTTCAATCTTTCCATTTCTCAAGCAAGGTGCATGCTATGTGTAACGTGTCATCCATACCAACGGCCAAATTGGCTTTCTCTTCAGAAAGTTGGTGATGGGATTTTACGTGTGTGCAAGATGTTATGCGTGCGTTCACACATGGCACCTCGGTTTATAGTTTCATTCGAAGAACTGTATGGGAAATGGATTCATAACCAATGTTAACTCCAAGGGAAAAATCCCCCTGTACCAAAACGACCCAGCGGAATTTCGAACCCGCAACCCCAGGAACACAAGATTACGAGTCCGGTGCTCTAACACTGAGCTATTCCGGCAGAGGTGTGTGTGTGTGTGTGTGTGTGTGTGTGTGTGTGTGTGTGTGTGTGTGTGTGTGTGTGTGTATGTGTTCGTTCCACTTTGACCCAGCCAGAACTTGTGAAATCAAATACGCCAACATCTGCAAAACAATATCGCATACAAATTTGCGCAAGGCGTACTCTCTTCTGTTGTCATTCATGTTTCTGTGAGAACACTGGCCTCCAACTTAAATAAAGATGCTAGTGCCAGTTTCAAATATGAGTTGAGTTTGTGGGAAACGTGTCCGAATTGTCAGTCGTCTAGTTTCTGAGATCGACGTACTGCGCTGATCCACCCATCTTGTTGCAGCCTAGCCGACCACAAAAGAGGATCTTTCAAGGCGGGTGTAAACCTTTGTTCTCTTTTACCATGATTATAACTTACAACCTTTCATTTTCCCATCGGAAAATTGACCTTTTTTTTTTCTTTTACAAACATTACAATTCTGTTGGTGTCAAAATCAAACAAACTAGGTCAATGATTATGGTAACATTCCTGACAACAGACTAAGATAATGATATCCACCTAAAAATAAAAAGAAGCAGCAGCAACAACAACAACAAACCGTACTCAGTTCTAAAATGTCAAATGTGATGACAGACTTTGCAATGGAACGAAGTTTAAACTTACGCAGAACTAGACATGTTGCACTCCCAGCTCTTATAATAGGTTCCTGAAAGTTAACCTACCTCCATCCCCCCCCCCCCCCCACACACACACACACTCCCACCCCAAATGAATGTGTTTTTTAAAAGGACAAATACAGATCTATGTCTGTGTGTGAATAGACGATCAAATCAACAGAGAAAAAAAAGACTTGACCATAAACTTACTTGTGACGAAATCGATTAAATGTCTAGCAACATTATTCCACACAATTATTTTGCCGAAACATTATTCCACACAATTATTTTGCCGAGAAAACATCGACAATGTAATATTCAGCGATTCCAAATCTATTTTATGGCTGCATAAAACTTATTCCAACAGAGAAGGGGAAAAAAACTTTAGCTCCTTCCTCATGGGAACTGCATACGTGGGGCTGTTCCAAAAAATGAACGCCCGCCTGTTTTTATTCCTGGCTCAGACCTGATGACGCAAGGGAATGGGTGATACTCCCTTCGCTCAATACTCTCCCCCCCCCCCCCCCCCCCCCGCCCCAGCTCAATACTCCCCCCCCCCCCTAGCTCAATACTCCCCTTTCTAGATATTCCCCGTGCTTAATACTCCCCCTGCTCATCGCTGCTTGATACGACCCCTACTCGATTCCATCCCCCCCCCCCTCCCCCCTTCCTCACATGTCCAATATTCCGCCTGCTCGATATTCCCTCTGCTCGCTACTCCCCCGCCAACAACGGAAGAATGCTCTTGTTCCAGGGAGGGAGGAAAGATATGAAGTATTTCTCATATCAGAACGAAGGAACACAAACACACACACACGCACACACACACACACACACACACACACACAACGCGAGGTCCTAACCACTAGACTATCACGGCCAAGACACACATTGTCTGAATCACTTTTAGTGGAAGGACGTTAAACTGAAGAACAACAACAACACACACACACACACACACACACACACACACACACACACACACACATCGTGGTCGAGCAGGCGAAGTATCGAGCACGGGGGTGGAGACATTGAACGGAGAGTATTGATCACGAGGCGTGTTAAGCTGAGGATCTATCAATACGGGGGAGGGGGGGGGGGAGGGAAGGAAGGGAAGGGAGTTTAAACAGACTGAAGGCAACATCTCGTATTTTCTCCGTCAGGCGACAGACAACCAACGATGTCAACGAAAACCTTGACCCAGAAGTGCAGAGAGAAGAGAGGGCTACACTGCATTTTGACCCTAGGTCTGATGACGTGTGAAACGTCAGTGATTGGTTGCTTTCACGGAGATCACATTTCTCTTCGGAGTCAACACGTCCAGCTGACGTCAGCAGGATTCAGGGGAACAGCTTGTCTCCCTTAGTCAGAGAAATGAAAGCCCCACACTTTTAATCTTTACATTTTCTTCGCTATGATGATCCGCATCAGACATTTCATAAAATTTTTTCCACACACACACACACACACACACACACACACAGTCAGGCAGTCAGTCAGGCAGTTAGATAATCGACTATCGTAGTTAACAGCATAATGATGAGTGATACGATGAACCGGAAACCCCTCCAAACGACACGATAATTCAATGATCAGCGACTCCATGCCCATCTTAAGGTTGCAAATGCTAACTTTCAACCTGAAAACAAAGTTCTTTATTCCCACTTCCACCCACGCTAAGGTCCATGGAAAAGCTTGGCCCAAATGGGCAAAGAAAATACAGACACACTTCTACCTTCTCATTCCTACCGCCCAGTGACAACAACATCGAGCTGATCAACCCAATGTCCCTTCCGCATCCTGTTACACGAGTGTGTTTACTTTTCGTAATACATTTTTCTTCTTCTCCATTGTAGACAGAAAGACGTAGACTGGTAGGGGGAGGGAAGGAGGGGGGAGGGATGGAGGGACGGAATGAGGGGCTGGCAAACAGACACGGCGAGAAGGGAGAGACAGAAACGCGGGTGCCGAGACAGAAGAAAACGCAATACTGAAGGGGAAAAAAAAACAAAAAACTAAAAGTTCAATCACAGCTGACAGGAACAGCGAGGAGAAAGAAAGAAAGAAGAAGACGGGACAGGAAGAGAGAGAGAGAGAGAGAGAGAGAGAGAGAGAGAGAGAGAGAGAGAGAGAGGAGAGAGAGAGAGAGAGAGAGAGAGAGAGAGAGAGAGAGAGAGAGAGAGACACGAGAATGAGAAAAGAGAGAGAGAGAGAGAGAGAGAGAGAGAGAGAGAGAGAACAAACGAACGAATTTAATTTTAAGTGGGTAGTGGACTAAGTATGAACATTTTTTTTACATCCAGCCCTCTTGGGGGCGGGCGGGGGGGGGGGGGGGAGAGAGAGAGAGACAGAGAGAGAGAGAGAGAGAGAGAGAGAGAGAGAGAGATGAAACGAGCGCATACGGAGTAATAACATTACGTGCATGGAGACAGTCAGCCTTCCAACAGACTGTAAGCAAACAGCGCTATCTGCTCCTCGTATACGTCCCCCCCCCCCCCCCTCCTCCCCTCTCTCTCTCCTCTCTCTCTCAAAAAAAAAAACAAAAAAAAAACTTACACATCACAGAGGATTGATTTGGGAGAGACTGAGATGGAAAAAAAAAAGAAATAATTCGACCAGAGAGAGAGAGAGAGAGAGAGAGAGAGAGAGAGAGAGAGAGAGAGAGAGAGAGAGCCAACATAAAACAGAGAGGGAGAGGAGCGAAAACAAAGCGGAATACCACCGGTCAGAAAAGCAAACAAACAAACGCATCCCGTTGATTTGTTCACCTCAAAAGCTTCAAAAAGCGAACTGATGAGATAATAATGGCGCACACGTAACCTGCGAACTTCAGTCTCCTTTGCCGTGTTTCCGAAGTCCACTACAGCACAGTAACGTAACTAACTTGTGACCCAATATCTGTACTGACGACCCACAAGAAAACCTCCATCCCTCCCCTCCACCTTCACCTTCTGCCGTTCTGCTTGCATCAGCGTGTGTAAGTATGAATGTAAGTAACCAGCCCACCCAGGCTAGAAAAAAAACAACAACAAACAAACAAACCGGACCGTGCACGTTTGGCCGAATACTTAAATGATTATCCTTACAGGAACATGGAACAGTTAATATCCAACTTAGTTATTACACTAACAGCCTTCTTTAGGTTGACACAATGTAATGCAACCACACTCACATTGCAATCTTCTCTAGCTATAATTACACCAACAGCCCTCTTTAGGTCGACACAATGTAATGCCACTACATTCAATTTGCAGTCTTCTGCAGATATTACACTAGCAGCCTTCTTCAAGTCACCACAACGTAATGCCACCACAGACAGACTGCTATCCACTGATCAACCGACTCGAACGTGGGTCCGGGTCCGTATGAGTACCTCCGTTTCCCTGGATTCCGGAAACGACATAAAAATCGTTTGGCGTCAAGTCTGAGCACAGGATTCGGGTCAGGTCCGGATCTGCTCTGTTCCGCCTTGCATGTTTGTGTAGACTGATGTGCCATTTTCAGAGCCAGAACAATGCCAATACATTTCACTGTGTAAACAGCGCCGTCACTGACGAGTCTATCTGTCTATCCACCACAGGGGATCCGCCAGATTGCACCAGAAACCAAAGTCATCCGGACTTTTGAAACCTCTGGCAGATATATTTCCCTCGTGTTTTCTTTCTTTCTTACGTTTTCTCTTATTTGAAAAAGATAAAGAAAAAACGTGGGGGGAGGGGGGGGGGGGGATCTTCTTCATCTCTCCCAAAAATAAGCACAGGACAGAGTAGGTGGAGATGTAGAGAAAGGGAGGGAAGGGGGAGAGGGGTAGGTGGGAACCGAGGGGGATAACAAAAAGGGAGAGGGGGTCTAACAGAACAGAGAGTGAGACAGAGATGTTTGGCCTATTCTGATTTAAAATAAGAACTGGTAGAAGAGAGAAACTGTACAAATGGATCAGGACAATATATGACAACGTTGTTAAATGCATAGTTAGACGTGGCTCTCAACTGACGGAACATGTAAAATGTACAGCTGGGGTCAAACAAAGCGATGCAAACAGCCCTATATCATTCACACTTTTCATACACGAATTGGCCATAAAAGTATCGAATGACGGTAGGCGTGGCACCACGTTTTCTAACGTCGCATTTGAGCTCTTCATTCTTTTACTGGTACGCATTATTGTCTTATTGTCTGAAATTGTCTTTGGCCTTTAGACCCAGCTAAAGGACTTACAAAATCAGCACTGGCTCTTCACTTAACCATTAGCGTGTGTGTGTGTGTGGGGGGGGGGGGGGGGGGGGGGGGGGGGGGGGGGGTAAATATCATAGCATTCCGGATAGGTGGTTGTTTAGATGCGAGAGAGAGATACAGATATGTAACGGCATTTTGATGCCAGTACTTAACTGTACAAATATTTGGGATCTTGTTTCCCGCTCGCTTAAGCTTTTTTTTTTTTTTTTTTTTTGCAGCTTGCAAGAATCTTCCTGGCAATGCCAAAAATTGCCCTTTTGGATATCATGAAAAAATCTTTTTCTCAAATAACAAAATTTCATTAAAATTTTCTGTAAACACGTTTGATTGTCAAGTGCAACGGGTCGTACTGTATGGCTCAGAATTGTGAGGACTGAACAAATTGGTTTTATGTTGTGAATCTGTACATTTCTTTGCTACATGGAAATTTGGGGCGTAACACATGTGCATCCAATGAAAATCACTGTAACCAGTAACGAAGGCATTGAACAGCCGAATTAAGAAAAATATCGGATGCCTGTTGTTTCACCAAATAGTATAGTATGGTTTTGGAATAACGGAATTTATGTTTTTCATCAACGTCTAATCGATTGCTGATGTAAGAAAA
>CM065716.1:57050144-57055144 GCA_033310375.1 Conus canariensis | reverse complement strand
ACAGTCATTAGAGGATGATAAACAAGACAGCAGAATTACTTCAGGTCTTCTTCAATGAAGACAATAGGTTTCAAGACAGAATTACTTAAGGTCTTCTTCAAAGAAGACAATAGTTTTCCAGACAGAATTACTTAAGGTCTTCTTCAAAGAAGACAATAGTTTTCAAGTCAACAGTGTACTGGTCATTACTGGCCTTCTTCAAAGGACACTGCTTTTTTTTTTTTTTACAGATCAACAAGAAAAGAGTGGTCATAACTACATTCCTCATTCGCCACCTTATGTACGATTCATGTGTATTTCTGAAGCTTCTGTAAGCCGTTCTACTTCTTCTTCGTTTTATTTTGCGACAGTGGGTATATAAATATAGCATCTGTCACATACAAACGGGATGAAAGTGTCACTGCACCCAACATTAGAACAGAAATAAACCCAGACACTGTGTATCACACGCCAAAACATTACACTTTATATACGAATGTCCATCAGTAAATAGAACACACAGACCTGCATGGTCAGCAAGTGCAGACGGGAAAAAAAGGGTGGGGAAAAATAGGCGGATGGAGGCCCCACTTAAAAGAAAAAGTAGCAAAATAGGAAGCTGGAGGACAAAAAAGAAGAAACACACACACGCACGCACGTACACACTCACGCACGCACGCACGCACGCACACACACACACACACACACACACACACACACACACACACACACACACACACACACACGCAAGGAAAGAGTCTTTACAAGTCTGCAAAGGAGACTACAATTTTTCCCCCTTGATTAACCGAGACAGGATCATTAGAGGTCTTCCAAAGGAGACAACAGCTTCCATATTTACAGGGAAACTGTCAGTGCAAGTCTTTAAAGCAGACAATGGTTTTCAGATTCACTGAGGAAGGGTCATTACAGCTCTTCAACGGCAAGAAAGTGATTAAATCAACTTGGAAAGAATTCTTAGAGGTCTTCTTGAAAACAGACAATAGCTTTCCAATGAACTGCGAAAGCGTCATGATAGATGTTCAAAATAAACTACATTTTCATATTAATAACAATTAACAACAACAAAAAAGGATCATTAGAGGTTTTCAAGGAGAGTGCAGTTTTTATGTTATCTTAAATCCTCCCAAGAAAGAGTTTGCACATTCTTCATCAAACTTTTGACATATTCAGGCAGTGAATTTCATTTGGTTTGGCTATTAATGGAGCCGCTGTGATCGATTTTGCTAGGCGCTTATGTTCAAGAGTGTCATCGAGTGTTGGGAAGACAACCCCCAGAATCAGGAGAAAAAATAGTATGGTGCCAAGCCAATCGGAACTTTGTGACAAAACAGCCACACACTCAGGGGAGAACAGAGAGAGAGAGAGAGAGAGAGAGAGAGAGAGAGAGAGAGAGAGAGAGAGAGAGAGAGACAGACAGACAGACAGACAGACAGACAGACAGACAGACAGGAACACAGAGACACAGAAAGAAAGAGAGAGAGAGATCGCCACACACACGAAGAGAGAGAGAGAGAGAGAGAGAGAGAGAGAGAGACGAGACGAGAGACAGAGAGACAGAGAGCGAGAGAGAGAGAGAGAGAGAGAGAGAAGAGAGTGAAGAGATCGCCACATACACAGAAAAGATAGATCGCCACACACACAGAAGAGAGATCGCTCACACACACACAGAAGAGATCGCCACACACACAGAAAACAGAAGAGAGAGATCGCCACACACACAGAAAACAGAAGAGAGAGATCGCCACAGACACAGAAAGAGAGAGATCGCCACAGACACAGAAGAGAGAGATCGCCACACACACACACACACCACACACACACACACACACACACACACACACACACACAGAAGAGAGAGATAGCCAAAGACACAAAAGAGAGAGATCGCCACACACACAGAAGAGAGAGATCGCCACACACAGAAGAGATACACACACACACACACACACACACACACACACACACACACACACACACACACACACACACACACAGAAGAGAGAGATCGCCACATACACACAGAAGAGAGAGATCGCCATACACACAGAAGAGATAGATCGCCACACACACACAGAGAGAATCGCCACACACACACAGAAGAGAGAGATCGCCATACACAGAAGAGGGAGAGATCGCCACACACAGGAAAGAGAGAGAGAGAAGAGAGAGAGAGAGAGAGAGAGAGAGAGAGAGAGAGAGAGAGAGAGACAGACAGACAGACAGACAGATAGACAGACAGACAGACAGACAGACAGAGACAAACAAACAGACAGACAAACAGAGACTCGTCGTTGGGAATCGGAGACAATGTTAATGGATGCTGTCTCACTGTAATGATATCCCATCCAGAGGCATTTTTATACACACACACACACACACACACACCACACACACACACACACACACACACACACACACACACACAGATCAGTCCTGCCAATCTCCAACCCAACCAGGAACGGAGGAGTATCGGCGGCTCAATTTCTTTCAGCAGTTAATCGGCTGTTCCGCCTACGGGAAAAGGACCGGGGTTGGGGGGGGGGGGGGGGGGGGGACGGACGGGGGTGGGGGTGGGGGCAGAAAGAAAAAGAGAAAGAGAGAAAGAGATGGTGGGTGGGGTGAACGTGATATCATGCCTAGTCCTCACTTCGTTATGCTCGTGTCTAAATCGATTTAGACAATTACTGTTGCCATTGTGTTGCGCGTATCTGAACCACTTGATGCTAAAAAACCCCAGACAGATACCGACTTAGATCATGCAAAATCTGGCTGCCAGTGTCTACTGGCTGAAACATTCAAGAAGAGAAGATACAGACTAAAGCAGCGTTGAAGATACTGGACTCAAAACAAGTCGCTCAGACAGCAGCCCAAACACTGAATGACCACCCCAAAAAAATGAGTAAAAGAAGAAATGAAGATCAAGCGATCGAAAACCAACCGGTAGCCATGAAGATATAGGGATTCAGGCGGAAACGAGACAACGAAAATCAAGAAGATAAGGAATCTATGAAGACACGGGGTGAAGAAGTTATGAATACAGAGAAGGAGGGACGAGGGGGGGGGGGGGGGGGGGGGGGGGGGGGATATTCACGGAGATAAGGAATTCTGGAAGAAAAGGCATAAAGAACTCATGAAGAAAAGGGATACTGGAAGAAACTTTATGAAAAGAAAGCATTCAACAAGTAATGGGACAAGTCAATCGTGAAGCAGTCGTGCTCAGGAACAAACAAACACCAAAAAGTTATGAAAATAAAGTATAGATGAGGGCGCTGGCTAACACACAAAGATTCCAACCAAAGCATGGAAGCATGTTCGTGCCAATATCCAAAAGGACCACGGCTGCCTCCGTCCGTTTCCCGATAAAGCCACGTTCCCATGTACGTTAACGCTGAATCCCTCCGATTTTTCCGCCACGTTCGTAGAGGCCAAGAACATCAGAAGCTAAAACAGTAGATTATTGCAACAGAAACGGTCAGTAACGTGCCCCCACCCCCACCCCCCCACCCGCTCACCCCCATTCCTCGCTAAGGGATCCTGGACAAAGAGAGTGTTTGTCGTTAGGTAAATTTGGTATTGAAACAAAGAGAGAGGAAAAAAAATCACAGGAAAACAAACCAACAAGCCTTTATTAAGGGAAGGAACTCTTTATTGTCCTGGGAGAGTCTTTAAAGAAGGTTTTTTTCTTTCTTTTCACTCTACTGATCTTCTTCAAAGACCACTTGATTGATTGTGTTACTGAAACAGCCAGACCCACCCAGCAAGCGGCACTGTCATTTTTAGCAGCAGAAAAGACAGGGTCTCTTTAAGCTTATATCCCCACTTCACCCGTCTGTCTGTGTACTGGATGTATGTTGGTGTGGTGTGCGTGCGTGTGTGGGGGTGGGGGCGTGGGGTGGGGGTATGCGTGTGTGTGAGCGTGTGTGTGTGTGTGGATGGGTGGGTGTGGATGTGTGTGTGTGTGTGGGTGGAAGGGTGTGACAGCGCGCGCGGGCGCGTGTAAGTGTATGTATATGCGCGCGTGTGGGTGTGTGTCAGAGACAGACAGACCGACCGACAGACAGGCAGGCAGGCAGGCAGGCAGGCAGGCAGGCAGGCAGACAGAGAACTGCTATGATTTAGCTCTTCGGGTGCAGGCTGGAAAGAGCAGCGGCATTTAGAGCCAGGGGGTTTGCTTTGCCTTGTGCCAGCCCCAGCCCCGCGCCGTACAGATGTGCTCCATTTCCTCTCAGCTCACCACTGTAAGTCACCGCCATAAATACAATAATAAACCACCCCTCCCCACGAGGAAATGTTCTGCGGATTCACCCCCTCTCTCTCTCTCTCTCTCTCTCTCTCTCCTCTCTCTTCTCCTCCTCCTCCTCCTCCTCTCCCAACGTGCTTCCCTCTCTGTTGTCTGTCTGTCCTTCAAAAACCATTTGCCTCTCAATAACAATGGCTCAATGTCGAAAATTCTCATACATTTTCTCCCCATGCATAAAGCAGCCCCACCCACCTCTCCCAATAAGCAAAAAGTAAAGAAAAAGGAGAAAAGAAAAGAAAAAGAAAAAGAAAATATGAAAAGAAAAGAAAAAGAAAAAGTACCAGAAAACAATAGATAAAAGAGATCATATCAGAATAGTATCATAAACAGTTAAAAACGAAAAACGTGTCTTTTCAAATATTCGTTCCAACACTTTCAATGTTTATTTCAGATACCAATGTCATATACATCAATCAATGTTTCAAACCGTTCTTTTCAAAAGACATACCTGAATAATGATGTCACCGTTTGTCTATTTCTCGGTCTTACTTTCAGAACGTCGAAAAAATCCAAAGTGGTTGCATATCTTTCATGTATGTCATTCAGACTGAGGGTGCACTTTGTCTATTTTTTCCTATACATTTCTAATCATTCCCGTATGTGCCTGTATATGTACATGTATATATATATATATATATATATATATATATATATATATATATATATAAACATATAGATAGATGTGTGTGTGTGTGTGTGT
>CM065716.1:57045144-57047644 GCA_033310375.1 Conus canariensis | reverse complement strand
GGCTAAGCGTGCAGCACGGTGTTTCTTGCCGTTGTCGTCACCATACTTTTCATGACAAACAGGTGGGAAGCTGTTTTGCGCGTGCTGTAATTTCATAACGTGCTCTAGTTTGGCGAATGGTTTGTGTGTGTTTATCATGAACCAAGACACAACGCTGCATGGTAGGCAGATGACTATGGCTCGCATTCAAATGACACAGAAAAGAGAACTGGACAGACCCGCTTCCAATCCTTAACACGGGAAAAGCTTCGTTCGCGAGTCGGTGAATCCCAGGGCCATCTGACCCGCAGGACGCAACACAGAAGACCGAAGGATTCAAGCATCTCCAAAAACCAGGAAGAAGGACTGGATCTCCTTGACAACTCATGTCAAACACTGCTAGTCCCACGGTGCGGGAATGTGTGGTGTAGTGCCGTGGCCGTGGACTCAAGCCTTTAAGAAAACAGTTTCCAAATACTTAACGTTCTGTATTGTTTGCGTCTCTTTGGAAAAACACGTGTCGTCCGGAAACAATGTGATGTGACGTGTACATTACGGAGGATGCACTGAACTGCCGCCACGCTGCGCAGAACCACTGATTCCGACCCTCAAGTCAACTTAGGCGTTCGGGGACCACAGACACCGCTCGCTTGTCTGCTCGTTTTACCATTCTGGTTTTCAGACCTGGTTTTCAGTTCTGTATATTCCTTTCAATCAAACACAGACACAAGCAATGCGTCCAAACACCGTAGAAAATATATCACTATACTTTCACAACGGACTGAGCTGTCTACCTCTACCTTATTAAATGTATCATTTTTCTTTCGCAACGGACTGAGCTGTCTGTCTCTACCTTATCAAATCTATCACTTTTCTTTCGCAACGGACTGAGCTGTCAACCTCTACCTTGTTGCACATGATTAAGAGCATAGGATTGTAGGGGTCCCCATCTGCCTAATTAATGTGCTGGCACTCATACAACCTCTTGCCACAGAACAATGCGCGCGCACGCACACACACACACACACACACACACACACACACACACACACACACACACACACACACACTCTCTCTCTCTCTCTCTCTCTCTCTCTCTCTCTCACACACACACACACACACACACACACACACACACACACAGCACCAGACTATTGTTGTGTAAGCCTGGGCTATTTAATCAGCGCTAAAAGCACCGCGGAGACGGACGTGGGCAGATCTGGGTCTCATTTTAACTGACAGGTGAGCGGATTGGACTGGATTGGATTTTAAACTCATCGGGTGCGAGTTCTGTGCCGTTCAGTGGATAACGGTCTGCTTTCTCCTGTTTGTTCATTTCGGTTTTTTCACACTGTGGCGTTGTTGCCTCATCCTCCTTTCGCTTGTGACGTCACTGTCGCCTTGTCGTGTCTGCACACTAACAAGCTCGTTCTGCGGGAGCGCCTCCTCTCTCTCTCTCTCTCTCTCTCTCTCTCTCTCTCTCTGTTTGATGTCTGCCTGACAAATCATGTTCTTTTATCCACTCCTGCAGTCTGCAAGTAACAACTGTGTTGCACAATAAAGAATAGAGTAGCTTACTGAAATACTTTCAGGCAGATGAGATTGGGTCGTACGCAGTAAAGGCGGTTCTGGTTCAGTTATCCCCCCCCCCTCCCCCACCTCCTAGTTTGCCATCTTACCCCTTCCTAGTTGCAAATACAACGGTTAAAAAAAAAAAAAAAAAAGCCCTGACCAAAAAGGACATATGGTCAAACACTGCAGACAGTCTGACGTTAACAGATTTTTTAAAACTGTAACACACTACCTTGTTGTCGAATTCCAACAGCACCAACAACAATAAAGATGGAAAGTTATTTCAAGAGAGAAAAGTGTTTCACACACACACACACACAAAACACACACACACACACACACACACGTGTACACACACACACACACACACACACACACACACACACAACACACACACACACACACGGGGCGCGCGCGCGCTCGAACGAACGCACGCACTCACGCACGCACTTCCTACAACAAAGACAAATAAATGGGCCGAAAAATCAGTAAAACAGTGGATAGCAAGGAGGAAAAACATGAGAGAGAGAGAGAGAGAGAGAGAGAGAGAGAGAGAGAGAGAGAGAGAGAGAGAGAGAGAGAGAGAGAAGCCGTCAAAGGACCACGGTGAAAGAACACGGGCGGGGGGAGGGGGGGATACCGGTACAGAATTTCCACGGCGAGAATCAATTTACAGTGCAGAGTCCACGGCCTGCCCCAGGAGGTCCGCAGCAGCAACAGTGATTAAGAACAGCAACAGTACAAGGCCAAGCCGATGTGGTGTGTGTCTGCAGGCGGGACAGGACGCCAGTCAGTCAAAACACTGGCAGGGCAAGTAGTGGGAGAGCGCAGGCTTTCCCTCACGATCCTTTGGATCCGCCCTAGGATCGAAGCGAAGGGAAGTAATAATAGGTACAGACTGAAAGAGTTACTTCCCGTGTCCATTTTGTTTGTTTCTTTCTTTCTTTAG
>CM065716.1:57037644-57040144 GCA_033310375.1 Conus canariensis | reverse complement strand
CATTCCCCTCAGGTTGCACTTCCCTCCCTGTTAATACATTTATCTGAGAATAACAAGACACGGTTGGTGTGTGTCTGTCTCTTTGCTTGTTTACCGTCTTTCCTTCTCATCCTCTGTCGCTGTTGTCGTAGGAGTTTAGGAGAGATGAACAGTGCTGGGTGGAACAAATCATGTCCGCTTACATTTTCTGCCTTGTTTGTAGAGTGCATGTGTGTAATGTGGTTTTCTTTTTTTTCTTTCTTTTTTTTCCCTTTTCTTTTGTGTGCAAAGCAGCTCCTTAGAAAATTCAGGAAGAGAGAGAGAGTAGAGAGAGAGAGAGAGAGAGAGAGAGAGAGAGAGAGAGAGAATGAGAGACAGAGATAAAGCAGAGAGACAGAGACGGACAGAGAGAGAGAGAGAGAGAGAGAAGAGAGAGAGAGAGAGAGAGAAGAGAGAGAGAGAGAGAGGAGGGGGGGTGGACGTCAAATCTGTCAAATCTTCGGGCTCTGAAAGTTTGAACACCTGATCAAACATTTGCCTATAAACAACCCATCAAAACAGTGCTGTGGATGACACAAATGACACAATCATTTGCGTCACCCCCACCTACCCCCCTTTCCTTCGTCCCTCCTTTACTCCCCCCCCCTCTCTCTCTCTCTCTCTCTTTTCTCTCTCTCCCTCTCTTTCTCTCTCTCTGTCTCTCTCTCTGTCTCTCTCTCTCTTTCTCTCCCTCTCTCTCTCTTTCTCTCTCCTTCTCTCTCTCTCTGTCTCTCTCTCTCTTACAGCCGCGCCCCATTTATTTCCCCCGCCCCCAGCCCTCTCTCGCAACTCTTATGAGACTATTTTTTTTTAATCCATGTGTCCTTTTCCATATCCTGAAAAGAACTGGGAGTCGTTTCCTCACGAGACTAAGCCCTTTTCGTTGCAGAGATGAAAGTTAGATAAGCTAAGAATGGAGGAAGACTTTCAATGGAGAGCCGGACAGCAGGAAGTCTTCCCGAGAAGAATCCCCCCCTCATGCAAGTGTTTTGGCTTTCAGCTCTTTGTGCCTTAAGGCGGCCGGGCCACACCCAAACCATACCCCTCAACACCCCTCTGCTCTTGCCTTTTTGCCTGCCGCATGGATTCGAGTCTGCACCTGAGACATGGTTGGGAGCCCCATGGCCAAAACAACTTCAGACAGATGGCTTAACGACTTTACTTTCGAACACTCGCGGTCTCCCCGAAGATGGAGTATGGCTGCCTTAATGGCGGGATAAAAAAAAGGTCATACACACAAAACTCCACTGCCTGTCTATACAGGCAGTGTCCGCAGGAGAATCAGCCTGCGTACGCAGAAAGAAAGAAAGAACACTGGCAGTAAGTTAGAGGCCGTTTATCTCTATGAAGGTTACTTTTCGTTCCTCTTCGCCCTGATCTACCTGCAAGTCTTCTCTCGCTGCTTCTGCCACTGCCGACAGGACTGTGGTCCTCTTCCGTCCCAGAAACAGACAGCCGTTTCATAACATTATCGGCAGATGAGCCGACAAAATCCTTTGCTACATCCTCGATGGCAAAGTCTGTGGACTGGAAGAAAGCAGATTCCCTCAAGCTAATGGTCAGACTGACAGACTGACTTACTGCTCAGTATTGTGCTGCTTTCCTATGCACAGTGAGTTCAATCAGAATCATTAGGTCTGTTGACCGAAAGCAGAGTATCGTATCTGGTCTCACGCCACTCTTGCTGATGATTTCTGGATGCTTGTTTGTTTGTATGTTTGTTTCACTCTGGAAGCTCTTCTGCCCACATCCAGATATCCATAAAAAGAACTAAACAACCAGAAGTAAATAACATGAAATGAACAGCAGAGAGAAAAAGAGAGGTTCAGAAGCCAGAAGTGAGGTGGATGAAGAAGAGATGGGCAGGAGGGTGGTGGGTGGGTTGGTGGGTGGGTGGTCTCAGGGTATGAAAAGGGAGGATACAGACAAACCAACAGTCATCATCCATCACACTGGCACCACTCATCACTGCCACAGACCTCAAACATCTGCCGTCGTCACTCGCCCACCGGTCAACAGGGGGAGAGAATTCAAAGCGAAGGACAAGAACAGAGGTCACTGACGCCACAGTTCAATTGCAGATGGAAAGAGAGGGGGTTAGTTACCGCCAAGGACACAGACAAATGGCCATTTTTATTTTGTGCCGAATATGAGAAGATAAGTTGTTTCTCGTTCTTCGTTTTCACTGTCCTAAACGTTATTTGTTTTTGCCTGAAGCAGACCCAACAGGTCGAAATGCATTGAGTTTTGTCCTGTACTTTATTTGCCTGTGTCCCTGGCGGTATCAAACCCCTTTTCTTTCTAAATTTTGCTTCATTTTCCGCCCTCAGTCACTCTGTTTTGAAACTAACAATTACATTTGCACTTAGCACAAAACCCTCACCACCTCTCTCTCATCCCTCTCTCCCCATCCCATCCCCAACTCTCTCTCTCTCTCTCTCTTTCGTGGTCTGTCTGCCTCTATGTCTTCTTCGCTCCTCCA
>CM065716.1:56997644-57022644 GCA_033310375.1 Conus canariensis | reverse complement strand
GTCTCATATAGCATACGCTTGTGTGTTGTTGATGCATACCATGGACTCGGATAATTTTTTTTTAACTAACAGCGTATTAGACGCATCGCTCAGACTTCCGAAGTCGTCTCGCCCACACCCTCTACTGATGCTACCGGAGGACTGTCTGCAGAAAGATCACCAACCCAGCTGAGAAGCGATTTCTTGCCCAGCATTGTGGTATGACTTTCGTAAGGCATGGTTGAATGCTCTCGGAATATTCAGTCGAGACTACTCCGGGATGGGAACTTTCTCAAGTCCAATCCTGAATCCCCCCCCCCCACCCCCTCTTCCTCCCACAAACTCAAATAGAATGCAATACGAAAACTAGAGATTTATCTGCAGTGCTGAAGTTTAGTTAAAATGGCGATTGATATTGGAGGGTAGAGTCAATATTGCACACCTAAAGTCCTATGTTGCATGGGTACAGTCTTTAGTTAAAATGGCGATTGACATTGGAGGGTAGAGTCAATATTGCACACCTAAAGTCCTATGTTGCATAGGTACAGTCTTTAGTTAAAATGGCGATTGACATTGGAGGGTAGAGTCAAAATTGCACACCTAAAGTCCTATGTTGCATGGGTACAGTCTTTAGTTAAAATGGCGATTGACATTGGAGGGTAGAGTCAATATTGCACACCTAAAGTCCTATGTTGCATGGGTACAGTCTTTAGTTAAAATGGCGATTGACATTGGAGGGTAGAGCCAATATTGCACACCCAAAGTCCTATGTTGCATGGGTACAGTCTTTAGTTAAAATGGCGATTGACATTGGAGGGTAGAGTCAATATTGCACACCTAAAGTCCTATGTTGCATGGGTACAGTCTTTAGTTAAAATGGCGATTGACATTGGAGGGTAGAGTCAATATTGCACACCTAAAGTCCTATGTTGCATGGGTACAGTCTTCTCCTTTTAATCATTGTAAACATGTTTTTCCCTGTTCTACTGCGCCTCCACTCCCTTTCAACCGCCCCTTCCTCCCTCCTCTTGTATCCTCACCCTTCTTTCCCGCTTCCCTATACCCCGGACCCTCACTCTCCCGAGGAAGAAGACATGTTGGCAGTCATTTGCAAGTGTGGGAGAAACGTACTGAGTTCATTTTGATATGGATGCTTGCTGTTTGATGCCAGACCAGGCAGGGTGTCCAACATGTTAAACCGCCATCTGAGTTCAAAGCTTAAATGCAATGTCGTGTAATTCTCCCTCCCTTCCTCTCTCCCTCTCCCCCCCCCCCTCCACCCCCCTCCTCTCTCTCTCTCTCTCTCTCTCTCTCTCTCTCTTCCACGTCATTTTTTGTGTGTGGAAAGGGAGTGGAGAGGGAGAAAGGGAGGAGGGGTCGCTTGCGGGTGAGGAAACGGGGGTTGTCCTATCTAACAAGAAAGTTGTCTATATGTTTTGAAATTAATGTATTTAAAAAAAATTGTGTTAATAATACTCACGTGAAAATGTGATTCTGATTAAAAAAAACAACAACTAAAACTACGAAGGTCACATCATCTATTGTCACGTGTGTTCATGTGCGCGTTCGTGCGTGTGCTTATGTAAGCGACTGGGAGGGGGGACGGGAGGGAGAGAGTGGGACGGAGAGTAACCGTTGTGTGTGTGTGTGTGCTTGTGTGTGTGCGCGCGCGCATGCGTGTGTGTGTGTGTGTGTGTGTGTGTGTGTGTGTGTGTGTGTGTGTGTGTGTGTTGTGTGTGTGTGAACGAGAGAGAGACAGAGACAGAGAGACGCTTTGACACTTTGATGTGTTATTGTCATTACCAAAAGGTCTTATGACATGGGGGGGGGGGGGGGGGGGGGGGTTATAACAGGGCAATAACACATTCCGCTTCCTTACATTACAAACGATATTACACAGTTACTCTCAATGATCACTCAAATCAAAACAAGCAAAACATAAAGGAAAAAGTAGAAACGAATCTTCGGATATCCTCTCAGACACAAGTACCCCTTTAACATTACAACAGCAACAACAACCACAACAACAACAACACACGCGCACGCACGCACGCACGCACGCACGCACGCACGCACGCACGCACGCACGCACACACACACACACACACACACACACACACACACACACACACACACACACACAAAAGGAAAATGTAATATTACAGATTAATTCGACCATCCACTCAGGCGATGACCATATTACTGAACTCCTCCACGTGCTTTAGGTGGTATTTTCCAGGTTGGGGTACTTTTTTTCATACAGTATTACAAATGCTTCTGTCTGATTTCCATTGCTTCTGCAATGAATTTACCATCTGATCGGACGATAACAAAAAAGCAGCATCTTGCCTTTCACAGAGAGAGAGAGGGGGGCGGCGAACAGACTTGGAGGGGCAGTGACAGAGGGTAGGGGCTGGGTGGGTTGAGAAAGATAGAGCGAGAAGGAGGGGGGGGGGGGGGGGGGAGAAAAACAGACAGATGGAGAAGGACGACGTACAACCAGACGTCATCATCCTCATCGTCACGTTCACCTTAACCCCGAAACCATAAATCCTGTCCCAAGTCATCATAAGCTCGGCACGTCCCTATACTTTCCGCCACCTGCCCGTTCCCGTGGGTCCGCAACAGAGCCAAAAAAAAAACCCACCAGCATACCCATCACTAAGCCTACCCCCCTAACAGTTGGACACCTGCTGGAGGGAACGGAACACGCAGAAATCAACAGGCACGGACTGGCCAGCCAACAGACAGGACTGACTGACTGCACACCACTACGCCGGCTGAAAGCAGACAGTCGGCGGTGATTCCACCACAGTATGGTCCTGTGATCGATGTCAGCCACGGGCAAAAAAAAATTTTTTTTTTAATCCCTCACTGCAAATAAAACTGCTAGCGAGCAAAAACTGCCGTGTCGAGCTTCACTCCAAGCCAGAGTGCCGTCAACAGGAAACCAGCCTCATCCATCAGGACCACAATCGGTTGTAACGGATCGCGGTGCCACTTTGGTGAAGGAGGTGGTGGCTGCTGACGGGGGTGGTGGTGGTGGTGGTGGTGGTTAGAAGAAGGAGGGAATAAGGAGTAAGGGGGGGGGGGGTTCCCTGGTGGGGTGGGTTGCGGGGTGGGCATGGAGGGAGGGAGGGGGAGAGGATGACGGGGGGAGGAGGAGGAGGTTCGGGGACGTTTCTGTGGTGACCGTTTCTTTCACTCATCTTGCTGCTTGGACTTTCACGAAGGTGGGCTTTGTTTTGTTTTGTTTTAGATTTTTGTCTGTTTGTTTTGTTTTGTTTTTGCGCGCGTGATCTATCCACTTTCATGATTTTTTTTTTTTAACTCAGAACACCTATCTGCTGGTACCATGATGCGTCTTCCTGATGTTTAAAGAACAGCAGTTACAGTTGCAGTTCGTATTATACTGGATTTTCCTCATTTATCTTTCTGTTACTGTGATTGCACTGTAATTCGGATTACACATTATACCCACCTGTTCCACAACCGTGTCTCGTCCACTGCCGTTAAGAAAGCCTCTGATCGTGAGTCAGTCAGTCAGTCTCTCTCTCTCTCTCTCTCTCTCTCTCTCTCTCTCTCTCTCTCTCTCTCTCTCTCTCCTCCCTCCCTCCCTCCCTCCTCCCTCCTCCACGTAAGTCACCTTCGACATACTATCTTCGTTCTCAGACTGGAACGTTTCAACCTTCCATTGATGGATAACTCGAATAAAGCGTTACTTGTCAGACTGTCGTGCTGAATCTCCAAATACGGCTGTGGGCTGCAGACACCTGTGAGTGAAGACTGTCATCATGCTCCATATCGAGTCTGTCGGCTGCCGGATCGATTCTTGCATTTGTCCTGTTTGAAGGTGGAAACCATGGTCTTACATTGACAATGCCTTCCTAGGCGGGGAAGGGGGTGTGTGTGATCTACATTCCAAACCGACTGCATATAGACAGAAAAAAATCAGTTGCTTCGGACACAAGCGATTCTAACATACGGTAAATGTTTTTATTTGTCATCATTACATCTTGTACTTGTAGTCTTAGTAGTGCCGGGATGATGATGTAACCAATTGTAATCTCTCTGTCTCTGTCTGTCTGTCTGTCTGTCTGTCTGTCTCTCTCTTTCTCTCATAAACAAATGTTAATTCCTCTCATAACATGCACCTACCCTACACACAGGCACGTTCATGATAGATCACATAGAATATATGTGCACACTCGCAGGGAGAGAGAGGGGGAGAGACAAACAGACAGACAGACAGACAGACACAGACACAGACAGAGAGAGAGAAGGAAGCCTTGTCTAAATTTGCATCCGTGATAAAGTGGTTTATTTAACACTAACTTGATTTTTTTAGTATGTTTTGGTCAACAGGGTTCATTTCTTACCTGATTTTTTTTTTAATAAAACGAACAAACAAACAAATCGAGAAAACACGAGCAACAATCTGTTTTTCGATTAGCCTGACTGTGCACGCAAAATTTCAAACTAACAAAACAACACACTCATCCTGATCAATTCTTTCTTCCTCTTCCCCCCACCAGGACCAAGCAGAAGAAGACGCACAGGAAGAAGTGGGCGGCAGACACCATCCACCCGTCCTCAGCCTTCTCCATCCCAACGCTGAGCATCGCCTGGGTCCACCACAGCCCCTGCGCCGAAACCAGACTGTGAAGGCTGAGGAAGGAGCACACCACGCCACCCCTCCACAACACACGTCTGGACCGCAGCGTCGTGCTTCTGCTCCGATCTGCTGCAGAATCCAAACTCTGTCCCGCCGCGACAGATCTGTGTAGAACATCATCAGCTGGGGTGATTTATCGACTGTGAAAGCTCTGTGTGGAAAATAACCTTGAGCATTCTCTGCTTTGGGTGACTATCTACCGTGGAAGCTCTGTGTGGAAAATAACCTTGAGCATTCTCTGCTTTGGGTGACTCTCTACCGTGGAAGCTCTGTGTAGAAAATAACCTGGAGTATTCTCTGCTTGGGTGACTATCTACCGTGAAAGTTCTGTGTAGAAAATAACCCTGAGCATTCTCTGCTGCTACAGTTCTGTGAGGAAATAATCCTGGGTAGCTTACCCGCAACAAAAAAGCTGTATGTAGAACATCAGACTGGGTCGCTCCCAACAATTAAAGCTCTTTGTAGAACACCAGCTCGGGGTGCTGCTTTGAGTATGTAGAGCACCAGCTTGGGCTGCTCCCTACTTCAAAAGTGTTGTGTTGGACATCGGCCCGGGCAGTTCCGTGCTATGAAAACCGGCTCCATAAACGAAAGGTCTGTGTACATCACCAGCCTGCGCCCTCTTCAAAGAAAGGTATGTGCGTAACATCAGCTTGGCAACCTTCATGCTAAGAAACCTCTGCTTAGAAAGCATCATCTTGGACAGCTCCCAACCATGGAAGGTCCGTACAGAACATCAGGCTTGGGCACTTCCCTATTACAAAGCTCTGTGCACAACGTCAACTTCAGCCGCTCCCTGCTTACAATCTAAAGCTGGGAAACCCTTGAAGATTTCCCTTCAATGTCTGGTCTCCTGGGTGTAATGAACACTGCTCACAAGGCGAGGTGAAAACTAGCAGCACGGATCTGAGTGGGGGGAAAATTTAAAAGGTACAGGCTGCTAGCCGACAGAGACAGGAATGAAACGATAGTGAACAACAAGAACAACAAGAAGAAGCGGAAGGAGGAGAAACGAAGAGGACGGTCGCCATGATTGACAGAGCCCTGTTTGGGAGCGGTCTGTACCTTCTCCTCACCCCGGCCCTCGCCCAGCTAGAAGAAACAAGCCCCAGCGACGCCGTCATCGCTCTTCTCAGGACGTCTGGGAGCAGCGACGAGCCTGGGCCTTGGGTGGGCGTCCTTGACACCACCACCACCGCTGCCTACCCGTCCGACCTTGACCCTGGGGGCAGTGAGGGCGAGGGGCGCCGTTTCAACGTGGTGGAGGCCGGGGGGTGGCTGGCGGGGTGTCGGTCCAACCAGAGCGACCTGTGGCAGATGACGGGGCCGGTGTGCTCCACTCGCTTCGCGTCCTTCGTGCTGTTCGTGGTGGTGAGCGTGGTGCTGGCCGTCATCACGCTATGGACCGTCCTGGGCAACGCCTTGGTCCTCTGCGCCCTCTACAGGTGGGTGAGAAGGGGCTGCAGTAGCGATGGTCTACCCGCGGAGGAGAGGAATGGGAAAGGGGGAGGGTCAGTCAGAATCTCTCTCTGTCTCTGTCTCTCTGTCTGTGTGTGTGTGTGTGTGTGTGTGTGTGTGTGTGTGTGTGTGTGTGTGTGTGTGTGTGTGTGAGCGAGCGAGAGAGGTGGTGTGTATGCGTGTGTGTATGCGTGCGTGCGTGCGTACGCCCGCGCGCGCACGCACGTGACCTCATCATCTCTGTCTATCATCTTCTGTCTCAAGAAGAAGAAATATAGGAAGAAGAAGGAAATAAAGTGAAAAAAGAAAAGTTATCCACCGAAAGAAAACTCGTTCTTGTATGTGCAATGACAGAATGTTTAACATAGTGAACAGAAATGGATGTGTGGTCGCAAGAAAAATCGTAAAATCGTAAACTACTTGTTATAGCTTTGGATTAGTAAGTTTTGTAACTGTAGAGTTACGATCACATACATTGATAAATAATCATAATACTGTATACATGCGCGCGCGCGCGCGCGCGCGTGTGTGTGTGTTTTGTGTGTGTGTGTGTGTGTGTGGCGCGCGTGTGTGCGTTGTGTGTGTGTGCACGCGCGCGTGCGCGCGTGTGTGCGTGCGTTCGTTGCAGATACCGCAGCCTGCGCACCATGTCCAACTGCCTGATCGGCAACCTGGCGGTGTCGGACCTGCTGCTAGCCATCACCGTGCTGCCCATCTCAGCCACCAACGACCTGCTGGGCTACTGGGTCTTCGGCAGCACCATGTGCACCATCTGGCTCTCCATCGACGTCCTCTACTGCACCGCCTCCATCTGGGGCCTCTGCACCATCGCCTTCGACCGCTACACCGCCACCGTCTACCCCATGTGGTACCACGACAAGCGCTCCACCACCAAGGCCCTGGCCTACGTGCTCTTCGTCTGGGTCTTCTCCATCATCATCTCCCTGGCGCCCTTCATCGGCTGGCAGGAGATGATCTCGGGCTTCTACATCTACGACCCGTCCATCAACCGCCACATGTGCGTCCTCTTCAGCAGCAAGAGCTACGTCATCTACTCGGCCATCGGCTCCTTCGTGCTGCCGTCCTGCTTCATGACCTTCCTCTACGTCAAGATCTTCGCGGTGCTACACAAGCAGTCGGACCACCTGAAGCGGTCCAGCCTGACCAGTGACAAGGCCAGTCCTTTGGTGAACGGCTGTCCCACCATCGCCGTGTCCAGCATTCAAGACACGAGCTGTGCTGTGTTACGAGACCTCACCGCCTCCACGTTCATGGCTGAGGAAACGACTATAGCGAGAGGGGAGGAGGAGGAGGAGGGGGAGGACGAGGAGGAGGAAGAGGAGGAAGAGGAGGAGGAGGAAGCAGAAGAGGAAGAGGATAAAGCTGACAGTGTCTCTCCCGCAAGAAGTGAAGGTGACCCGGAAGACAGTGGGGTGGACAGGAACTCCAACCTGTCCGTCAGCAGCAAGCCGGAGAACGAGGACACGGAGCTGCAGCGCGATCAGCGCAGCAACAGCCTCAACGTGGAGATGGAGACCTTCAGGACGGACAGGGAGTTCCCCTCCCAACCCAAGCAGGAGTTTCTGACCGTAAGCACCTGCAACATCCCTTTACAGTTCGCACTGAAGAAAAGCCGTTCGGCGGCCTTCAACCTGCACGAGAACAGCTCCCAAAAGGCCGGGGGAGAAAACAGCCCGCTCATGTCCTCGACGGTCCCTCGCAGCAAGAGCGTCAGCATCCTGACCAGCGGCCATATCCAGGAGCTGGAGGTCAGCCACAGCGCCAGCAGCATCCTCAGCCTCCAGCGCTTCAACCTGCCCTGGCCGAACCGACGCCGGAACCAGATGACCACCAGCATGAAGCGGCGGTTCCAGCTGCGGGAACAGCGGGCCACCAAGCGGATGCTGCTCATCATGGCCTGCTTCTTCGTCTGCTGGGTCCCCTTCACGCTGATGTACATGCTGCGCAGTCTGTGTCCGCACTGCAAGCCCGTGGACGATCACGTGGCCGCCATCATCATCTGGATGGGCTACGTCAACTCCTCCCTCAACCCGCTGCTCTACACGCTCTTCAACGACGACTTCCGCAAGGCGTTCAAAAAGCTGCTCAGGATTCCTTGCCCCAGGTCGCGGATGACGGGGGAGAGGTGATCCTTTTTAGGGCAGTGAAAAGTAGTGTGATGCTTATGTATTGCGCCCATGAAATCTGACCATAAAGCAGGATTGTGATATGACCATAACAGCAATGGACAACCCGTCAGAACCACAGTGAAGGGGGCACACACACAACCAAATGACTGACAAATACGTGTCCCCGAAAAAGTACCATTTGAGTTTCCAAAGTGACTACATTTGTTTTATAGTTTGTATCTTACAAATACGGGAGGTCTCGAGCGCTGTGACTGAACACACACACACACACACACACACACACACACACACACACACACACACACACACACTGAGGCACATACACACGCGCGCGCGCATGCACGCGCGCACGCACGCATGCACGCGCACACACACACACACACACACACACACACACACACACACACACACACACACACATATCTGATTACGTGCTCTGGTGGATAACACACCCTATAGACAGTTCGAGGTCCACAGAACGGGTTCGCTTGTGTTTTGTTATTACTCATCCACCCCACACCCTCTCCCACGTGACCTCACGTGGAGCTCAGAACATTTATCTCTGAGGTAAGACAATAAACCCACTTCCGGTGTTAAGCGTGCACTTGGCGCACGATAACAGAGACCATGGCCACATCGAAGATGTCCCTAGTAACACTGTCTAGAAAACTCCCCCTCAAAGTATACCTATGCAGGCAAAACGAGAGGGGGTAAAAGTAGTTTGGCGTTACATAACACAACAAAATGCCACGTAACATATACATACATGAATGCATACATATATGACGCATGTGAGTGCGTGCATGCGCGTGTGTACTAGCGAGAGAGAGAGGGGGGAGGTGAGGGGGAGAGGGTTGTGGGGATGAGGGAAGAGGCGGGGAGGGGGAGGGGGAGACTGGACTATCTCTCTAAAATATGTGCTGATTCCAATAAAGAAACAAGAGATTTATTCTTTGTGACCTTTTTCTGAGATATCATGGCCGATTGTACACTGACATCGTGAATTCGATTTTTCATCATTCTTGGATCATCACTGCACCCAGTTCAAAACATAACAAAATTACGTACGAATGGTGAGTAAAGGTGAGAGCAAAAAACGAGCACTACATCACAGTTGAATTCCTAGTTTCGCCAATAGAAGGCATGTTTACCGATATTCCATATTCAGCTGCTGTCTTTACCTATTGGGAACTCTTCTTGGCGCAGTTCTCCTAGTAGTTTTTTTATTTCAACATACAAAGAATGCGATAAGCATTGACCAGAGATAAGTGAGCTCACAGTAACTTGCTAACTGCATAGCCCGGTTATGTACTAAGAGCAAAAACATGTCAGAGAAAGTGAAAGCTTAGAAGAATCCAGCCTCTGATTCCGCTTCTTTCCGTTCACGATGAATAGTCTTTATCTTCGATGCAACGCAGATTTTGTTTTTCTTTTGTAGTCCCATCTTCCATACCTCCTCACTGGCATTACTCCTATGTCGCTCATTCACAGCTTTCTGTCCCGTCGCAGCCCCAGCATGGACGATCCATTGGGCGCCATCAATATCCGATCGCCGTGAGGCAACCCACCAAAGAAGAATCTGCACCGCGGCCATGTCACTTCATGATCATCAGCGGTGCCTGTTCTGACTCAGCGTACGCAGGACACCGCCTACCCAGTGACCCAGTTGACGAGAACAAATCCTTAATCGCACAGCCAGTGCGAGACACCACCCCCTCTCCATCTCCCCCCCCCCCCCCCCCCCCCCCCCCCCACCCTTCCCCTTACTGTCCGGAGGGCTCCGAAACAGTTAAACGTCACACTGATGGTCTTAAAGTCAGAATGGACTTTTTTTCCCTCTCATTTTCACCCCTCCTTTCGTTTCTCCAATTCACCACAAATTGAATGACATCTAATTGGTTTTCACTATTTTTCAACCCGAATACGATCTGAGTAGCAGCATAGTTATCTTGGACAACTTATCTTCGCCAGCTTTCTCTCTCTCTCTGCCTGTCTCCCTGCCTGCCTCTCTCTCTGTCTCTCTCTGTCTCTCTGTCTCTCTCTCTCTCTCTGTGTCTCTCTGTGGTGACCAGAATCGTATTGCAAATGTTTTGTCGAGCAACAATGAAAACGTGATAGCAGATACAGCAAAGTTCATATCACAAGCAATAAACATTAGAAAAAAGACAACTGAAAGAAACAATTAGTGATATATCGTATCATTGTAATGTTTGTCAAGATGATCCGCTGTCGTGTGCCTGTATGCGCACAAGTGTGTGAATGAGGAGGAAGGCGGGGGGAGGGGGAGGGGGAGGTGAGGTGGAGGGAGGGGGAGGGAGGGAGGGAGGAAGCTGTCGGAATGAGTTGTGGGCGAGGGGTGGCGAGAGGGAAAAGGGAGGGGTGAAGTGAGCAACTGATTTTCCTGAGTAATGTTCAAACGTGCCCCCTTGTCTAAAGGGCTTAATTGCTGAAAGGACAATAAAATTGTCATTGTCATTGTCTGTGGTGACAGTGTGGTGGTGTAGAAATGAGGAGGGCCTGGAAAGAAGGAGGGGATGCCGGAGGCAACACGTGTGTTTTATATTCCTATATGTGCGCGTTGGTCTCTGCGTGGATGCACACATGCACTTTGAAATTCAATGTACAATGTTTATTTCTCTCACGTCTTTTGGGATATGGGGGATAATAATAATGGGCAAACGACCATCACCATGAACCTTCGAGAAAATAAAACAACATTCATCATGTATATCATTCATACCGCCTGATCTACACATTCCTTCTTTTCTTCACAGTCTTCTCTTATTTGGTAAGCTAATGTTTCAGCACACAAACAAAAAGATACGAGGAAATCGGATCTCCCTGACGACAGCTTCTCTCTACGTAAACGCCATCCACCGGAACGTTGGATTTGATATTCTTGAAAATGGAAGCTACCCACTGTCGCATTTCTCTTCTAAAGCCAAAAACTTTCAGAGCCTTGTTCATAAAAGACCAGTTAACTAAATAAAATCTTTTTTCAAAGTCGAGACTCGTTAAAGAATATAATTTTCATTTCTAGATAATATATTATATCATATATCGTTTGCAGACTGTCTCCAATATATCTACTTGGTACGAGCCCCGCCTAGTCCTCATTTATCAACTTTGCTAAAACAGTTTTTATCTTATCTACTATCCAACTTGATATTATTTTGTGCGTGACATTTTAAAAAAGGCATTGGTCTCCAGTTGTTCAACTATTCCCTTGGCTTGCCTCCTTTCATTTGCAAACGATACTTGCAAACAAGTTACTCCTACAGCTCTGTTATGTATTTGTATATTGGTCGTATTAAGCCGTTTATTCCCACCATTCAAAATACCATTAAATGACATCAGATACACACTGGTTAGAACTGGAATGCTATATTTCATGTATATGTCCCGAGTATGATCACCCCCAGCAGCCTTTCCATTACGTAAAGAACTGACAATTTTTATTCTAAATGATTAGGAATATCAAGTAAAATGGTGTTTGTTTTATACTTCATCGCCAAGTCTTAGACTAAAATCATTATTCTCCGTCATATCCATTTCATTAACGTCGACACAATGATGAAATAAAACACCTATGCCATGATATGATTTCTTTAGATTTTGTCAACGTTCTTTGCGTGAACAAAGATCTCTCTTCCAATGTCTGCCACACAATCGTGAACCCTACAAAGATAGAGGGGACAGACTAACTATCTCGCCTCGCTTTCTCACTATTCGCCTATGTCGGAGTCCTCCTGTCCGCTAGCACAGGTCACTAACCACTTCCGGGCCATTCAGTAACCGTGTGCCACGAGAGAATCGTTCAAATGTCTGGCCTGCCCTCTCACGTGCTGACATATGCCAGCTTGTAGAGGTCCGCTGTTCATCACAGTCAGCCCACCACCTGTACGCAGCCTTCGCCCGTTCGGTAAATACCGTGTGTGTGTGTGTGTGTGTGTGTGTGTGTGTGTGTGTGTGTGTGTGTGTGTGTGTGTGTGCTTCAAACTCGCCAGTCTGAACACTATCAACGACGAAGCGTAGCGAACAGAAAGAAAGTAGTGAACGCTTTCGATATGCGCAATGAGACTCTAATAGCGAAGGGCAAAGATGCTCAATCTCTTCCCTGTGTATCTGTAATGCCAGCGAGAAAATCTTTCTTCAAAAGATGGGCTGTAATCGTCACTCTTGAAAATGGCGGCTTTGCTGCTGTTATCTTCCCCCCGCTACTTAAATCCCCGTTATCCATGTCAGCCTATCTATGAACATGAGAGTCCGCTTGTACGTGTCTTTGCAGGCATAGGCATGGCAGTTCGTGAGCGTCAGAGCCACGGGGAATATCTCTGTAGCTGTTGCATGCACGTATGAGCGTGTTATGTATGCGCGTGCATGTGTACGTAGAATAATCTCTTGCCTTGACGTCCCTGATCGAAAGTGTATCTTCACTGAAGACACTTGAGAGGGATAAGCATGATCACACACTGGAAGAAAAAAAAAAAAGTAGGACTACAGCATGGGGATCTATTTCTTAATCGCTCAACCAAGAGAGAGAGAAAAAAAGAGAGAAGATGGAGAGGGTGGTGGTGGAAAAGGATAGGGGAAAAGAGCAGAAATTCCGATATACCGTTCATAGGACTGAACTTGACAGATGCAAACTTGGAAACCATGTTTTGGAATAAATCTGAATTTAGTTTCAAATTGAGGTGACTGCAGGCGGAAATTGAAACAAATTTTTCAAAAAGTTATAGTTTATCCTCCAGACAAAGGGGACAAACAAACTACAAAACACAACACAACGAAATTCTACCTCCTTATAGGTCTTCTTCAGGCAAGATGAACACCATTCAGGACAATGAAAATGAAGAACGTGCAATCATTTATCTTCCGAATTCGGCGCAAGATGGGCGTTGACACACGCATGCACACACGCGAACACACACACACGCATGCGCACACGCACGTACACACCACACACACACACACACACACACACACACACACACACACACACACACACACAGGGAGAGGAATGCGCATGCGCGCGCGACAACCATATTATCGTTTAAACCTTAAGAAAGACATTGTTATGGGCTAAAACTGAAGTAGAGTCATTGATAAAACTGCGATAATCCAGGGGCAGGGAAGGGGAATGGGATGGGATGGGGAGGCAAAGAAAGGATGGGAAGGGGGCGGGGGGTAGAGGAGGGGGAGCAGAAATTCTGAGAAGCCATTCATAGAACAGGACTGGAGTTTGCGAAAGTAAGAAATCTTGGAAGTCATGACGAAGGTCACATTGAAGTCAGCTGCAGTTAAAACAAGAGTTAGAAAGAGTGCAACAATAAAAATATAAAAAAAAATAAAAAAAAAAGAAAGAAAGAAAGAAAAAGAAGGTCGTTCTTAAAGTAACATGACCACCAGTCAATCTACTTCACAGACCGGTCAATGTCCCACGAAGGTCGAGCTGTAACATTCCTTCAAAAAAAAAAAAAAGGCGAAACACTAGAAAGACACACGGGAGAGCGCAGACCTCCGCCCAACCTAACGGATCCTGGACCCGCCCTTTAATCCGAATCCGCATCACAAATGTACCCTAAAATTCGCGGGTTCGTTCTTCCGCCACTTTCCATTTTTCCACCAAGCTTCGTTAAAATTGCTTCTGCAGATTCTGCTAATTTTATCAAACCAACCAACAAACGCGTGTGAAAACATAATCTCTTTAGCAAAGTTTAAAAATATGAATAAGGAAAAAAAAAGAAAGAAAAAGAGATAAAAAAAAAAAAACAGCGATTGAGTCAGCACTTCTTAGTCCGATAAGATAGTCTGCGGACACGAAGCTGGGATGTGAAACGGAACCTTGTTTGTGCAGCGTAACGAGTCATTTCTGCGATTCAGGCCAGAGGGGTGTTTCTGGCACCGTGCCACTCTGTGCTGTTTACTAAACACAAGATTAAAAAGTCATAACATGTCCACACACACACACACACACACACACACACACACACACAACACACACACACACACCTTTTCTTACTCGAACGTGTGCTTTAAAAAAAAAAAAAAAAAAAACAAAAACTCCACAAATATCAAAGTGATAAATTTTCACTTCCTCGTTGCCACAGAGCAATCTTTCAAAACCAACGATGATAACAGCAACAATACAACAATAATATCAGGGGCCACGTAGAAATCTAAAATGCGGTTACTGAGGGAGGAGGGAGGGATGTTGGGGAGAAGAGGGACACAGAGGTGGAAGTGGAAGACAGAAAAATGAGGCGATGGACACGGTTCTAAGGACAAGATTTTTCTTTTAAAAACGAAATTAGAAAAAAAACCAAGACCTCCCACCCTAACCCCTTTATCCAGTACCTCAAAAGCGGACATGATTGGAAAGAGAATTCTGAACGTTTCCTTCAAAACTATCCATTCAAGCAAACACCAACCAAACACACACAAGACATAACACTACAAACGATGTTGCGTTAACTCATGAGAGAATAGTTAAATTTGTCACAGTTAGAACTCTCTCTCTCCCCTCTCTCTCTCTCTCTCTCTCTCTCTCTCTCTTCTCTCTCTCTCTCTCTCTCTCTCTCTCTCTCTCTCTCTGAGACACCAAAAAAGGGTAACAGAGGTTACAGGTTAACAAACACCGAAGACCAAACAGGAAATAAAATACGGACATGACGTAACCTGGGTTGATTTCTCTGCAGTTCCAGAAACGAATAAGATTTAAGGGAAGCTGTTGAGCGAAACGTCTACCTACACTGGAATGAAAATCAATGCCATTTCCTCCTCCATGCATACAAGTCTAGAACATGTCGATTCATTTCTGGTCTTCTGCCCGTCATACCCCAAAGAACACGTCAAAGCCTCCATAAAGAAAAGAAGTGTTGAATCCGGGCCTTTTAATCATTTCATGCTGTTTATAGCTTTTTCCGAGCTGTTTATAGCCTCCCTCGTTAATCAGTCTCTCTCTCTCTCTCTCTCTCTCTCTCTCTCTCTCTCTCTCTCTCTCTCTCTCTCCCCTCTCTCTCCTCCCCCTCCTCCTTCCTTTCCCCCTTTCTCTCGCTCTCCCTCTGTCCCTCCCCTCCCTCTCCCTCCTTCCTCCCCCTCTCCCCCCCCCCCCCCCACCCATCAACGCCAAAGGACGAATACAGGAAAAAAACACAGGACAAACATTTCTTAAACAAAGGTAAACTAACTAAACAAAACAACTTTCATGTAAATTTTATCAGTTTTGTTTTTATTTCAGTGAACAAAAACAACAAATGAACACAGACATTTTTTTTCAAACAAACTGGTCTGAAAACCATCAGGGAAACAACACACACACACACACACACACACACACACACACACACACACACACACACACACACCACACACACACGCGCACACACACACACACACACACACACACACACACACACACACACACACACACAATCAAAAAGTAAAAAGAGAAAGAAATATTCATCAAAGGAAGAATTCTGAAATAGATTTGGCATGGTTTATTTCTCAGGAGATTTCTTCACATTTGAAAATGCGTCAGCAGCGTATTGTGCATGACTTTTCTTTTTCCTTGAGAAAGCCGGGCGTTGGGGGTGGGGAGGGGAGATGGCGGGGCGGGCGAAGACGGCAGGGAAGAGTAGAGGGAGGGGGGGGGGGGGGGCGCGTCATCTGCACACAGTATCATGATGCACCATTTTCTTAATCGCTTGAAATACGTTTCTTTCTTTTCTTCTTCTTCTTTTTTTTTTTTTTTTTTTTTTTTTTTTTGCTTGTTTGTTTGTTTTCCCTCTCTGTACGTCAACAGCATAATTCAATTTTGAAAAAGCATACAGGGAGGAAGAAATGTTTGAGTTCATCAAGTTCCCACAACAGACAGACAAACTGGTGCATGACTGATTATTACTCGGACTCATTTGGTTTATACACATCAACAGAAAACGTGTTAACAAACCAGCCATAGCTGTACATAACTATTCGATTTTTCCCTGGCAAGTCAGTTATGATGTGCTCAGTTAAGATGATACACCTATACAATCACAAGCTGGTCGCAGAAAGCACGGATGTTGTCACCTGCCCCTGTCTCTACGGAGCACCAGACTGCTTCAACATCAGGACGTTGGATCATGCGCCTTTCTACGGCAATCAGGGCTTTGCCTTTAATCACGTCATCAGTAACATCTGGCCGCAGGCGACTTTCCTACACCATGATAACAGGCCTGATATACCTGGTTAGATCCGCTGACAGTAAACACAGCGGGGATGAACTTACCAAACCAATCATGGCTGGGCTCAAATCATCACCAGGTCACTTGGTCACGTGCACTGCCCAATACTATCAGCGGCTTTGCTCTCCTGTACATAGGTGGTCTCCTCTCATCTCCCAGGTCACTTTATCATGCCCATCTATCGGCACGTGCATTTCCTGTAGCTGTCAGGGCTTTGTCTCCACCACAGCTGGTCTCTATCATCACCGTGTTATCTGGTCACGTGCACTGCCTGATACGCTGCAGGGCTTTGCTCTCCAATCAGAGAGTTGTCTCCTATCATCGCCAGGTCATCTGGCCATGTGCACTGCCAGATACCTAGCAGAGGCTTTGCTCTCCAATCAGAGAGTTAGTCTCCTATCATCACCAGGTCATCTGACCAGTGTGCACTGCCAGATACCTAGCAGAGGCTTCGCTCTCCAATCAGAGAGTTAGTCTCCTATCATCACCAGATCATCTGACCGTGTGCACTGCCAGATACCTAGCACGGGCTTGATACCTAGCAGAGGCTTCGCTCTCCAATCAGAGAGTTAGTCTCCTATCATCACCAGATCATCTGACCGTGTGCACTGCCAGATACCTAGGGCTGACCTAGCAGAGCTTCGCTCTCCAATCAGAGAGTTAGTCTCCTATCATCACCAGATCATCTGACCGTGTGCACTGCCAGATACCTAGCAGAGGCTTCGCTCTCCAATCAGAGAGTAGTCTATCATACCAGTCATCTGACGTTCCTGCATCCTAGCAGAGCTTGCCTCAGAGTTGTCTCTTCACACGATCTGACCGTGTGCACTGCCAGATACCTAGCAGAGGCTTTGCTCTCCTGTTGGCGAGTTGGTCTCCTACCATCACCAGGTCATCTGACCCTGTGCACTGCCAGATACCTAACAGGGGCTTTGCTCTCCTGTCGGCGAGTTGGTCTCCTATCATCACCAGGTTATCCGGCAACCTGCACCTTCCCCAACCAGTTTGGGGCCTTGCTCTCTAATCATAACAAGAACATTCTGTTCACGTGCACTGACCCGTTTCAAATGGGGTTTTGTTCTTTAATCTTCATTAGGACATCTGTTCACGTGCACTGACCCGTTTCAAACGGCGGTTTTGTTCTTTAATCCTCATTAGGACATCTGTTCACGTGCACTGACCCGTTTCAAACGGCGGTTTTGTGCTTTAATCCTCATTAGGACATCTGTTCACGTGCAATGACCCGTATCAAACGGGGGTTTTGTTCTTTAATCCTCATTAGGGCATCTGGTCCTGTGCACGGACTTACACCAACCACAGGCTTTGTTACCTTATCAACATATGATCATCTGGTCATGTGCACTGACCCATATCAATCAGAAGTTTTGCCCTCCGATCTTCACCAGATTATCTGGTCACTTACACTGACCGATCACACCAGTCAGAGGTTTTGTTCTCCAATCATCACCAGGTTATCTGGTAACCTGCACTGACTGATCACACCAATCAGAGGTTTTGCTCTCCAATCATCACCAGTTTATCTGGTCATTTGCACTGACCGATCACACCATTCGAAAGTTTTGCTCTCCAATCATCACGAATTTATGGGGTCACCTGCACTGACCGATCACACCAATCAGAAGTTTTGCTCTCCAATCATCATCAGGACATCTGGTTGCGTGAACTGCCTCACACCAGTCAGGGTCTTTGCTCTCCAAAATATCACCATGACATCTGGTCACGTGTGCCTTCTCACACCAAACAGGGAATTTGCTTTCTAATCAATATCAGGTCACAGGTCACGTGCATTGCTTCGCATTAATCAGGAGATCGTCTCTGATCATCACAAAGACACTAAGTCGCGTGCACCGCCTTACACCAATCACGGGTTTTTCTATTTAATCATCACCAGGGCATATGATCACTTGCACTACTCTGCAGTGACATTGCAGTGACATCTGCCCACATGCACTATCTCTCACCATCCAGGTTAGTTCCATTCCGGTTTTGTAAGTTCGCATTCATCGCAGCTCCTACTTCAGCCAGGGCCTTTTGTTCTTTAATCAACGATCAGAAGGCCTAATCACGGGCACGCTTCCACACCAACCCAATCAGCGCGTCCAGCAGCCTGCTAAGGACCGTGTTTGCTAGCCCGTGGACACACCACCGCCACATGACAGCTCAACGGTGATCGATGGGTGTCATATCAGCTGGTCAGGCTTATCTAGAAAATGATGGAAGCAGTGTCTCTGTCCTGCTAGAGTTGCTGACTTGATGAGACTCTAGTCAAAATCCATGTCCGCTGGTTGGCATTTAGCTGCGTATCAGTTAGTTAGTAACACTCAGGTTTTGCGTCCATACCCCCCACCAATGATAACATGACAGACGTGAGATCGGGGAGAAGAGTTACGGAAGTGGGGGGAGGGCGGAAAGAACCTGTCTAACACTAAACCTTGTCATCGACTCCTTCGAGCTGCCTTCCTGCTTCATGACCTTCCTCTACGTCAATATCGTCGTTGTGCTGAAAAAGCGGTCAGATCCCCTAAGAAGGCCTGGCTTGACCAACGACAACAGTAATCCCTCGGTGAGTGGCTGTACCCTTATCGCTGTCCTCGGCATTTCAAAAACACACACTACGTTAAGCCGTCAGAACGGACAACGTGGACGGTGAAAATGGCAATGCTGACGTTGGGCACCCGCGACTTTGCAACTCACGGTATCTCTCTTTGACCCCGTTGCTCTGTCCTTGAGCAAGTCAGGCTCTCCAAGCTCTCCGGCAGGAAAGATCGGTGAAATCAGCGACCTTCAAATTCCATCCTGCCTGCTGAAAACCTTTTTTTTAAAATCGTTGAGTTCGATGCATTCCTTCGCCTCCGACCCTCCCACCCAAATTCGCCACTTCTCGCCACCCGATCCCTCCCTTTCCTCCTCCCACACCTCCCCCACCACCTTCACGCTTCGCTGCTCTCAATTAGAAAGCCTCTCGGGATACAATTTTCATAGCCGACTGCCATCCAGCACGTGATAACAGTATGGGGCCTGGCGGACCCCTTCATCTCTGGGCAGACCTCTAATCAGTGGTGTCCCCGCCTCATGTTCCGAGGGATGGGGCGGAGTAGAGGGCAGCTAAGTTGGGGATGTGGTGCGGTGCGATGCGGTGCGGTGCGGTGGGTGGGGTAGTGTGTGTGTGTGTGTGTGTGTGTGTGTGTGTGTGTGTGTGTGTGTGTGTGTGCATGCGTGCGTGCGTGTGTGTGTCTGTATGTGTATGAGTGTGCGCGTGCGTGTGTGCGTGCACGTGTGAGAGAGAGAGAGACAGACAGACAGACAGACAGGCAGAGAGAGAGAGAGAGCACACAACGTTTATCTAAGTGCCTGATCGTGCGAATGATCTGCAGGAGGTGTCGGGCATCCCAGGGAGTGTTGGTGAGGTAGGCTTCAGAAGTGGGATGAAAACACTGGTGTCACAATGCGGAGCGGGAGATGAATATTTACAGTGTCAAGCCGTCAGCGACAACAACCAAAAAAAAAAAAAAAAGCCTACGGTCTCCCGCATCCCCTTTTCTCCCCTGCCTCCCTGCCCTTCCCCCACCCCCCAACCCTCTCTCTCTCTCTCTCTCTCTTACCTCTATCTTCCCCACCCCACTCTCTCTCTCTCTCTCTCTCTCTCTCTCTCTCTCTCTCTCTCTCTCTCTCTCAGAGTTGTTGTTTTCGCTCTTTTCCACCTCATGTTACATTAGTTGCTGAAGGAGAAACGCCGACTGGCGGGGCGGCACGGATGAAGGAGCAGGGAAGTGGGAAGAGAGCGAGCCGAGGACAACGATGGGCCGTGTTGATGATGGCGGCCCTGTCACACGTCACTCCGCTAACTACACCCCAGGGCCTGTTAACTCCGCCACAGCAGGCTGAAACATTCGTAATTCACCCTTCCCCTCTCTCTCTCTCTCACTTCACTGCTGCTACTTTTTTTGTTTGTTTGTTTGTTTTGCTTTCGATTAAGATTCGGTGTGGGCTTTTTGTGCTTTTGTTTTCCTTCTTCTTCCACATTTTGTTTTTGTTTTTTTTTGTTTGGAGGGGGGGGGGGGGGGCAGGGGATCTGGGTAGGGAGAGCTTGGAGAGGGAGGCGGGACAACTGTTTAAAAAAGGAAAGAAAAAGTGGTGAAGAAGGAGAGAACGCGAGAAGAGAGAGAGAGAGAGAGAGAGAGAGAGAGAGAGAGAGAAGAGAGAGAGAGAGAGAGACAGAGAGAGACAGACAGACAGACAGACAGCCAGAGAGGGGGAGAGAGAGATCGCTAAAATATGCTGATGATATATTTTACATGTGGATAAATCTTAATATGAAAAAGAAAACTCTCAGAAAGAAAATACATTGTATAGAAAAACTGTGTCAGCATGTCTTGGACAATATGTCTGTCACCGATCGGCGGTACTAAATCAGTACGTCCATGTGTTTAAGAGTAGTGGTGATTCAAGATAGAGAGCGTGCGAGCGTGCATGTATGTGTGCTTGTTGTGTGTGTGTGTGTGTGTGTGTGGGTGGGTGGGTGTGTGGGTGTGTGTGTGTGCGCGCGCGCGCGGGGTAAGACTGGGGTTTAGTTAGTTGGGGTTAGGCTAAGTTCCTCGGGGCTAGGTAGTAAGGTTAGGCTAGGTAGGGGGCAGGTGAAGTAGGACATACAGTATTTTTGCCTTCCAGTCTTCATTTATTGAGGGAGTGGTAGGAGGAAGTTGGTTTCGTTCCCGATTGTTACCCTTTTGTTAATGTGGTTCTACACCAGAGAAGGCAGGGCGGGATATCGGCTGTTGTTGTGTTGTCAAGTCTGTGAGTAGTTGTGGTAAATTGTCGTGTTGTTGCACGAGCAATAACTAGTCCGTTGGTCAGGCGTGTCAGCTCTGCGGAGGGATACACTGCTCTGACCAATCGTTGTTTTGTGTGGTGAGTAGAGTTCGCTTGATTCCGACCAGGGCGGAATGCGTTGGGGTAGCTTCACTTCGGTCCCTGGTGTTCGTCGGAGTGGACGTACGCCTTGTAGGTGCGGCGGCAGCGCCGTTAGTTTTTGAAGCGTGACTTCGAGTCATAGTTAGGGCCAGGTCCTCGTCGGGGTTGGGTGCCCTTGGCCTGTGCTGAGTCGGTGTCGTCCTTGTTGGCAGCCACTTCAGCCAGTTGCAGAACTGGTGTGGTTGAACGTCTGTCTGTCCAGGTTGGTGATCTGTTATGTTCGTGGGTTGTGGTTCGTCGTGTTGTCTTGTATTATGGCGAGTTGTACTGTAGTTGTCTCATGTTGGGATTAGTTGTATGGTGTTCGTTGCGTATACTGGTTGTCTGGTATGATGTTGTCTTGGTTCCGTGATTGGAATTTGTTGTCAGCCGGTTTGTGTTGTTACCTCTTTTCGGTATATTCTGTAAGTAGTGTACATAGTGGTTCCTGAGTTCGATTGTCATGTGACAGTTTGGCTAGACAATGTGGGTTCGATATAATAACCGTTGATGGACGGTGATGTAGATGTTTGTGGTTAGTCTATGTTAATTTCCGTGGGTTCAATGAGAAGGTAATACGAGGTTGCTTTTTGTTGAGGATCATAATATGAGTCAGGTGCGGATGTGTCTGCGTGAATCATAAAGGGATTGTGCTCAATTTCAGTCGTAAATAGTAATAGTTCGTTGAAATTGATTTACGATTTCGGAGTTGACCTGCACAGCATTGGAATCGGTTAACTGTGCAGTAGGGCCAAGGCTGATTTGTGGTCGAGTGGTTTATACTGGAGTACGGTCGTGACTATTCAACTTATATTGGTGTCTTGTCACTTTCGTTACGAGTTAGGGTTCTCGATGCGGGTGTCGTGCGCGTGCAGACGGTATCTGTGGCGTACGCATTTGGTACAGGACAGTGAGTCCATATGGTTAGAAGTTTTGTAAGAAAGTGACAGTCGTCACACGTGCAGGGATGTATGTATTTGTGACAGAACGGGGTTGGAGACAGATATTTTAGGTTGTGGGGAGGCAACCCAGTTATGAATTTTAGTAAGCAGAAAGAAGGGAAAGGTAAAGTTTAAGGCGAGTAGCTTAGCAGTTGATAGGATAAAAACGGATGATGTGCAGCATGTAATATTGTATGAAGTGTGGTTGTGTTGGCATAACAAAGATTAACCACTGGGTTATCTGACAAGAGATGACATGAGAGTGAGGTGCTGGATGGAAATTGTGGCAAACAAATCATGTTTTGGATATACGATTATAATTGACGGTGCAAAGAGGGGTAAGAATGTGAAGGATTGTGGCTGCGAGCCGATTCTCTTGTGTGAACATGCTGGAACTGTAAACCGATGAAATTGATAAGGTTTTTTTTTGAGAGATGTGTATTGCTACTGATCATTATGTGGAGACGTTTCCTTGTGAAACTGCCCATTTCCTAGATTACGTAGCATTTCCTAAGGGGCCCATGAAGTCCGCGTTGGGATCGCTTAGTTTTCTTTTCTTTTCCGAGAATTGGGGTGATTCATAATTTCATATGTAATAGCGTGGATTGGCTCAGAGAGAATATTGTTTTACTGCTGTTGTAAGGGTTGGCAGGAAATGGGTCTGATAACCCCAAAGTGAGTAATGGGTTGGGGGATGTATTCGAAATTCAAGGGGTCACTCTCATGCCCGAGTGGGAAGTAGGCAAGGGAGATGGAGAGTTAAAGCTTTACCAAGTAGCCTATGTGCCTTGATGACTCGGGTAGTAGCAACACTACAGTAGTGGCCTCCAGTTGTGTCAGCAGGTATCCTGCTCCGTCCTGAGGCTGGGGCCAGATCACCGCAGTCTACTGCCGCGTGCTGGCAGGTGAGCGGCGCTTTCCAGTGCCTGTTGTTTTCCCGGGAGAGGGAGACCACCCAGGCCGTCTGCCTTCTGTGGGGCAGCTCTCCTCCGGCTACCGGTGCTCTTCCGGGAGTTCTCCGGCGCTGGTTCCTCGTCCCTGTTCAGGCGTCCTGTGAGAGGGCGCTGCACCAGGCCTTTTTCCCTCACCCTTGGTGTCCGACGGGGCCTTCAAGAGGAGGCGTCCTTCGAGCCCCAGACTCGTCGAGAGGGCGTCTGGTGTGTGTGTGCGTTGGGGGTCGTGCCCATCGGGGAGAAGTCAGACTGCGGGAAGCCATGGTCAGCGCCGGGGTGCAGAGTCTTCGGGGAGGGTGTCGGCCCGCGGAGGAGCCACGGTCAGCGCCGGGGTGCAGAGTCTTCCGGGGAGGTGTCAGCCTGTGAGGGGCCACGTACAGCGCCGAGGACTGGAGCTTTCCGGGCCGGGATGGGTTGTCCCATGTTTGTGGTAGAAGGGGTGTGCGTTAGGCAGTAGGGTTAGGGGTGTTAGCTACTGCCTCCTTTCGGGTCGTAGTGGCCAGCACAGTGTAGGGTACTGGTCGTTGCCTCCCTTAGGGACGCAGCGATCAGTGCAGTAGTGGTCCCGGGTTAAAAGAGAAGGGTGAGTCCTGGGGAGGGGTGTGGGTGGTAGCAGTAGTTGAGAGATTAGAGTCCCTTTGGTAAATCCTTGTCCCTAGTAGTTAGTCGCCACGTGTGCGGGCTATCGCTGTGTCCCCAGGTCACAGTGATATACCGCAACTGGTGGGTTAGGTTAGGTTAGGGTCTTCCAGGTCATATAGTATAGTAGGGTGAGTCAGCGGGAATTGGGATACTTGTGTGCAGTTGTGGATGTGCGTGAGTGGTGGCGCCATGGAGTGTGTGTGAAATAAAGAAGCGTGCGTGATTGTAAAACTGTGTTAGTGTGTTGTGTTGTCTGACCTAGTGTGTGATAGGCGTGGGTAAGGGTGGTAGGGCCGTCCGGCTTAGCGACCGTGACAATGTCAGCGTTTATAAAAGAAAATGATGCAAAGAGATACCTTCGTTTGAACAGACTGCGGTTCTCGAATACCCTTTATCTCGGATACCCATGACAATCAGTCACATGACCTGGATAAACTGGAGAATAGGAGTGGTGACGGTGACCCCCCTCCCTCCCCCTCCAACCATCCCTATCTTTTGCTTTCATCCACAAACATGCGGAAAGCGTGAAAATGAAAGTTGAAGCTGCTTCATGCAACAACGTAATAGTCGAGAAAGCGACGACCAACTAAGACCGAACAAGTTCAGCGAATCACCACGTCCACCGTTTAGATCATTGACGCTTTGGACAACAGCGTTTCAGTCATGCCCTAAGTCAGGAGTAACAACACTAGGATCACATTTGTGCAGCAAGTCCTGGAAGGCTGCAGCACCAAGACTCGTAGCTGTGCAGAGTAGCAATTTCAGAGAGATAAAGAGAGGGGGGGGGGGGGGGAGAGAGAGAGAGAGAGAGAGAGAGAGAGAGAGAGCGAGGAACCATGTCAATTATCTTTCTTTCATTTCCTAACAGTATCACTACAAGAAGAGCACGCAAGACCGCGCAGATCTGTGCCAGGATCGGGCAGTCGTCTTAACTTCTATCAACACCAAACCGAATCCGTCATCTCTCTCTCTCTCTCTCTCTCTCTCTCTCTCTCTCTCTCTCTCT
>CM065716.1:56952644-56992644 GCA_033310375.1 Conus canariensis | reverse complement strand
CACACACACACACACACACACACACACAGAGAGAGAGAGAGAGAGAGAGAGAGAGAGTGAGAGAGAGAGAATCTGTGTATGCCTGTGTGTGCGCGCGTGCGTGCGTGTGTCTCTTGGCGTGTGTGTCTGTGTGCCGAAAATAATAAAACCAAAAGATGACCAAAAAAAAAAAAGAAAAGAAACCGAAGACAATCACGATCAAGACGCATTACACATGATTTCACCTCTAAAGTTAGAATCCACAGCATTCTATCATTTCATTGCTTCCTTTTCCTCCCGCACAAAAACCAGCGCTTGTGTGTGTGTGTGTGTGTGTGTGTGTGTGTGTGTGTGTGTGTGTGTGTGTGTGTGTGTGTGTGGTTTGTATGTGTGCATGCATGTGTGCGTGCGTGCGTGCGTTCGTGCATGCGTGTGTCTGTCTGTCTGTCTGTCTGTATCTATCTGTCTTTCTTAGTGCTATCATTACTGTTACTATTGTTACTATCATCATCATATCAGGAAATAGTTATTACAGAGTTAGGGAAATATCTAAAATGCTCGGAATTTCCAGAAGCGGCTGCAAAAGCAACATTATCTGTTAACAGGAAGCGCTGGCAGCGACGCCAACAAGTATGGCATATTACGTGCTGTAAAACAAAAAACTTTTTTAATCCCTGTGTTTGAGACACACGCACACCCATCTTCACACCCCTATCTCCATCCCTGCCCCGCCCCTACCCCACCCCCCCCAAAAAATGGAAAGAAAGAAACAAACAAACAAAAATAGTATGTATATACATGACACAGCCAAGTATGTTGCGAGAATTTGTGCTCCTCTCGCTGTTCTAGGAAGAAACAGGACCCAAACAGGAATCGACTGTAACATGGTCATCATCCGCCCGCCTTTACCAATACAAACGGAGAATGACAGAAAGAAGAAGGAAGAGGGAGAAAAGAAAAAAAGAAATATGGAAAAAGAGAGGGGGGAAAGAGAAAAGGGGAGAAAATAAAAACCAGAAGTGCACTCTGGTGAGCGCAGACCCAACCCTCGTCGAAAGGATCCCGGATTCCCCCTCCCTTCGGGATCCGCAAAACAGATCCGCAGCAAAAAATGTAATGAGCTTGTCCTAGGTCCGCATTCCACCTACTCATCAAGTTCCGTCAAAATCGATTCAAAAGGTTTTGCATAATGTCGCTGGATCCTAAAATTCGGCACTGGATCTGGATTCGTACCCAAATTCAACGGGAACGTCCTTGGGTCCTCATGCCACCTCTCCACGAATGGGCCTGAAACTGTTTCAGTGGTTTTTGCGTCATTTTCATGAACGGATTATGGACCCGCCCCTGGATTCCGATCCGCACCAGCAGTGACTGAGTTCTTGTAAGACACGTTCAAGCCTCGTTGAAAACCAGATCCGAAGTTCTGGCGTAACTGTGCCGAGCCGGATCAGGATCCAAGTTAGTCTGCTTCTACTGATCTTCACTTTACCGCCTAGAACAAGATACCAGCGTTTTATTGCAGAGAATATCATCGTAAATTTACAAACTTGGATACTGCCCAGGTTTGCCTCCCCAAAGACTGCTAGACATTGGCAGACTTCTTTTTTCCCTGTTCCTACAGCCCGATGCGTGAACGGAATGCATTCTACTTTTAGTTACTGGAGTCATTCTTTGCCTTTATTTGTTGTGAATATAGAACGCATTTTTATGCGACTGTCAAAAAAACAAAACAAAACAAAAAAAAACTATTAATATCATAGTAAGATACACGCAAGAAGAATGTTATTCTGCTCCATGATGTAAAACGGAGTCCCGCAGAAATTGGTAATCCCAGACACCATTCCGCCCTAGTCATCAAGGACATGGATTCATGAAGCAAATGGAAGTAGGAGGAAAGTCCGCTGGGCCGCAAGGACCACTGATCCCGATGGCCGCTTTTCAAACCTTCACTCAGCAAAGCAGCGGGATCCAACATACACACGTTCCTCCCGCCCCCCCCCCCCCCTTCCTTCCTACAAGGGTCCACCCTCACACACACCCCCCCAAAAAAAAAAAATTTTTTTTTTTAATGCCCTAAATGTATTCCATATTACAGGTTGTCGACAGCATGCCAGACCCCAGTTCGATCCGCTCCTAAACACAAGCTAGCTAAAGTGATGAAAACCAGACAATGTGCAAACTTTGATACGGTCCAGTTTTTCTTCCACAGACCGCTGGACATTTGCAGAATTCTCCCCCCCCCCCCCCCCCTCCCTGTTTTTACAGCTCGATGCGTTACAGGAATGCGTTCTACTTTTAGTTACTGGAGTCATACTTTGCCTTTATTTGTTATGAATAGAGAATGCATTTTTATGCGATTATCAAACACACACACACACACACACACACACACACACACACACACACACACACACACACACACAACATAATAATATCACAATAAGATTTTTAAAATTTTTCAAAAACTGTTCTGCTCGATGATGTCATCTGGAGTCTCGCAGAGATTGGTAATCCTAGACACCATTCCGCCATAGTCATCAAGGCCATGGATTCATGAAGCAAATGGACATACGATGGAAGTCCGTTTACACTGGAAAGACCACGGTCCCGAAGGCCGCTTTTAGAGCCTTCACTCGGCAAAGCACGGGATCCAACATACACACCCCCCTCCTTTCCTTCTCACAAGGGCCCATCCTCACATTCCACCCCCCCCCCCATACCCCTCCCCACTCCTCAATTTTTTTTCCACCCAAATCTAGTCCATATTACAGGTCATCGTCGACATTCCAGATCCCCAGCGCCTAAATGCGGGCCTGCTAATGTGATGAAAAACAGACATACAGACAGGTCTGAAACCCCTGCATGTCCTCTATAACAGGGCGAATGTAAAAATCGAACTGTGTAGTGTGATAGTGTGTGCGTGTGTGTGTGTGTGTGTGTGTGTGTGTGTGTGTGTGTGTGTGTGTGTGTGTGTGTGCGTTCGTGCGTGCGTGCGTGCGTGCGTGCGTGCGTGCGTGTGTGCATGCGTGTGTGTGTGTGTGTGTGTGTGTGTGTGTGTGTGTGCGCGCGAGCGCGCGTGCGTGCGTGCGTGCAAGCATGTGCGTGCATGGTGAGGGAAGGGCCAAAAAGATGGAAAGAGTGAGACGGGAGAGAAGGATGGGCTGGTGAGGAGCAGCCGATACTTTCTTTCCTGCTATATCCTATTTTCATACTGAAAGAGCTGCAATTCTGATAACCTTACGAACCAATCGGAGATGTTACTAGCTATGGTGCAAGGTGGTGGGTGGGGGAGGGAGGGGAGAGATGGACGGCATACAATCGGTAATGATTTCCTTTCGTACTTCTAGCCCTTAAAAACAACATTTCGTTTCTTTATATCACAAGTAGAGTGGATTCTGAATGGAAAGATGCTGAAACAGAGACTGGGTTGTTGCAGACTTTCTTGCGAATGGTGCTTACTGCACTCCATCTGTTGTGACGCATCCCCATGAGCGCGGATGAGAAGTTCTGATCTGCCAGACGGGTGCGGGAAAGAAAGAGAGACATACAGACAGACAGACAGAGACACAGACACACAGACTGACAGAGACAGACAGAGAGAAAAAGACAGACAGACGGACGGATGGACGGACAGACAGAGAGAGGAGGGGGAAGCACGGGGAGCATGAGATGGAGAGTGAGGGCTGCGAGGGAGTGGGAGAGAAACAGACAGACAGACAGACAGACAGGACAGACAGTTTGTCGACTCATGCTGTCTATAACCCAACCGACCATTGCAGACCATATCAGAGCGATCACTTTGCTGAAAGTCAATCTCCGCCTCAGTCGCATTACCACGAAGGTTCGGTTTCCGACACTGAGGATCGTGGACACCCAGAAGTATGGGTTTTCGTGATATTTATAGCCAACACTGGCAGCACAGCAGTCAGTACATAGCAATGCCAGACTACTGGTGGCGGCAGCTGGACGGCGACTCCTGTTGCTCCAATGAACGACAGCACAAACCCAACAGAACACAGGTGAACCTCCCTGAGGTTTATTTCTGGGTCTGGAAAACAGATAGGTCTTGCTCTGTGCACCACTTTCTGAAAGAGAAAGTTGACGTTTCCGTGGTTCCCCTTTGAAAAACGCTTTCTCTCCCCCCCCCCCCCCCCCCTTTTTTTTCTGTTCGTTTTGATTTGTTGAGAGAGAGAGAGGGGGAGAGAGTGGCCGAGAGAGAGAGAGGGAGGGAGGGAGAGATGGAGAGAGAGACAGAGGGAGAGAGAGGGGGGAGAGAGAGAGAAAAAAAAGAGACAAACAGACAGCCAGACAGACAATCAGACAGACAGATGGGGGGAAGAGAGAGAGAGAGAGAGAGAGAGAGAGAGAGAGAGAGAGGAGAGAGAGAGAGAGAGAGAGAGAGATTTCTGAAGAGAACATGTGTCATGTCCTCATCATACCTAGTTCCAAAACGGGAAAAGAACGTATATTTGACTGGCACAGAGAAAACGAATTTCACGCTGTAACCAAAGATTGAGCAGTGCTCTCCAAGACTTCTCAACACCCCTTACCCCGTTTATGACTGGCATCCCCGAGAAGACAACTGACAAACTTTTCCTCTCATATCAAGCGAATGTCAAACAACGTCTGTGGTGTTGACTCCACAATCAGCTGCTCTGCCGAGTTTCACCTCGAGCCTACGTGCACGTAGCAGACACGCTTCTCTCTTAGCGCTGAGCAAAACAATTTTGTTTCTGTTGTTGGTTTCTTTCTTTTGTCGAGTGTGTGTGTGTGTGTGTGTGTGTGTGTGTGTGTGTGTGTGTGTGTGTGTGTGTGTGTGTGTGTGTGTGTGTTTCTTTTCAAACAGCTCACAAACAATCCATGGATCTATATGGGGTAGAGTTAACCCTACTTATATACAAACATCGCATACGCTTTTTTTTTTAAAATAGTCACCCTTACCGCTATCAGTTAACAAACACACACAACACACACACACACACACACACACACACACACACACACACACACACACACACAATCCTCCTCTCTCTCTCTCTCTCTCTCTCTCTCTCTCTACACACACACACACACACACACACACAGAATAAAATAAATAAATAGGGATAAATGATAAAAATAATGAATCGTTTATGCAACATATAACAGACACACATCACCTCGTAGTGTATATCAGCTAACAGGGTCAGTCAGTTCGCATTGAGGAGAGAGAAGAGAGAAGAGAGAGAGAGAGAGAGAGAGAGAAGAGAGGGGAGAGAGGGAGGACGATGTGAGAGAGAGGGAAGGAGGGAGGGGGAGAGAGAGAGAGAGAGAGAGGAGAGAGAGAGGAAGAGAGGGAGGGGAGAGAGTCGTTATTGAAAATGATTGCACTGCCTGTACAGATTGATTTTGAAGTATGAACCTGGAAAGTGTTGGTTGACCACTTCCTGTTTAAATCATAATGAAAATTCAGACTGACAAAAGAAGTATCACATGCTTTGGTCTCTCTCTTCTCTCTCTCTCTCTCTCTCTCTCTCTCTCTCATCTCTCTCTCTCTCTCTCCGTTGTCTGTCCTAACAGCCTCCCTTACCCTCTTCCTCTCTCTCTCTCTCTCTCTCTCTCTCTCTCTCTCTCTCTCTCTTCTCTCTCTCTCGTGTCTGTTGTTGTGTGTGTGTGTGTGGTGTGTTGTGTGTGTGTGTGTGTGTGTGTGTGTGTGTGTGTGTGTGTTCAAGACAGAAGACCTAGTTTAGGCGAAGAAGAAGGGCTAACATTTGAGTATTCCAAAAGGTCCTCTGCTGTTTTCTGGGTCGTTTACAGCGGGAGAGTCAGAGAGTGATAGCATCAGAACGCCCAACAAGTAATTCCATCTTTTAAGAAGGATAACCCATCTGACTCCTTACCCGCGTGTGTCAGCTGTAGACAGGCAAAGCAAAAACAGTATCAAGTCTCACCACGTGTGTGCTGACTTTTTACTTCAACTCTGAAGTGACTCTGTGTGTGTGTGTGTGTGTGTGTGTGTGTGTGTGTGTGTGTGTGTGTGTGTGTGTGTATGGTGTGTGTGTGTGTGTGTGTGGTGTGTGTGTGTGTGAGCGCGTATGTGTGTGTGTATGGTTGTGTGTGTATATTTGTGTGCGTGCGTGCGTGCGAGCGTGCGTGTGTGTGTGTGTGTGTGTGTGTGTGTGTGTGTGTGTGTGTGTGTTGTGTGTAATTGTGTATGTTGTGTGTGTGTGTGTGTGTGTGTGTGTGTGTGTGTGTGCGTGTGCGTGCGCGTGTGTGCATGTACGTGTGTGTGTGTGTGTGTGTAATTGTGTATAATTGCTTGTATGTGATTGGGTGAGTCACTTTGTGTGTGTGGTGTGTGTGTGTGTGTGTGTGGTGTGTGTGTGTGTGTGTGTGTGTGTGTGTGTGCGTGCGTGCGTGTGTGTGTGTGCGCGTGTGTGCATGTATGTGTGTGTGTGTGTGTGAGAGAGAGGAGAGAGAGAGAGAGAGAGAGAGAGAGAGAGAGAGAGAGAGAGAGAGAGAGAGAGAGAGAGAGAAGAGACGACGTTTTCTTTTTTCAATCGTAACTGCTGAGGATGCGTATCTGGAGGTGTTTCTTCTCTTTGCTATTGTTTACCATCTACGTTGGACTGTGTTGTGGTTTTCTGTCAGAGGAGCCTATAGTCAAACGGTTAGGCCATATGGACTGACGCCATGAGTTGAAGCCACTCATGTAGTGGGGTATGCATGTTATCCCTTGTTTTAGAGACAGAGAGATAGACAGACAGACGGACGGACTGACAGACAGACAGAGACAGAGAGAGAGAGAGAGAGAGAGAGAAGATGCAGAAAAAAGCACGTTGTATAGACTTTCTAGAACAGAGGTTAGTGAAAGGACCGCCAATGCTGGGAGAAGGGACACACACACACACACACACACACACACACACACACACACACACACACACACACACACACAGAGAGAGAGAGAGAGAGAGAGACGGACAGACAGACAGAGATCACAATCATCGAGATGACGCCAATTTCTCATTCGACGAAGTCAGCAAGTTGTCGCCCTTTCATGCCCTAATAAGCAGCAACATTAATACAGCTACAGCCAGGCTCAGTGTGGATGCTGCAGTTCCGCATCAACTCCCCGCGACACTACTGTAAAACTGGTGGCTCTTTGTTGTTGGGGTGAAGAGGAGAAACTCATCAGCTTATGCTACCGATCAACTGGCTTCTTTTCACTCAAAGAAGCGAGAGAACTGTGTCAGAAAATGACATTTCACAAGCGTGTATAGCGAGTGACTGTAAAATTCAACGGGCGCAGGGAAATGCTTAAAACCCTGAACAAAGTGGAAAGGTTAAAGGGTCGGTACACACTATGCTGGACGAAACCAGCTTGTTCACTTCAGCGAGTCCTGTGTTTCGTACCAAAGACGTATGTGTGCCATGCGTTCCTCTACTCTTGCACACGGGTGCCGTGGAACAATTTGGAGGCCGTGCTGCATAGGATTCAGATTCGATACTTCTTTTGATACGAGTTGTGTGGCAGTCTGGGTGAAATGTGTCGTTGCTACCGACTGTTGGTGATTTAGTAGAATTATGTTACCATATACGAAAGTGTGATAGATAGTGACCTCAAAAGTGCATACTTGGTTATTTTTATTGAAAAGTTCTTTACTCTGCTTTAAGTATGCACTTACAGCGTCTACAGAACTACTTACAACCACTGAAAGTGAAACCAGCACACAATCAAAACAAGAAGAAAAACAAACAAATTAAAGACAAGAAAGAAAAATGTTCTTTCATTCCACTTTATTTTTCAAGTTGTGTAACAATAAGAAAGCAACAACAACAATCACTATGATTATTATTCTTTCCTTTTCTTTATTTCCTTTTTTTCCTTCAGCTTCCCCAGCATTTCATAATTCTGATCCTGATGTCTTGTCAGATAAGTGGTGTGATCGCAGGATAATTCCATGGGAAGATTGAAAAGTCTGTGGGCGTCTGGCGGAAATGCCAGACCAATTCTGTTGAACTCATAGCTCAAACATATATTTATTTTATTTTTTTTTATCTAGTTTAAACTTTTTGATTTGTTTATTTCTGGCTTTCCACATCTTTTTCTACACACTGTACTGTCTACAGAAGACCTTAACATCGTCACAAACAAACAGCGAACACAGAAACAACTGCTTAGTATGTACCACAGCTGTTCTTTCATTCTGTTTTTGAGTTTGTATGGTCTCTTCTCGTTATTATTAATATCATTGTTGTTGCTGCGGCTGCTGCCGCTTTTGCTGTTCTTGTTATCACTATAATCATTATTGTTTGTTTGTTTGTTGTTGTATGTTGTTGTTTGACTCACCATCTATAACCCATTCATTTCAGTATAATCATTATTGTTCTTGCTTGTTGTTGTTTGTTGTTGTTTGACTCAGCACCTATAATCCATTCATTTCAAACCAAACAAAAAAATAATGTTATTATTAAAGCAACGCTCTGATTCAGAGCCCACCTTGAAATGCAGTACAGTCTGCCGCTCTGTATAGACAGATGATGGGCATAGCTATTCGTTTCCAGTTCCGTCAACAGACCATAACGCGACATCCCCGCTGTATGTCAACCGACTCCAACTCGGGAAGGACCTAAAAATGTGTACCGTCCTTTACTGTGATACCACCCGAACTTCACGTCAAAATCGGCTTTCTTTTTTCTTTTCTTCTTTTTTTTTTTTTTTAATATTTTTCCCCCGCTGGGTCCCAAGCGTGGGTTGAACTGACAAAGTCTGACCGACCAACCTCGTGCTCTACTGCAGTGACCACACCGGCATCCCGACCCATCCCCGCTCATCCAGGCCCTGTCTTTGATCCCCCGCGTATTGCGCGGAGCTGAGACTTCCCCCTGGGGGACTGCAGTGAATGCGTCCTTAACGATCCGGACCAACCCTTCCACCGCCTAAGTCAATAAAGAAAGGCCATTTCCCGTCAAATATGAGGGTCGATTTATTCGGTTAGTGGGTATCTATCTATCTGCAAACTCCGGGATTCGCCAGGAAGGAGACGTGTTCTTCCCTGAATTTGCCTGAATATTGTCCAGAGTAGCGTTCCTTGCTCATGCGCATACAGGCACAGGAAACGCTGGCTCTGCACGTGTACGCACGCCCTTCGAAACAGGCACATGAAGAATGTTGGTTGTATTGAAACTAATTATCTTTTGTGTCTTTCTGAACAAAAAAAAAAAAAAGAAATTCTGACGAAAACTAAAGCTGCGTTTCTCCCCACACTCCAACACACAACACGCGCCCCCCAGCCCTAACCACAACCCACTTTTTTTCTTTTTTTTTTTTTTTTTTTTTGCTTTTACTCTTCAAAAGGAATTATTTCATCACAAGGGAGCTGAAATAGAAATGTCCTTCAAGTTGGTCTCCTCCTCACGGTTGGGTGCAAATACGTGTCGTGACAGAGAGGGCTGTGCGTAAAAGTGAAAGGGGATGGGAAGAGAACCTTACCTTACTCTTGAAGAGCAATTCTTCATACAGATAAATGCCCGTAGGCATGATTGCGTGCGCGCGCGCGCGCGCGCGCGCGCGCGTGTGGTGTGTGTGTGTGTGTGTTGTGTGTGCGGGCGGGCGGGCGTGCGGGCATGCGTGCGGGCGTACGTGTTTTCACGGGAGAAATGTTTACGTGCGACTGAGCATGCACGCGTGCGTGTTTCTCTACGGTTATCTACATGTCTGAACTTCGGTGTGCACAGACAAGAGAGAGAGAGAGAGAGAGAGAGAGAGAGAGAGAGAGAGAGAGAGAGAGCAAATGGGTCTCAGTTGTTTTTTTTCCCCCCTTATTTCAAAAGGTAGCGACATTGGTATATGCGTTTTGTTTACTTTCTGTTTATTGGTTTGATTGTTTTTTTAACATCCAACTCTGCAGGCCAAGAACACGAAAAGAAAAAAATTTTAAAAAATTGCTTGATAACAATAAACACCAATGAAAAGAACATTTTTTATTTACAAAGCAAGATTAGGAGCGAAAATGAGAGAGAATGAGACAGACAAAGAGACAGACAGGCAGAGAGAGAGAGAGAGAAAGAAAGACAGACAGACAGACAGAACGCTTTCGTGTGTACGATTCTGAACCGACGCGCGCACACATAACTTCATCCACGCTCACGCCCCCCCCCCCCTCCCCCCTTCCATTCCCCTCTCCCTCCCCTCCCCTTTCTCTCTGTCCCCGCCGTCCTCTCCTTCTTCCCCCTAATCCCAAGACCCCTCCCCCCACACCCCCCTCCGCACCTCATTTCCTCCCTGTCCTACACACCCTCATCCCCGTCCCCAACAACCCTTTCCTAAAAAATTAAAAAAAGAAATAAACAATAAAAGAAAGAACGAAAATAGGTCGAATCCGGAGACTGTGACTGCTAGGTTCGGAGGCGATGGGGTCCCTTGTGGACGAAGAGGTCCCCACCCTCCGGCACCTATTGTCCGGCGAAAGACGAAGGTGGTGTTGCTGGTGTGGGTGCTGGTTGCTGGTGGTGATGATGGTGGTGGTGACGCTGGTTGGTTGTCTTGTAGGTCGGTTCCCCCCCCCCCCCCCCCCCCCCCCCCTCTCCTTCTTCCCCCTCCCAAACAGGGCTGGAAGCGGACGTCAGGGTGTGTGAGGAGGAACTCTTGTCCCATAATGGAATTGTTTCTGTCTGGTCTGGAGAGCCTCTTGGGGGTGTGGGGTGGGTGTGTGTGTGTGTGTGGGGGGGGGGGGGACTCTCTGCTGTCCTCGCCACGCCCCCACCCCTCCTCCGCCCTTCTCCACTTTCCTAACCTTTCCTATCTCGCCCGAGGGAAGTATTGAAAAACGTCTGGTGCCTATTCTTCTTTTGTCTTTTTCAATTTTCTTTCATTTCCTTTGTCGTTCTGTCTAGTATCTCCCCAGGTCTTTCTCTTTCTGTCCCCTTCCTCGTGACTCTCTCTCTCTCTCTCTCTCTCTCTCTCTTCTCACACACACACACACACACACACACACACACACACACACACACAAGACCTCCCTCTCTCTACCCCACCTCCCTACCCCCCCCCCCCCCTCCCCCCAATACACAAACACACACGCGCATGCTCAGTTTAGCTTGCTCTCTGGCTCGCTCACACCAAGGAACAAGAAGCATGTTTTGCTCACACGTGTCCAGGACTGAACACAGAAAACAATCCAACCAATTCTCTTCAGTAGGATAAATCCCTGCTGGTTCATCACAGACATCGCGTGGCATAAAGAGAAGAACAGGCAGACAGGTGGCCAAACAAACGACATTCTGTCTGGATCTCGAACCCCAGCCACAGCCACGATCTTGACATCTTGAAGGTCAGCCTGTCGCGAAACAATAGATTAGGTGTGACACTCGTCAAGTTTCTAGGGAAATGACGCACGAAGGTGGTCTCCCTGCCCACAAACCAGAACCGGAAGCAGACATCACCGGAAGGGCACGTGTGTGCCTCGTTTTGGAAACTACTTTCCAACCTGACAAACTTGAAGGACTGAAACAAAACGTTTAACTCCCGACGGGGGCGGAACTGCGTACAACCGTGGAGTTACGCTACCGGCAAGCATGCAAACAGAGAGGAACAGAGACAGAATGCGGTGGACGGTTCATCACGGCAGACAACTCCCAAATACCGCCACACGAAGACCATGAGACCCGGACAGAACAAGTATTCTCAAGTATTTCTCCAACCCAGGCATGCATTTTCCTGAGCTTCAGGGTGCAGATATGAGTGAGGTTTTTACATGACTCTGAATAAGCAAAACGCGACAGGTGACGACACAAAGTGAGCAATAAGGATATGTTCTTCAACGTTTAAAATACGATCCGATGTCGTTTCAGACATAAAGGCAAGTATGGATGAGATTTTTAAAACGAATGAACATAAACAGACAATGGGCTGCTTGAACACCAATGAAAAGAAGAAGAAGAAGAAAAAGAAGAAGAAAAGGAAGAAACCTACATTATCATTTGTTTTCTTTTTTCCATTTCTTCCACACTGATTGCTGTTTTCCAGCAAAAACTAGTAAAGAGTGAAAAAAAAATCCTTATCTACTTCTTTTCAAGGAAACTGCAAAATGCTTGGAAAGCTCTTCAATGAAAGCGATTGTTGGATAATTTCGAGGTTAGCCCACTCATTTGACAAAACTTAATGCGGGTCATGGCATTCTGAAGTTATCTGCTTGTTTTGCATCATGAAACATCGCGTCTCTTGTCAAACATTTTTAAAATCTCAATGTTAAGAAATACTGCTATTCCAGGCACTGTAAAAATGAAATTCAGTAGGCGAGCAATTAAAGGAAAATCCTCATGGGCTGTGTAGGTGGCGGTTGACTGCTCGTTTGACGAGAGAAAAGACTGGAAGTGAACGTAAACTGGGAGAAAAACATCAACACCAACAACACGAACATCTCCAGAATACAACACTGTGCTGAAGAAAAACCCAAGGAACGCTCCTTTCAATCGAAATCAAACAGCAGCAACAAAATGATGAACGTTTTTTTCTTTTTTCCAAAACATAAATTGACTTAAAATGTGTGTGTGTGTGTGTGTGTGTGTGTGTGTGTGTGTGTGTGTGTGTGTGTGTGTGTGTGTGGGCGCGCGCGCGCGTTGTATTGTATGTGTGTGAGGCAGGCACGCAAAGGGTAGGGTGAAATTGTTAGATTTAAATACACATTGATCTTGTTAATCAGCAAATGCATGATTTGCTCGACATCTTTTTATCATTTCAATTTCTCAGACAAAGTGTTTTCCGCAGAGGCTGACTTTCCGTATTTAGCAGCCGTTCCTTGATTATGTCACTGCATTAATCAAGGACTATGAGACGAAGTGGCTCCGAATTCCCCTGCCTGATTACCTCCGTCGTGACATCGATTCACGGCATTCATTCTGCTCTACTCATTTGCATTTCCGAAGCCAATGTCCGTCGGGTGGTGACCTTCAGTTCTCGGACATTATCCTGCTACACGAGAGTTTGAATCCCTGCTCAAATCGTGAGCAGGTTATTCCGTGGCAAAGCTGAAAAACAGGCCGATGACACCTGATAGCCTGTTGGGGGTTATTTCCAGCCTTTTGTGGCCAACCGTGAATGAATTCCTTGTGTGTGTGTGTGTGTGTGTGTGTGTGTGTGTGTGTGTGTGTGTGTGTGTGTGTGTGTGTGTGCGCCTGTGTGCCGGCCGGTCGGTGTCCTATGATTAGGAAGTATTATTCTGCTGTTTTCAACGATTGTTAGCAACACTGGATGAGTAAAGTTTTATCTCCACGAAACTGGAAGGGAAGGGGGGGGGGGGGGATGGAAAGGGGGAGGGTGTTTTTCTGTTTTGTCTTTTGTCAATATATATATATATATATATATATATATACATTTCTTTACAAAAAAAAAAAAAAAAAGCATGAATCTGAGTGTTTCAATTTTATTTTCTGGAGTTAAAGCTACTAACAGAGAGAGAGAGAGAGAGAGAGAGAGAGAGAGAGAGAGAGAGAGAGAGAGAGAGAGGTATAACACTCTCCAGTAGCCGAAGTCCCATCACGGACATTTATTTGTGAGATTCTTCGGATCCTACACAGAGGAACGAGTTCTATGGGGGCTCAAGACTCTACAAACACAGTCGAGTTCCATCCACTTGATGGATACATCTCTGAAAGCGTTGCTCGAATTCCCTAACCAACACTGCCGGTGTCTATGCCCATTTCTCTCAGGCCTGGCTGACAGACACCAAGATGTATTATGAAAAGAAGCGAAGAGTACAGCTCCGACATGTTGTACTCTGTGACCAAATGGAAGTTCGTAGCACCATATTCGTCCGCGTTGACCATCATTAAAAGGAGAATAACAACAACAAAGAAGTAATGCATTCCGTGTCCCTTCACGCCTGCCTCGTCGTGACTTCACGTTGGACAAAGTGACTTGCTCTCCAAGTCTATGCGCCGTGGAGTTCGTCGAAGTCGTCGGCATCGGTCAGTTCATGGGGACAGTGGTTGCATGGCATCGGTGGCGCCCTCTGAAAGGGGAACCCTCGCTCACGCTGCCTGGCTTCACGACGAAGCAATTACTGTCTCGGTATAGGTGGGCTCTTTGTAGGTGGTGTCTCGCGTGGGTCGGATCAGAACAGGCACCTCTGAACACGCCACCAACGTGACTCGAAATCAGTGCAGCGTCTCTTCTGGCGGGTTCCCTGTGACGGCTTGATGTTGATTGCTCCCTGTGTCATTGTGGACTGTCGGTGCCGGGCCTGCGACGGCTCGCTCAAACCTGAGTGTGAGTTCCCTGGTGACGGCCTGATGTTGATTGCTCCCTGTGTCATTGTGGACTGTCGGTGCCGGGCCTGCGACGGCTCGCTCAAACCTGAGTGTGATTTTACACAGGTGATCCGGAATGAGCGACATGGGAGGAATCCAAGTGGGTGAGGGCTGGGGCAGGGGAGGGAGGTGGGGGGGGGGGGGGTTGCAGAGGATGAGATAGAACGCAACAACAACAAAAAAAAAACGAAAAGAAAAATCTCCTCTCTCTCTCTCTATCTCTCTTCTCTCTCTCTCTCTCTCTCTCTCTCTCTCTCTCTCTCTCTCTCTCTCTCTAAGAAATCATCTGCTAAGTTACAATGAAAGAGAACATACTATTTAAAATTCACTTTTCATTTTCGATAACTTGTTATTTGAAAGAAGTTGGGAAAAAGGCCATAATCTAGAACTCTTAGTTGGGAGAGAAAAAAAAAGTTTGAAAAGAAAAGCTTAGTAAACACATGTCATTTGAAATAAGTTTGAAAAAAAAGCTTGGTTTTTTTACTGTTCATTGCAGTGTTTATGTGCCTTGCCTGTAGGAAGAAACTCCTGCGCATGAAACGGAAGCTTTGCTCCTTTCATAGTTATTTGTTTGTTCTAAGCCTATGGCGGGCTGGTAACACCACTTTTGTTCTCCATCTCATATTTGATCAGTCTGCCATGCCTGTCCCCTCATTTCTTTCTTTCTTTCTTTTTTTTCTTGTTTGCCCTGAGCGCAGACCGTCGTTGCCTAGGACACTGGGTATTGCTCTTGTTCCTGCCTGTGTGTCCGTCTGTCCGCAAGACTACCCAGAAAGAAACCCCTTGGGCAGTTCTTGGTCTCATTTGACAGAACTGCTTGAAGAGCCAACACCCACAAGCGATTCGATTGTGGACTCTCCGGGTCAAGTCAATTCTTAAGTCATGATGTTTATGGCCCAGCCGACCACGCAGGTCACACCAAGGGCTGCAAGCAGATTGAAAAGGCAACTAATCATTCAAATGCCAAGATTTTTTTTTTTTTAATCCAAGTCCTGTAGCCTAAAAACTGGCCTTAAAACAAAGTTGATCACCAGTTGTATTATTATATCAAATCAATGGAAATACTGATATGCTCAAAAACAATTTTAAAAAAAAAAGGAGGGGGCACGGGGGGAGGGGTCACATCTCAGAACAAAAGTCTTCTTGAATCTGCAGTGAGATGTGCGTGTGCCAGTTGCCGTCCTTATCTAAACATTTCATCAGACGTAATGCCGACTGGTTTGTTACATGGTACGTACCATGAAGCCTCCCCACCGTTTAAAAGGTTAACGATGAATAAAACCGATGAGACCAGTTTGCAAACTACGCAATACCGTTTGCTTTTAACGGTTTCCGATGACACATGGTAAGGAACTCCTCTAAATCTGGATCGAATTTGAAAGAATTCGTTGTCTCTCTGTGCGTTCTCTCCCTTTAACCTGAGGCCTTTGATGCATCGAGCTCTGTCTCTTGAGTTTAAAACCGATGAAACGCCGAAGGATGAAAACTAAAGGTCGGGGGAAAACAAACAAACAAAAATGACCGCAGTGGAAGGCATTTCAGGGTTGTTTTTTTTTGTGTGGCTCACAAACCCTGTCCTTACTGACGTCTGCACGTATGGCAACATGCAGAAACGTAACAAAGTATAAGCCACGTTCACCGTGCTGTGCACGGAAATGATTCTGTTTGGTGTGCCATTCTTTTCAGTATGAAGCATAAAGCGATGGCCGAGGTGATGGGTGTTTTTGTTCAGGTCTGTAATGCTGAAAATTGTCCCCTCCTCTCCCCCCCCCCCCCCCCCCCCCCCCCCCCCCCCCCCTTTCCAAAAAAAAAAAAATCAACAACTTTCTGACAGTGCTTTGACTTTTGTGTGTTTTCATTTAAAACAAATTTTTCCTTTCATACTGTGCTGGGATCAACCCCTTTACAAGCTTTTGCAGAGGCTTTCATCATAAAGACTCTACACATAGAGGTCACATAGCTGACTAAGAATGATCGCCAGTCCAAGAAAAAGAAGATGGACAAAGTAGGACGACAAGGTTGAGCGGGGGATAGGCAGGGGGGAGGAAGGGGAGGGGGGGGAGATGCAAGTATAAGGATGAGGAGAGGGAGGAGAAGGATTCAGAAAATAACGAGTATGAGGAAAAGAATGCAGGGGTGGGGAAAGACCAAGAAAAGGAAGAAAGATGAGAAGGAAGAACAAGGTGAAGGAATAGGGGCGAGAAGAAAACGAAGAAGAAGGAGAAGGATGAGGCGAAGAGAAGGACGACAAAGAGGAACAGCAAGAGGGGGAAGAGGGACGAGGAGAAAGAAGAAGGAGGACGTGGAGGAAGAGGAAGAAGGAGGACGTGAAGGAAGAGGAAGAAGGAGGACGTGAAGGAAGAGGAAGAAGGAGGACGCGAAGGAAGAGGAAGAAGGAGGACGTGGAGGAAGAGGAAGAAGGAGGACGTGAAGGAAGAGGAAGAAGGAGGACGTGGAGGAAGAGGAAGAAGGAGGACGTGGAGGAAGAGGAGGACGTGAGGAAGAGGAAGAGGAGGACGTGAAGGAAGAGGAAGAAGGAGGACGTGGGAAGGAGGAGTAGAGAGAAGAAGGAGGACGTGAAGGAAGAGGAAGAAGGAGGACGTGAAGGAAGAGGAAGAAGGAGGACGTGAAGGAAGAGGAAGAAGGAGGACGTGAAGGAAGAGGAAGGAGGACGTGAAGGAAGAGGAAGAGGACGTGAGTGAAGGAAGAAGGAACGTGAAGAGCAGAGGAGAAGAGCGAGGTCGTGAGGAGGAGGAGGAGGAGGAGACAAGAAGAGAAGGAACGAAGAGAAACAGGACCACAGTGGATGAGAAGGAGCTAGAAGGAGTAAGACGAGGAGAGCAAAAGAAGGACAGTGAAGAAGGGAAGAAAAAAAAAGAGAGAAAAAAGGACGAGGAGGAAGAGGGAGAGGGAGGGTGTGGATGAAGAGGAAGAGAAGGACGAGAGAGGAAAGAGGGGAAAAAAAGAACCAGAAGGACGGAGAAGGGGGTGAGAAGGAAGAAGGACGACGAGAACGAAGAAGGAAGGAGGATGGGGAATATGAAGAGGATTAAAAAAAAAACAACAGAGGCGGAGGAACAGGAAGAAGAGGGGAAAGAGGAAGAGCTAGTAAGGGAAGGACGAAGAGGAATACAACAGGGGAGAAGGTAGAGTAAGAAGAAGAAGGACGAAGAGGAATACAACAGGGGAGAAGGTAGAGTAAGAAGAAGGACGAAGAGAAATACAACAGGGAGAAGGTAGAGCATGAAGAAGGACGAAGAGAAATACAACAGGGGAGAAGGTAGAGTAAGAAGAAGAAGGACGAAGAGGAATACAACAGGGGAGAAGGTAGAGCATGAAGAAGGACGAAGAGGAATACAACACGGGAAGGTAGAGCATGAAGAAGGACGAAGAGGAATACAACAGGGGAGGCGGATAAGCAAGAAGAAGGACGAAGAAATTTAACAGGAGAAAGGGAGAGAAGCGATGAGGAAAGCAAGAGGGGGAAGAAGGGGCAAGGAGGGAGAAGAAAGGTCGACGGGCAGGAAGGAGTGAAAGGAAAGGCAAGGAGGAGGAGGAGAAGGGGGGGGGGCGAGAAGGAGAAGCAGGAAGAAGAAAAACAGCGAGGAAGAAGAAGACGAGAAAGGAGAAGGACAGATGAGGAGGAGCTAAAGGAGGAAGAAGGACAAGGAGAAAGAGAAAGAAGGGGAGAAAAAAGACAGAACAAAAAATGAGGAGAGTAAGAAACAGGAAGGAGGAGGAGCAGGAGGAGAAAGAACGGCGAGGAAACAGAGACGGGAGAAGGAAAAGGAGGGATAAAGAGGATGACCACACAAAAAAAAAAAACAGGAAGAAGAACGGAGAAAAGAATGTGAAATAGGATGGACGAGGAGGAGAAGAAGGAGAAGAAAAGAAAATAAAGAGGAGGAGAACAGAAGAGGCAAGATGAAAAGAAGGACCAAGGAGAATACGAAGGAAGACAAAGAGGATGACAAAAAAGGGGAGGTGAGAAAAAAACAGCAAGAAAAGAAGGGCGAAGGGCGGGGAGGGGGGGGGTCCAAAATGGACAGGACGAGGAGCACACAGTGGAAAGAATACCGAAGAGAGCGTGAGGATACCTAAAAAAAAACATTCAGAATGTAAAAAAAGAAATGGTGAAAGGATCTCAATGAGCTGCCGCGAAGAAACGAGGCCGATCAGTTGTCGTGTCTTTATTCTGTTACCCCGGTTGAGCGCTTGTTTGCCAGCGATAAAAGAAAAGACGAGTCCGTGTGAAGGGAAACGTGCCGGTTTCACTCGCCAAGCTCCCTTCCGCACATCGTTTAAAGAACAACGCGGAACCGATCTCTTGCGCGCCCCTTGAATGGACAACCCGGTGTGAGCGGATGGTCAAAACAGATTCCTACCGAATCTCGAGATCGAATCTTCTGGACACGTGGAACTGTCGGTCGAATCAAACTACACACCACCACCACCACCACCACCACCACCAACAACAACAACAACAACAACAACTACAACAACAACAACAACAACAACAACCCTAATAGCAATCGTTGATCCATTCACAGGAGTGGGGAACGAGCCACCAAACGGAGAAATAGAGTCACGAGTGTACAAAGCTCGGGACCCACAGGCAGAATCAATCTCTGCCCATCTCCCTCGTCCTCCTCATCCCTCTCTCCATCTCCAGGGAAGACTTACAAAGAACCTTGGGTTTCAAACGTTCGCTTTCCCTGTGGCAACCGTCTTTTCTTCTCGTTACCCATGAGACCCGGTTCGCTCGCTGCTCTAATCAGCACCAAACGAACGCTGTTGCACAACATGCAGGATGAAAGGCATCAGATAGAAGAAAAAAAAAGATGGAAGAGAGAGAGAGAGAGAGAGAGAGAGAGAGAGAGAGAGAATCTCATTTGGATGTTAGAAGCACAGCAACTTTGCCAGTGGCCTCTGAGTGACAACAGAGAGAGAGAGAGAGAGAGAGAGAGAGAGAGAGAGAGAGAGAGAGAGAGACAGACAGACAGACAGACAGACAGACAGACCGACCGAGAAAGGGAGAGAGAGAGAGAGAGAGAGAGAGAGAGAGAGACAGAGACAGAGAAAGACAGAGAGAGAGAGAGAGAGAGAGAGAGAGAGAGAGATTGTGTGCTTACCAGAGGCACAGCTGAGTAGATAAATTGGAACAAATGCTTTTCTTCCAGGGGATGGGTGGAAGAAAAGGAGGGAGAGTGTCATAACGGAGGGACAAAGGCACAAAGACCACACCATGCTGAAAATCTGCACAGTCTCCTGAACTGAACATTTTTTGGGGTGACTGAGACGTAAAGAACTAACGATATTTTCAGCACGATCCATGCCCGTCGAACAGCCACTGTTATGAATGAACACACACACACACACACACACACACACACACACACACACACACATACACACACACACACACACACACACACACAAACACACACGCACGCACGCGCACGCACGCACGCACGCATGCGCGCGCACGCACACACACACACACACACACACACACACACACACACACACACACACACACACACACACACACACACACACACACACACACACACACACGGGGGCGCGCGCACGCACACACTCACCATGCAGTCGCGGTCAGAGAAGACCTAGCCGATCTTTTACAATGAGCTGTAAAAGGGCAGTCTCTCCTTTGCTCCACAACCATGTCCCGCCGTAATGAAGGGAACAGAAACAACAGTTTCAGTTTTAGGTTTTTATCATTGTAGCACCGACAACCACACAGGGTCTCTTCAGGCCTGTCAAGTTCACAAAATACAAAGCAAACAAACAAACTAGGAGTGTGTGTGTGTGTGTGTGTGTGGGGGGGGGGGGGGAGAGAGAGAGAGAGAGAGAGAGAGAGAGAGAGAGAGAGATTTCACATGTTGAAAAGATCTGAGATTTCACAGTTTGAAAAGATCAGATCTTCAGATACACAAGAACCGAACCGCGGACCCCCAACCATGACGGGTAATCAGCGTTGCCCACTCAAGCAAAGCGTCGACAGATCGGACGCTAATTTCACCCCGACTGCGACAGCCCCTCTGTATGAAGTGGACACGAGAACCGGCCGCTGGTAAGCTTGATCGGGGGTTATTTCGCCAAACCCGTGCCAGAACGGTCATTATGGAGACGTTTATGAACAAAGAAAGAGACGAAAATTGAACCAAGACGTTTATGAATAAAGAAAGAGACAAAAAATGAACAAGACGTTTATGAAGGAAGAGACCAAAAGAAACAAAACAAAAACAAATGAACAAGCATACACGAAACGGTATTATCTTACCGGGCGCAGTAGACGGCGGGAACGGGGCTGCCAATGACTATTACGATTGATTGATCAATTGACTGATTCAATATCTGACTCATTGAGTACCTGACTGACTGATCTACGGCGTATTTGGCAGACTGATGGAGTCACTGACAGACTGATTGATTACTGACCGGTCGACTGACTGACTTAATACGTAAGCGAACAGTGAATAAATCAGTGACTGACTGACTGACTCGCTCGCTGACAGATCGGCCATTCAACCATATGATTTCGTAGATCGTGTTTTGGCTGTTCGTTCGTTTACTTGTTTGTTTCGTTTCATTCCTTCAAGCCCCCGTTCCTCTCCTAAACAGTTCAGCTGTTTCGTGCTCGACTGTGTATATCCGATATGCAGCTGTGAGCTAGTATGTTTGTTGTCGCTGGGGTTTTTTATCGATGCTTTCGCGGTGTTGCTCTTGAGGTTGCTGTTGTTGCTCTTGCGTTGTTGTTGTTGTAACTATTCTTACTGGAGTTGTTGTTGTTATTCTTGACTTTGTTTTCATGTTGTTCTTGCCGTAGCCGCTGTAGACGTTGTTGTTGTTGTTGTTGATGTTGTTGTATTTGTCAGTGTTTTTGCTGTCGTTGTCTTTCTTGCCGTTATTACCTCCACCACAGATGCTAGATTTTCGCCCCTCGTCTGTTTGTTTGTTTGCTTGTTCGTTTCTCTCTGAACAAAATGACGCAAAAACTATACAACTGATTTGAACGAAACTTAGTGTAGGACGGAATGTAACTCTACGAAGTAACGTAACCCATAATTTTGAGTACAGCTCTCTGCCTTAGTTCCGGATCAAACGGAGGACCCTGAATCTTTTTCCCCCTTTTAGAACCTACCTCACCTGAAAAAGATCACTGACTTTCTACAGATAAGACATTCACTATTTTTTTTTAATGGTTGACGTAATTTTGAGAATATTATCGTAGTCCATGGAACTGAAAATTGATGACATCGGATCACAAGCATATAGAGAAAGACAAGCAAACAAGTCATTACATTCTTCCCATGCTAACAAGATATTGTAAAGTTACAGTCCTCTGCATACTAAGCAGCCCATATTAGTTAGAGCAGGTTCGAGTTGTTTTCAAGAAAGCTGAAACACACACACACACACACACACACACACACACACACACACACACACACACACACACATATATATATATATATATTTTTTTTTCATTTGATTAAAACACACAATGCTGCTTGGCACCGCACCTCCCAAACACACACTTGAGGTAAAAATACAAAGAACAGATAAAAACACAGTGTTGTACAGTTTCATTTTCTATCTTCACCAAATTTTCGCTCAATCGAGCTTCGTCATGGCATGGCACTAGTGCCATGCCATGACGAAGCTCGATTGAACGAAAATTTGAAGATAGAAAATGAAACTGTACAACACTGTGTTTTTATCTGTTCTTTGTAATATATATATATACATACATACAACAAGCACTCAAACATAGGTGTGTTTTTTTCTTTGTGGCATGTGCACTTTTAAGACATAGTGACCTTGGCTGATGATTGCGCGTGTTCTTATTCCGGAAATCCGTGTGTTTTTTTTTTTTGTCTCTGCAAAAAAATAAGTTATATTTTGACGTTGTTCATAAGAGACCAGGTGGGGGAAGGGGTAAAAGGAGGGTGGGGGAGAATAGCAGTGGAGGGTGGGTAGAGGGAGAAGGGGGTAGGAAAAGTGGGTAAATCGTAAGTGTCACGCGGTAGGGGGAAAAGCGGCGAGCTGTGGATGCTCTCTGCTGGATGAACAGTAATAAGCTCCTGCTAACCACTGAGGAAACAGAAAGGATGTTTGCTGGCACTCTCTCGCGAATCACACAGGCAGACAGTGGGTTAGTAAACATCGGTGGCGATAACATCAGTTTTAAACCCACAGATAAATATGTAGATGTCAAACTTGACCTTATACTTTCAATGCAAGATCAGATTAGCAGAGTGTCGAGCAACGTTCTCGGCACTCCACCGTATCGCCTCGATTCGTAAGCATCTTTCAACTGACGCAACAGCAATACTCGTCAATTCACTAATTACTTCTCGGCTTGATTACTGGAATTTAGTGCTGTAGGGCTTGCCAGCAGAAGTCAATTCCCGGCTCCAGAGCATTCAGGACAACGCAGCGCGACATGTCCTTAAAAAAAAAGAAAGAAAACAAGATCACATTACACCTCTGCCGAGCGAGCTTCTCTGGCTGCCTGTTATTTTTCGTTATCAGTACAAACTAGCCACTCTTGTCTTCCGTTTCTTTGGTAGTTCTCTTCCACAATACCTGTCCTCTACGCTGTGCGCTTACCAGTCATCACGTGCTCTCCGCTCTTCCAGTCAGAAACTACTGTGATACTAATGCGAAATTGAAAATGTTTGGTGAGCGTTTCTTCAGCTCTGCTGCCCTAACTGTTCGAGACTCACTGCCTCGCCACTTTACTGAACCGGTCCACCTGATCTGTTTTCAAAGCACAAGTTAAAAACGTATCGTTTCAGCCAAATATTTTGAACAATGCTCTTCCCACAATACGTTCTGTGGTAAGATGGTTGTGATATGTGAGTGAATGAAGGTTTGAATGGTGTATGAAAGCGCAATAAGTAGTTTTCCACTAAAACTGCGCTATACAAATACTATCTCTTCTTTTTCTGATGATGATGATGATGATGATGACGATCATTATTGTATCATTATAATTATTATTATCATTATCATTATCATTATGTGCGCACATCTAGCACTCTCTTCCTCACGTTTGACACAGTACAGTTAAGGAAATGGGGATCCTGTCGAATATCATGATCTGGCGACAGGCTTCTTTCCTTTCACAAATGCTCACAATGATTAGCACGACGACACAAGTTCTGTTGGAGATTACTACAGTCTGTCTTTTCCAACCACAGCTCATTTCAGTGTGGAACTGAACTTTGGAAAAGCTTTAACTCCTCAGGTACCCTTTTTTTTAACAATTACATTACTCATAAGCCATTGTACAGAAAAATGGTTGGTCATACGGGTACCGCCACAGAAACATGAACAACGATGTCGCTGCCATGTGAATGTTCATTAAGACATTTCCGTGGGCAGTGGGAAACACTAGGTGGCGCTATCTTCTCACCATATGTTTCCATTGCTGCTGGATATTTCATGCGTCTAATCTGAATATTTTTAATATATCGTTTATGTCGCTTAATGCATATACGACGTCTCTCGTGGTATCCGTCTCTAATTCTTTTCGTTTCGTTGTCGGCGTTTTCAACTTTGTAGCATACGCTTTGTGCTAGTATACAAGACACCGTAACTGCACGCAGAAAAATAACCGATTTTGAGAAAAAAAGATTCTTGAGAAAATAAAAAGCCACAAAGAGCAAAGAATCATCCAAGCACATAACGTATCTTACTCTTCAAAGAAACGTGGAAATGAACAAAATCAACATCTCCAATTAACGAGCACAGAAAAATGCTCCAAAGTCTAAACCAGACTTTGGTTTTTGAAGGAAAAGCATCCAATTTTTCCTCCCATCTCTTCATAGATGTACCCCAGCACAACCAAAAAGTCATGTTTGAAGTGTCTAGGTTGTGCGTTATTATATAATATTGTGGCAATATTTGCAGTTCTACTCCAGTTATCCTCATTATACTCCTACCCTTTATTTCCCCTCCCTCAAATAACATAAAAAGTCTGAAATCATTCAAAAATGTTTGTGCTCAAAGGTTTTTCCCCACATAACCAGTGAAAAAAAAATGGTTATGAAAGATTTTGAAACAAAAGTGGCAAAATGATTATGCCATGTGCTTCTGCCGCTAAACAGTAATACCAATATCACAAGCATACAGGTTCACAGTGCAAAATGAAACAAAAACAAACAAACAAAAAATTCAGCACCCACACCGGGACCCATCATACCCATGCACATCACCCGACCTGTCTGATCTCTCTGTATCTGCTGAAATTAAACAGAAAGGCCAGTGATTCTTAAACATAAGAGTAAAACTGATAATAAACTCTGTATTCTACTCGGTTTAATAACAAGAAAAACAGAAAACAAGAAAAACCAGACGCTAAAACAAAAACGATATTTAATTAAATTCAAAACAAGTCCTCTGGAACAACGTTTGTTGAGGAAGTATGGTTTTCGGCAAAAACACTGCATACCACAAAACCAGGCAATTCCTCTAGACAGCTGACGATGTTTTACTAGCAGCAAAGGGAATCCTTCTCACTATCCAGTGACTGGCAACACAAAATTATCCAAACAAATCAAAAAATCATTTTAAACATGTTATTTCAGCGTGAAAGGTAACATAAAAAATACTACCCAAATGAAAAAAAAAAAGTCTAACCGAGCAGTTTGGAATTAACGTTATTCACAGACATGTTAGCTAATTTTATGTGGGAAAAGTGAAAGTTCAATACGGGCCTACTTTCGCTTCGTTGTGTATGGCAAATAGTGAAATAATATGTGCACCAGGACTCTAGACAGTTAAAGTTATTGGGTCGTTCAGCTTCCACAGTTTACATGTGATTCTCTGCCTTTCCATCTGTTGAATGGACAGGGGCACCTCTTTGACTGGATCAACGCTGTCAGTTGTTTATAACCCCGCTGTCCTAAACGTATGTTCTCTTTTTGTGGTCCGTTGATGTCAATTTTCGGTACGATCTGCGCGTGAAGGAAAAGGCAGAAAGCTAGTTTCTTACCTTCTTTTCATATTACATGAAACAACAATTTTGGCGGAGCTGCATATTCGGTGCTGTGGACTTTTTTAAAGGTACTAAACATGAACGTTAAGCAAAAAAAAAAAAAAAGAAACAACACACACACACACACACACACACACACACACACACACACACACACACACACACACACTGAAATGAGTTGTAATGGTGTCAGTGCAATATTGTCAGGAATGATCATATTTGTTTTCAAGTCCTCCGATCAACCAAGCACACTTACATCTCAACAGTGCACACTACCATCTCAACAGTGCATAAATACTCTGCACCTCTCTCTCTCTCTCTCTCTCTCTCTCTCTCTCTCTCTCTCTCTCTCTCCTCTTTCTGTGTGTGTGTGTGTGTGTGTGTGTGTGTGTGTGTGTGTGTGTGTGTGATCCGACATCCTGTTTTTGTTTTGTTTTTGCGCCAATAAATATGATTTTTAAGCAAACACACGCTTAAAATACTCCAGATACATAGGCAGAGTGTAAGTAGATAACCATTCACCAATTACTATGTGCACCAGTACTCTAGACGTTTCAAGTTATTGGGTCGCTCAGCTTCCACAGTTTACATGTGATTCTCTGCCTTTCTATCTGTTGAATGGACAGGGACTCCCCTTTGACTAGGTCAACGCTATCAGTTGTTTGTAATCCTGCATGGCTATGCTTGGTCAGGCATCAACGATTTGAAGGATGGGGGTGTTAAAAAACTGCTGGTGACATTTCATATGAGAGAGAGGGGGGAGGGAGGGAGGGGGGTGGGCTGAGAAAGGGAGAAACGCGGAAGGGAGAGAGGGGGGGGGAGAAAAGGAAGAGGGGGAACGGGGGCTGAGAAAGGGAGAAACGAGAGAGAGAGAGAGAGACAGACAGAGACAGAGACAGAGACAGAGAGAGGAGGAAAGGGGGTGGGGGTGGGCTGAGAAAGGGAGAAACGCGAGAGAGAGAGAGAGAGAGAGAGAGAGAGAGAGAGAGAGAGACAGAGAGAGAGAGACAGAGACAGAGAGAGGAGGAAAAGGGGGGGGGGCTGAGAAAGGGAGAAACGCGGGAGAGAGAGTGAGAGAGAGAAAAAGAGAAGGAAGAAGGGGGGGTGTTGAGAAAGGGAGAAACGCGAGGAGAGAGAGAGAGAGAGAGAGAGAGAGAGAGAGAGAGAGAGAGAGAGAGAGAGAGAGAGAGAGTGATGAACGAACAAACTAACAATTTTCACTGACATCGGCCATGGTCCATTCTTCAAAACTGGAAGTAAAAGAAGAGACAGGGCATGAGCGCGCACGATCAGAACTGTTGAGAAAAGACACAGATCCTTCCTTGTTACACCAAATCCCTGCAAACTTCCTGGTCGCTCTATACAAAAGACGAATGAAAACAACAACAAAAATCTCTGGAGATGAAATACGAATGGGAAAATCAATCTATTATTTAGATTTTTTTTTTTCTATGTTGATATCTTTCTGACTTTAAATGAGACCCGTTAAGCAGGCCTAAGTAGTGTTTCCTTCGAATTGCATGAAATATGTATTTTGAAATCTGTCATCTTCTTTGCTTCCCGTTTACCTACAGAACTGAGGACAGATGAGACTGAAGAATATCTTAAAACGTTCCAGCCGAAGTTGTATTTACAACGAACAGATGCATTTGGAACGCTGTTCATTTGCTACTTCATTTACTTCCACAAGATGGGCAGTTTCAAGGAGATCGGGGAAGCGGTGAGGTGAGGACAAAAACAATCGACCGTGTAAATCAGCTATTATGACAACGGCAAAATTAGGTATCTGCCTTAATCAAACTTCATATGTAACTAAAATACAAATATGTAATATATACCATATGAAATATATAATACATACATAAAAATCAGCAAAATAAATGCGCGGAAACGAACACAGATAGGCAGATGACAACGAAAGAAAGATGAAAAGATTACATGACCGAAAGTAAGTGAGAGAGAAACAAAAACCAAACCAAACGAAGAAACAAACGTGTGAAAGTAAACGAGAAGACAAAAACTCGACACACAACCCAAAACAATTATTTGTAAAAACAGCCCCACTTCAAGCGACAGGCGAGTGGTCACAGTCTCACTGCGGGCTGCCTTCCCAAGCATGATCGCTTTGCTATGGGGTACGCACGGAAAAGGGCAAAGAAACACAGAGGTAGGTCATGAAAACGGGAGGTTTTCTCACCCTTTGGGTAAAGGCAACGGAATGGTAGACGGGTGATAACAAATAGTTCTAGGGGGGCGGGGGGGGGGGGGGGTTACCAAGGAAACAGACGAGACCATGATGTAAGCGGTTCTAAGTGGGAACAAATAGACGAGCCCTATGCACGACGCTTTGCAATGTGTCACTTCGTCCCAAATCAACGGTGCAAACGGTGGGAATGGATACTAGTGTGGAGCGAGAGAGAGAGAGAGAGAGAGAGAGAGAGAGAGAGAGAGAGAGAGACAGACAGACAGACAGACAGACAGACAGACAGAGAGCAAATGATTTCGTGTTTACTTTCCTATATTACAAATGATTTTGCAATGTGTCACTTCGTCCCAAGTCAACGGTGCCAACGGTGGGAATGGATACTGGTGTAAAGAGAGAGAGAGAGAGAGAGAGAGAGAGAGAGAGAGAGAGAGAGAGAGGAGAGACAGACAGACAGACAGACAGACAGACAGACAGACAGACAGACAGACAGAGCAAATGATTACATGTTTACTGTCCTATTTTACAAATGATTTTGCGCGGGCAAAAGTACTCACCTGTCTTTGGCTTTGAAAAAAAAAAGAAAAAGTAACATAAAGACAGGAACTGAAAACGAAGGATGTGAAGAAAATATGGCAAGATAGGCGGAAGGACGAAGAAGGCTAACAACAAGAAAGAAACGAACAAACAAAAACAGGGGGGGGGGGGGGGGTTGATTGCGAGAGAAAGGGGGTGAAGCAAAAAGATGCTCACTTCATTTTGTAATATGTCAATTCTTACCGAACAAATGGCAAATATGATTCCTGAAAAGACACATTTGCACGTACTAAGAGAGATAGGGGCGGGGGGAGGGAGAAAGAAAGGGGGGGGGGTAAGATAGTGAAAAGTGCCTGTGAGGGGTGGGGGTGGGTGTTAAGGGAGGAAGAGAAAGTGTGTGTGTGTGTGTGTGTGTGTGTGTGTGTGTGTGTGTGTGTGTGTGTGTGTGTGCGAGAGAGAGAGAGAGAGAGAGAGAGAGAGAGAGAGCGTGCATGCTTGCGTGCGTGCGTGCATGCGTGCGTGCATGCGTGCATGCGTGCGTGCGTGCGTGCGTGCGTGTGTGTGTGCTCTATAACACCAGTGATTTCATTCAACTCAGTTGCACGTGCTTTTGGATAAAACGTGACGGATGTATAGGGCTATCAAAGACAAACCGAACAAAACGTTATTGGACAAGACGTAATTGGATAAAACGTGACGGATGTATAGGGCTATCAAAGACAAACCGAACAAAACGTTATTGGACAAGACGTAACTGGATAAAACGTGACGGATGTATAGGGCTATCAAAGACAAACCGAACAAAACGTTATTGGACAAGATGTAACTGGATAAAACGTGACGGATGTATAGGGCTATCAAAGACAAACCGAACAAAACGTTATTGGACAAGACGTAACTGGATAAAACGTGACGGATGTATAGGGCTATCAAAGACAAACCGAACAAAACGTTATTGGACAAGACGTAATTGGATGAAACGTGATGAGGCAAAACGTAACTTGGCGAAACGGGACTGGGTAAAACATGATCGGGCGAAAAAAACAACAACCCTTAACAGGCAAACCGTGACTGGGCGAAAAGTGATGGGCAAAAACCTGTTTGAGTAAAACATGACTGGGCGAAATGCATCTCGGCAAAGCGTGCATAAGCGAAACGTAATTGTCCAAAACGTAACTGAGCAAAACGTGGTCTGGCGAAAAGCAATTGGGCAAAACGTGACTGTGCAAAACGTAATTGCTTGAAACATGATTGGGGGAAAGCTTGTTGCACCGACGGCAACAAGGGAAAAAAATCCAATTTGGCGGGTAAACAAAAACATCTAAGATAAAAAGTGAGAGAGGCGATGTACTATAGCAATCTTCCTCTCTGTGAAGAGCAGGCCAAATGTTGCTCTCATAAATCCGTTGTCACAATAAAGGTATCCATATAATTCAACATAGTGCAATATTACACAATGGTTTACTGTACTGTGATGTTTCAAGCAGTGTTGTGATGTGTTGTATTACTTTGTATTAAAATACGTTTGCACTGCGCTCTTCTTGAGGTTAGTAGTATTGTGTTGCGTTGTATCGTATCGTCTTGTATCCTATCATTTCGTATTGTTTTGTACTGTATTGTATGGTATTGCATCGCGTCGCATGGTACCGCATAACTTTATGAAAACACGCGCACACACACACGCACGCACGCACGCACGCATGCACGCACGCACGCACGCACGCATGCACGCACAGAGGCAGAGAAAGACAGAGACAGACAGAGACAGAGACGGGCAGACAGACAGAGGCAGACAGACAAACAGACAGACAGAAAGACAGACAGACAGACACACAGAAACACGAGAGAGAGAGAGAGAGAGAGAGAGAGAGAGAGAGAGAGAGAGAGAGAAGAAGAGAAGAAGAAGAAGAAGAAGAAGAAGAAGAAGAAGAAGAAGAAGAAGAAGGGCGTGGCGGGGGAAGGAGGGAGGGGGTTGGGGAGGAAGGCATTTACGAGGCCTCAATGCTAATGACGCAGCCACCATCCTCAATGCAGCAGATCCACAGTCTCACACCACCAACAACAACAAAACAAAAATCAGTTCACTGAGCTCATGTCGTTCCTGTCCAAGCGTCACACTCAATGCTGAGGAACTTGCACTGGGAACCGCTTCATGAGCGCCGTCCCCTCCATCTCCCCGCTCGCTCTATCCTTCAAACAGAGGAAGTTGTTGACCGATCTCCTGACAGGCCACAACCGGCCTGTGCCGTCCCACTCCCAGACCACAACCGGCCTGTTCCGTCCCACTCCCAGACCACAACCGGCATTCTGACGCAAATATTAATGCGAGCAAGAGTGACCCGCGCACGCGCCCTCCTCAAACTTCGAGCACACTGTGTTTCGTCCTGCCGACCGCTGAGGCCGAGTAGGAATGAAAGCTGAATTAAAACCGGTAGGACTGAAAGCAAATTAAAACTTGAAACGTACACAGGCGAGCGCGCGCGCACGTATACACACGTGCGCGCGCGCGCGCGCGCGCACACACACACACACACACACACACACACACACACACACACACACAATACACACACATACATACATTGAGAGAGAGACAGACAGACACAGATACAGACAAACACGCTCACGGGCACGTAGAAACTCAAAGCAAACAGGTGCACATACAAGTCACACGTACGCACTTGCGATGCGTGACAGAAGAAAAAGAAGAAGAAGAAAGAAGGGGTGGGTGAAAGAAATAGATGAAAGAAGGAGAAGAGAAGGAAGGAAGAAAGAGAGAAGTAGCAGAAAGAAAAGGGGCGAAAGATAAAAGCCGAGGAAAGGTCACACCATCATCATCTGAACGTTCAGTAACTCACAAAAGCAGTACAGAACGAGGAAGATTCTGGACATCAGTGACGAAATGAACCACGCCAAAAGCCCCCCCCCCCCCCCCGGGGTTACACGGCCTCCGTCGTTACGTCGTTAAAACCTTGACCAGCAGTTCCGTGAAACGGCCTGGAGCCTACCCCCACAGCTTCGCTTTGCTTCCTTTCCCTCCCCACTTCCCGCTCCCCCCCCCCCACTCCTCCCCTCCCACCCCCACGTCCCTACCACATCCCCAATTCGCTCTCCATCACCGTTCTGCTGCCAATAAAGGCTGTGAGGACAGGAGGCCAAGACAGAGGGACTAATGGTCATTCTGCTTCCGTTTGTCACCTCCAGCTCTTCCAAGGCCGGAAGCTGCCAGGCCCCCCAACTCTTAGCCAAACAAAACTGGGGGGGGGGGGGGGGGGGGGGGGGGGCGAAATGGTATCACACTGCGAGGATGACAAAGGAGAGAGAGGGAGAACAAAAAATGACAATGTTTCTTTTCCATTTGATCCAGCTGCCATCCAAACAGACGGAAATCTGATTGTGCCAGCGTGTCCTGTGGAAAGGCCTGCTGGTGGGGTGGGGGGGGGGGGGGGGGGGGGGGGGAGAGAGAGAGAGGATGGACACCAGGTTCCAGGTTAACAAACTCACACTGGCTTCTTTGTTCCATTCATTCCATCTGGGGCTGCTGGAAGTGCAAACACATTAAAGGCGGCATTCTCGTTTTGATAAACGATTTTTACATTCCTGAAGTTGCATTCGCATTGTTGAATATTTATCTATCGTAAAGAATTAATTCTCGTTTTCTACATAAACCAATGCTGGTTAAGACAAAAGCAAAAAAAAAAAGTGTGGAGATTCTGAATAATACCATGTAAGATATATAAAGATAGCTGCATTTTCCAATCAAAACTGTTGTGATAAAGACCACAAACCCAGAATCTCCTATCAATAACTAAAACCAATCGTATCAAGTCCTCGATAAAATAACCTTCTTGACGGTGGATATTCAAAAACAAAAACACACAAGCAAACCATTTAAAAAAAAAATCAACATCAACTTGACATGCCCATTATGTGCTGAAAACACCAACACCACCACCACCAACAGCAACGGACACGAGCCACTTTTCCTGGTTTCCAATCATCTTGCTGAAAGTCAAAACATGCATCATACTCATCCCCAACATTCCCTTCGACAGAAGGAAGCAAAACTCAACCGTGAGGGCACAAGGGTGAGCGCAGAAGCCACTGTCGAGCAACTTCTGGATCCGGCTCTTGAGTCAGTCAGTCCCTGGGTGGAAACGACATTAGTTTCCCCTGGGGAAGCACAAGTGGTTCGAACTGAAGAACTTACTTAACATCCATTTTTCGTAGGACGTCTTTGGTTAAACTGGGTACTTTGGTTCTTGCGTTACCTTGCAAACAGACAAACCAACGAAAGTAAACGGCTGAAAACATAACGTCTTCGGGCTGGGGCGAATATTCCAGTCCCATGTCTGAAGCAGGCAAGCGCGTGCGAAGACAGTGTGCAGTCGCCATCCAACGAAAAGAATATTACTGGGGTCGTGAGAGTCAACGTGAACGGTCGAGACTGAAAAGGGGCTCTTTGGACTCCGTGATCCAGACAAATCCACTGGGTGAATGTGAACGAAGCGGGAGGGAAGGGCGGGGGGGGGGGGGGGGGGGGGGGGGGGGTATGTGAAGATGTCAGTAAAGATTCACAACTGTTTATTCACATCAAGGACAAAGCCCCTACCTAAAGAATGCACGAAGGTAGCAAAATAGAGGAAAACCGGGGATCAATTTACTTTAAAAATGCATTGAACAACGCTGAAATGCACACTTCATTTAAAGCAGAGTAAAAGCCGTACTAGGCACAACGAAAACAACTGCATGATGTATTCCTTTGACATAACAATACGCAAATGATTAACATTCTCTGCCAAATTAGATCCAACAGGTCTGTGCCTCACTGGCCAGGCGTGTAACTTCAGTGGGAAAATTCACGGACCTTTATTAACATTTGGGTGGCCTGTCAAGAAAAAAGGCACCATATGTATGGCTCTGCCTTTTTCTTGTTTCACAAACAGACGGACGGACGGGTGACCTTTCGTCCGGCAAGAAACTGGCGAGCAGTGCCAAATCAAGCGAACGAAATTGGCCACAGCTGCAATTCACCCCCCAGGGCAAATTCATATTTGGAAATGGGCTTTACAGAGGGTCTCGAGCGACCTGCCGTGCTGAGATCCTGCTACCCTCTCTTTCTCTTCCTCCTTCGCCTGTTCCTGCTTCTTGTTTCCTGCAGACTCACTTTGACGCATGCAAAACAGTGGCATCGATCATACTGGGGAGAGAGGTGTTGCAAAAATACCCCCCCCCCCCCACCCCCACGGATTGATTCTGTAAGTGCACCCACACCGTCTACAGGAAACGATTCGTGACTGAACTGGAAAGGGTTTTCTTTCACTTATTTATTCATTCACTCACTCAGATACCTACTCGTTTACTCATTCACTCCATTATCTTTTTCCCCTCCCCAACCAATTTTTACCCCTCCCCAAGCCTTTTCTCGCGGACGATCCGGTCACTGGTTGGTGGAGAAGGTAGGGGTTGGGGGGAGGGGTGGGGTGGGAAAGGAGAGGTGCAGGGTGGTACTTGAACCACAAGCTGGGTGCTCGCATGAGCACTACAATATGTGACGTGGTCGTGTCCGGCACGTGACAACTGGCAATGAACAGCATCCGGAAGCAAAGGGAAGGAAGCAAAACAAAACAAAACAAAACAACGGAAACTAAGGAATATTAAAACAAGAACAAAGAGAGCAACAAAAGGAGAGATGCTAAAACCTTCTGCCGACATCAAAAGACGCAAACTGCAAATGAAATCCCACACCCAACAGTGAAATGATTTACAACAACACACATGTCTAGGAGGCCATCTAACTTGCCAGTAAAACGAAAAGGGAGTAATGAAGAGAGGAAGACGGGAGAAAATGGCAGGATGGAGGATAGAGAAAAAGAAAAAAAAAAAAGAAAAAAAGAAAAGAAAGCAAGGACTGGTGTTCAATCTGATTAATGCTCCAGATGTAAAAAGCAGAATGAACAGTGGCATGGGGATCAGCTTTTGCCAGCACAGAAAATGTTCTCCTGATGTTATCCTGACCGGAAGAGAATCTCCCGTTCTTTTATTGTTTACCTCCCTCCTGTTTCCACTTTAGTGGTGTGGTTTTTTCCCCTCGCGCCTCCCACATAATACGAAAGCCAAAGAGGTTATCCACATTCAGCGCATTTACCAGAGATGCTCAGACCAACGAAGCTGCCCTGATTCAATGCATTCATCATTTAGGCCCATGTTTAAACCGACGAAAGTTGTCCCAGATGAATGCATCTGACATTGATATTTACTCAAACAAAACTGCCCTGATTCAATGCATTGAATACTCATTTTCAGACCAAAGAAGTGTTCATATTTATTTGCATTTGCCATTTACATTAAGACCGACGAACTGTCCCTATTTCCTCATTTATCATTCATATTTGACAAAGAAAGATGTCACGATTCGGTCTTTTTATTATTCGCAATTATGTAAATAGTTGTCCTGGTTGATTGCATTTGCAACTCAGACCCACGAAGTTGTATCGATTCATCAACAAAATTCTACTCACTCATTGCATACTTCAGTCATATTTAGACCATCGAAGGCGTCCCGATTCAATGCATGTACAATTCGTATTTAGACCAACAGTTTCCCTACGCTCATATTCAGATCGAAGGGTGATCCCAGTTCACAGCATATTCATTTCACAAGCTGACCAACGACTATGTCCTGATTCACTGCATGTATTATTCATATTTAGACCAACAAAGCTGTTCACGGTGTTTATCTTTCATACCTAGACCATCGAAGCTGTTGCAACTCACGGTGTTTATCTTTCATACCTAGACCATCGAAGCTGTTGCAATTCACGGTGTTTATCTTTCATACCTAGACCATCGAAGCTGTTGCAATTCACGGTGTTTATCTTTCATACCTAGACCATCGAAGCTGTTGCAATTCACGGTGTTTATCGTTCATACCTGACCATCGAAGCTGTTGCAATTCACGGTGTTTATCTTTCATATTTAGACCATCGAAGCTGTTGCAATTCACGGTGTTTATCTTTCATATCTAGACCATCGAAGCTGTTGCAATTCACGGTGTTTATCTTTCATATTTAGACCATCGAAGCTGTTGCAATTCACGGTGTTTATCTTTCATATCTAGACCATCGAAGCTGTCTGAATTCATTGCATTTACCTTTCATACTGAGGACACTGAAGACATTCAGATTCACTGCACTTGCCATTCATATTCCGACCAACGTGTTGTCCACATTCACTGCTATTTAGTGCATTTGGCCAACGAAAACGATCCGATTCGCTGTCTTCACCATTTCTGTTTAGACCATTGAAGGTGTCACGATGTTAGGACGAAGAAGAATCGAACTCTTGTTCCTAGGCACCTCAGTGGTCCTATAACGCTGAATAACATGATTTGTGGGTAAGCGTTCAATCGATGCAGACAGAGAACAGGTCGACTCTGGTAACACCTGAAACCGAAAGTCTTCAATTACAGCAAAAGATTCACAAATCAATACTCTATGACCATCGCAACAGTCCCGAAGCGAAGACGTCCTTTTCTCAAGCACTGTAACACTCAATCTCTTCATGTCAACTCTCTTCTCAAACCACCCAACCCCGATTGTCTATGATCACCAAATCGAAAGTTCAAGACACACATTGGCGCAGCGCAGCCGATCAACAATACAAACAGTATTCCAAATGTTCGAGAATCATAACATAGCACAACCTGTCCAAATGCGTGGAACTTTCCAGAAGGATCAGAAACAATCATGTGTTACAGCTAACCAAAATGCTAAGAAACGATTTTTTTCCGAAAGCTCCGAAAATCATACTCTTTACACATGCGTCATTTGGCAAATTTGCCTCGCGTGAAACTAATTACATTAAGCAAAACAAGAGTATCCGTAAAATCAAAAAGTAAAAATCGATCTCTTTGTGACACACGATTAACTCCACTATTCATATTTAGACCGACAATTATGTGCAATTCATTGCATTTGTCATTCATAATTTGACCAGTGTGACCAGTGGCGATGCCTTCATTCGCCTCATTCATTATTTATATTCAACCCAACGAGGTTATTCAAATTTACCGCGTCTACCATTGATATTTCGGACCAACAAATATATACTGATTCGCTACATTTTTCATCATATTTACACCATCAACTTCCCCTTGGTTTATAGTATTTACCATTCATATTTAGACTAACTAGGCCATCCATGTTCATAGTACTGATCACTCATATTAGAAAAGTAAATCGTCGGTTTTATTGCATTTTTTCATTCATATCTAGAACAACAAAAGTTGTTCTGATTCAAAACATGTATCGCTGACTTTCAGACCAGGAAAGGTGTCCTGATTTACCGTGTTTTTCATTCATATAGACCAACAATGATGTCTTCATGTACTTCATCTATTACATTTAAACCAAGGACGCCGTTCCAGTTCACTGCATCTACCATGTGTACAAAGACCAATGAAGATGCCCAAATTTCTGTATTTATCATTCACAACAAATCTGCAAAGTTGTCCGGAGTCACCGCATTCATCATTCATATCTACACCAACAAACATGTCCCCATTTATTGCATTTATCATGAATATTCAGAAAACAAAATTATTCCGATTTACGGAATTTATCATTCATACTTATAACAGAAAAAGTTGTCCTCATTAACAGCATTTATTTGTTATTGTGAATAACTAAGGGAGAGGTTCTGATTTACACAATTTATCCTTCATATTCAGACCAACAAAGACGTCCTTATTTTCTACATAAATCACTCATACCCAGGCCTACAAAGGTTTACTTCGTTCATCATTTATAACTTCACAAACAAGCTGTTTCGATTTTCTGCATTCAGCATTCACATTCCAACCAACGTAACTGTCACATTTCACTGTATCTATCAGTTATATTTGAGCATGCGCACGCACACAGGCAACAAGACCCGCAATTGCGCACATATGCAAACATACTTTTTAGCGTCATCACCACACACACACACACACACACACACACACACACACAACACACACACACACACACAGAGTACATTATGTTCCGAATCTGGAATAATGTGGAATAAACAAAGGAATAGCTAAATAACCAAATAAATGAAAAGACATCCCCGTCCCAGGGATCCCAATCTGAAAATGACAAATATGACTATCTAAAATATTACTCCGGTATAAAAATTAAAACAAATAATAAAAACAGAAAAAAAAACTGCATTTTCGTAGATGGAAAACCTCTCTTTGATGCCAAGCTGAACTACAAGGTTGAAGCATGGATATCATTGACCAATTCCGTCATCTTTGTTTACTGGAAAACGCGCGCGCGCGCGCGCACACACAACACACACACGCACACACACACACACACACACACAGACACACACACACACACACACACACACACACACACACACACACACATTCCAAGAGCAATGTAAGCTGTCGGATTTTCAGTAGATCCCCCCCCCACTCCCCCCCCCCTCCACTCCCCACCCCTTTCCTATCACGAAACAGAAGCGGAGAGAGACAATGGGCAAGTCCACCCCCCTCCCCCCCCCTCCCCCCCCCCCCCCCCCCCCCCCCCCCCCTCCATCAGTCTATAGCAGAATGCAGCCGTCAGGTTTCGCAGTCGCCTTCAATTTCCAGTCCACGACATCCACTGCAAAATCAGCAATGGTCGTTGGTGGTCGGTCGCCTACGCCAGGGGACAGAATCAGCAAGCAAGGGAGAGAAAGGAGACTGGGCGACTGGGGTGGGGACTGGGGAAACAGAAGACGAGGGTGGTGGGTGAGGTGGGGGAAAAGGTGAGGGTGAGGTGAGGGGTGTGGGTGGTGGTGGGGGTGAGGTGAGGGGGTGTGGGTGGTGGTGGGGGTGAGGTGAGGGGTTGGTGATGGGGTGTGGGGTGGGGGGGGGTGACAGATTGTACTTGACCTTTTCATTCTGACATTCGTTCTGCCACACGACAGTGTCTGGCTCCTCTCAGGACATGGAGCACCGCGGACTGACTGACTGGCTGCTGGCTGCTGGCTGCTCACATGTTTGATTTCTCTCTCCCCCCACTTATTGCTGCCGCGGGCTGGATGTGGCTGCTTCTTTTATTTGCGGGGGGAGAACTCTGTGTGGTGTGTGTGTGTGTGTGTGTGTGTGTGTGTGTGTGTGTGTGTGTGTGTGGCGTGTGCGTGCGTGCGTGCGTGCGTGCGTGCATGTGTGTGTGTGTGTGTGTGTGTGTGCATAGAGAGAGAGAGAGTGTGTGAGGTGTGTGTGTGTGTGTGTGTGTGTGTGTGTGTGTGTGTGTGTGTGTGTGTGTGTGTGTGTGTGTGTGTTGTCAATACAACCATGGATTAATCTAACAATTAATTGGTTTCTGTCAGTGCGTGTGTGTGTAAGTGTGAGTGAGTGTGAGTGTGTGTGTGTGTGTGTGTGTGTGTGTGTGTGTGTGTGTGTGTGTGTGTGTGTGTGTGCGTGTGCGTCTGCGTGAGAGACAGGAAACAGAGACAGACAGACAGACGGTCAGAGACAGAAAGACAGAGACAGAGAAAGACCGAGATTGAGACAGTGAGAGAGAGAGAGAGAGAGAGAGAGAGAGAGAAGAGAGAGAGAGAGAGAGAGAGAGAGAGAGAGGACTGACACGGACACTGACACTGACAATTTTACTGACATTATCAAAAATCCTTATTGGCAAGGGTGCATCATGAATAATATCTGTTAACAGCGGAACACAACAGCGTATGTAAAGAAACTAATGCAAAAAACCTTCCCGCGTGAAGCTGAGAGACAGAGAGAGTGCATGTACGCACTCTGTGTGTGTGTGCGTGCGTGCGTGCGTGCGTGCATGCGCGCGCCTGTGTACGTTTGGGTGATAGAGGAAAGAGAGACTGACAGACAGACAGGGGAGAGAAAGGGAGAGAGAGACTGTGAGAGAGTGACAGACAGACACACAGACAGACACACACAGAGAATGTGTTGTGTGTGTGTGTGTGTGTGTGTGTGTGTGTGTGTGTGTGTGTGTGTGTGTGTGTGTGTTTGTGTGTGTGTGTGTGTGTGTGTGGTGTGTGTGTGTGAAAGAATGTGTTTGGACTGTGTGCATATGTGTGTGTGTATGTGTGCATGAGTGTGTGTGTGTGTGTGTGTGTGTGTGTGTGTGTGTGTGTGTGTGTGTGTGGTGCGCGCGCGCGCGCGCTTGTGTGTATGTGTGTGTTTGTGTATGTGAGAGAGACAGACAGACAGACAGAGACAGAGAGACAGAGAGACAGAGTCTGTGTGTGTGTGGGGGGGGGGGGGGGGGGGGGATGCCTGTATGTCTGCGTCTTTGTTTGTGCATGAGCGTGTCAGTGCGCGCGTGTGTGTGAGACAGAGATACAGTATGCGTGGGTATTTGTTCGTGTGTGTGCATGAAAATATGTTTGTGTGAGAGTAAGCATGCGTGCGTGCGTGCGTGCGTGCGTGCGTGTGCGTGTGTGTGTGTGCGTGCGCGCGTGCGTGCGTGCGTGCGTGCGTGCGTGTGTGTGTGTGTGTGTAAGGGTGAGCGTGTGTGCGGGCGTGTAAGCGTACGTCTGTGTGTGTGTGTGTGTGTGTGTGTGTTGTGTGTGTGTGTGTGTGTGTGTGTGTGTGTGTGTTTTGACTATGTGTGTGCGCGCAGGCGCACGTGTACTTAAGTGTACGTGTCCGTATGTCCATAATATCTTTATTGTACTTGAATTTGATTTTGAGAAGGATAAAAAAAAAAAAAAAAACAGCGCGCTCGTGTCCTCGCGTTTGAATGCACACATTGGTATCTGTATGTGTGAATGCAAGTGCGCATGAACGCGAACTGTGTCTCTGTGTCTGTGCACGCGCATACCCGCACATGACGAGGTGTGAACGAACAGTGGTGAGAACCAGACCTGCGTCTGCCTCCCACCCTATAACCCGTAGGGGGACATCTTGTCGGTTGAGCGGTCCAGACAGAAACCCACTCACT
>CM065716.1:56925144-56940144 GCA_033310375.1 Conus canariensis | reverse complement strand
CCCCCTCCTCTCTCTCTCTCTCCTCTCTCTCTCTCCAATCCTTGATTCAGTAAAGGGTTTCTGAGTTCTCTCTCTCTCTCTGTAATCAATACAGGTCGCATGAATTATCACGCCCTCCCATTGACCTACAGACCTTATGCAGGTTTTCTTCTTTTTTTTTTTTAATCCTTTTTAACGGCGAACACACACACACTCACATAATGATGCACTGAGGAATTAGTTCCACTGGCCTTTCCATCTGATCGAAATAGCCCCCACAAACCCTGCCCGCCTTTTAGACAAATTGTCCGTGAACACATTTAACCCGTGAAGCACTGTGGAATCAGTTCCACCTATCTTCCCATCTGAACGAAGCACAAACAAACCCTGCCGCCCCCTTTAACAGAAAGTGTCGCCAATCAACCTTTGGTTCAAAGGGCATTTTCAGTTTGTACGTGCACCCATTCATGCATGAAGATCATTCAATCGTCGGTAAAAACGGAACGTTCAGTTTGTACATTAAGTCACCCATGCATCCAGACATTACTCCACCCATGCATACGGACCCATCAATCGTCTGTTACACTACTTTGACTCTGTACATTAATTAACCCACTCATGCATGCAGATCACACCAACCAATCGTCTGTTTAAATCACCTCTAGGTTTGTCCTACTCAAGCATTATCCCATTCACGCACGCAGATAAATCAATCAATCGTTTAATCAACCACTAGTCTTTCAAGACGGTATTTTAAAGTTTGCATATTATCCCAGCCACGCGCTCAGGTCAATCAATCGTCTACTACAAAATCACAAACTTTATACATTGGTGTATGGATCATATACGCAGCACATTCTCGATGCTCAGTCTCCTAAAAACTTAGGCTCAGGTTCATTTTAAATATTGTCCTGCTCTTCGAGTCGCTCTGTCTCTGTCTCTGTCTGTCTGTCTGTCTGTCGGTCTCTATCTATCTATCTGTCTATCCATCTATCTATCTATCTATCTCTGTGTCCGTCCGTCCGTCTGTCTGTCTGTCTGCCCCCCCCCTCTCTCTCTCTCTCTCTCTCTCTCTCTCTCTTGTGCGTGTATTCATATGTGTGTGTGTGTGTGAGCGTGCGCGCGCGCGTGTATGTCTTGTATGTGTGTGTGCGTGTGTGTGCGTGCACGCGTGCATCCGTGCCTGTATGTAAGAGAGTGTGCGCGCGTACGCGCGCGCGCGTGTATGTGTGTGTGTGTGTGCGCGCGCGCGCGCGCGCGCACGAGTGTGTGTTGTGTGTGTGTGTGTGTATGTGTGTGTGTGTGCGCGCGCGCATGCTCGCCAGCGTGTGTCACCATGTGTGTGTGTGGTGTGTGTGTGTGTGCGCGCGCGCGTGCGTGTGCATGCGTGTGTGTATGTGCGCACGTGCGCGCGCGCGTGTGTGTGTCTGTGTGTGTGTCTGTGTGTGTCTGTGTGGTGCGTGGGTGCATGTATACACGCATGAACGACGGGGATTATTTTTGCTCTTGATGAAAGCTCCACTGCTATAACAGTAAAAGAGGATCGGGGCTCTCTTCTCAGAGGATGATGTTGACGTTTATTTTAACCACCAAAAGAACAAAAAATGTGGCGGTTTATCTACACCTGTACACGCTTGTTTGGCGGGGGCGCATGACATCGCCAACGTATCACACCGCCAGTAAAAACAACAGCTATGCCGAAAAACGAGACCTGCTTAACTCTCTCTCTCTCTCTTCTCTCTCTCTCTCTCTCTCTATCTCTCTCTCTCTTTCTTGGGGCCATGGCCTATACATATGAATAAACCATTTTATTTCTCCCTCTCTCTCTCTCTCTCTCTCTCTCTCCTCTCTCTCTCTCTTGGGGCCATGACGTATACATTTGATCCCCCCTCTCTCTCTCTCTCTCTCTCTCCTGGGCCATGGCCTATAAATAGATAAACCATCTCTCTCTCTCTCTCTCTCTCCTCTTTGGGGCCATGACGTACACTTTTTATCTCTCTCTCTCCTCTCCTCTCTCTCTCTCTCACACACACACACACACACACACACACACACACACACACACGCGCGCGCACGTGCACGCACGTGCGCATGCACGCACGCTCGCACGAACAGAGAGACAGAGACAATGAGACAGAGAGAAAGAGAGAACAGAGACTGAGAGAGACAAAGGCAGAGAGAGAGAGACAGAGAGAGAAAGCGAGACAGACAGACAGACAGAGAATGAGAATGTAGGGCACAGTGAAATGGATGGCAGGACCACACGGAACGAGGAGCGAAGTGTCAAGTCACTCGTGTTGCTACCGCAGATCGTCTCCCGGCGTAGCCTTCGCCACTTGACCCGCCTCCCCTTGTTTACCCCTGGGGAACTGTTTCCTGGTGGGGGCAGGAATGGCATGCAACACCACTGTTTGTCGCCCACGTCTATGGTAAGAGACCAGTTGGGGGAGGGGGGGGGGGGAGCCCATAATTATTGCTTCCTTTGTGGAAAAAAAAAAGCCACTTTCATCCTGAAAACGAAAATGTGTTTTCCGATAATACAAAACTTTTTCCGTGAAAACAGCAATGTATCAACATGGTCTTCGTGAAGAGTTACTTTCTTCACGAAAACAGCAGTTTCCTTCGTGTAAACAGTGTGTTTTCTTAACAAAAACCAAAAGAATTTTTGCCTCTGAAAACCGTACGTTTTATTTGTTTCCTTGTTCGTTTTAAAATCTACATTTTCTTCACAAGAATAGTAAAAATTCTTCACGATAACAGTACATTTTCTTCATAAAACCACGAATTTTCTTCGTGAAAACAAAACGGGTAATTCCGTCATCAAAGCGATCATCTTCACGGGAAGATTATTCTTTATCACGTGAAAATTTTTCGGTTTTACTTGCTAATTGTATTCACAAGTGAATCGATCGAGAACAACATTAACACGGACCGGACTTGACTCCTCTTCACCGTCGGGTAAAGACGCGTCCTGTTGTCTCTCCAACTAATGACCTCGGCTGAACTCGGTCAGATTTCACACACTATGCAGTGCTGTGTGCCCTTCCTTTTGTTGTTGTTGTTGTTGTTGTATCATATTCATTTGAAAACGGTTATTGAAATGACGGTCAAGCCGACGTCCTTACAATGATGGTAGTTTTTGAAAGCGGGCTGCAAGTGAAATATAAAGCTGTGAAGTGCGGAGACTTGTGACTTTGTGCAGTACTGGGCTGATGTGGACTCGGTGATATCTCCGTTGTGTTTCATCGTACTTATGTTGAAGTGATATAGTCTGTTCCAGTTGTTGACTGCTAGAACTATTGAAAAAAAAGCGTTTTAGTAAAAAAAAAAAAATAATAATAATAAAAAAATGGGACCGAAGAAGACCCCTCCAACAAAAAAAAGCAAGATCAAGAGGCCGAACAGCGCAAGCAGTATAGGGGATTGTCCGAACAACAATGTCCAGCCCTCAAAAGGAGAGTTTGAAACGGGAACGAATACAGTCAGAGAACGATCTTTAAGTAAACGGAGAAGAACTTCTGAACAGCAAAAAATAACTTCTTTTACAAACCAGGACTGTGTTGCTCACCAGGGTGAAATGGGGGACGATTCGGAAATCTCCAACAGTCAGAACATTTGTCAGTGCAATTCAGTCATGGCCACTTTGGAACGGGTGGAAAAAGGTCTGGACGAAGGAAGGAAGCAGAGCGATATAAAGTTCACGATCAGCTTGTCAGAATACTTTCAGAACTCTTTGAAGTGCAAAAAGAACATGTGTTTTTAAAGAAAAAGGTACAAACACTGGAGAGCAAGTGTAGTGATTTAGAAGAAGAAATAAATCGACTTGAAAAAAAATTTTAAGATCCAGAGAGAAACTCGTAATTCCCTGGAACAGTACACTCGAAGGGACAATTTTAAAATAATCACCTACCAGGTGACTCTCACAATGAAACTTCTAAGGAGACGGAAAGGAAAGTGATCGAACCAGTTAAAAAAAAAAGTTAAATATTCAAACGTTCCAGTCCAATACCATCAGTATCGCCCACAGAGTGGGTAAATTTTCCAGTGGCCAGCGCAGACCGGTAGTTGTCCGCCTGACAACAAGGAAAATTAAATCTGAAATTTTCTGACAACGAAAAAAAAAAAACTCAAACAACAGAAGCTTAACATTTTCATTAACGAAGACCTCACAAAATTAAATTCACAGAGACTGGCCGAAATGAAACGCCATCCGGCAGTTATGACAGCGTGGTCTTTTCGAGGAAAGCTATACTGCAAGCTCCTGGATCTTCAAACTATACATACTGAAGATGGTGACATACGCATAATTGACAGAAAGCTGCTGCAATCTTCGGCATCCTCTGATCGGCAACAGACCCAACAAACTCCAGTTTCCAGACCGGTCAGGGAGCAATGGAGGGAAGGGGGCGGCGGCCATGGGACGACCCGGGTCAACACTTCCTCCAGCCAGATGTCTGTCCAGCCGTCCCCAGTGTCGCCCGGTCGTGGGTCATGACTTCACAGAAATCTGTCGACACCCAGAGGATTCAGTCGTCTGTGGGAGAGCTAACTCCAAGTGGGACCTGTGAGAGTAGTGATGATACTGACTGTGTGTTGCCTAAGAGCAAAGAAACAGAGGCGAAGGACTTTACTGACGAATCCATGACTGTTATGTACGATTTATTATGTTTTCGAATGCGATGTCCGAGGCTCAGTATAAGCGGGGAAAAGAGATAGTATGATTTCTCAGCAATGGTCTTCACACAATCTTTTTTGCTAACTTCGAAGAACTATGCGAGGTTTATTTAAAAAAAAAAAAAAAAAAAAGAAAAAGGATGAGAATGAATGTAAGCATTACAGTTTGCTTGAGTTAATCAAAGGTTTCATTTAGCATATATCATGTTGCTACAATCGTATCATCCTTGGAATCGAATGGCAGAGATTCGTCTACAGTGAGAAGTTTGAAATGAAACCCTTCCTCCTCTCTGAGAAAAAAAAATCCTGAAGTTTTTCACGGTACACACAAAAGTAACCACCAAAGATTGGTTTTAAGAAAATTTAATAAGCGCAGCAGTTTGTTGAGCCATTAAGCGTAATTTTTTTTTAATTTAAAAAACGTACATCAAAACACAAAATTAATTAATTCAAACATTGAACCCTGAATGCCGATGAGTATATGTGTGTGTATATATGAATGTATTTGTGAGCAAATCATGACTCCCTGTAACGCATCCATCCCTTTAAGGAACTGCGCAGGATAGTTGGCAACGAAGTTCTCTTGTGGATTTAGGCCCATTCAAAACACGTGTTACTGAGTGCCTATCGATCAGACTCGAGCTCTTTGTGCCGTTGTTTCTCTTCGCCGTTCTCACTTTCAACGTAACAGTACAGCATGAATTTGGCCGACACATGAGAATTTGGAACCACCCGCATCAAGAAGTGCGTTCCACAGTAACGAAGTATCTGAAACGTGCAAGATCGTTGCTTATGGAATGGAGAAGGAATGTATGCCAGTCAGATCAGTTTTACTGCGCCGAATACAGAAGACAGCACATGTCGGATGAGAGGACGCGATCGAAGGCAGCCTGAATGATAGAATCAAGCTGTTTCTTTCCTTCCTGATACGCGTGGGTGATGAGGGATATGACGGAGAGCGGAAAGGGGGAGGGAAGGAAAGGGGGACAGGACGGGCGAGCTGGGGTGAAAATGAGAGAAGAGGCTTGCAAATGAGCACATCTATTTCTTATGTAAACATCGTTTAGGTGTTTACGCGCGATAACCGCCTTCAACTTCTTCTTCTTCTGCGTACGCAGGCTGATACTCCTGCGGACACTTCCTATATGGACAGGCAAGTATTAATCCCATCTACCCTACAACGGGAGTGGAGTTTTGTGTGCGGACCGTTTTTTTTTTTTTTATCTCCCCCCCCCCCCCCCCCCCCCCCCCGCCATTAAGGCAGCCATACTCCATCTTCGGGGAACCCGCCTTCAACAAATCTTCGAGAAGGTTACACAAGCTGTCCTTCTGTTGAAGTGTCGTCAATCCAGGTCCTGACAGTTCTTCACCAGGGCCTGTATGGCCACAAGCCCCAGCCGCCCCACGTCCACAATCTTGTCCTTTGACCTCAGCACGGCCGTAGTCACCCATGGATACGCCAGAATCTCGTTCAGTTCAAACTGTGTCCTCCTCTTTCTGGAAATACTGTGATTTCTTCTGCCCTGATACTCTAGTTGGCAGGTGGAAGCTTCTAACATATCATCCACTGTCCGTTTATTTCAACGCCACAGGCAGATTGTCGGGACTTTCGCTCGGGCGGCTGTTACATTCTTGACATGTCATGCCACTGTGACGAGAATATCACTAAATGATAAGTGATGTGGTGTGTGTTAGATACCATGGCTGGATGATCGTTTGTCATTACCGGAATTATGTTCAGTACCAGTCGTGAGGAAGGTTATGGGTTTCGGCAAATGACGTTACCCCCCCCCCCCCACCCCACCCACCCACACACACACTTACTCCTCCTCCCCCCATCTCCCATCAGAGGGAGAGAGAGACAGACAGACAAACAGATGGACAGACAAACAGAGAATCTCAAGACTTAAAAGAATTCACTGTGTTGTAAGCTTCCAGCCCATTCACTATTGGAGAAGGGAAAATGGGGTGGGGTGGGTAGGAAAGGAAAGGGGAGGGTGGGAGACGGAAGGAGGAGGAGGAGGAGGAAGGGAAGAAACGGAAATGAAAATCGATTGAGTAAAATATACATGTCATAGTATGAATACATAACAATCTCCGAGACATGGGATCCACATCGCGGTAACTGGACATACTCTGTGAAATATCTAACTGTCCTTCCGATACAGAACAGTACAATTGTAATCACAATAATATTTTTCTTCTATAAAAAAAACATCATTTTAAGACATGTTCAAACGAGGATTCCCTTCCTCCCCAGCACTGTCACACAGATTGCCGCTGTCTTTTCTATATTCGCGGAAACTGGAGAGATGGCCCTTTTTGCGTTGTCTTTTAAACAAGTTATTATTTCCTCTCATGTGGGGGAAGGGTGTTTTCAGTGATGTATCATCAGTTACACTGTCAACTCTGACCTCGTTATCAGCATGAGGTACGCTGTCTTTCGTCTCCTGTGTCAATGTGTCACCTGTGTGTGTGTGTTGACTGTGTCGCGTCAACTTGTACATCACAACTCAACAGTATTTAAGTCTCCACTATTCTATACCACTGTCACTGCCGGCTGGGTTACGACAAAAGATGTACTCGCACACTGACTTCGAGCACATTTACCACCAAACGGCGCCGACTTCCCGTCTCCAAAGGTGTCAGACGCAGTTATCTTCTCTTTACAATACAACAAAACCAGGAGGAACTGGAAGAAAGAGGGCAGAGGGGGATGAAGGGGGGGGGGGGGGGCTTGCCCTCTGAGGCACTGAATTCCTGTGTGCCTCCGCTCTCCTCTTGACTCTAGATACATGCGATGGGAGATCAGCAACGATTCACCTGAGTCACTATGCGAAGGCTGTGAAGAATGACTCACCGGTGTCAGCCGATGGACGACTACCGTGTGGTTCCCTCTACCTGGAAGTATGATAGAAGACAGTGACAACAGTCCTGCATCAGAGTGTTTTAAGGAGACGTTCGAAACCATACACAGGCGTAATGGACAGTTCTTGAGACGAAAAATTGCCAACTTCTTCTCTGCTGTTTGAAATTTGAAAAACCGTCTTGCCGGCAGCCAAGCAGGGAGACCAACTCCGAGAGAGAGAGGGGGGGGAGGGGGTGGGGGAGAGAGAGAGAGAGAGAGAGAGAGAGAGAGAGAGAGAGAGAACGAACGAACGAACGAATGAACGAACGAACGAACGAACACAACACACACACACACACACACACACACACACACACACACACACACACACACACGAAGGAATTGAGACAACAACAGAGATGAGTGAGGGGGGGAGAGAGAGAGAGAGAGAGAGAGAGAGAGAGAGAGAGAGAGAGAGAGAGAGAGAGAGAGAGAGAGCACAACGGATCAAAAGAGAAGACAGACGTCCAAGAGACAGCAGCCGTAAAAGAGAAGAGAGAGAGAGAGAGAGAGAGAGAGAGAGAGAGAGAGAGAGAGAGAGAGAGAGAGAGAGAGAGAGAACGAAATTTTATTCACCCAGGACAATGAGATAAGCAAATTGTACATGCTTTTTTCCACCCAACCCTGGGGGAAAAGAGAAGAAAAGCACATGGAAAACACGTGGAATATAGCAGCCAAAAGGGGAAAAAAGTGAATACACTTATCATCGTGCAGACTATATAAGAAGGAATAGACTAATACTACAAAAGCAAACGATAGAATCCCGCACGCATCCACTTGCGCGCGCGCACGTGCGCGCACGCGTGCACTCACACACACACACACACACACACACATCACACACACACACACACACACACACACACACAACACACACACGAAGGAATTGAGACGGCAGACACAGATGTGAGAGGGAGGGAGAGAGAGAGAGAGAGAGAGAGAGAGAGAGAGAGGAGGGGGAGAGAGAGACACACAGAGCACAACGGATCAAAAGAGAAGAAGACAGACGTCCAACAGACAGCAGTCGTGAGAGAGAGAGAGGGGGGGGGGGGAGGAGAGAGAGAGAGAGAGAGAGAGAGAGAGAGAGAGAGAGGAGAGAGAGATTCAAATCTCAGTAGAACACGAAGCCAATATCAAAGCTCCAATATGAAACTGATTTGCCGAACATTATGTAATAATTGATAAACGTTAATTTTCTTTTTAAAGAAAAAAGGAAGAAGACGGTGTCAAGTGAAACTACTAAACCGTTCACCATCAGCAAACGTGAACCTCTGAATTCGCTCTTGTAAGCCATTGAATGATGCGCCTTGCTTCGATCTATTTTCAACTGTGATTTTTTCCCCTCCATTTTTTGGTTTCTACTCTGTGTGTGTGTGTGTGTGTGTGTGTGTGTTGTGTGTGGTGTGTGTCTGTGTCTGTGTTCTGTGTGTATGCATGTGTTTGTGCGTGCGTGCGTGGATGATGTGTGTGTACGTGCGTGCGTGCGTGCGTGCGTGCTGGGTGTGTGTGTGTGCGTGCGTGCGTGCGTGCGTGTGTGCGTGCGTGTGTGTATCTCAAAACAGACTCCACCAGCTCGTGTTAAGAAAATAAACGTCCACCTGTGTGGTATAGTAGCATCTACGTAATAGCTGTATTGTCACCTTCTGAGGAGACAAATTACACATCAGGTCTCCCCAAGTTACTAGTTAAGGCGACAGAACTGGAAAATAAAGATTTCTTCATGTTTAGGGAAAAAAAAAGGACTTAAACAAAAATTCAGTTGCGGATCCTAAATGGTGAAAGGGGGCGGGAGGTGAATGAAGAGTGAGGGGGAGGGCAGTGATGGAGGGGTGTGATGGGGGTGGGGAGAGAAAGGAGGAGGGTGGGAGGTGGTGAATATATGCCAGCAACACGAGAGGTCAGCTCTTCTGTTTTGTTATTAGCCCACATTCAAAACAGTGCCAAGTTCTCTCGTTGAAAACAGTGCTGACGCGCGCGCGAGCGTTCCCCATTTCTTTCTGGCGGTTTTTTTTTTGTTTTGTTTTGTTTTGTTGCCATTTCTTCGCATTGCGTGTGTCTGACAGCTCTAGCAAATCAGCAACCAGACTGTCATTTTCTCGTTCCGGTCAGGAAGCATAACTGCATTGTTCTCTTCATAACTCGCTTTTTGTCTGTTTTTTGTTTGGGTTTTGGTTGTTTGCTTCTTTTTTTTTTTTTTTTTTTTTTTTTGGTTTGGGGGGGGGGGGGGGCACCAGTTGCAGTCATTCTATGGAGCACCACTTTGTTTTCTTTGCTTTGCCTTTTTCTTCTTTTTGTTTGTGCTTGACATTCTTCGCTTGATCAAAAAAAAAACTGACTTCCTCCATTTTTCTACCCCCTTCCCCTCCCACCTTCAATCCCCCCCCAATTCCCCACCTCCCGTTCCCCCTTGTTGTTGTTGTTGTTGCTGCTGCTATAACTGCACTGCTCGTCGGGTTTCACGACAAGGCTAACTGGAGAAGTGCTCAAGCCTGACGGAGTTTTTTTGGTGCTCTGGTGTCTATGGGTTTTTCAGCTGCGAGTGTTTACAAACATCTGGGTTCGTTTGTTCTTGTTGCTTTGGTGGTGGGCTGAGGAAGGGTTGTTTGTTTGTTTGTTTCTGTTCTCGATCGTGGCGACCGTTTACATTTGACTGCTCTTTTTCTTTTCTTTAAGTTGCGTCTATTGGTTTGTTAACTACGTCCGCTTCCGTTCTTTTTTTTTTTTTTTTTTTTCCCCTTCTCATTATTCACCATTTCCGAAGTAGGTGCAATTCTAAGAAAACGGTTTTGTCGGTGTTGAGGCCAGCCGCCGAGAAGAAAACAGCACCATCTTTCTTTCCTGCTTGTTGATTTTTGTTTGTTTGATTGTTTCGTTCTTCTGTGTTTTAGGGAGGAAGGCGTCGATGCCAAAGCAGAAACAGGATGAGGCAACGGACAACAGGATAACCGACCTCATGAGTGTGAGTGTTTCACAGCGGCCTTGCTCGTGGCTGCTGTGCGCTCTCTCTCTCTCTCTCTCTCTCTATTCTTCTCTATATTCTATATATATATATATATATATATTTATATATATGTCTTAGGCTGACACGTTTGGTTGGTTTTTTGAAAACTCAACAACATACTACGGTATTGCACACCAGCCTTTTTCTGGGATATCATTCTTCTTAAAACCGAAAAGGCAGAGGAGTCAAGTTACCACTTTCCGCGGTCACTGAGGAGAAACAATCAGGTTTCGAAATACCAGTATCTGACCAGGAGTTATATGTTAGTGAGTTTTCCTCCCTACTGGAGATTGTCTCCCCCTTGGAGACTATAAGCTTGCTGAAGGCTCATTTTGAGAAGCATTTATTATTCCCCATTCACCCTCGGCCTCTCAAGCACATACTGTTATATAGGCAGAATTATCGACCACTGCAGACATGAATGCTTTATCTCCCCCTATTTCTTCAATCTAAGACATAAGAGCAAGCTTTGTTTATAATTGAATACATATACATATATATATATATATATATTATATATATATATATATAATACATATACACACGTGTGTGTGTGTGTGTGTGTGTGTGTGTGTGTGTGTGTGTGTGTGTGTGTGTGTGTGTGTGTGCGCGCGCGCGCACGCGTGCGTGCGTGCATGCGTGCGTGCGTGCGTGCATTGTATGTGTGTGTGTGTTGTGATGTTATGTAGTGCGTGGTGTGTGCGTTTGGTTGCTTTTGTTTACAAGCACAAACAAAACACACCCAACATAATTTAACAAAACAAAAGAAACAAAACTTCCAGTCACTATAAACAATCCACGAAATGTCCGTTGCGGCCGCTTATGAGAGGCCTAGGAGATTCGTACTCCCCCTCCCCCCCCCCCCGACCCGGACGTAACAGAACTGCTTGCCAATGCCACTTTCAAACACTCTTCCCACACCCCCCTACTCAACACATCGTATATCAGAATTATCGAACTGCAGCTGAAGTTATTCCTTTTCTTAAAGACAAAGAGCAAGCTTGTTGGTGAATGTCCTTTTGTTAACGACGATCAAATGAAGCAACGGCTTATCCCTCACAGTCCCTTGTTATCGATGGGTCCCATCCCCCGGTTTCTCCATCCCCCTCCCTCCCCCCCCCCCCCCCCCCCCCTGCCTCCCCGCTTCTCTCCCTGGGAGCTGAAGTCGAAAGCAGACAGCCACAGAAGGGGTGTCCATGAGCGATGTTTCACGTGTGTGCGGTCACCGCCCGGTGTTGGTCATCCAGCTAATAGGACACCCCGACACAAATCAATGCCGAGGTCTGGAATCGACTGGGGAAAGGGGACGCGGGCATGGACGTCGTGTGTGGTGTGTGGTGTGTGTAGTGTAGTGTAGCGTGTGTGTGTGTGTGTGTGTGTGTGTGTGTGTGTGTGTGTGTGTGTGTGTGTCTACATGTGTGTGTGTGTGTGTGTGTGTGTGTGTGTGTGTGTGTGTGTGTGAGTGTGTGTGTGTGAGTGTGTGTGTGTGTGTGTGTGTGTGTGTGTGTGTGTGTGTGTGTGTGTATGCGTAAGTGTGTGTGCGTGTGAATGTGTGTGTGCGTGTGCAAGCGCGCATGCATGCCTGCTTGTGTGTGTGTGTGTGTGTGTGTGTGTGTGTATGTTTGGGTGTGCGTGTGTGTGTGTCTGTGTGAGTGTGCGCGCGCATGTGTGTGTGTGTGCACGCGCGTGTGTGTGCGTGTGCGTCTATGTCTGTGCGCCCGCATGCGCGTGTGTAATTATATGTGTGGTGTGTGTGTGTGTGTGTGTGTGTGTGTGTGTGTGTGTGTGTGTGTGTGTGTCTACGCGCGCGCGCGTGTGCGTTTTCCTCTTTGTCTAAGAGAATGTTGTTGTTTTTTCCCAAAGCATTTTTATTCAGAATAACAGTTTAGTCTGAGGTTCCCCTTCGTCACTGGTAGCCATGTAACCCAGTACCACTGTCGAACGGGCGGGGGGACGGGCGGGGGGGGGGGGGGGGGAGATAAAAAAAATCCAACAAGAAAATCCTACCTGGAAAGGCATGGGCTTCGCTAGTTCCTCTTGCCCAAGACGCGCCACCATAAAGGGAGAAAACTACCGAGATCATCCGGATCGATCGCGGCCCCGGGGTTAGCCTTGACCGTGCCACCAGCTGACCTCCACCAACGAACACGTGTGTCGAACCATCACGCAGCCCGTCGGACCATATGAAGATTTTACTGACATCAATTTAATGAACAAAGTGGGGTAACTCTTGCTCCCTTGATGAAATAAACGGACACCCATAACTCCAGACGAATGCTGCTTATGACACCCAAAGGGAATGTCTCCTGTAAAATTCGTTCAGCGTGCTCGGTGCTGTCATTTCTACTAGGCGATCGGGTGTCGTGAGCAGCATTCGTTTCGTTTGGGAGTTCTGGGCGTCTATTTGTTTCATCAAGGGAGCCCAAGAGTTGCCCTACTTGTTCTTTAATTATTGTTCACTCTTCCCTGCCTCGTTTAAGATTTCCTACTGACATCAGTTAAGAAAACTCAAAAGGTAGGCAGGACCAATGACCAATCTTCCAAGGAAACATGACTGAGACAGGCAGACGGAGGAGAAGACAGAAAAAGAACAGACGTACTGACTTCATTGCTGAACGGACAGGGAACATCTTGACAGAGACCCGTGCCGTGGGAACCTGGAAGAAGCTGCAGGAATCTGTTCTTCGGTGTCACGCCGCAATGACTCCTCACAGAGTTTAATAAGAGGTAGGGCAGGAGAAGGAGGAAGAGGAGGAGGTGGAGGAGGAGTGAGGAGGAGGAGGAGAAGGAGGAGGAGGAGATGAAGGAGGAGGAAGACGTGGAGGAGAAGGAGGAAGAGGTGAAGGAGGGGGAAGAGGAGGAGGAAGGAGAAGGAGGAAAAGGAAGAAGAAGAGAGAGGAGGCGGAGGGTTAGAAGGAGGAGAAGAAGAAGAAGAACAGGAATAAGAACAAGAACAAGCAGAACAAGAAGGAAAACCAACAAACTATATGTAAACATCTATTTTGGTGGATTTTTCCTTTACATAAAACACAAAAAAGGGAGGGGGGGGGGACACAGGTGGAAGATTATACATAGAAAAAGAAACCAGCAGATGCGCTGGCTGAACAGCAAGCCAACCAACCAACAAACTAAAACAAAACAACCGTCGGACCAAAGTTTTTAAAGATCTGTCTGTCTTAAACACCATGAGGGTGTATAGCCATGGACAACCACATTCTGATGCCTACCTAGTTATATTATATTGATACTGAGGCTAAATTAAAAAAAATATATATATATATCTTTCATTGCATACCACAAATGCACACAACCGCTTTGTGACAATAAAAAAAAAAAACATCCACGTAAGATCATAACTCTAGTTAATTTCAACGATTTCTCTTTTAGTTTCTGTCCATGAACAAAGTCTCCCAGGGAGTTCATTCGCTGACAAAATCAGTAAACAAGATTCTCGTGAACCAGCCATTCATGTACTTCAGGCTACTGGTACTTCAACTTGTGGAACTAACAAGTTAACAATACAAATTTAGGCTTGCCTTCCAAATCACGTTTCTCCTTGATCAGGGCAAATACCCTTCAAAGTTGGCTGTGGACACAAAGTACAGAAACAAACAAAACAAAAAACAAAATGCAAAGCGTATAAACGTACTCCCAGTTTATCTTGAATACGCCGGGGGGGGGGGGGGGGGCTGAAAAACGTCACAATCACATGATGTATGTCGACGTCAAACATGCGTCATAATGTATTTTGTCACTCAGATATTCATAAAGAAGAAAACCCGTTTTGGGCCGTTATAGCCGTTAGTAACGGCTATTCTGGTAAACTAAAACATCGGGCATTATCCGCGACCCATAATGAACATATCTACAAATTTTCAGAAAGATCGGCCCAGAAGTTTTGTCTGGAGCGAGTGGAACACATTTTGACCACGGACAGACACACAGACATACACACAGAAGGCATTTCTTCGTTCCCATTGTAAAGTACTCCCTGTTCTATAAGAACTGGGAGTATAAAAAGAACACGATGAATTCGGGAACTCTTTCCATTAGAGGTGTTCACTGGCAAGCGAATGTTGCTCAGTCAGAACAATATATTGTTCTTACAAAAGACTGCTCAATGATCCCGCTATCTATATTCAACAGAGTTGTCTTATCCCATTGCAGTCACACTTCTTCTTGTCAAGCTGGTAATCATATCCACAGCAAATTTGGACGGGTACATTTGGATGTTGCTCCAAGGTCCCATTTTTGTCTCTTCGTTCTATTTCCCTTGAGTCGAAGATGTTGATCGGTCAGCAAGCGAACACCGAACGTGTGGCAAAATGTAGAGGTCCTCGCTCTCCTTCAATCCACACTAAACACTACAACATACAACTATCACCACTCCCCATTCCACCCCACCCATCTACACAACGCCGCACAAGCCGCGTTTGGC
>CM065716.1:56895144-56915144 GCA_033310375.1 Conus canariensis | reverse complement strand
GATGGGAGGTCCTTTTCTGCACAAAATGTCTTGAAAGTCAAACACAGCCTGTCTGATGTCTTACCAACGCTCACCACAAAATCCTGAAATAGCTGTAAAATGTATCATTAAATGAACAGAGTTTGGCTTCAGAGGCATTGCAGAGAGGCCAAAAATATCTTTGAAAAGTTTTGTTTTCTTTGAATGAATAAACTTTGGTTAAAATGCCACAACTGTACTGCTGATTTCAACAAGAACAAGGTGTCTTAGATGTCTACAATTGCTAACACTTCTGAAGACGCCCTTCTGTATCATGATTATATGATAACATGATGACGAAAAGAACTAATGTTGGTAAAAAACAAAAACAAAAAATGCACACTTACAAATGGCCCAAAAAAAACCATTTAAACTAACAAATCAACAATGTGCTGCAAAAGAAAAATGGAAGAAAATGAGACTAGCATTAAATAATCAACACACACACACACACACACACACACACACACACACACACACATCACACACACACACACACACACACACACACACATCTCACCACCACCACCATTAAATGTAAGTACTGGGGATGAGTGGAGATTCGGTGGCGGTGGAGGGGTCTTACAGTGGAGGGGTCTTACAGATCATGCATCCAAGAGTAACAAGATGAATAATTAGAAGTTGTGTGAAAGAGACCACTCATGAAAGTTTAGGGAAAGGTTAAGAAGGCATTTTTTTTAACATTGACAGCAAAAAAAAAGGGCATGTTTCTGCAGAAGGAACTAGAGGACAATACAAGAAAGAGGGAGGGGGGGGGGGGGGGGAGAATGAAAGAAAAAGAAAGGAACAAGAAGAAGAAGGCGTAACAGACAACAGCGTGCAAGTCAGTGATCAGTCCTGCACAGACCTGGAAGCCAATACAAACAGTCAAGGGAAGAAATTAGCAGGATTGCACATATTCTCTCTCTCTCTCTCTCTCTCTCTCCTCTCTCTCTCTCTCTCTCTCTCCATTCCCCCTCTTCTTCCCCCTCTTTCTCTCTTCTTCTCCTCTCCTCCTCCTCTTCTTCCTCTCCCCCCTCCCCCTCTTTTCCTCCTCTCTCTCTCTCTCCTCCTTGCCTCCTCTCTCTCTTCTCTTCATTCCTCCTTACTCACTTCATTCTCTCCCTCCCTCACTTTCCTCTCCTTCCCTTTTACTCTCCCCCTCTCTCCCTCCCCTCCTTCCACTCTCTCTCTCTTTCTTTCTTTCTCTCTCTCCCCCCCCCCCCTCTCGCTCTATCTCTTATTTCATTATTTCTGCCTTATCTCTCTCTCTCTCCCCCCCCCCCCCCCCACCTCTCTCTCTCTATCTCCTATTTCATTATTTCTGCCTTCATAACCAGCAGAGTGCACAGATGGCTACAATTTACAGTGTGTCTGGGATACACTGGAATTGTCGATAACACTCTCAACGTATTCATCCCTGAAGCCGGAAAAAAAAATCTTATCTGATAGATAAATCTAGAATAGAGACAACTGGTGGGAAAGGTTCAAGAAAGCAACACGTTTAAGGAAGGGTTTTATTAACATGTTTCAGCTTAAACATTTTGTATAACCAATCCAAAGGAATCAAAATAATTAAAAGTCCAAACAGCACATATGGCTCTTCTTGAGTTTTTGTAGCCCCCAGTGACACATTCTAGCTTGCAAGCAGAATTAAGTTCCCACTCATTAACAAATAAGTCTAGGGAAATGAATCAGCTACAAAGAGTTGTCATTTATTACTAGGAAGTAAAATGTCCAAGAACTGGCCAAATATGTCTGGTTCATTTTGACAACATATTCTCAAACAACATCTGGGGGGGGGGGGGGGAGGGAGGGGGAGTGGGAGTTTCAATGTGTTTGAAGTGTGTATGAGACACATAAAGGCTGCATGGTGAGAAGTTCTTTGGGTCAATCAAAGTACAACACACAAGACTTTGCAAGAAGTGTGCATGCACGCATTCACACACACACACACACACACACACACACACACACACACACACACACACACACACACACACTTATTCGTACATGCAAAGAAAGAAGAGAGAGAGAGACAGAGATAAATATGACTTCTCCCATCTGATGTACAGGCACTCGAAGAAACGCATATGTCTTTTTTTTTAAGTGGAATACAACATTTCCTTTCAATGCTTTTTATGCACACACACATGTATGCATGCATGAACGCACGCACACACACACACACACACACACACACACACACACACACACACACACACACATGTGCACCTCTGTGTAAATATGCATGTGAATGAGTGATGCAAGAATGCACCTTTGAAAACTAACACACTGATCTCAATAATGTGATTGAATTCAGAAGACAAAAAGGACAACAAAAGATACAAAACAAAAACAGTGACATGCCATCACAAACTGTAAGACACAATCACCTGACGACGTTCAGGTGTAGTGAGTGCAGACAAGATGTACAAGCAGAGAAAGAAACATACAAACAAACAAGACAACAAACAGATTTCATTCACTGATTCAGTACAAAACAAGGACACTGGCTTCGGGCACAGGTCACCATCAACTGCTGCAATCAGTATATCACAGAGATTCAGCCAACTTTAAAAAGGGAAACCCAACCTTATCACCACACACAGAGCCTGAGGTTACTCTGGCACCCCTGACCTTTTCTTTCAGCAATGCTATGACATCCAGTCTCCAATGAACAAATCAGACTGAAGTGAGGGACACCATTATCTCAAATGAAGCTTGAAATACTTTCAGGCTCCCTGAACAACTTTTTTTGTAATGTTTACTTGCAGGCTTGTTGAATGATATTGTGTGTGTGCATGTCTTTGGGTGGGGGTGGGGGTGGGGGTGGGGGGGGGGACATTTTCATGGCCAAAAGGAAATCTTCACCAATAAGAAAGTATGTAAAAACCATTCGGTGATTCCAACAATGGTCAACGAAGATTGCAAACCACCATGGTGGAGAATATTGCAAATGCCATGCTTCAAAGGCTTTTTATGTTTGTATGTTTGTTTAAATCGGTTTTAAATGCTTGGATATACAAATGCACCACAATTATCATGGTTTCCATTGTACAAAGCTTCCTGGAAATCATGCATACTTTACTTTAACTCTCTTGTCACAAATAGATGCTATAGCGTTTCCCAATGACGTTACGCTTCCGTACGAACGAACGCTATCAAGGTTTCGGCTTTGACCAACTTTTCATGCGGTGGCAGCGTGATCAGTACACGGCAACAAGCTATAAATAGTATCGTCAGCATTCCTTTGTTCACTTGCTCAGTGGTTTTGTGGCTCCCCACCACCCACTTTGCCACAGTTGCTGATTGACCAGACCAACCCACATGACTTACTAATCTGCATAGAAACATCGCGTCTCATTCAAGTTCTTCTGCGAATGTGTCGGAGCAAAATCAAGCCCGTCGGCAACGTTTTAGCATTCCTGAAGTTATTGAAATGCTACAAACGGAAGGTTCAGACATTGAGGAAGAGGATGACGAAGCTGATGAAAGTGATTCCAGTGAAGAATTTTGAGGAGAAGAGGAATTTGACACTGACTCATTTGTGGAGCTCAGTGATGATGAAGGTGAGGAAGGGCCCTTCGCCACGCAAGCAGGGCATTGAAGTGCAGCAAGAGACTGGGGATTTGAGTGAGCAAGAGTTCATTGGCTTTCCTTTACGCCACTGGCGGAAGATTCGAGTTTTTTTTCCCGAGAATGCCTCCTTTTTCTGGTACTTCTGGCCTTTGTGTGTCAGCTGAGTGCCACGCCCCCATTTTTGCATTATTCCAAGTTAGCTAGTGCATAGTAGGCATGTGATTCATATATCTTATTTTATTTCCTGGAGTGTATCTACCTTTTTTTCCAACTCATTTAGTGTATTTACTGACTTTTTCTGCTGAATGTGAAGCCATGGACCCACTGACTCTGTGCAAGTGCTGTGATGCATCTGAAAAAAAACTGGACATTTTTTTCACCCTAAAGCACAAGAAATCCTCTGAAAGTGGGAAGTTTATTCTTTTGTATTCTACTAACACAGTTTATGAATAACACTTTCTGAAAATTTCATTGAGTTATCTTTGTTTATGTATTTTTGGTGATTTTTTTTACTAACCATAACAAATGGCCCGTCCATAGGGAAAAACAAGGGACAAAACTGTCCGTCCCAAGTGAGTTAACATCATTTCCATTTTCAAATTGATTTTGATTTATTGAAAGAAAAAAATCATACATCTGAGAATGTGAGTCCATGTGTAATGCAAATGTATTAAGCTTTAAAATGTTTAAAATCGCCAGCCCTGACAGGGCTCTGTCTGGTCAAGCAGGCTGTCATGAAACTGAAACTGAAACTTAATTCATAATCAAGGGGTTTTTGTTTAGTTTTTGTTTTGATTTGTTTTTTGTCCGTGTCTTTTTCCTGTCCCTTCCTGTCTCCTTAAGTAATCCTGACTAACGTGGCTTCTTATGAATCTGCCATTCATATCAACATCTTTTGTTTTCAAGGCTGGCGTACCTGAATGACATCCTCATATTGTCTTCGTCATTGTTCAGGCAACACTTTACATTTATTTTCCTCCAGTCTTGTGTAACTAAAAGACAGTTAAGTTCTCATTGTCCTGGCACTGCTCCTGTTGACTCCTCAACAGACTATTGTTCATCACCAGATCTTTTCTGTCTCATGTGAGTGATAGAAGTCGTGCCTAAGAAGTGGTCATCCATGTTAATTCAGCCATCTCATCAGGGCCATAGTCAGGCCTGCCTCTGCTCTTTCATCACGTGCAATGAAATTAACACAATCCCACTGAGCAACATAGCCAGTGTTACAGTAGGAAAACAATGGCTATATGTATGACAGGCTGGCTAAATAAACAAACAAACAAAAATTCCATAGCAGAAGGTTATGTTTGTTTCCAGTATTCATCCACCACAAGATCAGCCATGATTTATGACTAAATAAATCCCCTATTTTCTCTATTCTTTTCAGCTCATGCATTCAAAAAGGTTTCTGTTTTGAATTAGTCAATTACATCTAAGTTTGACATCCACCAAAGGTGATATGGTAGATGGGGATGACTTTCCCTGGAAAGTGGAGGCAGAGGACCAGTCTTAAACTTTACTGGTACCACCAGAAATGACACATTAAAATGGGCAGTGAAAATGGCAGTTTTTATGTTGGGCACCAGCTGAATTTGAATTCACAACATCTGGAGCGAATTCTTGCTCTTCCACTTTGCCACAAAGGTACCAAACAATTATGGATTTTCAACAAAGATAAATGTTATTCGGTCAGATCCAACATTTCCGAACGATGCAACACTGATGGTGACCTGTTTTTGAGAGAGACCACACTGACTGCTTACTTCGATCCAGTCGGGGTGGGGGGCGGTATTTCACTCCTGACTGGCTCCAGAACACAGGAATGGAACCTCGTACTTGCACAAAGGACACAAGATGCGGAGCAAACTCTATGATCTGAAAATACACACAAAAACCATAGAAGAAATAATTATGGCCTTAGTTTAAGGATAACATTATATGCTTTTGACCACTCAAACAACATCAAAATTTTAATCGAATTTAGTGACAGACAAGGAATTTTAATGACTTAGCCCTTGATATGATCACTTTCAGTAAAAACATATTAACAAAAGAAAACATTTTTCCCCACTCTCTCCCATCTCCTCTGCTCTGCCATGATCTCCCCCACCCCTACTCTTCCCTCTCATCTTTCCCATTCTCTTCCACAAGTATTTTGCCAAATAGGAAACTTGCCTCAAAACACTCAGAACCTGTACAAAGGAAAATGTGAGTTAGACCTCCAGCATGACCTCCATACAGACCCTGATCTTGAACTAGTTGTCCTTCAGAGCCTCAAGCTACTGGACCATTCACACTGCTGTGTTTCATGACTGTCCCATGCAAATAAATGGAACACAACAAGCTTCCTCCACAGTCTTTTCTCCTCTTTTCACACATCAGTCACTTCCAGTTGTGAGTCTTTTTGGCCATTGATGATCAAGAGACATAGCGAAAACCTCAAATGAAAGAAAAAAATCTGTATTGATATATTTTTGGTCAAAATGAAACTGAAAAGAAATAACTTACAGGTGTGATCTGCCTTTTCCTTCTATTAAAAAAAAGCTAAAATAATTTGTTTTGTGACACTGTTTCCATGACGGAAATGACTCAGATCATATGTTCTGATACATTTTTTTCCAGAAATGGAAATGAAAGAAAATGTGTTTTAAATTTTGTTTTAAAGGGCAGCTTCCTTATAAGAGTTCATGAGTATTTGGTGGGCTCTCTTAATGGATACTTTTCTGGGAGTTGTTGACATTTCTTGATCATTATTGCAGGTGTCTTTGCCAGGTATGTTATAAAAGGAAGCAAAGTTTACCACCTGTCACGAAATCTCAGTCCAAATAGGACCCCATAGCATTATCTTCAACCTCCTCACTAATAATAACACAAACAAGAAAAACTCAGCTAATATGGCCCTTCATGCTCTACACTTGAGTGACCTTAGTTTCAATCCCTTCAATAGCCTTGGGTTGTTTGTGTTAAACTCTTTATTGTCAGGAATTTCTTGGGAACAGTCACTAGATGGAAATGGTGGCGCCCTCTGGAGGGAGATGATCCGCTCACCACAGTTTCATGCAAACCAATCATGGTCATTCATAGTGGGTCTACCAGGAGGTGTCCTGCCTAAGCACAATCAGAAAATGCACCACCAAACACCTTCAAAGTGATTCATAAGCAAAGCAGTTCCTCCTCTGGTGGGTGACCCTATGACTGCACAGACTGATAGCTTCCAGTGGTCATGTGCCGCTGTGCATAGGAAGCTGGAATGCGCAGCATGGGAGGAATGCCAGTGAAAGGTCATGGAAGAGCACAGCACCAAAAAAAATGTATATAAACAGATAAATAAAAAAGGGTGGGCAGTGGTGCAGTTAGTCATTTGCCAGAGCCAGCAACAGCTACTTTCTCCCTGGAAAAGTCAGATAGACATTAGCCAGGGTTGCTGATTTGTGTCTGATTCTGTTCTAGCTGGAACAAAAAAGATCAACTAAATGAACAGTCCTACAGCAACACACACACACACATGCATGTGCGCGCGCGCGCACACACACGCACACACACACACACACACACACACACACACACACACACACACACACACACACACACACACACACACACACACACACACTGCACACACACACGCAAACACACACACACACACACACACACACACACACACACACACACACACACACACACACACACACCACACACACACACACACACACACACACACACACACACACACACACACACACACACACACACACACACACACACACACACACACACACACACACACACACACACACACACACACACACACACACACACACACACACACACACACACACACACACACACACACACACCACACACACACCAACAGGCCAAACAGCAGATACAGATAGATGGACAGATAGATAAACAGGTAAATAGACAATAGACTGATGGACATATACATCAATACATTGATAAATAAGAATCAGGGGAGGTAACAATATAAAGGTATCCTATCACACTTACATTCTTATTTCCCTTGATCTTTTCCAACGCTTCATGATTTTTTTTTTTTTTAAGTCAAAATGGCTTAAACCCAAGTACAAAAGTTCAAAACGTCTTAGCTATGATTTATACCTGTTTTGAAATCAATGGTTATGGAGATGACCGAAAATACAAATGAACTAATTAATATCTATGTGGACATAAGATAATTGCTTGTGAATTCATTTCCTGTAAAAATCCCCAACGGTTACATTCTGTGCCATTCATTTACACTTTTAATTCCTGAGACATTCCTCCCAAACCACAGGCTAAGCTGATGGGAAGGTCTGGATTCACACATTTGAAAGCACTGCTCAAAAGGACAAACCATACTGTGGTTGCTTATGTTCAGCTGACGAGAGGATGCACTTCATTTTAAGAATGGAATGTAGTGCTACAGATCAATCTTCCTCTGAATTTAAATATTTTTCAGATCATCCTGCACAGTTGTACCTGTCTGATGAAACACTGGGGAATTTGTTCAACCCAAAACACACAAGTAAAAATTATCTTCCACCCATACTCATACCTGCATTACTAATCTCAAATCAAATTGCAGACCTAAACAGCTGCACATGCTTTCACTGAGTAGATGTTGTGATACACTCTGTTAACTCATTCCATACATAAGAGTACTAGAATGGTCCACCAATGCACAATGATTCCAGAGATATGAACTCTTAAGCATTTCAGTGAGTTTGAAAATAAGCACTGTGCTGATCATGCTATGTTACAGGATGCCTTGGCACAAACACAGCACCTGTAACTCTTTCATCCTTGTCAGTAAACAGTAACCGGATCATTGCAACACACTAGCACCAGTACATGAATGATGTTCAACAGCACTGACTCTGCTCTGAAAACAATGGCATATCAAATGAATATCCCACCAGCAATGCTGAGAAGACATCAAACTGTGAGCATCTTTCAATCACCAAAGTGACTGAATTGTTTAGACAGAAGACTCAGACATCAATGAGGTCAAATGTGATATTTAAGACAGTGATTCAAGCAAATAAGTTTTTAAAAAAACAACAACAAAAAACACTCCGACACTGATTGCACATCAGAGAGAGAGGGAGTGGTGGGGGTACCCCATGTGACCATGATGGTGAAGGGGTCAAACTGCCTTCAGCGAGATATGACACTAGGGAATTTTGACAGTTAGACTTAGTGGATGGCATGGAAACTCTTGTTTCTGTCCTGCTGTTCCCTAATTTACAAAATGACTGGTTTGAATGTGTGACATATATCACATCCCCACTGACTTGTTTCTGAAGCCTGTTGTTGAAGAAACAAGGAATCATGCATACAAAGCCAGCAGTTTACGTATTTCATGGATTATCCTGTTCAGAACATAGACTTCTTCCAGCTGTCTGTTTTCCTGTCTACCAGCCAAGCCAGTGTGCTGGTTTTATGTTTGAAATAATTAGTGACATTTTTTACTTTGTCCCATGAGCTGGATTTTCAAGGTAGGACAAAAATATCTTTCACATAAATAATAACTCAATATGGGACTGCACATACATAATAACTCAAGATGTGACTGATCACTTTTGAAAGTTTCATTCGATAATTCTCATAAAATATTTTGGGCCATTTCTTTCCCTATCCATTACAAATTGTCTGTCTGTAAGAAAAAGAAAGGAAAACAACTGGCTATCTGGAATGAGTTCAGCTGCTATTGCTTTTAAAAAAAAGTCCACAGGAAACATATCCAAGTAGTGAAGATGATGGTAACAGTTACGTTGTAAAGCCAGGCTAAATCAATGACGTCTCTAATGAGGAGACCTGCACTGCACGCCATCCTGAACCCATAATCTTTTGGACATGGGCTTTCAACTGGCATGGAAGGAGAAGACAAACCAAAACTAAAAAATACAGGAAATGAAGGCCCACCAGTCCTGAGACTTGTTTTTATTAACTGTGTTCATGAACAGTATTAGTGATGCTGAGGTGATCCACTTTGGTTTGAGATTTCTAAACAGGGCTGCACTCTAAGCGTTTTTTGTGTGATATTCTGGTGTCAGTCTGGTCAAAAGAGATGTATACATCTGCATTATGATTGAAATAGAATTTAAAAAATTGGCGATACTATCAAAGACGTTCATGTGATGGATGATAGTCTAAATAAATGATTCAAGTTTTCACATTTGAATCCATAGCACACTCTGATTTGGCTTGAAGGCATTTGGAGGTGTAAAAGAAGAAGAAATTTACATGACTAAAGAAACATCTTTCTGAAGAGGTTGGAAGTAACTTTTGTCACTCAGGGCAAACTTCTTGACTGGTTTGTATCATACATCAATGGTTGTTGTCAATCAGTTGTCATCAATGGCTGTTGTCAATCAGTTGTCATCAATGGTTGCATGTTTGCCTAAAGTCCACAAGGGCTCTGTGTTGGGTCCTGTGTTGTTCACACTTTATTCTCAACCCTTCACTGAAATTATTCCAGCACATAACTGGGACTTGCAGATGACATGAGTTGTCAAAAAGTCCACAATTTGATAAATTTTGTGATGGGTCTGTAGTGTTGAATCATGGTTTGTTGATGCCTTCTCCAGGATGAGCAGCAATAAGCTCATGCTAAACACTGACTAAACAGCAATGATGCTTGCTGGCACTCCCTTAAGAATCAAGCATGCAGGTCATGGATTCATTAACACTGGTGGTGATGATGTTAATTGTAAACCAACAGTCAAATATCGAGGAATCAACCATGACCAGATACTTTCAATGGCAGGATCAGATGAGCAGTGGATGTCATGCATCATTCTTGGAACTCTGCCCCAATTCATAAATACATTTCAACTGATGCAACAGCGAGACTTGTCGATTCTCAGCTTGATTATTGTAATTCAGTATTGTATCGTATGGTTTGCCAGCAAAACAAACTTCCCAGCTCTAGCGAATTCAAAACAGTGCAGCAACACTTATCCTAAATTTTAAAAAAGCTTGATGAAGTTACACCACAGCTGAGGAAGCTTCACTGGTTGCCTGTTAAAATTCATTACCAGTAAAACCTGGCTGCTCTTGCCCATCCTTTCTTTGATAGTTCTCCCCCACCATACCTGTCCTCTACACTCTGTGCACACTAGCCCATACCTGTCCTTTACTACACTCTGTGCATACTAGTCATCATGTGCTCTTCGCTCTTCAGTCATAAACTCCTGAAGATCCCAAAGTGAAATGAAAAATCATTTAGCGAGCATCCCTTCACCTTCACTGCCCTAACTGTCTGGATCTCACTGCTCACACTTTTTGAACCAGCCTGCCTTAACTGTTTCAACACACAGCTGAACACCTGTCTTTTCAGCCACACATTTTGAACAAAAGTGTTCCCACATTATGTGTACACAATCATGTTCTGTGACAAGTTAGTTGTTACATGTGAATCAATGAAGAACTGGAGAGAGTATTGAGAGCTTAATGAGTGGTTTCAGTTAGACTTGAGCTATACAGATAATACTGATCATTACAATTATCGTTACTTCTATTTTGCCTACTTGTAAGTGTTTGGCCCATACTTTCTGATTTGAAAAGTCAGATGCTTTGACATGTGCAAGCAAAAATCACACTTTAATGCCAGTAAGAAGTGTTCACCCCATATACTACAGGGTTCAGGGTTTAGAAAAAATGACAGGAGCACACTGTGTCAAAAGAAATCAGAATTTCCTTTTTATGAAGAAAAATTGAGCCAGTGATCTACCACAGTAAGTCACCGAAGTAATCGAGACAGAGACACGAGCGCACAGTGTGTAGGAGAAATGTGTAAAGACATGACTCACCTGCTCTGTCTCCACGTAATTCGCCACAGCACCATTCTCATCAATCCCCCTCTTTCTGGACCTGGTGCCTGCCACCACACCATGGCAATTAGTGACAGTAAGTTCTGGCAGATCTGGTCTTTCATTTTTAACTAGGCAAAATGAACATTTTGTAAGTTTACCAACAGCATTCACATGTGACCATTTTGTTTACTGACATGAAAATCTATATGGCTTTTTTTTTATACCCACTTCATCTTGACTGCACAGGTATATCCGTTTTTTGTTGTTGTTTTTTTTTATTGCTTCCACGAAATGGGTGCCAATACATGAGACATGTGTCTAGGGTGGATGAGATTTTTTATCTAGAAACTAAAATATGTACTCTTCTTTTCATTTTTAACTTTCAGACGAACCACTAGCTCAGTATGCTCTGGTACTTCATAACTGTTGTTCCAAGAAACATGAACATGCATGAATGTGCATGAGCTTGCACATGTGCGTGCATGTGTGCACACACACATACATGCACACAAATGTATATGCACACATGCACGCACACAACCACGTTTGACACACACACACACACACACACACACACACATACACACACACACACACACACACACACACACACGCACACACACATACGCACACACACACACATACATACACACACACACAACATGTACACACACAAACATGCATGCACACACACACACACACACACACACACACACACACACACACACACACACACACACACTACTTGCTTTACTTCCAAGCCCCCCCCCTCAAAAAAAAACGGTGCACAGAACAATGATTACCAGCTCTGTGTCGGCTGCGCCTGGAGATGAGGTTGATGTTGTAGCAGAGCGGCTCCATGCGGAAGGTGCTGTTGAAGTCTGGACTGGCACCCGGACTGGAGCGTTTGTCTTCATCAAAGTCCATACAGCACTTCTCCATTTGAACAAAGCCTTGAATGATGGGTAAGATCCAGTGGCTGGAGAACTCATTCTGCGACCGCACAAAGCTACAACAATTAGGCTGAGAGATGTTTAACACACAGAGATGTTTAACACACAGAGATGTTTAACACACAGAGATGTTTAACACACACAAGGGGGCTTTTCTTTCAAATCCTTTTTAAAATATGTTACGATACACAAGGGGGCTTTTCTTTCAAATCCTTTTTAAAATATGTTACGATACAGAAGGGGGCTTTTCTTTCAAATCCTTTTTAAAATATGTTACGATACACAAGGGGGTTTTCTTTCAAATCCTTTTTAAAATATGTTACGATACAGAAGGGGGCTTTTCTTTCAAATCCTTTTTAAAAATGTTACGATACAGAAGGGGATTTTTTTCAAATCCTTTTTAAAATATGTTATGATACAGAAGGGGGCTTTTTTTTCAAATCCTTTTTAAAATATGTTACGATACAGAAGGGGGCTTTTTTTTCCAACCTTTTAATATGTTACGATACAGAAGGGGGCTTTTCTTTCAAATCCTTTTTAAAATATGTTACGATACAGAAGGGGGCTTTTTTTTTTCCAAATCCTTTTTAAAATATGTTACGATACAGAAGGGGGCTTTTCTTTCAAATCCTTTTTAAAATATGTTACGATACAGAAGGGGGCTTTTCTTTTTTTTATTTATTTATTTTTTTTTTTGCTGTCCCAACCTCTGCACCACCTCAGAGGCAGTGCACCCACGCCGCTCATTCCGACATCCTCTCCACAGCGACAGCCCGGTCGGCCCGCCGCAGCCCCGGCACGGCAATCCAAGCGGGCAGTCAATGTCAAGTCGTCAAGAGGCAACCCACCGGAGGAGACACTGAACTGCTGCCGAGTCACTTCGGTGGTGTTCAGTGGCGCCTGTTCTGATCTAACATACCAGGACACCACCTACTAAGCCCCCTACTGACGACAATAATTGCTTAGTCGCGGAGCCGGCGTGAGAAGGGGGCTTTTCTTTCAAATCCTTTAAAAATATGTTACGATACAGAAGGGGGCTTTTTTTTCAATCCTTTTAAAATATGTTACGATACAGAAGGGGCTTTTTTTTCCAATCTTTTAAAATATGTTACGATACAGAAGGGGGCTTTTCTTTTCCAAAATTGTCCTTTTTTTAAATTTAAAATATGTTACGATACAGAAGGGGGCCTTCCCTTTTTTTTCAAAATTTTTTTAACCTTTTTAAAATATGTTACGATACAGAAGGGGGCTTTTTTTTTTATTTTTCAAATTTCCAATCTTTAAAAATATGTTAATAGGGTTTTCTTTAACCAAAATGTAATACAGAAGGGGGCTTTTTTTTTCAAATCCTTTTTAAAATATGTTACGATACAGAAGGGGGCTTTTCTTTTTTTTAAATCCTTTTAAAAATATTTAATATGTTTTTTATTACTGCATAAAAAGATGGAACTTTCCTTACTTTGGTCTAAACATCACATTTCTTTAAACCCCTTTGAAGCAAAGTGGTCTGAAAATAAACATTCATGCTGACATGCTCTCTTCATAGTGCACCAGCCTGCAAACTTAAACGGAACGTATTTACAATACAATTATTCCAGATAAAACATGGTATTTTCCTTACTTCTGTTTGAGCTTCCTTATTTTCTTTTTAAGTCCTTAGAAGGAAAGAGGTCTGGTAGCAAATAATGCATGATGATGTTCTCTTTTCATAATTGTAGAAGCCTGGAAACTAAAATACAACATGAGTACAATTACTTGTAGCAAGATTCACAAGAGACAATGGTACATAAAACAGATAAGAAAGCTGGACAAAGAAACAATGTATCCACAGAATTCTCAGGCATCTAGATGAAAAAGCCAACCTGTTCTTCCATCAGCTCCTCCAGCATGGGTTTGTTCCAGAAGAAACGCTCATCAGCCCGCTCCAACAACCCTTTGGTGCTTGGATAGCCTGCCGTGTTCTGACGCTGAAGACTGTTAGTGAGATCATAGGTGTCACTGTAGTAGAAGAAGTCGGAGTCATTGTACATCTTGAGGAGTTCCTGTATGATGAACACACACACACACACGCAACATATTACAACAAGGGAAATCCTTGTCTGTTTTCATGGTGTTTTTTTTTGTTTTTTTTTAACTTGAATTAGTTCTCTCATATTTGTACATCATGCATGTGAGTTGTTTACAAGTATAACCAAGTATTCAGACAAAGGAAGAGTATAAGAGAAAGTGTTAACTGATTATGCAGGCATCGTACTCCCAAAAATCCTACTAGGATGATTCAAATGCATTGTATGATTTTTACCCTTGCAGTCCTGACATAGTGATTAGGTGTGTAACCTTCCCCACTATGCATGTTTTGGGTGTTCAGTTGGGATGATTGAGACTGCTTTACTTAAGATGCCATAACTCTTGATTGGCACATAAAAATGGCACACAGCTACCAAAGTGCAATCTCTATATGACATATTACATTTTCAGTGTGTCTGAATTATCAAGTTACACATGATTCTTTGACAAACAGGAGCCAAATAGATCCTTCGTCACATCAGTCAGAACTTCCTATTTCAACAAATTACATTATTACATTTGTGACAAAATTCAGCTTTAAACTTGATCGTGCCATAGTCAAATATATTTTCTACAACTATGTAACTTACATGGCTTTTGTGTCTATACTTTCAGAGCTTTTTGCCAACATTGTGTACTATGACTTCATCCAAAATTTGCCTCACTGAAATCTTATTTCACTGGCCCATTGTGTAAGAAGTAAACGAGAAAATACCAAGAAATAATTTGAAATTCATCAACTCAAAGCAGCACATAATACAAGGATGTAGCTTCAACATACTCTCAATATTTACACATGGAATAAGGGTTAAATACAGTAGATTTGAAGCGAGAGTACTGCCTACCCTTTGGCCAGGCACAAGCAGTCATAACCTCATGGCCCGCAATTTTTTTGTGAAAATACCAACAACTATGGCCTCTTGACAAACAGTGTTATATGCAAAGAAAACAGCCAAAGCCTCTTGCTCAATAACGTTCCTTATGGAAAAAAAAAACTTGTCATATAGTATTTACTCAGATATGCCCATTACATTTATTATGTGCAGCTAAATGATGGACTATAAAACACTTACCTCATACACTCGTCTTTCAAACTTCTCTCTGTCTTTAGTTTCTTTCTGAAAATAGATCAAAATCAAGAAAACTACATGGATAAGTTCACATATTTGAAAAAATAAAAATAAAAAATACAGGCAAAAGACTCTGACACCAAGCAGACATCACATTTTACATTCATACATTCTTGCAGTCAAACACAGTGATAAACACAGAAAAACAACATACAGAAAAACAAACCAAGTCTCTGAGAACAGCATGCAAACTGTATATGTTTTGACAATAAAGAATTACACCAGGTGGAACAGACTCCAACAGTTTCATGAAGTCTGCTGTAAAGTGTTCATGTCTGACACCATGTAAATCCCAACACTCCATAACAACATGTTTTATAGTGAGTGGTACATCACATGGAATGCACCACAGAGCTTCTTCAACTTTTAAAAGACAAGAGTGTGTGTCAAAGGAGTGGCTTGTGCACAAACAGCACCAGACATGACATCCAACAGAAGGGACAAGTACTCAGCCAGGGCAGTCTGCTCAAACATGGGGCTGATTTCAGGTGAATGCTTCAACAGCAGTCCCTGCAGAAGACTGCTTTCTTTCTTTTATGCTTGACCAACTCAATTCCTTCTTTTGTTCTCTAATTATGTGACAACACAGAGGCAATGTCTTGAAACAGAGGGCAGAGAAAAGGATTAAGCATTGTTTCTGTGCATTTCTGAAAATAACTGTGTTTTTCAATGACGTTCATGTTAAGAAGTTTCAGATTTTATTCAAAAGCATGGTTTGAAAAGATTTTCAGTTGTTTGTTTATGTAAAAGTAACCTTCCTGTTTCTGTTGATGTAATCACTCATTCAAAAGGTTTTCAACTGTTTGTCTATATACAAGTAACCTTTCTGTTTTTATTGATATAATCACTCATTACCTCAAGTCTACATTAGTACATATCAAAACAGTTTCATGTAACATGTTAACAAAAATTATTTCATCTCCATCGGGTGCTTAACTTAGACTTTTAGATGAGTTTTCTAAAATGCAGAAGAGAAAAAGCTTCTTCTTGCATTTGCTACAAACAACAGTTCACAATTTTCTTTTTAATCTTCAGAAAGGATCCTATAAGCAAGAAAAGAATGGCCCTCTATCAACATAAAACAAATGCTGCACACAGGCACCCAAACTGACAGAGAAAGTGAAACGACCTGGATCAAGCTCCACAATAATGTCTACTGTACCTGTCTACCAGATACTGTCCTGATGCATCAAACTTTGATGGGCCACCAGAATTCTGCCTTCCTAGACAGAGCTGCACCTATCAAAAATGCACAAACCATGGAAACCATGTTTTTGTTTTTTATTTCCCTGTCTATACTCCTTCACATTGCCAATATCACTTGTCAGCTTCAAGCCACTTGATTCTTCACACCTCATCCACATGCAGGACCTTGTCATTTCAAATTATCCATCTTCCGTTATCAAAGTGGAAGTGGACTCCAGTGTATGGGATAATTCAAATACATGTAGCCTGAACTGCTGCAGAACATTTATTTGTCACACTCTCCTCTATGTTGAACAGTAGGGAGATATTAAAAAAAAAATGGAAACAACACTCTGCAGGCCACAAACAAGAATCTCCACTAAACAGTCCCTAGAGAAATTTGATTCAGTCCGCTCAGCTCTGATGAGGATCCCAGACAAATCCGAAAGAGATTTCTGGACGTATTTGAAGCACAAGAGCTCTATCGCTGTCAGCATTCCAACCTTTAAGTCCAACAGTTTATCCACAACACACTCCATCAAGAAGGCAGAGGAGCTGAACAGTCTGTTTTTACAGTATTAAGCAATTTTGTATAATGCACTTTAACTTTTATTTTCTATGCCCCCACTATGCTACCATTCACATCTTAGCAATCAAGTTAGCAGTCAAATCTATCCTGACCAGAGGACCAGGCCCAGACAAAATCTTATCTTGTTTCTGAAAGGAGATGGCCATGATAACTGCCTCTATCATCTTACAGATCTCTCAGTCCTCACTGATGCCAAAGAGATACTCTGGGCATGGTGTGTTGGTCCTAAAGAGTGCAACATTTTACAAAATATCTAACTACAGACCTATCTCATTCACAACCATTCCTGCAAAGGTACGTGAATACATCATTGTAGGAGCCACACTGAACCACTTTGAACCAAACATTATGTTCTAACCAGCTAAATGATTTTCACAAAACACTAATCCTACAAGATTCATCTTCTCAGGTCTGTCAAGTAAGTTTCTGTAAAAATGGAGAGTGATGCTGATAGGCACAATTAGTCTGGATATTACCAAAGTTTTCAAGCTTGTGAATCACAGTGTACGGCTGTAAAATTACCACTACAGTCTGCGAGGAAGCTTCAATGGATAACAAAATTTCCTCTCCAACTAATGGCAAACGGTGGTGGCTGATGCCACCCAGGCTGACCATGCTAACCTCAAGTCCAGAGTCCACAAGGCTCTGCGCTTAGTCTCTGCCTGTTTTCATCATATATCAATTGTCTCCCTTCCATTATCTGGATGCCAGATGCCACCTCCTAGTGTCACTCTTCCGCCTTCTCACACAACCTGCTAACTTCAAAATGATCTCTGTAGCCTGGAGGACAAGGAGAGGAAGAGGGATATGTTTTTTCTTTTTTCATCCTTACAAATGCGACACTTTGTCCTAAAAAATATAGCATGAAGCCCCAGGAGCATATATCTGCATCCATGACTCTATGAAGATTATGAATGCATTTTGTTCATATACAGAGAGTCCAGCAGTGTACCTAATAACGCAGAGCTTGACAGGCAGTTTCCAGTCACATGCAGAACATCTGACTGTATACAGATTCTCTAAACAAGTCAATGAAAATATTCTCTCATCAAAATTGCATCACCAGCAAGACAAGCCATAATTGTTCAGCAAATGCAATGTTTCTAAGTACAGAATTTCTCCCTTTTTGTACTTGGTCTATCCAGCCTTATTGTCTCACAGATTCAACATTGCATGACACACTGAATAGCAAGAGACAAAAGTAAGCCAGTCCTGACTCTTTTGTACCAAGTTAGTATACTGTGTGTCAAGATGGATCCTCCACAGTTTTAACAAGATCCACTATCACTCCAGTCAGAGGGGCCAGGAGACACCCTCTGAATCATTCTGCTGGCACTCCTGAGCTCCTGTGTACTTTCTTTCTTTCTTTCTGCGTATGCAGGCTGATACTCCTGCGGACACTGCCTGTAGAGACAGGCAGTGGAGTTTTAAGTGTATGACCGTTTTTTATCCCACCATTAAGGCAGCCATACTCCATCTTCGGGGAAGGTGCATGCTATGTGTAACATGTCATCCATACCAACAGCCAAACTGGCCTTCTCTTCCGAAAGTTGGTGATGGGATTTTACATGTGTGCAAGATGTTGTGCGTGCGTTCACACATGGAGCCTCGGTTTATAGTCTCATTCAAAGGACTGTATGGGGAATGGAGTCAGAACCAATGTTAACTCCGAGGGAAAAATCCCCCTGTACCGAAATTCGAACACACAACCCCACGATCACGAGTCCGGCGCTCTACCAACTGACCTATTCCGGCCCCCGCTCCTGTGTACTGACTCACACTACAACAGTTTTAATCACATCATTTAAGGAAGGAATCGTTTAAAATAGAACTAGAGGACTGCTATACATGCGACTGTTCAAGTGAACAAGCTTGCAACATCTGTGATCTCTGCCCTAAAGGGTTCACTGTCAATATGAAGGAAATTCATCAGTGTACCATCTAGAAACACAGAAACAGCTTCAATGTAGGTGACATGTTCATCAGTTTTAGTTGCTTAAGTTAGAATAAAGTTACTGGTCTGCCAGACTCGCCAAGCTGTTCAAGATTAGCAAGAGTGTAGTATGTATGAGGTGCACAAATTTCAACCCTTTGTCAGCCAATAGTATCAATATATACCACACTCTAACAGAACTCCCACATCCATCCCTTCTTTCCCTCTGCCATTCACCTGTGGACTCAGGTCCTGGAATAAGCTCTCACTGCCAGTTTCCCCAATGCCAAAAAAAACAAACCATCATGGTCTGGCTGAACGCCACAGGCTCATAGAACCAGACAGCTTTCAAAACCATCACCAGGCTTTTTTCTTTCTTTTTTTTTTAAAGAAGGTATGAGGCCAAGATGACCAAATGAACTGGGGATACTTACAGTCACACACCCTACACTTCCCTTCTGTGCCCCCCTTCACTCCTCTCTCTCTCTCTCTCATTCTCATGAAATGATATTCTAGTGTATCTCTCCATCTCTATCTCTCTGTCCCTCTATACATCTCTTAAATGAAATTCCTCTGTCTCTCTGTCTGTCTGTCTGTCTGTCTCTCTCTCTCTCTCTCTCTCTCTCTCGCTCTCGCTCTCTCTCTCTCTCTCTCTTTTCTTTGGCACATGCACACCACCCACTGTGAATATTTGTCCTGTTAAAGAATTCCCTCAAAATCAAA
>CM065716.1:56887644-56890144 GCA_033310375.1 Conus canariensis | reverse complement strand
ACAGAAGCCATATTGCTGGTAAGTTAAGGTTGCAAAGTTTCATAATGGCTGCCTCTGTGGGATTCTTCATCTGCAATAATCAATGTTAGCAACGCAACAACAATCAGTGTCTGGATGTATGCATGTGTATGCTCTCGTATATGTATGAGTGTTCATTCTTCTGTTTAACGTCTGTTCACTTTGAGTGATATTAGACGTGAATGAATGAAGAGAATGACTGAAGGAATGAATGATTAAGTGAATAATCCTATATGTTATATAAGCGTGTATGTATAAGATAAGATAATGTTGCTTACAGCCCAGCCGACCACAAAGGGCCACATCAGGGCTGTCACCACGTCAAAATCAACCCACGCGTGTATGTATGCCTTTGTATGTGTGTGTATACGTGTATGTATCTGTATATGTATCTAAAGAAAAAAAAAAAAAAAAAAAAGTAAAACAAAAAACAACCCCCCCCCCAAAAAAAAAACAAACAAAAAAAAAGGAATCGTAAACACAACAATTAATGGGTAAAATGAACAGAAGATATAGATCTAACATATAGCAATAAAACAAAAATCCTTCACTATCTAAACTTTAGTGTGAAGGAGTAAAATGCAGGCCATCATCATATAATGCACTATGAACTAACACAAAACAATCTAAAGAAAAACCCCAGTTGGACTATGAAATAAGTGTTCAGCAATTTCGATCAGCAGAAAGTGGTCCGAAAGTATATCTTGCAAATTTTTTTCAGAAAAATTATTAGATTTTAATGATGTTGGTAAGAAAGTAGTTAACTTGCTACAATTAAATAAAATATGGCTCAATGTTATTTCTTTACCACAAATACAATTAGTATTTTTACTAAACTTTGTTTTTAAAGCATTTAGCTTTAATAGAATTATAAGGGAATATATTTGTCTGGAATAGTAAACTGGATGATCAGACATTTTTCTTAGAACAAGGTCTATTGGAAAAGCTTCCCACTGTTTGGATGAAATATCAACATTTATCTGAGCTCTCTTCCGTGCAGTTGATTCAAGGATACGATAACATTCTACGACTGATGGTTTTATTTTCAGCTCGGAAGATGACCCTGCTTTTTTGGCATCTTTTTTCGCAGCCCTATCAGCCAATTCATTCCCAAGTATACCAGTATGCGAAGGAATCCAGCAAAATTCTATGATAGTGCCTTTCGACGCCAGCCAGTATAAAAGATATTTAATTTTGAACACAAGGTCGGGTCGTGTCGATGTATTTGATGAATCAAGGGCAAGTAAGACTGATTTTGAGTCTACAAAAAAAAATTATCTGAACAATATTACTCTGTCTTTGTCCACTGAAAAAAACAAATATGATGATATATGAGTGTGTGTGTGTGTTGTGTGTGTGTGTGTGTGTGTGTGTGTGTTGTGTGTGTGTGTGTGTGCGCACAGATATGTGCATGTGTGTACATGTGTGCATTTGTTTGTATGAGAATGTGTAAAGAGAGAGAGAGAGAGAGAGAGAGAGAGAGAGAGACACTGGCACTGACCCTGATAATGACACTTTATTGTTCCACAGCTGTACAGCCCTTTTAGACAAGGGGTGACAACAGAGAGAGAGAGAGAAAGAGAGAGAGAGAGAGAGAGTGTGTGTGTGTGTGTGTGTGTGTGTGTGTGTGTGTGTGTGTGTATGTGTGTGTGTATGTCTTTGGTGTGTTCGGGGGGGGTGTGTGTGTGTGTGTGTGTGTGTGGTGCGTGCGTGCGTGCGTGCGTGCGTGCGTGCGTGCGTGCGTGCGTGCGTGTGTGTGTGTGTGTGTGTGTATGTCTTTGGTGTGTTCAGTGTGTGTGTGTGTGTGTGTGCATGTGTGTATGTGTGTGGTGTGTGCATGTGTATGTCTTTGGTGCGTTCGGTGTGTGTGTGTGTGTGTGTGTGTGTGTGTGTGTGTGTGTGTGTGTGTGTGTGTGTGTGTGTGTGTGTGTGTGTGTGTGTGTGTGTGTGTGTGTGCGCGCGCGCCTGTGGAGGGGTTGTGCCTGCATGTGTGTGTACACGCAAGAAGGCATGCATATTCCTGCTTACAAGAATGGTATTCAACATTATTCCACACACAACTAGTACATGACCACTCGCTTTATTATAAAAGTACTTGACTGGGTGATGATGTTTACAGTGTTTGTATTTCATGGACACCTGAACTTCCTCGATGATACAGAGCAGTGATTTTATTTTCAATGTAAAAAGGAATTTTGGAGGGAGGGAAGGGGGAAAAGGGATCATGATAGCATAGAATTCATGGAAAACCAGTACTCTGAGAAAGAAATGTAGATGTACTGTTTCTGGTACCTGCAGCACTTGGCTCACAAATCTTTACAAGATGGCCTCTACACTCATACCAGACAAAAAAAAAAATCTATATGCGACACTGGTTCTTTTGCCCTGTGGACCTCTCCAGTCTAAGGTAGCACTGCTCATTCAAAATCCATGCAGTCTCTGCATTATTCATACTTTTAGCCTCTACCACTTTCCAAGCATT
>CM065716.1:56852644-56882644 GCA_033310375.1 Conus canariensis | reverse complement strand
GCATTTTTGTTGTTGTCTTTTTTGTACAGTAGCTGCTTTTGAAAACAATCAAGGACAACCATAGAAAAACTTAAGTATAGGATCAATCTCAAACTTTTCGCTTAATGTGTTAAGTTTGACAGTCTCTGTCTTAGCTGTGGATATGCAACCCCCCCCCCCCCCCCCCACCCCCCCCCCCCCCAATTTGCACACACACACCCATGTACAACACACTCGGAGTGTTCCTGTTCATACACACTGACAACAGATTTTCATTTTGAAAATGTATATTGCTGTATTGCTGCTAAATTAAGGTAAAAAATTGAAGAAATCTCAGTACATCTGATGTTTGCCTTCAGAATGCCTCAGATTGCACAGATTTTTGTCGTAAACTTCAATGTCGTAAACTTCAAAATTTTTCCCGGGTGGTGAAAGGCCCCTCCCCTAGCAGCCTTAGGGCACTATGGGCCTTCCACTTGGTGCTTCGCATCCTCAGAGAGAAGGACTTTCCTCTCTTCTTTTTCCTTGCAAGTCCAGGTTCTGATGAGGCAAAGTACTAGTTTAGAGGCTCCACCTTACCCAGTCCTGTCGTTTTGTGATAGACCTGGATGGATCCATTGTTTTCAACTATCACTTGTCTTCAGGTTTTTTTTTCTCAGTGAAAGATCAACAGTCCACTAAGTAAAATTAGTTTCAAAGTGGGTTGTATGCTGGTAGAAATTGAAACAAAAGAAAAATTACTGTACCACCGAACGAAAGAGACAAACATTACAGACAAAACATGATGTGTTTCAACCTCTTTGGTCTTCTTCAGGCAAGACAAACAACATTAAAAACAATGAAAACGAAGAACAAAAAAATCACATATCCTCACACACACATATATACACACATATCGTTCATTCTTCATTTTCATTGTCTTTTTTCTTTTATTCATTCAATCAATGTTTGTCTTGCCTGAAGAAGACAAAGAGATGGCAATGTATCGTGTTTTGTCTTGTAATTTGTTTGTCTCTTTCGTTCAGCGGTACAGTAATTTGTCTTTTGAGTCCCCTAGTTAGAAGTAAGATTCCAGATTTTCTGTAAATGACAGACATTTAAGGGTACATCTGGAAAAAAAAGTATTGAAATGAATATCATTTAGAAAAAAGGAAAAGATGCTTTGGTAAAATCTGTAATTTGGGGTGGGGTGGGTCATGCGTGAACTATGATGAAGGGGGAGGACAAAAAAAAAAGGGGGGGGGGGCACTGTAATGTAACTATTGTCATTTTTTTTTATTTGTAAAAGGTTTTTATTTTCAGCCTTATAAGGTGCAGAAGGAAGTCTGTGACCTTTTCTCTTTTGGTGAACATAAAAGGACATTACTTTGGAAAAATAATCAGAGATACTATCATAGAATATTCATTATCTTGAAGACACCATCTCTGTTATTTATAAGATAGTCTTGTTAGATGTCTTAGTTACTTCAACTTAAACTAAGGGCATCTGTGTTAAATGTCTTGTTCAGCTGTTGGTTGGGTGTAGAAGACAACCATGTTAGTTGTTATACTTGAACATTTTAATAATAAATCAGTTCATTATTTATTCTACTAGTATTAAAAATCACACTTGCAGAGCTGCCAACTGCCAGGTGCTTTCTGTTGTTAAACTCTGACATGGATGAAACGACACTTCCGGAAATGCCAGAAATTGAAATTCGGCGTCGCTGTTTGTCCAGAGATCCAGAAATCGCGAAATGTCGTGGTCGATTTTTTTTTCTCCCAGACATTTCGGTCAAACTGCGCGCTGATTAGTCCATCCGACTGATTCAGGTTTCTCTTTTCCATACTTATTGTTCCTTTGTCATTTTGCTGAGAGACAATACAAATGCTACTTTGACCAATAGTCACAATACCCTTCTTTGAGCCAAATGAAGATGACGTCTGCGGTCAATGCCAGTGTTCAGACCAAGTTTCGTTTTCACATGCCATCATACAGCAGAGGCTTCTTCCAAGTAGTAACTGCCTAATCTGACATTAACTTCGGTGAAATAGGTTCACTCTGACAAATTACCTTCAAACCTGATTCATCAACATACTTTGGCATAAACTCATGCTGTCTCGCTAATATTTTTCAATGTTTCTGGGCACAATGTCAAAAGTTTGACACAGCCTGAGGTCATTTCAGGCACATAAGTTGGCAGGATTGTCCCTCTTTGGCCAGATCTCCCCCTCCTATGGTTAACGTCTGCAAGTGCAATTACCACTCATGAATATCGTCTCTAGAATTTTTTCCTTTTTCTTTTTTTTTGTAATTTGTGATATTTGTCCTATTTTGGCCAATCATTGGAACTAAGCTCGACAAAATCGTATAGATATACAGGTCTGCACATAATGTTTCTTCCCAGAGGGCTGATAGTCTCCTGTTTTGTGCATAACATAACACAACATATATTTTGTCTGATTCTTGTTTTCAGCAATACTGCAGCCTTTTTCAGTTGTTAGTTTAAATTAATACCATATGATGTGGTCACAACTTGCATGATAACAAGTGTCCAGTACATGAGTAATTGGTGCTTGTCTTATGTTTAGTTATTTCATAAACAGCACACCATTTGCAATTGATGCTGTCAAACTGCAGTATGATTTGCATGATCTTATGTTTAAAAAAAGAGAAGAAAAAAGAAAAGGAGGGGCCAACAGATCTCTGGTTTTAGTGAAAATAGACCCATTGAAAGTGACAAACGTGTTGGCATTGGTGAATGAGAATGCAGCGGTAAGAAGTGGTTTCGGTAAAACTTCAGTAATCTAACTTCTTTTTTTTTCCCTTTTCCCTGTTCACAGAAATGTTCGATGCTGATGAAGGAAGTGACGAAATCACTACAGAGTTGTGGCAGGAAGCATGCTGGATCGTCATCAGCTCATATTTTGATGAAAAAGGTCTTGTTCGCCAGCAGCTGGACTCATTTGATGAGTTCATTCAGATGTCGGTGCAACGCATCGTTGAAGACGCTCCACCTATCGACCTGCAGGCTGAGGCTCAACATACCACAGGCCAAGTAGAAACACCGGTAAGTAACTTTATTTTCGTAAATGATATCTTAAGAATTTAACCTCTTACTTTTTTATAATAGACTTGGCCTCAGGACTTGGTGACTATTGACTTCTTTTTATACCCATCAGTAGATTTACCGAAAACCAAAATCAAGATTTCTAATGCTGCACGAGTTCGTGTCTCTCGGACCTGGTTGACTCCAGAATATATGAATATTATATCAGTTATTAAAAAGAAGCATGGAGTACACCCCTGTCATGTAGCCACCAGTTTCAGTTTCATCAAGGAAGCGTCACTACATGCAGACTAGTCCATATACACTACAAGGTACACCACATCCGCAAAGTTTTGAGACATACTAGTGTGGTTCTTAGTGTTCATCTATCTCATTATTTAGGTGTAATGCAGTGAACTGTTGGGAGCAATAAGGGATGAGAGAGCAAACAGCAAGTACATGTACAGATGTACACACGCATGCACGCGCACATGTATATACTATTAGAAATATTTTTTAATCACCAGTATTAACCTGTGAATTCTTTATTTCTTTAGCAAAGAGTCCAATATGTAAGTACTTACAGCTTCTCACATTTAACATCTCATACTTATGAGGTTACTTTTAAGTGAATCAATTATATAATCTACATATAATATCTGAAAGGACCATCTTAATCCATCCCCTACGTATCACTCGTTTCTTCCACCTCAAAACCATTTGTTTCACCTAGAGTGGATAGACATTAAATTTGAAACTAACACGCTTGCTTGCAGAAACATGCACACACCTACACTACACACAGAGCTGTGAATACACCTTGTGTTTTTTTTAATATATAGAGCAAAGGTAGTAAGCACAAAACAACTAAAAGCAGAAGGGAAAAAAATTGAGAACTTGTATAGTACTGAATGAAGAGCTCGAAAATGAGTTGTGGAGGGCGATCATGAATCAGCATGTTATGGACCTTGTTCAGACTGGAAACCGACTGTAACAGGAAAAGCTTACAAAATCATCCACTTCATGAAAAAAGACTGGTATTAGTCTTGCATATTCTGGTCACTGAAGGGCTCCCTTTTTAGTGAAATGGAGCAAGTAAATCACAGTGATCAAGCAAGCCTATTTTCTTTTTCTTTTTTTTTAAATAGAAAGATTCCTGCCCAAATGATTTAGCCTGTTTATGAGTTGCTGAAATCCATACATTGATGTAATGTTAATTGATATTTGTGTGATTGCAGCCCCGCTATGTGCTGAAGTTCGAGCAGATTTACCTATCAAAGCCAACGCACTGGGAAAAAGATGGTGTTCCGAGTCCGCTGATGCCAAATGAAGCTCGTTTAAGGAATCTCACGTAAGCTGCAAGATTTTCTATTGTAGACACATGTATATAACACATAAGATATTAACAGTAGGTATTTTCTTTCTTCATTTTTCAGTTCTTTTTGCTGAAATCAAGTGCAAACAAAGTTGATAAACAGCTTGGGGATCACTTGAAATAGGAACAAACACTAATAAAGAATTATGTGCTTATCATCGTCGTCGATCAACAGTGGGTTTTTGATTGGCTGCTGGATTGTTTGTTGGAACAGATACTCTGCTCCGCTGTATGTGGACATCAAAAAGACAGTGATCAAAGAAGGGGAAGACCCTGTGGAGACCATGCACCAGAAGACTTACATTGGGAAAATCCCATCATGCTGCGCTCTACGTACTGTCTGCTCAATGGCCTGACGGATCGTGATTTGACAGAGCTCAACGAGTGTCCACTGGACCCTGGTGGTTATTTCATCATCAACGGCTCTGAGAAAGTGTTGATCGCCCAGGAAAAGATGGCCATAAACACAGGTGAGGGAATGAAGATGTGTAATTGGATGATTGACCCAGTGGGATAAAATTCTTTCAGATGTGGAAATAGCAAATAGGACATTGGTTTTGGTGATGAGAATATAATTTTTTGTAGACATTTCTTTTCTTCCAGTGTAAAGGTATTGAAAAGCAGTAACGCTGTTATGAAGACTTCATTTGTATAAAAGTTTGTGTCGCAGATAAGTGCTTAGTAATTAGAACAAAGCAGCTCTGTTATTCATTTAAGTCTGTTTATACCTGTAACATCTTTTTCTTATTAAAAAAAAAAAAAAAGAAACTCCTGGTACATTTTCTTTTAAACATTATATTTGAAATATTCTTTTCCAGTCTATGTATTCCAGCAGAAGGATTCCAAGTATGCTTTCAAGACAGAAATCCGATCCTGTCTGGAACACTCCTCCCGTCCCACCAGCACCATGTGGGTCAACATGATGGCCAGAGGAGGTGGTGTAAGTGCTTCCTTTATTATTTTCTTTTAAATCTTTCAGCAAGACAGAATGATAAGGCTAGAAATTAGCTTGAGAAAAACATTTTTTTACTTTTGAGGGTTTTTCTTGTTTTGTTTTTTTTCTTATTCTCTATGTTTCTGGGTAACATAAACTATTAAACATAAACTGTACGCATGATCATTGAATGCGTTGTTTATTTATTAAGTATTGAAGGACAAGCACTTTGTTTTCTGTTGCTGATTGAAAAAAAAAAAAAAAAGTTGCATTACTTTCATCAAAACCTTTTGCAGATATATGTATGAAATAGAATAAGCAACGTTCCTGCAATAGGTCCATGGGAAAGGTAAAAATGCAGTCTGCTTTTATTGTGTGCAGGGAGCCAAGAAAAGCGCTATTGGTCAGCGAATTATTGCCATCCTGCCATACATCAAACAGGAAATCCCCATCATCATTGTTTTCCGTGCCCTGGGCTTTGTGTCTGATCGGGACATTCTGGAACACATCATCTATGACTTTGATGACCCAGAGATGATGGAAATGGTCAGTGGACTCAAGAGATTAAGATTAATTTCTTCATAATGTTTTCTTGCTGACCTATGACACTTCTGCCTTCTCTTTAAAAAGAAGAACTTTAACATTTTTTTAAGCTTGAAGTTTAAGATGTTCTCAGACATAAGATGGTCAGAAGCTGAACTTGCTGTTCCAGATGTGATTTTTTGATTTTTTCTTTTGACATTAGTATATGTTTAGAAAAGAAAAAGAAAAGAAGTGAGACATTTTGGGATTTGTTTTTGATGGTGCAGGTGAAGCCCTCTTTGGATGAAGCGTTCGTGATCCAGGAACAAGGAGTGGCCCTGAACTTCATTGGTGCGAGAGGGGCCAGGCCAGGTGTCACCAAAGAGAAGCGAATCAAATATGCCAGAGAAATTTTGCAGAAGGAAATGTTGCCTCATGTTGGTGTCAGTGAATTCTGTGAAACCAAAAAGGCTTACTTCCTTGGGTAAGTTTTATGCCGTATGTGTGTGATTTTCCTTTGGTTTGTTACTGTATTGTCATCCTTACATTGTGCTGCTGTTTTCATAACAGAAGTATTAGTGTGGGAAATCTGTCGTTTTTCATGTTGATATTTTTGGTACAGTCAACATTTCTGTCTCTCGCATTCTTTGGATTACTGGTATCCTCAATTTAATGTGCTTGCACTATGCCATTTGTTGTTTACCCTTGCCTGGTGAATGACAAGTACACGCAGGAGGTCTGTTTCAGGTACATGGTGCATCGCTTGCTGTTGGCTGCACTGGGACGCAGGGAGGTGGACGACCGTGATCACTATGGCAACAAGCGTCTGGATTTGGCAGGACCTCTGCTTGCATTCCTCTTCAGAGGGTGAGTCAGATGAATACTCTGCATGCTTTTTTTCCCCTTTCCCACCTTCAACCCTGAATGAAGGGATTAAACAATATCGTTCTGTGGGAAGAGGATGATGTTGGTATGCATGCATCTGTGTTGTGTGTGTGGGTATGCTTTTCAAATTGGTGTTCTCTTTTTATTCAAATTTAAAACAGTATGTACAATAAAAAGAAATAAGGCTGATCATAGAAGGAAACATCATGTGCAAGATTCAGCTGCTTTCATGGCTGATATAAGGGCATATGAATTTGCATTTACATATTATAGTGCAGATGGATTTTTTATGTAATGATTTAATATATGATGATAACATCAATTACGTCATTCAGTAGTAATTCAGAAATCACTAATGGTTAGAAATCTGTTTCTGTTTGGTCAGGTTGTTCCGTAACCTGATGAAGGAGGTGCGCATGTACGCCCAAAAGTTCATTGACCGTGGCAAGGACTTCAACATGGAGCTGGCCATCAAGACTCGCATCATCACTGATGGCCTGAAATACTCTCTGGCCACAGGCAACTGGGGTGATCAGAAGAAAGCTCATCAGGCCAGGGCTGGAGTGTCACAGGTGGGAGAGGTTCCTTTGTGCTTGCAAAAGTAGTTTAGACATGCTGTGGTTTCTTTGTTGTAATCTTAACATTCATGAATTCATACAATTCTGGCCTTACAGGTGTACACAAACATTCTCACTTGCACGCGCGCACACGCACACACTGTCTCTCTCTCTCTCTCTCTGTCTGTCTCTCTCTGTCTCTCTCTCTCTCTCTCTCTCTCACACACACACGCACACACACAATTTAAACCATGCATGCATACATACATGCAAATAGGCAGACATGGGTAGATGTGTATGTATGCAGTTCTTTCCACATGAAATATGTTCTTTTATGTTTGCTGTGACCTTTGTTATGTTCTCCCCTCTAATGAAATATGCATCATTACGTAGTTGTACTTAAGTTGTGTGAAAAAAATGCAGATTAATCAAAAGGAATCAGAGTGTTTACTGGTTGTTATGATCTATGTTGATAGGTGTTGAATCGACTGACATTTGCATCCACGCTGTCTCACTTAAGACGACTGAACTCTCCCATTGGTCGGGACGGCAAGCTTGCTCGTCCACGTCAGTTACACAACACACTGTGGGGCATGATCTGTCCAGCAGAAACGCCAGAGGTAAGCTTGGCTGGTGACTGGTATGCCAACTTTCTGTTAATTCCTCAACCTCATTCCTCCAGTTCTCATGCTGAGCAACCTAAAATACTGTCTTGTCAATTGAAAAAAAAACTAGCATCAAGGCAAAAAGAAACATCGCTTGGCCTTAAAAGAAATGTTTTGTTTATTTTATGGTGAAGGAAAGTAGCAGTCGTCGTGTGAAATGAAGTCATGAAGCTGTTCAACTATGTACATTAAAACTCTGTGCATTAGAATTGTTTGTGAGGAAACTTAGGGGGGAAAAAAAAGTGAAGTGTAAAGAGCGATGTGATGTGTGTCAGGGAGCTGCTGTGGGTCTGGTGAAGAACCTGGCCTTGATGGCCTACATCTCTGTGGGCTCACAACCCTCCCCCATCCTGGAGTTCTTGGAGGAGTGGAGTATGGAAAACCTGGAAGAAGTCACACCCTCTGCCATTGCCGAGTATGTCATCAAAATGCTCTCCTGTCTGCTTTTCTTGTCATTCTTTTCCATTGGTATCTATTAAAATTATTTTTCCTGCCAATTGATTTTTTGTTATTCAAACTTCACTAGACATTTAACCTATGGTAAGTGACAGATCAAAAGATTTTTTGTTCTTCTTACAGTTACATGATTCTATACAAAGAAAAGTCAATATAAACATGCAAGAGCTGAATGCTACAGACTTCCCAATTTATTTTTTATCTTCCATATTGATTAAGTCACTACCCTTCATACAAAAGCATGTGGGAAACAGCACACGGCTTTGCTGTCCAAATGGCAGCGTCCAACTGCCTGCAACACCGCACACCAATACTGAACGTAGCTCCCCTTCCAGGAGCAATAAGCAAATCATGATTAAATATATTATCTGTATAAGACAATTCTTAGTTCATATAATTGCTCGGGCATATTCCATCCTGATAGTTGTACCTTCTTGTTTTTGGAATGAAATTCATATTTTGATTGTGTTGAGGTAATTTTGAAGTTTGTCAGATTTGGGGAGGGTTAGGAAGATGGTGTATGTTTACATTGCCGACATGCACAATCAATCAGTTGCCTTGTCATGTGTGCAGTACCACCAAGATTTTTGTGAACGGCTGCTGGGTGGGTATCCATCGGGATCCAGACCAGTTGATGACCACACTCAGAAAACTGAGACGAGAAATGGACATCATTGTGTCAGAGGTCAGTCCACTTTCATGTTTCTGTAATTGTAGTTGTATTATAGCATGGTTCATTACAAAAGGTTAAAGAAGTCTTCCAGTTAGGCATATTTTTTGTCTTCCACTCCTGTCATTTTGTTTTTGCACTGTGCCATCCAACGCAGTATAGTTATTTTTTTGTTTGATTTCTAGGATGTTTATATCTTTGAGATTTTTCAGACATCTGCCAATAAAATTACTCTGTCTCACCTCTCAACTTTTTCAATGTTTTATTTTACTATATCTGTTCAGGATACAATATATCAATGTCCTTCAATATATGTCCAGACCTAGTGATTATTCATTGAAATGTGTTATAGGTGTCCATGATCCGAGACTTCCAAGATCGTGAGATCAGAATCTACACTGATGCTGGAAGGATTTGTCGTCCCCTGCTGATTGTGGAAAACCAAAAGCTGCTGCTGAAGAAAAGTCACATTCAGCAGTTGAAAGAAAGAGAGTACAACAATTACAGGTGCCTATATTTTCCTTCTTCACATAGTCTGCAAGTCAGCTTTAGTGTTTGTGCGGAAATTTCAGGTTGTGAGGCGTTTTACTCAACATCTGCCTTGAAAGCTTAAAGACTGTGTATGCAAGAGAAAGAATGTGTTTGTTAGGGGGTGTTGCCAGACTTTCATTTTAAATGCCAAATTAACAATCGACTCTTTTCATAGTTGCAGGATAGGGAATGAATAAGAGGTTGTTTATAAAACCATAGAACAAAATCTATACCTGTCTGGGTTTTTTTTGCAAATCTCGGATTCTATAATGTGCCCAAAGTGATAGTTGTGATTTCTGTGTCCAGCTGGCAGGACCTGGTGTCCAGCAGTGTGGTGGAGTACATTGACCCTCTGGAAGAGGAGACCATCATGTTGGCCATGACCCCTGATGACCTGGTGGAGGACAAGGACTCCGCCTACTGCTCCACCTACACTCACTGTGAGATCCATCCAGCCATGATTCTGGGAGTTTGCGCTTCCATCATTCCATTCCCTGATCACAACCAGGTAATACACTGCTGTGATAAACATCTTGTTTTTCTCCCACTGTCAGTACCTTGTGCTAAATGATATATAATGTATGTAAATGGGTGGGATTTTTTTGTTTTTTTCTGTCTATAGTACTGAACTTGTTTTCTGACTTAGTCATCAATGATCCTGGTGCGTTACTGCTACTTGTAATCTCTTTGTAGTCTCCATCAATGATACCTGTGCATAGTTTTCACAGTTTTTTTTTTCAGCAGATGAGTAGAGATGTACAGCAAGATTTTTTTCTGTCCCTAGTATTGCACTTCGTTTTCTGGCATAGTCGTAAGTGTTGCCCAGAGCATCAGTACTACCTGTTGTCTGTATGCCTTGTTAACACCTTCCAGTGCATGATTTTAACACGTTTGTTCAATGGATAGATATACAGCCAGGTTTTTTTCAGTCCCTGGTACTGTACCCTGTTTTCTGACAAAGTCATCAGTGTTACTCAGTGGATCATCACCACTTGCTGTGTGTTTGCAGTCCCCCCGTAACACATACCAGTCTGCTATGGGTAAACAAGCCATGGGGGTGTACATCACCAACTACCATGTGCGCATGGACACACTGGCTCACGGCCTCTTCTATCCCCAGAAACCTCTGGTCACCACAAGGTCCATGGAGTATCTACGCTTCAGAGAACTCCCTGCAGGTTAGTCTGATTGCAAGGTGTATAAGATGCTTTGTACTTTTTTGTTGGAAGTTGTTGTTTGCATGGAAGTTTTATTAGGTTGGATCCTAGAATTTAACTCTGGAGAACTTGAGGGTTTCACTTAAAGGTATGAAGGGGGATTTAGTAGTTTTTGGAACCAGGTATGTGTTCATTGTAATCGTATGCTTCATTGCTTTTTTTTTTGAGAGCAAGACGTAAAGGAGACTTTAAAGGGCATATTCTTTTCCCTTGGTAGAAAGAGGCCATTCCGTCTTTCATTCTCTCTCTCAAGAATATCAGGTTTGTGTTCATTATCGGCAACTTAACCCAGTAAATGTGATATAAAGCATATCTTACTGTGTATCTGTGATGACGGTGACTGTGATCGGATCAGTTTCATTGTGGCAGTTTCCAGCCACACTTTCAGTAAAACTGATACATGGCATTCCTTACTGTGTAAAGTATCAGTGATGATGGTGATTGTATGATAGAAGGTATAGGCTATTGCCAGCAAAACTGCCGGTAAATTTGATCCAGTCATGTCGTATTGTCACCTGCAATGATGGTATATCTGTGTGATTACAGGCATCAACTCCATTGTGGCCATTGCTAGCTACACAGGTTACAACCAGGAAGATTCTGTCATCTTGAACTACTCAGCCATCGACAGAGGATTTTTCAGGTCAGTCCTTGAACTGCTAACAGCTGCACATTATGAATTACCCCTACCCCTACCCCTCTCCTTCCCCACTTTATTGGTCTGCTCCTTTGTCCTTCAGAAAATGAGATGACAGTTGATCTGATGACTCGGTTTAAAATGAGCAGAGAATGAGAGGTCATTTGTTGTTGTTTTTTTCTTAGACATATGAGGACAGCTTGAAATGATTTTTTGTAAGATTTTTAATCATACGTTATTGAATGACATGAACAAATATTTATGTTTTTTCAAATACAAATACAAATTGAACAACTAGCTATGCCATGCATACCAGTTGGGAGCTATATATTTGCACCTGTTTAACTTGAAACCCTTTCAGCTGTGCCTTTCCATATTTGCTATCATTCCCAATGCATACTTGTTTTTTCAGTCAGAATTGGCTTTCTCATGTATTCGCGTGGGCATTCCTACAATTAGGCGAAAGGAAATTTTATTTAAAAGTTACTTTGCAAGATATGGTTATCATAGTGAATGTTTGCTTTCTCACTTATTGTTTTGTTGGGTTTTTGTCTCTCTCTCAGAGCAATGTCTTATTTTGCTGATGTCAGTAACTGTGGTCTTAGACTGTGGTAGTTTCAGAACAGCTTTGATTTTGCATGTTTTCTTCCAATCATACAAGGCTTAGACTGTGGCAGTGACATAATGGCGTTGATTTCAGGTCCTTTTTCTTCCGATCATACAAGGATGCCGAGTCCAAAAAAGGCTTGGATCAGGAGGAAATCTTTGAGAAACCCAACAGAGAAACTGTCCAAGGTTAGTATAGTTGTAGTAGATTATTTTCCATTTCTTTCTGTCCATAGAGTTTGCAGAGATACTATTTTGTGCCAGGGAAAAGAATGTTAATCAGATATCATCGTATCAGACCTATCAATGTTTGGTAAGAAAATATTGTGTAGGGTTTTATTTTCACAGAACATTGTTTCCTCATAAACAGTGAGCTTTTGCTTTTGTAAGCAATTCAGTATTCATTCTCCTTTTGCTCTGTCTCTCCCTGTGTTGTTTTTCTTGTCCTCAATTTCAGTAGTTTTTCTTTAACTGCTGTTGTATTTCCTTCCTTCTCACTTTATGTGCATTTTCTCTATCTTTACCTTCATTGCTGTGACTTTGTCCTGTCCTGGTTGTTTCTTTTAGAATTTAACAAACGTACACATACACACTGAAACAGGATTTTAGAATGGATGTGCTCAAAGTAACTGTTGCCTTTGTCCAGGAATGCGACCTGCTATCTATGACAAGCTAGATGAGGATGGAATCATTGCCCCTGGTACTCGTGTATCTGGTGATGACGTCCTTATCGGCAAAACGCTCACATTACCTGCCAATGAAGACGAGGTACCTTTACCATTCAGTTTTGTTTTGTTTGATATACTTTTCTCATTGTGCACTTTGTGTCATGGTAGCATGTGTTTATGGATCTGTCACTTGAAGTCAAATAATTGTATTAGTACTACTTGTTTTCCCTTCTCCTCCATGCAGATGTTCGTCTATTCCTGCACAAAATAACCTCACAATAAGTAACAGCTGAAAAGTAAAGACTAGACCATTTTGTCTTTGTACTGGATTTCCTTCAAACAAAGACCCCCATTAAAGACCCATTTTTCAAGGATTTCTTGTTCTTGAGAGGTTTCATTTTAAAGCTTTTGTTATGGGTCATATTGTTATTGATAATATTTAACAGTTCTGATCCTCTTTTCCAATGTTGAGGTCAACATTTATCATATGCTTGCTGTGTACTTATCATTTGTTTTATGTTTCTCTGTCCAGCTTGAAGTGACGGCCAAGCGATTTGCCAAACGAGATGCCAGTGTCTTCATGAGACGCAGTGAAACTGGCATAGTTGATCAGGTTTTTAACTTTTGTCAACTTTTTATTGTTCTAAAATTCTTAATTATAGATAAATTCATATGCAGTGTAAAGGACAGAAACTTGCACAAGTACAAACACAGCCATTTCATATGTATACAAACATTCGAGTTCAGTAAGCATCTTGAGGGCAGATATTTCAGATTCATGAAAATAGAAAATATTATTAGGTCATGATGCATATTTCTTGCTATTAATTCAAATATGGTACTGGACAAGGATGTGAATCCTCAGTGTAGTAAAGCAGCTCTGGTAAAGTTTATGCAGTACTTGATGTGTTCTGGATCAAAAGATTTTAGGGCATGTCTGATTGCTGATTAGGCAACTTTTTATGTGTCGTCTTGTTAATTTCAGGAAAGGATAAAATTGAAGTACAAACTTTCCACTCTGGTCATGGTCTTCAGACTGTCGTGCTGCCATGAAATGGAGTGAATTGGTGGCTGTCTACTAGATCACTATGTTTAGTCTTTCAGACTCCCATTGACTCATCCTCTGCATTCTATCCCCTGTTTGAAATATGTGGCTGGACAGGGTATTGAAACTTTTTTGCTTTACATCTTCATGGATTTTGCTTTGTCCCATGTGTTTGATGGAAGATTGCATGATTTGGGTGTTTTTTTTTTTTTTACCAAAATAGGAAAAGCAGCAGAATTTGATAGAGTCCTAACCAGCATATTCACATAGTTTCATAGCGGTGTGGTTTTCCTCTCAGGTGATGGTCACAATCAACCATGAGGGCTACAAATTCTGCAAGATCCGAGTACGCACAGTGAAAACCCCACAGATCGGGGACAAGTTTGCCAGTCGCCACGGACAGAAGGGAACCTGTGGTATCATGTACAGACAGGAGGTGAGAACAGATTCTGCTTCTCCACTGTTCTGTTGTCTTTTAATTCTGCTTCTCCACTGTTCTGTTGTCTTTTAAACCCTTTCCTTTAGTTAAATCCTATGAAATAAATATGCATGTTTGTTTGTTTGAGCTACGTGATGCATTGGAAGCATATTCCTTAGTGGAGATTACACGTGTGATATACTGAAAACATGTTTTCAAGTGGGGGGTTTACACATTGTACAGCTGCCTGCTTAAATAATCATGTTTCTCAGTAGGGATTATCTACTTTATGACAGCTTCTTTCATAGCCTAAAAATCACTTATAATGGACTTTCCTCAATTATCCTTGGATATGAATGGATAGAAAAAAATTAGAAATTGTCATGTCAGACATTAGATGCTAGCACTGGAATTATTTCCATTGTGGTGTTGGTACTGTTTGGTGTATATTGTGTTGGATATTGTTTGGAAGACACAATGATGGAAAGACAGTGCGTTTATTCATTCATTTTTGTGTTCTGGATTCAGTGGAGTAGAGAGTGGGGTTGTATGTATGAAAAGTCTACTACATTATTGAAAGAGTTCCAAGAGGAAAAGGGTTAATCATAGATGGTAATATTCTGTTCAAGCTGCACTTGAGAGGAAGGGATGAGAAATGCACTTGATGAAAGATGTTGCTATTTGAAGTGTTTATGTTACACGCATTATGATGTTATTGCTTTTTATTACATTGTGTGTGTGTTAATTTACACAGGACATGCCGTTCACCTGTGAAGGCATCACCCCGGACATCATCATCAACCCCCACGCCATCCCATCCCGTATGACAATTGGTCACTTGATCGAATGCCTACAAGGCAAGGTGGCAGCCAACAAGGGAGAGATTGGTGACGCCACTCCCTTCAATGACACAGTCAACGTGCAGAAGATCTCCAAACTACTTCAGCAGTATGGCTACAACTTGAGAGGGAACGAGGTCAGCTTTCCATATCAGCAGCAGGCTATAGTTTTCATATCAGTCACCGGCTCTGCATGTTATCTTCAAAGTTCTGTATCATGTTATGACCCAAACATGTCAGGAAATTGAAATAGAATGGACGTGAAGAACTTATGATAACAAGCACAGAAACATGTTCCCAAAATGGAAGAATTACTTGAACATAACTTCAAGTTAATGCTGGTTGTGATGCCCATTCTCCTAACAAATAAGTAGACAAAGAAAGACAAAAGAAATATACGAAGTTGTTAAATGCAAATACATGTACATTTATTGGTGAGTTTGTGGTGGAGATTGTTATAGAAATGTAAAGCTGTTAAATGCAAACATATTTCTGTTTATTAATTGAGGTTGTGATGGAGGTTATAACTTTCATTACGTAAAGAAATAAGAAGGTATTTAATGCAAATACAAATATAATTATTGACAAAGTTAAATAAGAAGGTATTTAATGCAAATACACATAAATTTATTGGTTAAGTTTGTAATGGAGGTGTTTTGCTCATGTGCAGACTGCTTGTTTAACATTTTGTCCATCAAACGGCTTTCTGTCATACCTACTACATGAAAGTGCATCATGTCTGCAGGTGCTGTACAATGGATTCACTGGACGCAAACTGAACGCTCAAGTCTTCCTGGGACCCACCTACTACCAGCGTCTGAAGCATATGGTGGATGACAAGATTCACTCGCGAGCCCGTGGCCCTGTCCAGATCCTCAATCGACAGCCCATGGAGGGCAGATCACGGTATGTTGTCTTGCTGCTCACAAACTGTGTTAAACATGACACAGATCCCTGTTTAGTGTAGTCTTTTCTGAATGATGTTATTCGTAGCTGCTGTATTTCCCCTCCCACTTATCAAGGCTTTATGGTTTTCATCCTTGCTATGGCAGCTCTGATCAGGTTGGCTGTAAATGATATGACCTAACTCAACTGTTCTCTATTATTAAGAATAAGTCCCCACAGTGACCAACCCAGTTTTAAAAGCAGTTGTGAACAAAAGCATAGACTTTTTTCTTTTTTAGGGATTTATTGTGATCAGTTACTCTTACACTGTACAGCTTTGATACCATGGATCCATTCCAGTTCTGATCAGTGTGCAGAAGCACACTTTCCACTGAATCAGTTGACTGCAGACATATTTTTCATGACACCTGGTGGAGAGATGGAATGTTGCCCATGGACAAACCCTCTGAACGTTGATGCAGATCATGATCAAAACAGCAGATCCATAGTCCGACTGGCAAGATAATTAGAAATTTCCCCATTTCGATGAACACTATGAAGTTACTGTTTATGAAGTGATAACATCGTGAATATATGTATGTATATAGATGTATGCATGTTTATGGAATATTTGAAATTTCTAGTCATATGGGCACTGACGTTTCAAATTTTTACCTTATAAAAAAGAATGGAATGTTACTTACAGTCAGTACATAGCATTGCTTTCCGTGGGTGCATTAATGATTTTCTTTTTTTTATGATCGCCTTGATTTCTTGATGAACTGTCATGTTGTTTGTGTTTTCAGTGACGGAGGTCTTCGTTTTGGGGAGATGGAGCGTGATTGTCAGATTGCTCATGGTGCAGCACAGTTTCTGAGGGAGCGTCTCTTTGAAGCATCTGACCCCTACCGTGTGCATGTCTGCAATCTGTGTGGTCTCATTGCCATTGCCAACTTGCGCAACCAGACCTTTGAATGTCGCAGCTGCAAGAACAAGACACAGGTTTGTTCCTTTCGTGTGCCTGACTAGTGATGTGATGTGATAGGAATCAGCACGAAATGGGTTTTCATTGGAACCATCAAGTCAGAACTGTTGTGAGAAGTGAAACTGAGTTCAATTTATCAGATTGAAATTTCATCTGAATTCCAATTAGCACAAATTGATTGATTGGTTCTAACACTTCAGCAACCTCTTGAGTGCAACTAAGGAGTATATTCATTTGTGAGGGACTGTTGTGTTACGGGATGGAATGGTGCGAAAAGATCAGTATATCAGTTACCTTTGCCTGTATGTCCTTGTTTCTCATGGGTTAGTGAACCTTTATCATGGTAAGGCACTTATACTTTTGAAGTCTACATGAAATGTTTTAGTGTCCAGTCTTTATTGGTTCAGCATTTGAGAACTTGTCCAAAATTTGGCCTCCCTGAAGTTTCAGTCCCTCTAGTTTTGATTGGAACATACTGAACTTGATCGCTGTCCAGCAGAGTTGATATCATTGGGCATGTTTTTCAGGCGTGTTTTTCAATGGTTCTGTGTGTGTTTGTGCTCGTTCTAGTGACGATTTTTGACATCTCGGACCACCATCTACAACTTTTCACGTTCTGTCATTTTCAAACATACATTTGCCAGAACTACACGGTGAGAAAATACAAACATGATTTTGACACCAACATTTTGGATTCAAATATGTTTATAAGAGAAACATACTATCTGTATCTATATCTGTCCCATTCTGCAGTTCAAGCTTTTATCTGTTTTCTGTTCCAGATCTCCCAGATCCGCATTCCTTATGCTTGCAAGCTGTTGTTCCAAGAACTGATGGCAATGAGCATTGTGCCCAGGATGATGGTGTTGTAACTGTGCCCAGGATGATGGTGGTGTAACCTTCCATCAAGACAATCAAAGCCTGTTGCATTCTTCATCATCTGGACAAGTTGTGCTTTTCGTATGCGCTGATGCAGTCAGAACTTGTAGGCGTTACAAGTCTATTCTGTGCAGCCTGCTGAGGTGTGGTAGATTGTGATGAGGATGCAGTTGGAACTTGTAAGTGTTACAAGTCGATTCTATGGAACTTGCTTACCTGTGGTGGATTGTGATGAGGACAAACACAAGCACGAGTGGATGATAATCTGAAATATTCTCTGTGTATGTGAAATGGTGCTTCCGAGTCGCATGTGGAGATGGAGTACAAGATGAACAAATTTCTGCTTTCTCCTCAGAAATCTCCTTGAAGGCAATGACTTCAAACTAAAGACAAAGTGAGCATTTCTGTGGTGGATTTATGATGTGAGAAGTGATGGATGTATGAATGAAGAAAATCTGAGCTTGAAATTTGGAAGTATGTGCAATGATAGATTTGATTCTAATTGACTATTTTCTGTGAAAAAGCTGGATTTATGATGTGAGAAGTGATGGATGTATGAATGCAGAAAATCTGAGCATGAAATTTGGAAGTATGTGCAATGATAGATTTGATTCTAATTGACTATTTTCTATGAAAAAGCTGGATTTATGATGTGAGAAGTGATGGATGTATGAATAAAGAAAATCCAAGTTTGAAATTTGGAAGTGTATGCAATGATAGATTTGATTCCAATTGACTATTTTCTATGAAAAAGATGCACATAATTCTGTTCTCAGAAAAGACATATTTGGACTTCTGAAGATTATGTTGTTATGTGATGCTTTCCAAAGCCAGTGTGCATCTTGACAAGAGTGGATCTAAAATCCTGACAGAAAATGACCACTGAACATTTCAGGACATTAACCAGGCAAGCTGAGTGGAGAGAAAAGAAAGGAGTGAACTGAAAAGGGAGAAATCGGTTATCAGGGTTTTGTTTTTATTTGTTTGGTTTTTTCCTTCTTGTCTCTCCAGCATTATAAAGTGGAGATGGATGGTAGATTGGCGATCCCTGAATCATACAGGTATCCTTGCATTGTTGATTCCATGCGTCTCCTGTAAGGTAAACCAGACAAGGTGCATCTATTCCAAGAGGAAAAGATACCTCAAACACTTCCAGACACTTCTAAATAACTCTTGACAAAAATGGAGGGATTATACGAGTTGGATGATTGTGAAGTGGTGACCATGTGCATCTGCTACAGCCGTGATGTGGCTCCTATGATCTGCTAGGCTTTAAAGAAGAAATCGGGTGCATCTAGTGTGTTGTTCCAGTATTACACTATATTTACAGGACACTTTAAAAAGCCTGTTATCAGAAGTGGAGATATTAGTTTTGTGTGTGTCAAGTTGTGGATGTTCACAGTCGTGTGTGCGCAATAAAAGAGTTGGATTCGGAAATGGCGTGGATTGTGGTTTTCACTTGTCTAGAGCTGAAAGAATGCTGAAAAAATTGCTGATTTGGAGGAGTGTAAACTGTGAACATACAGAACACTGGAAGTCAATACTTTAAACCTGCTGATTTTATTCAACAACACAGCCTAAACTTGAATTTTACCATTGCATATATTACAGTATCACAGATGCAAAAAATCAGTTAACTAGGCACAAACATGAATCACAATGCCATTTAACATTACAAGAACATTTCTGAATAGTGATAATGGAAATGATCATTTTCAGCCAAAGTGTTCCAGAATGTGCACTATTATTGAAGTTGGAAGTATCTCTTGCATGTCCTGCAGTCATATTGCACTTTTGTCATTTGGAATACTGGATCAAGTGGTGGATGCAGATGTGGGAGAACACAGCCTCCGTAATTTGGCTGAAATAAAGATGATTTATCAACAGAAGAAAAATATCAAGAAAAAGGAAGGAGACTGAAACAGTATTGAACAATAACTGATTAGAAATAATGAGAGTCCCTGAGCAATGGATAAATATATACAGATGATGATGAAGTTTCTATCCCTCTTCAACCTCAAATTCCACCCATTCATCATACACCCATACCCCTCCCCTTTCTCTTTCTTGTCCTGCTGCACAAACAGAACTAATTTGGCTTTAATCTACCAACATGTTTAGTCTTTGTTCCTCAAATCCATCCTCAGCTTGTGCTTATTTAATAAATCTTGTAAAATCTGTATACAGATTTTTTTTTTTTCCTGGTCCTATAAACAGGGTTCCCAATTTTTCTCGTGTATTTTGAATAAACAGTCTGCCACAGCAAAGACTGTGGACAAAGACTGTGAAAAGAAGTGATGGTGGGAGTGGCTTTCATGATAAATTGACATGTGGAAGTCAGCATGTGTCTTTCAAAAGTGCAACAGGCTGGCATAGCCCCTTCAGTCCCGCTGCAAAGTCGCCTATAGTCGAGCAAGAATCTGCACATTTTTCAGATCATGTCAAACGCAGTCAATACAAGCCAGAAAACGCCAGAGACAGTGTATATGAATTATTTCCCTCTTCACAAAGGAATATAAACATGCCCAAGCTAGAGCCAGAGTGTCGGACTGTGTTACTGCATCTAAATTCTTAAAAATTCATGGGAAGCATATGCCCTGAATCTCCCCAGATTTTCGGTGATTTTTTTTTTCCATTGCGACAATGGAAGGCCTGCATAAAATAAAGTGCAGTGGCTGACCTTTTACTGAGCGGTTGAGCTGGGGTCGAAATTAATGGTGCTTTTGTAACTTCTCTTTTGACTGAAGCCAAGATTCAGTTGCAACCGATAATTTTGCGAGTATGCTCATTGTGTTCACATACCAAAAACATTTTTTTGTCAACTAAAAATGTCCTTATTGTGGAAAAAAAAAATAATAGTTTTCATGTAGAGTGATTGAACTACTGATCCATCTTGGCAACTCTTAACAGTGTTCTGATATTATTTAATTTTCAGATTGTTAGGGGCCATCGCTTTAATTATTGGACCCTGAACATACTATAATTATAAAATATATAATTTACTATACTGCTTCTGAATTCAGCATAGCCCCCATCCCCACCCCCACCCACAAAGTTGTGGTTACAATAACCTGATCACCATATTTTTTTTTCTGCTCACCCGAAACTTTTTTCTCAACGATTGGGAGAAAAGAAAAAAAACAAAGAGGGAAAAAAAAAGATGGTAAAGGAAAATGAGCTACTACCATCCAATCTTCAGCAAGCCATCACAAACTATGAAAGGTAATTTTGAAGTACCTGAACTGGTAAAAAAAAAAATGGCGTCTGCAACACATACAATGTGTTACAGCCTGTTTGTGTCTGCAAGGTGACCACTTTTCCTAATTAACAGAAATGTAAAACTGAAAAATTGCAGGAGGGACTCTTGTGTAAACTTAACAAGAGAGGACAGTCACCATTCTGTCCACGTCAGTAATACAGCAGGAAAGAAACATTGACAAAAGCTAAACAGTTAGTGCTACTAATGGCAAGATTAAACACCACTTAATGCACAGATTTTTGTCATACTGATTACACCAATCGGAATGCAAGTTAATTCGGGAGGTGAGGGGACTACGAAGAAGGGGGGTGAGGTGGAAGATGGAATAGGGGTTGGAGAGAATTTTGCTTTACGTCAGTGGTAGCCCTTGGTTTGACTATGGTAAAGATCCAGACATAAGTGAATATCCAGACAAAAGTTAACACAAAGTGCTGGCATCATGCCTCTCTGCTATCACAAAACACACAACAACAAAAAAATTGGGCTGACATACCGACCGTTTTTTTCAAACCATATTACAGTAGCCACAAATACCGACCTTTTTTTTCAAACCATATTACAGTAGCCACAACTTCTTTCTCCCCCAGTTCACACCCCAAACAAATTTCATTTCTAAAAAAACACAAAAGATGGAATCCAAACCTGATGATTGATCTAGCTACAGCTAGCATCCACTCTTGACAGTGTTTACAGTCTGACCAGTAGTTGCCAGGTTTTAACAGAATAGCTACCATGATATTATCAACTAGAGTAAAAAGTGTAAAAAGACTTTTCAGAGCAAAGTAAGATGAAAGGCCCACTAACAGAAAAAAAAGAAGCGTTTGACAGTAAAGACCGATTCTTTTACAAATGTGGAAAGGCTGGATCAAAGAGAGTGACAGAGAAGAGGAAATTAATAACACAATACCAAACACCCTCTGCATCCCCATTGTGGGCAGGAAATATTTAACCCATAGGAAAGAGCTCCCCAGTTTATCATGTTATGGTCTGCATTCCATAGAACATTGATAACCAGATTTCAATTTTAAAAACCTGAGAAAATGATCCCCCATTGTTTATGCTTTTCCACAAGCACTAACAAGAAAAATAACACAAATCAACAAGCAAAATTAAGTCTCTTCCACTCAATGGAATGTCAAACTGATGTCGGTAAAGAGTAACTGAAAAGAAAAAAAAAAAACAAACAAACAACAACAAAAATGCCAAAACATCAATCAACTATCTCTTACCTATTTACATAATTACAAGTCTGATAAAAAGTGATACGTACACTTCACCTGACACATTATGAGTTTGGCATAAAGAGAAGACAACGCTAGAAAGAGTGGGTTAGGTACACAGTATGGTAAGATAAATCATAAGCAGTAATTTGAGAGAGAAGCTGCATTTATGGACGATAGATGTTAACTTTTTAAAAATCTGTCCCATCTTTTAATCTGTACACGCTGTTGAATTTCATGCTGCTCCCTTGTATGCAGCCACACTGAGGTTCATTCAGCTACAGTCCCAGCGTCAGCAGGTCCACAAAGAGCTGTCAGCATCGCTCAGCCCATCATGAGGACACCCACCAGAGAAGACACTGCTCTGCTGCTTACTGCTTACTCGCTTTCATGGTGCCTGTTCTTACAGAAAGTAAATGTATGATACGAAGCCCTTGCTGATGATCACTATCTCGGTCACATTGTAATGTTCAGTGAGCATGCCGCACTGGATGGAGGCTGCCACCATATCCCTCCAATGACAGATCTTGTGCATCCGTAGACTCTAGACTTGGGATTAGCACTCTACAGATAACAGTTATAAAGGTGAAACTGAAACGGTAGTCATCACAAGAGCACGGCAAGAATAGCCACAGAATTTCTTTTTTTTTTTCTTGATTTTATCATCAGGCCTCTGCATTCAGTATTTACGATGCAGTTCTATTTTGCGTCCAAGACCACATGACGGAGTATACTCAATTTTTCATATTTGATTGGCCTTGTGGCTTACCTTGAAGCCTGTGGTACAAATCTGATAAAAAGCACAGTTTTCCTCTCCCCCTTTCTACTAAGTCTTCAGAAGTGATCGAGGCACTAGTGTCTGGAGGAATCAATCAGTTCAGGTTCTGTATGCATGGACATGAGAAAAAAATGTTCATTATATCTTAAAAAGAACACCATCATCCAAAAGAGCAACAAAAATCATAATCATTTGGTGAAAAAAGTATCACAATCGGGCATTTGTAAAAAAAAGTTACAATTTTTGTAAGTAATTAAATTTTGACCCCTTTTTTTCAACCAGTTGAAATGCACTTGAGATGTATGAGTGCAAAATGACATCAGTAAGTGCACACTGGAGTCATGTGACCTAATAAGATGATAAAAATCTAACATTGCGAGAGGTTACACCAAAAGACAAAAGGTGAAAAACAGATCGAGTTACAATGGCTGTCACATACCCCTGACCTGCCATCGCAGCACTTCGAATTTCCAAGTGAGAATAAGGTGTGACTGAACATTATTCACATGAAACCAGGCAGACACCAGCAAAAAAGACAGAGATCAACATGTAAATCACATTAACAAGATTTATAATATCACCCCCTCCCTGACCTTTTTGTTTTAATTTTGCACTGCCAAAGTGAAGGTGCTTTGGAACTTCCCTCCTATTTCTATGCTCTTCACATAATTCGCCTGAGCAAAGCGCTTGCAGAAACTTATGTCCACTATTTCATGCTGCCTTCTTTTCACTTCCTATACGTATGATTCATATGCAATGACTCACTGTCCCGCCCTGCTCACAGCAGACAGTGGAAGTGGTATCAATGCAAGATTTCCATGTCCCTAATGTATGCATTTCTTGCATGTAATATACCCCACAGCAACCTGGGAGTCATCCTTAACAAATTCCTGTAAGAAACCACATTGTTAGGTGTAAATGAAACTTTACACAGGCAGAAAAGAAAAAAAGTACAGGAGCTGCTCAGTTACAACGATGCACTCTCCTTAGAGACAGGTGTCCAAATTTCACACAAACATTAGTTGCACCATACTGTACACAAACAAATCCCGACAACCAGCCTGAGAAAAAGATACCTGCAATTTTGCTAAGAACAGCTGTATTGGATGCATTCATTAACTCGATGAAACACAACTGTGTAGTCGCATTCTCCTCATTTGAACATTCAGCACACTCAACAACTGTGGAATGTAGCCAGTAAAGACTGTAACATATCACACAAATTATGCCTTAGATAAGTTTTGAACCCGCGACCAACCAGACAGTCCCACTATGGGGCTGGATGAAACTGTGAGTGTTAGTTTAATCATAACACAAACCAACAGAATTTGTACATTTCACCTGATTGACACAGAATTTGGACGGTTTGAAGATAAAGCTGAGGAAGAGATTATGTTTGTAAGGGGAATCAAAACAGAACGATGAAACAAGTCACTAGTGTATCAGTACAGTTCTGCTGCTGTCTTGGTTTCAAATTTAACAACACTGAAGAACTTCACATTATCGTCTTTCTTCCCACCGCCCCTGGGATCACTGGAGTCGAATATGCCCTCGGCACCTGTTTTGTGGCCAGCGATGTAGGTCTGCAGGTCCTTGAACACTTGCTTGGACTGTTTCTTGGCACGGTTTTCAACATCTGACAACACACTAGAACAACTCTAAGAAACATCAACAAACAGCAAGAAAATCATATGGGCAGAAAAACTAGTAAAAATCAACTGATGAGAATTCTTCAGTAAGAAAATGGGTATGAAGACGATGCTGTGTTTGGTACAAACCCTTCCCCTGCCTACCCACCCCTCCCTCTTTCTTTTCAAGCCCTTCAGAAAGAACAATTATAACCAGAAAAACAACGCATTCCAAACAAAACTAAACTGCTGGGGAGGGGGGTGGTGGGGCTGGGGAGTTTGTTGTTATTTTTAATCATCTTGCCCCCCCCCCCACCCCCATCCCCCGAAAAGATTTTAAGTGTTGTTTTTTTGCATGATTGGACTTCTGTTCTCTGTGTAGTGTCAGCCTTGAAAAGACTCTGTATGGTTGGCTTGGCTACAATAATAATACTAAATCAAAACTAAAGCCTGAAGATGGCCCAATGGTAAAAACCCACTTCTGTACTGTCATTTATTTGTTCCACTCGTCTGCTGGTCTGGTAACCTGACCTTTATTCTCATTTCAGCTCCTGCCTACAGTCAATCTTCTACAGCTAAGACAATAACCGCATAAATCTGTAGTTATTTGTTACTTTTTTTTTTCGGTCCCCTTAAGGATGCTGAGGGCTCTTTCAGTATGAGTAAACTCCCCTGCCTTCTGCAAGGTCTGTGCTAGTAGCTTCCTCATTTCTATCACCCTCTTTAACTCTGCCTTTTTTTTTATAGCTGCGTCTCTCTTTACGCCTACTATTTTTCTGCCTTTGTGGACCATTCTCAACCTTTCTTCAGGAAGCTTCACTTCTTTTCTTTTTTTTTATCACAACTTATGACATCCCAGCCTTTTGGCAACCAGTCTGAGAAAATTGTACACACTCTTCCAGAATGAATATTAACTGTCAAGTTTCAAGTTTTAATCACGATGGCCCAGCCGACCATACTGAGCCTTTCAAAGTGGTCAGACTAACAGAGGAAAGAATTCACCATTTGAACGGGTCAGGTCATGAAAAAAAAAAGGTCTTACCCCAGAAAAGAAACAACAAAACCAGTAAATGGTATGGTGGCTGAACTACTGATATGGCATATATAACTAGGCTGTGCTGGAGCTGATATTTGAGACCGAGGTACTCTTACAAAATATATGATGTACTCAAATTTGAATATGAACAAAGAAGCAAAAAAAAGCAGAGCGAGAGAGAGAGCAAGTACAGAGTAATGCATGAACCTAGTGATTTGCCATTTATTGGGGACATTGCATGTTGGAAAAAAAAAAAAAAAAGAAAAAAAAAAGAGAGATGATGAAAAAGGGAATCAGTTAATAAAAGGTATTTATAATATAGATTAATAAAGTGACAAATGAATGATTAAGGAAAACAAAACTTCTCCTCAGAGGACCACAGCAGACAGGTACAGCTTGGAATAGCAGGCGAACGAAAAGTGGAAGAGAGCGAAACAGCAGCCACGAACTGGAAGGAAATCAGTGCACATGGTACTGGCATGCACACAGCCACAACACAGTACAGCTTTTGCCTTTGATGGAAAAATGAAAGAACTTGACCTTCGGAATAAGGTATGACCCCATACCACGACGGGTTCATCTTGTGACTGGCGAGAACTCCGTACTGAAGAATAAAGACCTCCACCAACAGAAATTCAGAAGTGAACAGAAGAGAAAAGAGTCAAGACACACCAACGACAATGAGCAGTTTTAAAGACAGAGAGAGAGAGAGAGAATGAGAGGGAGCATATTAATGCATGTATGATTTATGTCCATTGCTAATAGTAATTAGTAACACAAAGTAAATAATAGATTCCCATCAACTGCCTTTCCTCTTGGCAGGAAAACAGTTGAAAATTCTGATCTCAAAAAATAAAAACAAAAATCAGGCTGTGCTGAGAGCGCCTGGCATTCCTCTTGATTTCTCTCTCCTAGATCAAAACAAAATAAAAGAAAAAACATCTTAATGCCAAACACACACACGCACGCACGCACGCACGCACGCACGCACACACGCACACACACACACACACACACACACACACGCACACACACACACACACACACACACACACACAAAGACTTTGTATACTACAGAATTCTGGTTTTAGAATCATTGGTGTAAATAGTATGTACTGTGATCTCTACAGCTCTGTAGTCTGTGTAATTACCTCTGATGACAAAGCCTGAGTCACTGATGGTCTTCCCCCCTTGCCAGACCCTGTAGAGGTACAACAGAGTGCCTGCATAGAACTGGTTGACCACGGGCATCACCTTCTTCTGGCTGTTGCATTCTCTGCACACACCCACACAGTTCTCAGACAGAAATCTTGTACAATTATTGGAATCACCTTCATCTGTGCGATAAGATATTGTAGTATTCTTGAAAAGAATTACAAAAAAATGATTCAGAGCGCTTGTTTTCAGTAAAAGGTTGACCATTTGCATATACTCAAACGGCAAGATAAGTTGCTCAATTCTATTTTGATCCACTCTCTGTCTGCTTGAGAACAGAAAATGTCCGTTTGTCATGTTTCACTCATTGAATTATGATTTTCAAGTCATTCCTTCTTAGTACTAAAAATTATGCATTCTCTGTTCAGTCAGCAAATCACAACCTTTGACAACTGCTCATTGTTTCTACTGTTTGATTTTAACCACGAAAAAACAAATAAGTTGACCTCAACATATGCAGGGTGAGAAGTCTCTGACATTGCTTTAAGACATTGGAATGTCTGTCATGGACACCCAGAATGAATCTGAATCAATTCTTCTATAGTCGTTTTACCTCTAGACAATGTCTCGATCAGAATCAATCCTTCTATACACTCATTATCCCTCTTAATAATGTCTCTTACTGTGAATCATTGACAATAACAGCAGACAGTATTGTTCTTTGCTCATAGTCATAACGAAGCACCAAACAAGCATTCTGTACAATCATACTTTCATTAAACAGTTCAAGAAATGTATGTTGTGAAATGACTTGACAGTAATACTTTAACAAAGATGTGAAGTGAAAATCATCTAACCTGTTCAAGACACCATCACGTAAGGACTGCAGGGTGATGCGGGATATGTTGATGCACATCACACAAAATGGAAAATTCTGCAACAGAACGAAAATACGAATACAGTTTTAGGAACAAAAATATCAAAGCTAATAAAACTTAAAATTATCAAACTAAAAATGGATAAAACTAAGTAAACATTGTTCATGAAAATGAAAACAAAAAAAGGCCACTTTCGTGCTATTCTAGGATAGTCCTACGAGTGGGAACATGACAGCATCCACCCCCCTCCCCTCTCCCAGCCAAAATGTGGCCCCTGTCATCAGCTGGACTATAAATGATATGACTTTAGGGATGTCCCAGTTTTCAGGCCTGGTTTGCTTGTTTTTTCTTTTCACAGCACAGTGGTTTAGTACCTCTCTCTGTAGTTTTTTCTGTTTCATTGGCCTTGAACAGTATCAGGAAATCAGCCTTTATGGACAAAGAATAAAAACTTTACCCACGTTTGAACCCGTGCTCACCAATAGACTACAAATTGCATGATTTCTGTCAAGTGCATACCAAGAAGGTAACTAGCTTCACATACATCTATGGTAAGAAATTATTATTGATAGAGTTGCCTTGGCTTAAGGCTGTGTCAGACCAATTGACATAGGCTAGAACACCAAGGCTACATCACACTGTTGTTAAGCTCTGCATAGTTATGCGAGGATTGTCTTCAGCTGTGACAAGCTCCTAGCATAACATTATCAGTCTCCAAAATCCCCCAAAGTCAGAGTGTGGCTGCCCTTGTGGCAGGGTAACAAAAAACAGTCTCACACATAACGTTATCATCCCTAGCTGATGCATTTGTACCACAGTGTTCAAGTACTTCAGCTGTTCAGATGATCCCTAGTCTTTTAGCCAGGGTACGACAACAACAACATTATTGATAGAATACCTATATGGTTCCTATAAAGTTCCTCAAATTCTTATTCTACCATTTGTCCTGTACATAAAAAGGGCTGTGTACAACTTTCTCACTTAAATACAATTCACTGGTGGTACTTTTCTCCCCTCTTTTTCTTTAACAGAATAGTTTTACCTGGGTGGGATGCAGGGACAGTTTATAGAGATCCCTTGCCAGCTGAGCAGTAGTGTCGTCCTGTAGAAAGTTCACAAGTTGAACCAAACCCAGCATCCCTGTGCCACGTAAATCTGTAGATGGGTCTCGGCCTGTAGCAAAGGAGAACAGCACTCACCCTACTCTGCTTCTGTTTCAACATTGTCTCCTAAAATGTGACCACCTTCCACTGGATGATACACGAGTCACATTTCTAAGATACTGAGGTGCACAATATTGATAAAAACAGGAGAGAGAGTCCTTTTCCATGAGCATAATTATAAAGAACTGTGGTATGTTAAACAAATGGAAAAGTTATGGGTCCAAATTGTCTCAGTGGCATGGAAGCCATTTTGAAATAAATTGGAGTTCAAAGTTACAGTACTGTCACATAACATGGCCGAAAAGGTGAAAAAAACTGATAATTGTTCACTTTCTCACTCAGTTTAAACAAAACACTGTTTTGAACTTCAATTTTTTTTTTCAAAGAGTTGTTGCAGAAAACTCATTTTACCCCCAAACTGACGCCTCATGAGTTATGCGACATGGAAGAAGCTATGGTCTATGGTAAGGTGACCTCTACCATTTTTCACTAACTGCAGCAGAACTTTGCTGGCCTGACTTATCTATCATTCTCGGGAGGTGGTCACATATATCCCAGCTAAACCTTCAACAGAATTTCTTTTAAATTGTTAAATATGCAAGGTGGTCACTCAGTCAAATTTCATATTGGCTCATATCTGTCTCCTATGCATTCTTTTGGCTTATTTCCATGGGAAATAGTGTGTTCCATAATATCAGGTATTGCAGGCTTCAACTAATATCAAACGAGTCCATGATAATTCACTTCTTTCATACCACAAAATGTGTACCCTTAACCCTTAAACATAAACTAGCCACAAAACACAAATCCATACAGATTAACTTCTTTCATCCTACAAAAACTGCACCTTTAATTCCCAGTCTGGCTGTTTTGTGCTGTCTGTCAATCAGAATGTTCTGGGTGGTTTAAAAGGTACAATTGGAAAAAGAGTCGAACTTCACCAAAAAAGCTACACCAAAGTATGCAAATGCTGACACTCTTTACAAATACATGCACAAATTTAAACTATAAAAACTAAAAACAAATGAAATCGCTATTCTTCTCATTAACTTTCCAAATACGTGTCACACACACACACACACACACACACACACATTCATA
>CM065716.1:56762644-56845144 GCA_033310375.1 Conus canariensis | reverse complement strand
TAGACAGATTGACATATATAGATGTATGGAGAGAGAGAGAGAGAGAGAGAGAGAGAGAGAGAACACATACACACACACACACACACACACACACACACACACACACACACACACACACACACACACAGACAGGCATGCAGACAGACAGAGCGATAGAGTGAGACTGGGAGAGAGATGATACATGTTTGTATAATTGATTACTTAATAAAAGTCCCTGTATTTGTGAGATTAAAGTAAGAACCAGCTTCAGCTTCTTTTTTTTATTTGTGAATAAAAGATCTTTTTTCTTGTTTATCTTTTGATCATAAGTTTGAGAAAGACACAAAGACACAAAGAGATTAAGTTGCCTTGTCAAATTTTTTGCTTGAGGTCTCACACAGATTTCATCAATTTTCACTTAATTACCTGATTTGACTTGATGTCAATGTCATGGCGAGGTCCATCACCACTTTCTTGCTTGGATACATCACCTTCTTCTGTTTTCTCCTCTGGTACGACAGCTGTCCCATCCCCCTTCCCACCTATTTTTGGTGCAGGGAAAGAAGAGAGCTCTGCATTCTGTCCACCTTTTTCACCCAGCTCAGTTCTGTCTGCTTTTTTCTGATCTTCTGTCATCTCCTTTACTTCCTTGGCTGGCTCTTCAACATCATCTCCTCCTGAGAATCTCACATTCTTCCCGTTATCCACTTTGGAGGCAGGCAAGTCAAAGTCAAACTCATCATCGGATTCTTCGTTGGCAGCCTTGAGTGTAGAGGTCAGCAAGGGTGGATCTGCAGCATCTTCAAAGTCAAAAGCAAGATCCTCTAGTGGGGCTTCAATGTTCTGTGGCAAGGCAGAGACAGGTGAGTCCTGTGCCATGGATGGAGATGCTGCCATAACCCTGTCAGCGTTTGTGAGATTGGAGTCTGGCCCAAGACCATGATGCTGCAAAAATAAAAAGGAAAGAAAACATAATTTTGGTGCACATGAATTTCATGTGCGTGCGTGCGTGCGTGCGTGCGTGCGTGCGTGCGTTCGTGTATAGTTTGTTAGTTTGCTTGTTTGCATGCATGTGTCTGTATGGATGTGTGCTAAGGGTTTGAATCTTTCACTATCTTAACGTTTCATATGAGCAGAACTTTACTGGGCGTAACAAGGTGCACATACTTCTATTTTGTAATATTGTTTAATTACATTAGTCATTGTTAAAGGACAGAGACTAATCAATCTCACCTACACCACAGACAATCATATCATTTGAGGGGTTATCTTCAGGTGTCACGCATTAAGCATAATATGAAACACAGCGAAAACAAATAAAAATCATAAAATACACATTACAACAGATTGACTTCAGTCATTAAGTGTAAAAGAAATGAAAACTTTAATGTGTCTCTTCACACTTGACCCCCTGTTTTCAGATTTGATCTCCAGTATTGCTGACACTGACAGAGTCATTTTGACCCTCAATTTAAAATTTTACAAGGAATCTTGGTGTCACAGTATCAGATTACATAATTCATGACTATTAATTTTAGTCTTCTGAATTTGAAATAACATACTATTTTATCAAACTATTTAGATCTTTTAGTCTAAAAATTCCTTGTTTTCCTGCTCCATTTTTCAATTGATGCCTATATTTACTTTATTAACTTCGTTGTAATGAACCATTTAATTCAAATCTAGATCTTGTCAGTGATCATATCTTTTACAATTCCATTTTCAGTATCCTTTGAGCAGCATTACTCCCTTACTATCCATCACTATAACCCTGTGCACAGCCACACTTAACTTAAGTGTTCAGTGGCAGGCCCTTCTGACATAGCTTATAATGTGACGCTGTCTGCTATTGCACTAATCCACCACTGATAATAATACCTACTCAGCTACTGAGGCAGACTGACAGTGTGTCCATACTGATGTTTCCTCCAGTGATGGTTACCATAAATCTGCGAACACCAAAGATTCAGTGATGAACTCATGGTTTGTGCAGAAAAACATCAAAACTGAGTTCACCATCAGTGCAATTCTGTTTTCATACTCAAAAAGAATTTTATTTCTTAAGGCCAACTGGTGAGGAAGATGACGATTAATGTTCAAAGGAGTTCGAATTATGGACTGAAAGAAAAACTACATCAGTACATAAGATTGCACCTACCAGTATGCTTCTTTTGTTAATGTAACCCAGAAGACAAGAAAGATACAGACATTGCTGCACTGGTCATGGTCTAGAATGCGTGTTGATAAATAAGTAATCATGTATAGAGTACACAACACACTGGAATAATTCAACTATAGTTAAGTAGTAATTGCAGTTCTAAGTAAAGTATACACCAACTGGGATCACATGCAAAACTGTTTTGCATGAAATCACATTGATATCCAGTTTCGATTATCATTTTTGACTGAAGTATTATATGATGAAAGTCCCTATCCCCTATCCCATCTCCCTTTCCTTACCTCCCCGGTATTGTTTCTGTCTCCATCTCCCAGATCAATTCTCTTTTCGATGAACTGATGGGATTGTGTCAAGACAACATCTGACAACGAGGCACGTAGAAGGTCTGGGTGTGTACAATCAGCATCAATTTCTTGTGAGTTCTTAGTCTTAGGAACATCCTTCTCTGGAAAATGGGTTTCACCGTCTAATATGTGGATTTCAAACTGGTCAGGGTCAGTTCCTACTCCTGGTTCCATTGTTTCAAAAAACGCAGGTCCACTAGTTTCACAAAGAAGATCACGGACTTGGCCAGTTCTGTACTCGTTCACAAGCTGCTAATTCCTAATCCTCAGCAAAAACATACTGACAATTCATGTCAGAACAAAGGTTCAGCTGTCACAACACCTTTCAATTCATGTAGCCATCCATTAAGAATGCACAAGTGCTCCTCCGCAACGGTTTTGCTTTCATTTTAAATAGGGAGACAAAAAAGATACTTGGGGCTCAAAAGCAAACTGCATTCAAAAGAAGTTCCTCGAACTTAGTCCATTCAGCATTCCACAGGCCGCCATATGTAAACAAAGTAGCTCCGCAGCACCAATACCCCCTCCCCCACCCTCCTCTTCCCTCTCCATTTTACCCTTCCCCTCTTTCCCCCTGCCTCGTTGTGTAAAGAGTAGTTGGATATTCTGTAATAAGTGCTTTTTTTTTATTCATATCTATTCGTTTTATCTTAAATTCGTATTTCTTTCAATATAATAATGGTCTTTAATGCAGATTTTGATGTAAGATACTGCCTATAGATACAGCATTTGTTTTGATTCTGAAGTTCTCTGTTGTATACTTCTATTATTATGCTTCGTTCGTCGAGAGACAGACATGCAGACAAAAAGACGGAGATATCACTCTTACTTTTGAATATACTGTGCGATACAAGTTGTCCACACATTCCCCAAAAGAGAGATGTGGGAGCGGACATAGGTGTGTGTGTTTTGTATGTGTGTGTGTGTGTGTGTGTGCGTGCGTGCGTGCGTGCGTGCGTGCGTGCGTGCGTGCGTGCGTGCTTGAGTGTGTGTGTGTGTGTGTGTGTGTGTGTGTGTGTGTGTGTGTGTGTGTGTGTGAGCGCGCGCATGCGCCTGTGTGTGTGTGCGTGTGTGTGTGTCCACGCGCGTGTACGTGTGCGTGCATGAGTGCGTGCATGCATGCGTGAGTGCGTGCGTGGGCGCCTACCTTGCGCTGAAGAGATCTAAGCTAAGTGACAAATTCGTTTATTTTCATTGTCCTATTTGTTTGTGTCTTGCCTGAAGAAGACCTTAGAGGTCGAAACGCGTCGTGTTTTGTCTTGTGTCTTTTGTCCACGTTTGTCTTGGCGGTTCGCTAACATTTATTTAAGATTTTCTTAGGACTATGTTAAATCTTCTGGTACTTTATGTCTCAGTCGAGTTTGTCACTGAGAAAGTAATACATGATGAAGTTGCTCACATCTGCTCAGGAGCAAACGAAAAGCAAATGATAATGATAATAAATAAATAGATACATAAATACCTGGAAAAACGGGCTTAGATCGGCAAAGCTGTATTTCTCATTTTCTGTAGAAAAAAAAAAAAAAAGAGACGTGTATTAACCTTCTAGAAAACCGTGGATAATGGGGAAATTACTGATCACTTTTTATCAAGTGAAATTATTTACTATTCCTTTTTTTCAGTGCAAAACTGACTATCCTTAAGAAAGAAAAAAAAAGAGTAAGTGTCCTTGAAAACAAGTGTCGAAAAACTATTTTCCTTGGGAAAATAGGGAGCATCGATACTGTACATATAACCTCGGTGAACGTGCTCACAAGCATGGCGACCTCCATTCACTTTTTCTCTAGGGTGTGCAGCAGACTCTCTGTTTGTAATAGAATTCTGCAAAATGGAACAGTTTCAGGTCGGTGAGAGCGGAGCGAAGAACAGTATGTTTTGTCTCATGACAAGTTATTTCCATAATTGTTGACAGGACCATGCCGAGATGCAATCAAATCGTGAAGTTCGGAGAACCGACTCGGTCGTCACTCGGACCGACACTCGTTCACTGTGACTGTGAACATTACAATGTCGAGTTGCAAATTGAAGGATGAAGCTTCGGAGACTGAGACATGAAACAGTAGACTTGTCAGTTGGTGTACAGTGTAATTTATGCATAGTTTATTTAGATTAAAGAGAATATAACTTCAACCTGCTGTCAAGGGCGTGTCTGAAACTCGCAACATTTGACTGTGAAATAGTGCAGTCCTGCAACCACGCACCCTTCGTCTTCTTCTTCCGTTAGTAACCACAGTCAAATGGTTGACTATTATTGTAACGTTTGGGATGAAGACGACTGAAGAGAAAAAAAAATATATTGAGAGAATGAAGGAGGGTATAGAGTACAGAGAAGGGTGGGAGGGGAAGGGGAGGGGGGAGAAAGATGGATTTATGGAAATGCAGATACCATCCTACTGAAGGTACCTACCATTGGGACCTGCACTATTTCCTAAGGGAGCAGATTCCAGTCCCTTCCTGTTTTGGGAAGGAACGACATATTTCTTTGTTCCGTCCGGCATGTTGTCCTGCTGAATTGTTGGTTGTGGCCCCTCCTTGATCTTGTTTGGAGGGGTTTTAGATGTGGAACTTTACAGCTGTTGTGTTGTGTTTCATATTGTAAAACATGATTAGACGTGCCACTTTCCGCCTCGTCTCAAGGGGTGGCCATTTTAGTTCCTCCAGCATAATGGTGACGCTGGAGGTTTGCTTGTAATTGTTCATGACGAAGCGGGCTGCTCTACGTTGGGTGGCCTCTATGTCCTGGATATCTTGGGCAGTGTGTGGGTCCCAGACAGCGGAGGCGTATTCCAGCACTGGTCTCACTAGTGCTTTGTATGCCATTTCTTTGACCTTCCTGCCGGTGTTTTTTAGATTCCTTCACAGGAAGCCCAGTGTCTTGTTGGCTTTGGTGCATATGTTGTTTACGTGCCTGTTCCATTTGCCATCATTTTGCAGGGTCACTCCCAGATACTTTGTATTGTTGCTGCTCTGGAGAGTCTGGTTGTGGAGTTGGTATCCAGCAGTGGGTGGATCGCTTTTTACGGGTCACATGCATGACTGTGCACTTGTCTGGGTGGAAGGCCATGTCCCATTCCCTCTCCCACTGTTCTAGTGCCTTAAGGTCGTTCTGGAGGGCTTGCTGGTCTGCTTCACTTAAAATGTGTCTGTAGACAATGGTGTCATCAGCAAATAGGCGTGTGCTGGATTGGATCCTGTCTGGGAGGTCGTTGATGTATACAAGGAACAGGCAGGGTCCCAGCACAGAACCTTGGGGGACGCCAGATCTAACTACTACTGGTTCCTAGTGTGATCCGTCCACCACTACTGACTGACTTTGGTTGCCCAAGAAGTTGCCGATCCATCAGTTGGTTTCACCTCTGATTCCGTAGTGCTGAAGTTTGTGTTCTAGGAGGCTGTGGTTGACTTTGTCAAAAGCCTTCGCAAAGTCCATCACTACGACGATCGGTGTCCATACCCTGGTCTAGTTTCTCAGATAGTTCTTCAGTCAGCTCGAGCAGTTGGGTGACACAGGAACATCCCTTCCTGAAGCCATGTTGTTGTGTGGTCAGGATGTTGTTGGACTCTAGATGTTTCATGATGTTGCCCACTATTATGTGTTCCCGTATCTTACAAGTTACATGGTACGCTGGTGAGTGATACTGGTCTGTAGTTGCTTGGGTCAGAGTGTTGTTGGTGTAACTAAAGCGTCTTTCCAGTCTTATGGGACTTCACCTGTGCTTAGGGATTTGTTGTGGTGAGGATCGGTGTTGTTTCTGCTGCTAGCTCTTTCAGCATCATAGATTAAATCTGGTCAGGGCCCACTGCTTTGTAAGGGTTGAGGTTTGAGAGGAGTTTTTCACGCTATTTTCGGAAATGGTGAACTGATATATGTGCGGGTGCTGCTTGTTGTCTGGTGGGGTGCACTTTGCTTGGTACTCTTGTTCTGTGTATGTTTTGCCCTCGCTGGAACTGTTGATTCATTGCTTGTACCTTCCTTTCTGGGTCTGTGATCACTTCGCCATTGACTTTCAGTGGTGGTACTCCTGATGTGCTTAGGCTCTCTGGCATTTGATGTATGTCCAGAATCGTTTCATGGACAGGGCACTGCTGTCCTCTTCGGAGGATGGTTCGAATAGGCCTCCTACATATTTCCAGTAGGCTCTTCAGATTTCTTTCTGGACTCGTCACCTCATGTACAGGAAGTCTGTGTGTTTGTCATCGCTCCCTGTCTTCTTCCACTGTTTGTATATTCTATTTTTCTCGTTCAGTAGTCTGCGGATTTCAGCAGTGATCCATGGGAGACCTTCTTTTCTCATGGTGGTTTTGTGTGGGATGTTGTCTTTGATACTAGTCTGTATTCCGTTCTTATATTCTGTCCACATTTCTTCGCTGTTAAGGTGTGTTCTTTAGTCTGTAGGTCGGTCCAGAGGTTGTTCATGTCTGTCTTCATATGTGTCCAGTTTGCCTTCTTGTATATTGGTACTGGTCATTGCGTGGAGGTTTTGATTTGGGCTGTGGCTTTCAGTTTCAGTTCAAAGTTTACTACTTCATGGTCTGACAGGCGGGGTGCACTCTCTACTCTGGGTATCATGTGTGGGAACGTTGGTGATCACTAGGTCTAGTGTGTTTCTGAGCCTGGTTGGGAAGTGTACCATCTGGTCTAGGTTATGGTCATGCAGTAGGTTCAGGAATCTTCTGTGCAGTTCTACACACTTGGCATCTGGTTTGAGTGATGCAGAGGGCCAGTGTACTCCAGGGAAGTTGAAATCACCTGCCAGTGTTAGGTTGGTGGAGCAGATCTTGGCAGCTTCCTGTAATGATTCTCTAGCTCTGTCATGCTGTTCTTGTCGCTTGTCTTGGATCTGTAGAAGACACAGATGTGGGTGGAGCTTTTGCCCTTTGCGTTGGTCAGTAGTTTGACCCAGAGGATGTCGCAGTCTGTGGATAGCTCTTCTACCACAGTGGCTTAGATGTTGTGTCCCACTGCAATGAGAACTCCGGCTCCAGCTTTTCACTTTTCGCGGTCTTTCCGAAAAATCTGGAAGTCGTTTAGCTTCAGTTCATTGTCAGTGATGCCTGCGTCGATCCATGTTTCTGTACCTATGATGATATCCGGCTTCATGCTATCTACCAGGGCTGTTAGTTGTGGGGCTTTACCCATGACTGACTGAAGTTTATGTTTAGTAGTGTAAGTGGTCTGTCCTGCTTGTGATTTGAAGGTCTTGCTGGTGTAGAGCAGTGTTTTGGTTTGAATTTTGATGGTAAGGGTGATGTGTGTATCCCTGAGGCATCCACTGTGGGGGTGTTTTGCTCTTCGGTGGTGGGTAGGTCAGAACTGTTGTTGGTGCAGATGATACAGTGCCAGGAGCTTTCTGTGTTGTTCAGTTTGCTGTAAGTGGTGTCTGCTATGTCTTGGCAGGTGGCGTGAAACCACTGTCCACATGTGTCGCACATTATCCCTTGTTGATCATCTGTGACGTCAAGGTCACGCGCTCAGCATGGGTAGTGAGAGACGTCAGTAGTTGTGATGTTGATTCTCTGTCTGGTTGCATATGTAGACTAGTTTCTTTCCATTGTTTTAACTTTTGGGCTAATCCTTAACGTCTACATCATGCTCAGCATAAAAATTGCCTTTTTTTCTGGACCCCCATCTGAATATGGTATTCTGATAGGAAAGTATGGTGCAAGACTTTCGGATAAGGTCATCCCTGCCTGCCTAAAGAATGTGTAAGAATCAAAGATTTCCTTCCGCCTTGTAAGGTCTGCCTTATATAGTGGGTGTGGAAGATGAACTTGAATTTTTCACAAATGTATCAAAGGCAAGGAAGCTTTATTCTTTGAAAAATTTTGAGTAATCTTTAGGCATGGGCCTTATTCTTTTATAAGTTACATTAATGTTCATTTGCCAAACAGTAATTTTGAGACTTGTTTTAATTTTTTTTTTTTGTACTCACCGTAGGCTGCAGATTTTTATTCCAGAAAAAAAGTCTGTTTCATGTTTATTTTGCCTCATGTGACGTCAGACCCTCAGTGATATTAAACCCTAAATTAGAATGCTAGACCTGTACCAGTCGTTTTGTTAACAGAACATTTATCAGATCAAGGATTTAAAACCAACATCCAGATGGAAAAATTATACTTAAATTACTGTAGTTAATAAGTTACAGAGATGATTCCGTGAAGAGCAAATGAAGATGGGAGGGGACAAACGCACTCATTATCAACGGATGCACCACCTTAATTCAACTTGTAGAGTATCATTCGTTTGGGAAAAATCAACTTACCTGGTAGTTTTCACAGCTTTCATTATCTTTCAGGAGGTTGGTTTGCAAAGTAGACATGAAGGTTTGCTGCCCTTTTTATATTGAGTATCAGATGCATTACAATTGCAAGACCAAGACTCAGCCCTGATGTGGCCCTTTGCGGTCGACTGGGCTATAAGCAACATTATCTTATCTAAGACCAAGACTATGGTCATTTTTTGTCAATTTGATGGATTTATACTTATGTTCAGTTTGAAATTAGCTTAGACTGCACAAATTTTTATGTACATTTTTCCAAGGGAGTATGCCCATGGGCCCCCACACATTTCTTTTTTTTTTTTAATTTTCTATCAGTTCTCATGCCCAATTGTTGAGCATGATCTTACATTTTGTACAGTCTGTCTGAATGTACAGTGTGATCAGAACTGATCAAAGTTGAGTATGGAGGGGTGTAAGAGTGTGATGTGCTGTGCAATCAGGATCTTGATCATCCAAGATTGTGCTGCGCATTCTCAAGGCTGCCCAGATCATAGATTATGCATAAAATTAAAATAATACTATTGTGAGGAATCTGTATCTGCACTGCAGAAAAGGGGAAGTGAATAATGATTTATCAAAACCACAATACTGGCAGCAGATACCTGACTTCTGTCACTGTTGGATATCATCATGATGAAAGTGAAGAATCAAACCAAAACTAGGTCTGAGGATCACACAAAAACCAGTATTGCACACTTGTTGGCAAGTAATGATGATCAGTGTTTTATCGGTTGCAGAAACACCAATTTTTACACATAGTATTACTTGTTTTTCTTTGGACGTTTGTGTTATTGAACAAGGGTTGAATGTTCCAATCTAGATCAATAGACTGGACACATACATATATGATAGGTGAATATTTGTGAGAATGGGACAAGAACATCTCTCCATGTGTACAGCATTACAGGGCTTTGGTTATTGTTGTTTTTGTTTCTTTTTTTAATAAACGGGTAATTGATGTGTAATTTGAACCGCACACTGCTCACAAGTCTTCCATAAACTTGACTAGACATTGATTTAGATTCAGAGTCCCAACATACAAGTTTCTTACAACCCAGGTATTTTATAGAGGCTTTACCCTCAGCCGATAATGCAGGTCTTCTGAGATCCATACTCTTTACAAAATCACAAACCCTTTGTGAAATGTATGGGTCTTGAGATACCTACTACCTAGATTGTCTGGAGTATATGGTCAGAAATTACCTCAGATAAAGGTTAAGGCTATGTGAATTTGATTCAGCTCTTTTTGCATACGTATAGTCAGTGGTAGCATTTTAGCTAGAAAAAAAAATGTTTCAAATAAACTGAAATGTTGTATGCCCAATCAGTGGCATTTTCCTTATACTAATTTGATTCTTTTACAGTATTGTTTACATGGCATAAAGAAAACCAAGCCACACCATAATACTCTTGATAATTCCACTTATCTGTTTCAGTGCATGCGATATAATGTTTTCATGTGTTGCTTGCCCATGAATTTATGAAACTGTTACTTAAAGGAGACTTGTGTAAGATGCAGTACTAATCTGGAAAACTGTACATTATAATGTGAACAGTTCAGTGAATTAGAAGCATTGACCCATGCTCCCATATCCCATTCCCCACATCCTTAAACCTGGTCCCTGTCTACCTCCTGAATTCCCCCCTGTCATGCACTGTCCTTTGGGATATTCTGCAGAATTCGCTGTGTCCCATTTATTCTTGTGCAGCCAAACTTAAACCTGTGTTAGACTTTCCATTCCTCAAGAGCATTGTCTGAATCTCAAGCTGACATGGAAAATGCAATGCTCTGTCTGTTTAGGAAAGTGGACTCAGTGGAGTGGAGTTCCAGGACTTTGGTGTCCCGCACGATTCCAGCATTCAGATTCAGCAAATTCTTCAACATCGGATGCAGCAGTTGCCAGTGCAGCAGAAGCTGAAAAAACTCCAGTTGTCATTGATAATGACCTGATTCTGAAGCTTCTGAAAGATATGGAGGATAACAAGGTGATCATTGTCTTCTCAGTTTGTTTGCCGATTTAAATCAGTAGCTGAAAGTAGCCATTGAATAATCCTGCAAACATTTTTTTAAAATGTTCTACAGTTTAAGTAGTTCCATGAAATCTGATAACCATGATTTTTAGGAATAAAGCTACAAGGTGATTTTTTTTTTCTCACAGGTTTGACCTTGGCATCTTGCATTCCAAAGCGTCCTGTGTATCTGTATAGTGATGTGGCTAAATTAGTTTTGCACTCAAATGTTGCCCAGCTCGTAGACATGATCTACTAGGAAAGTGTTAAGTTTTATATCCTTGTCAGCTTGGCTTTTACAGCCTTGAGCTCTCAATTCAGTGCTGTTGTAAGAAGTGAGGTCACCCTTTCATATACACCGTAAGAGTAGTTTAACTCTCGGGTTCACTTTTTAGTAGATACCTGGCAACTTGTGTATATTTTTTTTCTGATTTCAGGTGCATCTTTATCTAGGGAGCTGGGCTGAAAGTAGTTTTCAAATACAAATTGAGTATTCTGTCTTCTTTACACACAGGCACGCACGCACGCTTGCTTGCTCACGCACACACGCACATGCACACAGATCGTTGCAGAAAGGTCTGTTTTAATGAATTCTACTTTCACATTGACTCAAAAAGTTTGAAGGTAGCATAAGTGCAAAACAGAATAACCTGATTGATATAACTGCTTTGCGAGTTATCAAATATGCACTGCAGTGGTTTTCCTTTTTAATTGCAAATTGAAAGCTGATTTTTGGAAGTTTTGTGACTCTATGTTTGCAACTTCTTGACTTTAACTTCAGACTGGCATTTGTGCTGAAACAGCGTTTCATGGCCAGGCTTACATTTAAAGTATAGCCAACAGTATTTTGAAAGCTATGCAATCTGAAACTGCAATGACTAATTCCTCTTTTTTTCCCCTGTAGAAGAATATGATTTCTTAACTTCATTTTTCCCGTTAGTGGCAGTGGGAAGTTCAAGCCAAGAGAACGAAGCATGAAATATTAAGAAGCCGTCTCACATGGTGCAAGCTCAGACAATAGCATAATGGCCCGGTCAAATACTGTAGTATACACGTTCTATGCCTTTTCACATATAGTCAGTTATGATGTAAGTTTGATGAGGGTGAAGGGTGGACATACGCTCAAATGACTTGATGGAAGGTGAAAATCACACAGCACAAGCATGTCAGAGGTACTATCAAGTCCTACAGCATGAAATGTGCATATCTGTATGTAAAGAGGGAGCCCTGCAGGTAAAGAATTCGTTGTTAGTCGTGCAATCCATCACAGTGGCCACAGTATGTTTCGGCTCCATGTTCTAAAGCATGATCCCATTTGCACATGCTCTAGCTATTCGGGTACACATGTATACTGCCTGTAACAAGATAAACATATGTCATTATTTTACACCAATCTCAGGTAAAAATACGGGTATTGCGCTTCTCTTCTTATGCCATCAAATTGACAACAGTTGAAGTTGCTGTGTTGAGGCACATACCCTGTTCATACTAAATTGGAAATGGAGAAATATGGATGTTTGCTCTGGTCCCCCCCCCCCCCCCCCCCCCCCCCCCCTTCCTCCCAACCTTACAGTTTAGATTTTACAGATTAAAATCAATGCAACCATTTTTCAGAAATGTTTTGTTTTAGATTTTTTCTCTAAAATCAAAGAGCTTTGTACTGTTATGGTCTGAAAATGTTTTTCAGTGTGTTTGTGTGTGTCTGCTTAACACTTATTTAATGCTGCCAATTTAAGTTTGACTGACAAGTTTGATAGAAGCTTTGTCAAAATAATAAAACACAACAAACCATTCAGAGAAAATCTCTATTAATGTGATGTCACAGTTATTGTATATGATTTGTTTTACTGCTTTCCTTGTAATTTTGACATATTCTGTTTGTTGTGTTGACCACTTGATGAGCAAGGAATGAAAAACTCAGGGTTTGTGTGTGTGTGTTCGTTACCTAAATCCTAGCTTAGTGGCATAAACCCTCAGAAGAGTATCTCATCCAATTTTGCATTGTCTCTGGCTTCAGCTTTCATGTAGAGCCCTTTTTTTTTTTTTAAGTCTAAAGCATGATAACTGTTGTGCTGTCTGCACAGAGAAGCACCTTAAATTATGATTGGAATACAACTCTTGATTGCCAGTGGTGCCATTTGTCTTTGTCTTGAGGAGTAGGTTGTCATTTCTTTTGATTGACTGGGTTACAGTTGCCAACAATTTTTGAATCGCCATAATACACTGCCATTGGTAATACGTATTGTTAAATGCACATGCGTATGTGTAAGTGTGCACATGCATATATGTGTGTGCATACTCAGGATTCACATCATGTAAGTGCTACGTTTGATGCATTCTGTATTGGGAAACAAAAATACTGTAAACTCAACTGAAAATCATGGCATTGTGTAGTTCTGCTGGCAGTTTTAACATTCATGGTTCTAAATGTTGTTTCTCCATGAACATGTCCTAACAAGCAAGTTATGATTTAGAGTAATGGACTTCTATGATTTGAAGCCAGGAATGATGGAAAATTTGGGTGGAAAACAATGTGCAACACAAGAGGTTTATGTCAGTGATGTAAGATTTAACTCTATGTGGAGGGAACAAGAGGGTGGGGGGTGGGGATGAGGTGAGAAAGGACATCAGAAAGTTCTGCTGGTATGTGCTACAATTAGCCATTCGATACTCCATCTGTATTTCCATAAGATGCAATTCTTAACCTTCATCGAACGTTGTGGGTATAAAATGACTAATAAAATGACCCACAATCATGATTTTCTCATCCTAACGGCATTGGTTTTCAAGCTATCTCCACAAAATTTTAAGACTTACCAGCCGCCATGGCGAAGTGGTTAGCGTTGCAGACTCGTGGTTGGGAGGTAGTGGGTTAGATTCCCATTCGAGTCATGTGGGATTTTTCTGCCGACAGGCTCTTAGCCAGAGTTGAGTATGCTACGGGCATAATTGGGAAGACTGGGACCACACAGTCGAGTTTCATCCACTTAATGGATGCGTCTCCGAGAGTGTTTCTCAACTTTCCTGACCAACACTGCAGGTGTCTGTATCTCTCGGGTCTGGTTGATGCCAGGATATACTATGAAAAGAAGTGTAGAGTACAGCCCTGTCATGCAGTCTGAGACCGGAATGGAGATCCATGGCATCATCTTTATCGTCCTCATTCTCATCGATCAGCATAAAAACAGAAAGTCTCAAACTCTGTGGCCCTTCATGCCCTGCTGTCATGGTGACCTCAGTTTCGATGTCCTCTCTACATGGCCTTAGTTTGGTTCCGTTGGGGTCACCAGTATCAGTGAGTCCATGGGGGGCTGTCGTTGGACGGATATGGTGGCGCCCTCTGGAGGAAGAGCTCAATCATGCCGGCTCCGCAACTGTGCAGTTATTGTTGTCAGTAGGGGGCTTAGTAGGTGGTGTCCTGCGTATGTTGGATCAGAACAGACGCCACTGAACACCACTGAAGTGACTCGGCCGCAATGCAGTGTCTCTTCCGGTGGGTTGCCTCTTGACTACATGACATGGACTGCTCCTGTGGATTGCTGGTGCCGGGGCTGCGGCTGGGCTGAACGGGCTGTGGCTGTGGATGGGATGTAGGAATGAGCAGTGTGGGTGCACTGCCACTGAGGTGGCACAGAAGATGGAACAGCAATGAAAAAAGATGTAAGACCATGTTATTAAAGTATGGCCTGGTATATATACCAAAAATAGCTTGTTTTTCGTCAGCAAACGGAGGAATTAACAAAGAACAAAATCATGGCAAGGTATTATTCCATCAGAAAAAAATATGGATCCTTGGGGACCCACAATGTACATTAATGCTTTTTTCTTTCAGAAAAAGTATGAGTCTCTGGAGACCAATGATGCATGGCAAGGCTTTATATCTTCACAAAAAGTAAGGGCTCCTGGAGACATACAGCGAGGGTTATAAACATAGCATGGCTGTATCATATTGGCAGTAGGTCACCTGGCTTCATGACGAGATTGTAATATTGTAGTGTGATCTTGAAGGTTTGTGGCAATAACAGGTCTTTGAAAGGAGATGGGAAGAGGTAATAGTTCACTATACAGGGAACGATACAGCTCAGTGCTGCACATACTTATGATATTGACAGGAATGTTTTACTTTTCAGCCTGTGGCCAACATGCCAGATCCTTTTCAAAAGGGACATAAGCGGTGTATCCTGTGCGAGTACAACCTAGAGGTGAATTACAAGGTAAGTTTTACCACATTAGGTTTACGGATTACAGCTTTGAAAAGTTCTTAAATCTCACTAGTGCATGAATCTCTAGCGCGTGCGTCACTTCTAAAAGATTGAATCAAATTCAGATTTTTATGACAGTCTTTCAGCGAGATCTAAATATGGTTTTGACCATGTTAGATAAAAAGTTAAATTACAAATCATCACAATTGTCGCTGTAATCAGTTCACACAGTGGCCATGTTAGTGTGTAAATGCAAACATAAGCTGGGGTAAAAAAAAATTACGCATATGGAAATATACAGGGGTGATCACACTGAAGCACAAATGCATGTTGTATGCCATCTGCATACTCATTTTAACACTGCCAAGATCCGAGAGATTGTCCGAATACTCGGAGATCATTTGTCAAGTTTCACTGGTTGTCTTGGAAAAAAAGTAAGAGGAATTCAGATTTTAAGTTGTGAGACCAAGCATTGCTTGTATTTATGCCAGGGTTCGTACAGTCCTTAAAACTCCTTAATTTTGAGGGCATGCTTTTTAAGGCCTTAAAAGTCCTTAAAAATCAGGCTTTTGCTGAAAGGTCTTTAAAAAGTCCTTAAATTTTGTCACTGCCTGATTTTGAATAAAGTGTGTGTAAAATCTCGTTTATTTAAAAAACAAAACAAAAAAGGCTTGAAATTGGGTGAAAAAAAAGAAAAAAGAAAGGAAGTTGGAGTTAAGATCGATCTCACGATACGTCGTCTGCTATAGGTCAAAACACCAGAGTTACGGGCATTCATAGCGCATGCGCGTATGTGAATGAATGTTCCACCATTTTGAAATTGAGAAGTCAGTATGCTGGGGAAGTGTTTGCTTATCATGGTTTGGCTGGAAAAATACCGAGTACAAAGAATGGCTGCAGGCAGACCCAGGCGGAGACAGAAGCAAGGCCTTTTGCCGCATTTGCAAGATCATAGACATTAGTACAATGGGAGAATCAGCTGTAAATAGCCATAGAAAAGGAAAAAATCACTGCGACCTGATGAAGGCTTCATATCCTGCAGTTCATGTTTCGATTTTTTTTTTTTTTAATTCTACAATGAGCGACCAGACCATCACTTCTAGCAGTTCACCATCCTCCAGTTTATCAGCCAACAGTTCTGCTCCAACTCAGATGTCGGTGAACAGCCTGAGCGTACTAAAACAGAGCTGAGAGGCAATGAAATCAGAAATACTGAGGATTTTAAAAGTACTTGACAAGTCGTTACAGCTTTCGTTCGTGTGAAAGCACTTCAAATCTGTTCCAGCGAATGTTCTCAGACTGTGCAGTTGCCAAACAGTTCCAGTGTGGAGAAAGAAAAACTTGCATCCTCTCAGTGTTTTGATGTTTATGCCCCCAGTGTTGTGATGTGTAGAGTTTTAGTTACAGAGGCATTTACCCTCAGTGACTTCAAACAAACATGTATGACAAGAACTGAAATTCTTATGGAAGTCGGGCAAACAAACATTTTTGTCAACTGCAAGATTGGAGAATCTGTTGTGTACAGCAAACATTTTCAAACATTTTTGTCAGTTGATCACAAGAAGTGAGAATCCTACTTTGCTCTGCTGTAGTGTAACATACTAACAAACATTTGTGTCTATACTGATATTAACAATAACAGCTGAGATTCCTAAAATCTATGCTTGCAGAGGATCCATGATGTGAGTATTGAAGAGTAATAGCAAATGATTTAATTTGTGTCTGAATTTCATTATTATTTTTCGTAAAATTATCCGTGAAGTATGTCCTTAAATTAAAAAAAAAGGTGCTTCAAAAGTCCGTAAAAAGTCCTTAATTTTTTTGTATGGAAATCTGTATGAACCTTGTATGCCGTATATTTAACAAGATAACTTTATGACAATACTGGGTAAAACCTGTTAGGATGATATATGAATACTGTTGAGTGTCTAAATATTTTGAAGTAGGTAACTTTTAAGATGATGTAGGAATACTGTTGATTGTCCAAGTTCTTTGTTGGCGACTCTATCGTGTGTGTTTGGACCAAGTGTATTACAGAACCTAATCACATCACCTGAGTATTCAGCTACTTTGAAAAGATTTTTCCCTTCAGTTGTTAACAGCTTCTTCCCTTCTCACACCACTTGTTAAAATCCATTCAAAACCTGAGGGAAGAAACAAAAGTTGAGACAGAAATAATAGGCAATAGTTATATTGGTCTCACTTGCGCCAGCTCAGACCTCATGCTTTCCCAAAAGTTCAGTGTGAGGACTCGTCAAGCCGGAATCCTGGCCTCTCATCTACAGATCAGATTCTGTAACCTCCACAGACCTTGGGACCCTATATGTCCATGACAGTTGGCCCTGAAGGGGAGCAAGAATCCACGCTATCATGTCGCCAACCGAATAACCCGCAGGCCTGCATTTAGTGGCGACATCAATAAACAGGAGAGAGATCTGTGCACCTCTCCTTCCCTTGGGCAACCCTAACACAAGTTAATTTTTTGTGTATCCTCAAGACTCCCTCTCAGTCATACATTCCCTCCTTTATGATGAGACAAATGAGAAGCCAGCACAAGGCCAAACCGATAATAGTGACATTCCCTCCCTTTATGATGAGAGAAAGTGAGAAGAGGCCAGCCCAAGCATGGCCAATTTTTTTTTTGCCTTTTTTTTTTTTTTAATTACAAGTAGTCTGTATATTTCAATCTTGCATGCAAAAGTAAAGTTTTGTTTGTGAAATTGCACCTTTGTGTCTGTTATTCATACATCATTTTGTGATTGAACCTGTTTCTAATTCTGTCTCTCAGAACACAAACACTCTTAAAATGCTAGGATAATTACACCAGAGCCATTCCTGAGCATGCTCTATTAACAGTCGTGAGGAAATCTGAAATTTCTTTCAGTGAGTGATTTTTAAAAAAGTTGCTCTTTACATCACAAGTAAGAGAGGGTGGAGGTGAATTAAAGTATACTTTAGAGTACTTCCCATAGAGGGCCACACCCTCCACCCTTACTTGTATTGAAGCTGGATTTACCACCAGATGGGAGGGGGGAGAGTGTGTGGGGGGGGGGGGGAGGGGGGAATTATCTCATGCACAATATAATGGCAATGCCTGATTAAGTGTAGGTTAATGAAATCTACAAGGTAAGAATGAGAAGTATCGTTTTTCTTTTTTGTCAAGTCGGCAAAGAACATTATGTATAAATTGAGGATGCTAAAGCAATGATCGTTTTTTTTTTGTTTTTTTTTTTTTTTTTTCTAATTAGCAAAAATACAAGAACTTGGGCATACATGATCGTCATGTACAGTTGAGGCATATTTTTAAAATTTCAAGTCATGAGACTATTTGAAAGTTTTTAAAGTAAAAACTAGGTCTGCTGGGCCCATGAGTTTCGATGATGGTTAATAGAACAAAGACCTTAATGTGAAGAATCTGTTACAACAGTAAATTATTGGCTGTGAGCGCAAGCCTTGGAGTTGTAAAGTATCTACTAAAAGAAGAAATTGTGTGCGAGCCAAGTATCTGTTGCTCTTTACTCAGCAACTGCAAAGCTTAACACTTGTCACATATATGAACAGTTGCTTTCTGGTGAGCATTGAAACTCAGAGCTTGTCAGACTACCAGCAAGTGCCCACAACTTAATCAGTCAAGATTTCATGGGAGGATAGAGCAAATAATATTCATATATCATTTGATAGGTGTCATTTTGCAAAATGGAGAGGGAAAAGAGAGAGAACAAAAAATAAAGGAAAAGCTATATTTTTGGTGAATGCCTAGTCACAGCTGTAGAATTATTTGCTGCTGTTAGAGAGAGACGGAGAAAGACAAGAATCAGATGTTTCGAATAGTGCATCATACTTCAGTGTAGTTTAAAACAAAATGTTTTTCTTAGAAGTCGTTATTTTGAATAGCTTCATAGCATTTTTAAATTTGAAATTTTCAAATGTTGTTGATGAACATATGCTTTTTATGGAACAGGATGTTTGGGATCATTATTAGAGGGTGTTTTTTTTTCAGTATTCCGCTTAAAAAAACCAAAAAAACTACAACCCAGCAGTAGAATAGTAGTATGTATAAATCAGCATTCCTTTCTAGCAAGAGGAAGTGAAATTGTGAGATAATGTGAACCATTTGATTCACCTGTGTGATTGAAAGCCTTCTTTATTGTGTGCAGAATGTGAGGTTGCTGAGTCAGTTTGTGTCACCCCACACAGGACGAATCTATGGACGAGCAGTGACGGGTTTGTGCATCCCAATGCAAAAAGAAGTGGCTAGAGCCATCAATCAGTCACGTAGAGCAGGTGGGGTGATGAAGTTTTCTTCACAGTTTTACATATAAGCTTTGTGTGCAAGTTAAATTTTATAAAAAGCACTTTGGGGCATGATTACCTCGCAACTGCCCCTTCAAAAATGACTTAAACAATAGACATCTTTCTCTTTGGTCTGGCTTTTAGTTTGTAGTCTGGCCAAAAGCCCCCTCTTTCTCTTCTCCACCAAAAATAAAAACAGTTCTTGTTGGCATGTCTTGAATTTTCATAAAGATTTGCTGAAAGAATCATACATAAATTTGCAGTAGAAATATTTTGGGCTTCAGAATATTCAGTGTTCTGATGACTGGAAAACAGATTTGATTTGATATAGAAGGGTAAATTATATCAACAATGCTATGCTGCTATACTTTGGGACAAAATTGTACACTAAAAAATAAAAATCAAACACAAACATACACAGAAAAACCTTTACAGACTTAGCGGCAGCTTAAACAGAACTTAGACAGCATAGATCATTAGATGACCTGGTAGACTTTTGCTTCATCAGAAAATAGCCAAGTTCTACTAGAAGAGGAAGAAAAAGCAGAAGAAAAATTGCAAAAAAACAACTGGAATTTTGTGCCCCTGTCAGTTAAGTTTCATTGATGGCCATTTACATTTTTTTTTCATAGGTCAAGTAAAAACCTTGCCATAACTAGCAAGATTTCCGACTTCATAGTCTGTCATCATGTTTTGTGCAAAGCAAAGTGTGACTGAAAGTGCTTTTGAGTCTGACTTCTCAGATATTTAGGACGAAAGAGTTTCAATGAAGAAACTAGTGGAAAAAAAATCCTAACTACAGCTTCGGTGATAAGGCATATGAGTTCTGGCCTTAAATTTAGAATTCTGCACTGAAATGTTTCACTTTGTGTTTGTGAGGCCTGAGCAGCTTTAGCAGTACTGTTTAAAATTAGACATCCTGCTAAGCTGTCAGTGAAATAATGTGATGTTTCTGGATAACTGTACTTTCAACTCTGGAGCAGGACAGGCATTCAGTATGACAGTGTTGTTGGTGATATCAAGTAGACAAATGAAATTCATGAGGTGCAATAGAATTTGATGGAAGATCAGCTGGATGGGAAACTGAGGATGGATAAATCACAGACATAATTAGGGAAGTGTGGCTTGAGAACAGGAGCATGTGGTGAAAACTGTGAAATCTTTGACATGAACTGGAATGAGAGTTGTCTCTGTTTCATTATAGTAACCTCGTAGGTGTAAAAGTGATTGCTGTTTATGTTCATATTGGAACCAAAATGAATTCAGAGAATCCATGTAGTGACAGGATGACTGATGTACATTCTGAAGAAGACTGAAGTGAAAGCAACAAAAAAAATGCTGAACAGAAGGCAAATATGAAGAAGAAAGCAAGGCTTATTGAGCAAAGTAGCTGTGAAAAAGGCAGCTGCTTCTCTTTATGTAGAAAAGCTCCAAAGCCATGTGGAGTAAAGAGGTGAACAATGAACCAAAAAACAAGACAAGTGAGGAAGAGGTAATGGACACAAGTCCCTGACAAAGAGAGACCCAGTATCTTTGACCCCAAGCAATGCACGAGTCCTAGAGTCTTAAAATGTGGGTTGGACAAGAAGGGAAGGTGTTTCAAGTTTTTGTGGTTTTGTTAGTTATGGAGCTTCTGCTGCTCTTTTTGTCACATTGTCTCTATGGAAAAATCATTATGTGGGTCAAAATGGTGTGTGTGTATATGTATATTAGACATATCCAGCCTACTAGTTCTTGTACTTCTGTTAATGCAGCCACTTCAGATTCTGTGACTCAATTTTCATTTCAAATTGAGAGAGAGCCTCCGAGGTCTTGTGCTTCATGAATTCCTTTCCAAGCCATCATGTTTTGTTGAAAAGTAGAATGCAGTTTGCTTCAACTTTAACTTTTGTGCAAGTGGGAAGGGGGGGGGGGGGGGTAGAGGGAGTAAAGCCTTGAGATGATGTTTGTGCTCTTTAGATTGTAGGCTGTAAATCTTGTGCAGAATGTGCAAGCAGAAAGGCACTCAGGAGAGTGCAGACCTTTGCCATAGCCAAAAGCCCTCCTACCTTCAGTTAACCACCAGCTTCTATTCCAACCCAGAGCCATCAGACCTAAAACTACATGTAACCACCCAAGGTTAATAAATCCATTTCAGGCATAATGTGCTCCTGTGCATGGACTTAATGAATATCCCCCCAGCCCCCTTCCTTCTCTGAATATCCCCTTACCCCTTTCCCATCTCCTCGCCTTTTTATGAATGTAATTTTGCTCATTAGTTGATGATGGGAGGGGGAAGGTGTTGCTTCATCAAAATTTGTAGATATCAGTACATGTAATAAACCTTCTTTCTTTTTTTTTTTTCATTGCAGATTCACGCTACATTTCTTAGGTGGAAAAAAAAAATCCTGGATCTGCTCTTTGGTCCAGACCCGCACCTTAAATGTATGGGCTCATAGTTGGGCTACTTTCTAACTTTCCTCCAGAAGTTTTTTTGTGTAATCTTGCCATCGGATTACCAACAAAAAAAATGCAGGTGGAAATATAAGCAGCTTGGCAGAGGTAAAAATGGATAACCTCAACAACCTTTTTAATTGTTCTTGTTTCAGCCAGACTTGTGGTTCTGATTTTGATGTTCGTTCTTCTGAGAAGGATTGTTCAATGCCATTGTGTGTATCACGTCAGTATCTTGATCATGATGATTGAACGTTATAGGATTAAGTTTTTTGTAGTGATATTTGAAGAATAAGTGAATGTCACATTGGTAGGATTAGGATTTGTTAGTTATTGTAGTAATAGTATTTGTTGTTGGGTGTAAGGTGTATTGTATATGAGAAGGGTGAATGTAGTATGACTTTGTAAAGCGCTTAGAGAAATTCGTTTGATTAAGCGCTATATAAGAAATCATTATTATTATTATTATCATGTGGTGGATTAGTTGATAAGCTGTTTTATCCCTCTTTTGGTGAGGAACAGCTTGTGTGTGAAGCCTTTTGGATGGTTTCCTGGGAGTTATTTAGCAGCATAAAATGATTTTGGGGTGCTTGTTTTCAGATTCTGGTACACCCATCTTGGTGTTTTGATTTTGGTTGGTTTGTATATATGCCTGCAACGTTTTGTGTAGTTTCAGCATACCTACACTGGCATTAAAAATTTTTTTTGTTGATTAAAGGACCCTCGCTTTGTTCTCTTCATCATCCTACAGATGATACATGTCCATTATAATCATTTAGTAAGAAGGAAAAGAGATTCATCTTGGTGTGCCAATGTTTGTTCCAGGTTTTATGCCGTTCATGCACAAGAAGTCGGAATACTTGAAGGATCCACGCCTGTTTGATCCTTTCAGACCAACCAGATCGTGACATCTAGTTTGTGCAACATCTTGACAGTTATGTTCATGAAATGCCCGTTGTGTGAATTATGACTCTAATAGAATCATGTTTTAAATGCAAACAGCGTTTGGATTCATTTTATGTCGTAATAGACTCATGTTTTAAATGCAAACATGTTTGGATTCCTTTTATTTCAAAGATAAATTTTTCTTCTTCCATTTGTCTTCTTCATAAAACCACACTGATGTGTGTGTGTGTGTGTTTTAATAATGTTTCAAGAAGTGAGCTGTTGAATTTTTCAGTTAACAAATGCATTCAATGACAATGGTACAAGTTTTCTAATTAGAAAAAGATTTCATCCAGAACAGACAAATCAGGAGCCTTCCTGGGCTTTACAGTGCCCATCCTCTGTTGTTTGCTGGAAGGAGGTTTCAGCTGGTCGTTCTTCAATGACATCCTCTGTTGACTGCTGGAAGTAGGCTCCAATTCGTCATTTTTCTGTGGTGATGCCATGTGTAGGATGTCCTCTCTCCTGTCATTGCCTTCTCCCTCTGTTGTGGGTGAAAGCCTGTGGCAGACAAACAACAGTTCGTTTCATGATTTCACACCGGAAGAGAATAGATGGCCTTTACGCTAACTGGACAGGTCCATCCCACCAAGGGAATATCATGTGAACAGCTCTGGTATTTCTTCCTATCTGTAATATCTCGGGCTCTTCTTGTCCAGATCTTCATAAGCCGGCCTGATTTTATAGCTAAGAAATTAACACTTTTCAGATCTTTTGTACATGCATAACTTTTCCAGACGATATCTATGAATGCTAAATTCTGATTTGCTTAGAAGAAAAAGAAACACCCGAAGGTGCTGGGGAGGACCCAGAGAAGCACTGTCTTCATCTGCCTTTAGATCAGTCCTGTACCACCCTTGGAGGCCTGTGCTGTGTTGACGATGGGTACAGGCACACGCAGGACACGTCATTAAGATATCAAGGGACATAACTGCTCCTGAACAGAGGTAAATCGGACTACAGGATGCAACTCGTAACAGCCTTAAAGTAGCATCCCGATGGGTGTACCAGCCCGTATTTCATGACTGCAGAGCCCACCAGCCAAAAACACCACCCTCCAGCTGTCGAGCACACTCCACAGACCCAACCACCCCTGCCCACGGACAGATGAAGACAGTGCCACGCCAGACACAGCCAAGCTTTCGCCATACGGTCTTATGTGCCCTCAAAAGAGAATCCAAAGTTGTAGTCTTTGCTGATTTGCTTATGCTTCAATCTGCGTATTTTCTGTTTGCTTGCAAACTGCCCACTGTTATGTCATCTCTCCAGCATTGTCACAACTGTTCTATCGCAGAAACTCGCAGGGATATAGGTGTGGAGACAAGTTGGATTTTCTGTGTTTTCCTGGCCTCGTCTTCAGTGGCATAGCACCAGGCCACATCCTAGCTTGTTCCGTCACAGCCCCAGCACTCTACTTGCTCTACTTTCATAGTATATCCTTGCTTCAAACAGGCCCTGCTGTTTTGATCAGAAAATTTGACCAATACTCTCAGAGTGGCATCCACATAGTGGATGAAACTCAACTGTATGGTTCCATTTTTTCCCTTCTTAGTCTATAATGCATAGGAGCTGGTCAAGGACGAAAAATCCCACAAATAATGGCTCTGATGTAAATTGAACCCGAGACCTCCCAGCCTTCAATCCATGGCACTAACCATAGCACCACATTAGCTGGCAATCAGAAGTTTATAGTTTTAATCATTGCAGCCCAGCTGAACACACAGAGCCTTCTCAAGGCTGTCAACACATTAAAAAAAAAAAAAAGAAAGAAAAATGTGCTTGCACAGTCAGGGACCTTCACAGCTGTAGATCCTGCAGTCATGGAACGGTGTAGAGATGTTGCAACCATACTGTTCCTTCAGGATTCGAGTCTGTGTCTTGGACATCCATTATTCTGCTGTATCCTCCTTAGGTCTCAGATGCTGGGCATTATTGTAAAGTTATTTGATAGGAGTGATCTAAAAGACCATGTGGCAGTGATCAAGTAAGACTTGAGTGGCAGACTCTTCTTTGATGAGAGATCACTTGGCTATTGCAGACCAGTCAGATAAATGGCTCTTAACAAAAAAAAAAAACTATGGATAAAAAGATGTACTGTATCTAGAGTTCACAAATGCTCATCTTTTTTATTCTTTTTCTTTCTCACCTTTACAGAAATCTCAATGGAAATTCAAAGACCTTACAGACACTTATTTGCTTGTTGTTGAACCTGATCCATACAAACTTTACAAAAGAGGAAAAAGAACAAAAGAAGCAGTCATATTTATAAATGATATGGTTCATCTGCATTGCGACGTAACACCAAATCAAACTGGCACTCACAACCGCAGAAACGACAGTATGAACACATGCACAAACACAAATTATATATACTACTAAAAACAATTGAAGTACCACCCCTAATTTTTTTATGCAATTTTTAAAAAGCTCTGATCAACCAATTAATATTGATAATTGAATAAACTCTGCTGGATAAGCTTACCCGGTTCTCAAATACTACTCCTCGTGCATTTTTGTTATGTTAAAGTCGGTCAGCAGTTATCTATCGCATCGCATCTGAGGCAAAAAAATCCCGAGAAATTATCGAACTTGTGTCGCTCCCAGATTTGACACAGACACAGCAAGAAAAAAAAATGTGATGCACGTGAAAGCAAGGTCTTTTCTGAGCAGAATTGCAATCAGTTAGCACATTTGACGGGTATAAAAAGTCGCGAAATTTAGGAAGATTTAACCATGCCTGCAAGACAACGACTAAGCAACACCGACAGAGGAAGAGCGATAGCATGGTACCAAGAAGGTATTGGCTTGAGGGAGATTGGTCGACGGTTTGGAGTGAGTCACCCAGTCATTCTGAGGCTCAGAGACCGTTGGCTTAACACTGGAAGTGTTGAAGAACAGCAGGGACGTGGACGGACGAGAAGCACCTCCAGACAGCAGGATCGGTTCATTGTTATCGCTTGTCTGAGAGACCGTTCAGCCAGTGCCACAGTACTCCCGAGACCAGCTACGACAAGCCAGCAACGTCAACGTCAGTACCCAGACAGTTCGGAACCGGCTCCACGACGCCAACTTGAGGTCAAGGTCCCCAGCAGTGAGATCATACTGACCCCAGCGCATCGAGCTCATCGTCGGGCCTGGGCAGCATGTCATAGAAGGTGGACAAGAGCTGAATGGGCAACAGTACTCTTCACAGACAAGTCAAGGTTCACCCTCAGGTTCAACGACGGGCGGGTTCGCGTCTGGCGACGTCCTGGAGAATGCTACGTTGACGCTGCCGTCAGGGAGCATGACCGCTATGGAGGTGGGTCCGTGATGGTGTGGGGTGGGTTCAGCCTACGTCACAGGACCCCCCTACACCGTGTTGAAGGCCGCCTGACCGGTGCCACCTACCGCGACACCATCATCCGCCCCCTTATGATGCCCGCCCTGAGGGCAGTTGGCCAGGGCGCCCAGTTCCAGGACGACAACGCGCCGTGGCACCGCGCCGCCATCGTGAATCAGTTCCTACAAGGGCAGCAGGTGACAAGAATGGACTGGCCTGCCAGGTCACCAGATTTGAACCCCATAGAGCATCTGTGGGACGTGCTGGAGAGGCGAGTGCGGGCCCACAACCCTCCAGCAGACACCGTGGACCAGCTGTTTCAGTTGCTGGAGCAGGAGTGGCAGGCGATCCCCCAGGACACTCTCCGCCGCCTGGTGCACTCCATGAGACGTCGATGTGACGCTTGTTTGAACGCGAACGGTGGTCATACCCGTTATTAACATCATGACATCTACCATAGACTCTTGTTACTTTTCATTTTGGGGGTATGCCTCTTTAATCAAGTGTAAAACAAAGATAATTTTTTGTCACGGTGTTTGAATAAATTTGAATGGATTGAGGAATAATAAAAATAAAATATTCAATCATTAAATTATGTTCAGCTTTGTTTTCTTTCGAATGACAGCAGTTTTCCTAAGTGGTACTTCAATTGTTTTGAGTAGTGTATATGTAACCACATTACCTTTGCTTTTTTGGACATGAGGAAGTGCACTCTTCTCCAATTTCAAGGGGAACGTTTGGTCCAATGACCTCTGTCATGTCTTTCTCTCTGCAGGTGTCTAACACATCTTGCTGTCCTAAATCTGGGGGAGCTGCTGGATCTGTGGGTTTTGCTCCTTTCATGTCTACAGAGATGGTCACAGCAGAAGCCGGTGTCACATCTTGATGCACAGTGATCTTTTCTGCAATGTGTGTAGTTGGACCTTCAGTAGTCTGAATGATACAAGTTTTGATAAGATCCTCCCTGCCTGCCTGCCCATCACAAACCAAAAAGTAATAATAATGATACAATGTGTATAGTGAAAATGGATTTTCAATCTCAAACACAAATAAGCCATGCTGTAAAAAAAAAAGAAAAAATTTCTGTCCTCAAGTTTTTGAGCTTTAGAAAAAAAAATCTAATCAGTGGGTTTCAAGATGTATGAGGTATCGCACAAGTTCATGATAAATCCATGTGTACAAATACTGTGACTTAATTTCATATCAGATCTTTGTTTACAAATACACATACTGCATGGCTCCCCATATTTCACCTTTTTTGGATTGTTTGTCTGTCTCAGATATTCATGTAAGAAAAAGAGCTGAAATTGGGTCACAGAGTACCTGTTTGAGAGCGTCTTTAGCAGTCTCCAGGAGTTCCTTCTCGGTCATGATGTACACAGTGTGACGAGATCTAAACACATGCACATAGCAGTAAAAGCACAGTTAGTACAAACACCATGCGGTTTCTTTGCCTTCATCTTATGAGACACGTGGATCTGCAACAGTTGGGTCCGTGTGCTATGTGATGTTGTAAAAGTAGTTTGCTAGTAACTTGTACAGGACAAATCCAGAGCCTGTATTTTCAATCATTCTTATGATTCACAGAAAAGATGAGATCTGAAAGCAATGTAAATCTATAAAAAAAACACACACACAGAACTTTTTTTTCATGCTGCCAATGTAACAATTTCTAATGATAACAATCAGATATGTATCACTATATGTTCACTCTTGCATGATGTGGAATGACTACACATTTTTCTTCATTAATGATAATCAGACATAACATCACTACACATTCAGTCATGCAAAATGTGGAACATCTACATATTTTTCTTCAATAATAATAATGAAGCATAATATACATATTTAAATTTCTTTTACCTGCCCTGCCCTCTTGTGAACTAGTGCTGGAGGACTTTTCCAATGTTCCCTTTGATGCCTGTGACTCGATGGAACTTTCGGTCTTTCTCAACATCCATTTGGGGATGGACCTACGCTCACTTTCCGAAGTACGCTCTTTGAGAAATGTCTTCTCTTTGAGAGTGGCTTGAGTGTCGCTGGTTGAGATTTCCAGACTCGTATTCAGGGTTTCTTGCTTCTCCATTCTACTTCCTGGCTCTCCAACAGGTGTGGCATGATCAGCATACTCGGTCTGAAATCTGACAAATATAATGTAAACATAACGCATATAATGAGCATGGTTATCGACCGTACCATTACATCCAAATGATATCTGCAGGAAAAAAGCACCCCTCAAAACAAATTTTCTGTGGTACTTCTTTCACTTGTATCTCTTCTTTTACCTATCCTGCCTTGTACACGTTTTTCCCCATCTAGTCCCTCTGTACCAACAACTTCACTGCACATCCAGTATAGACTGTCACCTACCCACCTGTGTAAAATCTGGTTGTCTTGAGCAAAGAGGAACTCACGAAGACCTCGTGGATGATCGACACATATACACTGGTTAGTAAAGGTGTCCAGGCGGTCAGCCAGTGGAATGGAAGGCAGTGATGATACTGAAGAGACTCTGCCATCCCTTACCAGCTGAAGCTGTTGCAACATTTGCGACACTGGGTTGGCAGTGGCACTGTGGCAGGTTTTCATCTGAAGCAGATGGTTTCTGCTTTACTGTCACAAAACATGGGGAACTAGAGTGCATGACAGTTTGTTTTTCAGCTAACCAAAAGATACAAATTGGAAAACAAAATTGCCCCTCGTGTGTGTGCTACTTTATTAACCCAACAAACAACTGCAAACATACTCCTATGCCTTAATCACATGCAATCATGCACATATAAAACCACACAACTTGAACAAAATGTTATTCCCTGACCTATACCTGAAATAAAAGTAAATGTATCACTAAATCTTCCTGTTCTGAAACGTTTAAAACTCAAATGAATCATTCAATAATGGCTACTGCCTGATCGTACAATTAAAGAAATTTGTCAACGCATTCATTTCATGTCATTTGACAAACAAACAAACAACTAGATGAATCATTTGTACTGCACCTACCATATGTGGATTTTTCAGGACTTTTCCAATCTGAAACAAAATGCCCAAAATACACATTATCATTTCCACAATAATCATAAAATAAATTATTTTTAATGGAAGAAACTGTCTTACTTTCATTCATTTACAATTTTGACCCTAGCTGTACTGATACAATATGTGCTATTTTTTTAATTTAACAATAAATCTGCCATGGACAGCCACAAACTCGTCTAAATATATCGGTCTGTCATGTAAAAAGCTCCTCAACTGACCACAAAGTTTATTTTGAGATAAGACCCAAACCTCTCAAATCTACATACACAATCAAATGATTACCTCTTCTTGAAATACATATTAGCACTCAAAGATCACCCTCTGCATCAAACATGACTATAAACAATCTCAAGTGCCCTACCTTCTGCTACAGCTTCTCACACAAGGTAAAAGAAAAATCTATGGATCATATCATTATTGGGCTAAAATAAAACACACTCAAAAGAAGGTACGATATCCTAAGACAAAAATCATGATAATCAACGTATAAATACAATGACAAAAGCAATGTTGACAGTATGCTTCCTGCCTTTCAAGCTGAATGACTAGAGGACCTTATTTTTTCCTTTCGTGTGTGTGTGTGTGCAGTCGCTCAGTGCAGCAGGACTGATCAATATCTGGCATACCTCTTACTTCATTGGGTTTTTTTTTTTTGGCAAGTATCACAATGCTGTTTGTGGTTTTGTGTGGGTGGGTGTGCTTCAGATTTCATTTAATCTTGGATAGCTAAACACTCGCCTACCCTTGAACATGCACACACACACACACACATGCACTGCACTACGGATTCCATGGCAAGTTTATACATATCCAAACAGTTCAGCTGACTGACTCTCTACAAGATTACAGGACATTATTGTAACTTTTAGTTAACCTTCGTTTTCCTGCATTTCGTGTAACAGAAGTCGCCTCTACCACTAAGTTTATATTGGAATTTGCTGCCCGAATTGGGATACAGAGTTTGAAAAATTGTAAAAAATAAACTAATGGATAGAAAGACTTCAAATTTTTAGCAAAAATCTATGGACAGCTGAACTTTGGTTTGCACTTGTTATTTTAGGGGGATGTGAAAATATTTTCATGGTTCAACACACATACACACCTGATTTTACCTGGAAAACACACCTACGTCAGTGAAATAGGTGACTGACAGGCAATACAAATAGGTGATAGACAGGCAATACAACACCCATCAACTTATAGCACCTACCTTTTTGGTGGCAAGTGGTCAGGTTCACCATCTGAAAAGAACTGATGGGTGTTGTGAGGTGTTAGTAGTTATACAGGTAGCTAGGAATATATGTGAAATTTTTGTGACACATTTTATTTACATAGCAGGGGGGGAAAAAAAAAAATTAACAGGTCAAAATCATACCATATTTACTGAAAATGTGTTGGAGTGCATGCTTTTTGATCTGCATGAGTTAGTTTGTGTTTGTGAGAAAAAAAATCCCGCATGCTTTTTGATCTGCATGAGTTAGTTTGTGTTTGTGAGAAAAAAAATCCTATGACTGATAACATTTCTAACTATGAGCAGGTGTTAGTAGGAAGGAAGAAAAGCAGGCGTCACAACACAAAACAACACTCAAACATTTTTGTTGTACTCACCATATGGTTCCAGAAGTAATGAATTATATAATCCAAATGTGATCACACACAAAGAACACAGTCACTGGAAATGTTCTTGCTTTTGAGCACTTTTGTCACACATAGATCACTGACATGAAATTTTCTTTACATTGTGCACTGCGTCACCTGCGTCGCCTACCTTCGAGTCACTGTCACTACTCGCATTCACTCCCTCAACTTCATAGTCAATATCGCTGTCTGCAGAGTCTAGATCAGTGTCCAATTCACTCCACTCGTCATTTTCGGTTGGAAACACAGTCATATTGAACATTTGGTCCACAATCAAGCTCATGTTACTGTCACTGTCAGAGTCCGACATTTCGATCGTAGTCAGAAGTCGATGGGATGACAAAAAAATTGATTAAATATAAAAAGAGCCAGGAACTGCTGTTCACAAATGGCGCTGGTAAAGGGAGGAAAGACCCGGATAACGACTGGTTTGTCTTATTACTGTGGTCAACCCAAATAAGGGAGGCACACCAAGACAATCAGCCAACTGAGGACCGGGCGGTACAGGGCAGATCAGGAGCCTGACGGGTCGGGCGGAAGGGGGATACAAAGGTTAAATGCATGACAGAATTGATAAGACTACAATTACTGGCTTTATACCCATCATAACAACTACAGTGTTTCAGCAGTACTGAGCTTTCCCCTGAATGGTGACACGTGCGTAACACATACCTTAATATGACGCACTCCTGCTCGCTCTGCCATCTTCATATGCCTGGTGTCACTATACACATATACTGTACTCTGAAAATCAGTATAAAAAAAAGGAATTATTGGCTATTTCTGCTTGGATCAAATCACAAAATGCTTTCTTTTTTTGTTTGGGGGGGGGAGGGAACTAAATTCAGCTGGAAGAAAAAAAAAAGGCTGCTTTATGACACCGAGACTGTAATTCATTTACCTGCATTTATTGCTCACTGCAGATAAAATCAAACCAACACACACCACTTCTACCCACCTTTACATAGGTTCCCTCATCATAGCAACCCAAACCTTCAGTGACCCACACGCTGCTAAGCCATTTTCAACCTGTATAGCAAGGTTCCTCTCGGTTCAAATTAACAGCCAATCATTTTATGGTCATGGTACCTAAACTGGCCATTTCTTATTACGAAGCTTACTGTCATGAGGCTCGGCTTTGATAAGTCCCAAATTTTGTAGCATTTTCAGAAGATAAAGAATTGAACGGGGGGGTGGGGTGGGGTGGGGTGGGGTGGGGGGGACGATCGAACATAATGACTGGATTCAATTCTACTTAGTTCATTGCTCAGCAAGCCACGCACTTTCAGTGCAGTCGCCAAGATCGAAAGGAATCACTCTTGTCGACAAAACAACAACAACAAAAAAACACAGATACGCAAAGTTCAAAATATATTCATATTAATACTGAAATTCCTCAGGCAGACAAACTAGGATGGCTAAGTGCATCAACTATTTTGCTTTATTTTCCATTTGAAAAAAAAAAAAAAAAGTTTTTAAAAAAATCAATAGAATAAAAAATACCTAGGCACCACATTATGACATATAAATTGGCATTTAATAAAATGTGAACAAGATGGAACAGTGTAAAAATTTTTTTACTAAAACGAACGTACATGAATGGGCGCCACAAAGTCAGAAAAACAGTGGATGATATTAACTACAGAGATATGAAAGGATGAACTAAATGAAAAGATTAATGTCAATTAAAAAGCCAATGCTCTCTTCTTGTTCTACTCTGTATGTTCCCTTTGGCTCCTAGGCCAGTAATCTTTCCAGTCCTTCAATTTCTTAAGTATTTTACATATGTTTACATACTGATGTATGTACAGACACCTGGATACCCTTTATTCCAGACAATGAATTCAATTTAGTTGCCTCGACTTGCGTTGTAATGACAAATATTTAACTGAAATAACCACTGATCATGTTGTTTCTTATATGTAGAGAGCAGGTTCCTTTTAAATCGTCTTTATGTATGATGCTGGTGTGCAGATAAGTGAGAATGAGGATAATCCTGAATATGTTGAACAAGTTAATGAAACCAAATGAACTCACTCTGTGATGCAAATCAATACAGTGGCGTCTCTGAAGAAAAGCCAGCAGACCAGGATTGGGAGGAAGACTGAACTCCCCTGCCTCCATAGTGGATGTCACCTGTAGTCCATAAACTGGGCACGGGAGCTGGAATAAGGCATGACCTCCACATCAATGCAACATCCTTCCCTCGGTCAACATTTTCCTGTGTCAAGTTACGTCCCTGTTTAACTAACTGTACAACTAAAAATACACTATCAGAAAAAGATTGTTGTGAGTAATATCTTCATGACTAATCAGCCTCAAGCTGTGTGTAAATATTTTCCGATAATGCTCATCAGCGCAATTACATAACGACAACTGAAACCAATGTAAGTAAAATTGCATTTATAAACCATGTCACAATGCAAAATTGTCTCCCCTTTCCAACCTTTGTATGGAGCACATGCAAAGCACATACATAAATATGGGTCTACTGTAAGCAATATGTGCATCATACATGGGACATATTGAACACCATTTGCATTACATATGACATATGCACAACACTACTTATGTCTGTCTGTATGTGCATGCACATGTGTTTCAGGCTGCTTTGCTTCTCTACCAGCAATATTGTTAAGATATACATCACCTGTCAGGACACGGACATCTTTCAGCTCCTTCCAGAATTATTGACTTCTGAGCAGCATCCATACCAAATGGAAAACACCAAATTGATTTTTTCTTCTTCATTACCACACAAATATTGTATACTTCAGTAACCGCAGTGAAGATGTTCCAACAACCTAAATAGAAACCAATGTGCTGACAAGGACTCACTTCATTCATCAGAGCTTTTGTACAGGTGTAGATCTGAGATTTCTGCTGCACTGCAGACAGGTGTCCTGCAACAAACAACATTGAAATGCATGATTCGTCCAAACTTGAATTGTGTATGTGACCACCATTCCCTATAAAAGGCAGTCTTCATGTAATGACAAAAAGATTGAAGAAAAGATGTTTACTTTCAATCTCATTCCATCAACAATAACCTTAACATTCTGTTAATACATGTCTTACATGAATATGGAGAAAGCCTAGCCCTGTTTACCTGTCAGTGGTCTGTTTTGATGTGAAAACAATACTGTCTGTACAGATGCTCATTGTCCTTCCTACTAGATAATCTTTTCTGTCACAGAAAGCACAATATAGTCACAAAAAGTGTCTAAATCGATAACATAAAAAAATACATCACAGTGGGTTACAGCACTTGTTTCTACAGCCTCAATTTCTCTGATGTCAAAAAAAAAAAAAAATTCCCCATAATTTCAATGTTCTAAATGAAAACCAAGCTCTTCACAAATTTTACAAACATAATGGAAATCAATTTGCACTCTAATCAAAGCTGGAAAGAGTGCAAAGCCCAATTGTACAAATGGTAACAAAACTGCTTAGACAGTCAAGCATACAGAGTTGATTTAGTGATGTCTATGAATATCTTCATAATTTCCAGATTCGCAAACAACAGACCTTTGGCAACTGCAGTCCCATCGCACAGAACGATCACTCTCCCACACGGGTTGGCTTCCACCCACTGTTGGCATACTGTTGTCATATCGCCCTGCAGATAGCCACCACTGTCCACAATGCATTCCCACTGGACCAGCAGGGAGGGAACCTCAAACTGCAGGCACACACACACACTCATGTGTGTACACACACACAAACACATACAAACACAAAGACATGCGAGTCTGCACACCGACACACGAGCTTCATTTTTAAATATTAGTGTGTCCTAAATGGAGTGACATCAAAACCTCAAAAAGAAACATCAGATGCCAAAAACAAACATCATTTATTGGAATAACAATCATTTATTCAGCTATAGGCAAAAGCTCCTTTTCAAAGCAGAAGTCACACAAGACGATGCATAGCAAAATCTACACAATCGATTTTTACAAACCACAGAGCAACCCCCCCCCCAAAAAAAGAAAGAAAAAAAAAAACCAGACCACAGAGCATATAAGTAATACGAGTACTAAAAGAACCCGTTCTAATGGTAAACATACTAAAAACCTATAGTAAATTTGAAGTAAACAATCAGAGAAAAAAAAAAAGGAATTGACAAAAAAGCAAAGAAAAATTAATTCCAAAGGGGGAGAAAAAAAACACAGCAGAACAGACTGATCTGTGATGCTATTTCACCAAGGTCCAATCCCTAATCCTTGACAGAGGACAGCTTTTATTTCCAACATCAACTGTAGTTTAAAAGCTTTACAACAAAACATCAAATTTGGAATAAAATTCTTTCCCACCATCTTCACTATATCATAAGTGGATAAGTTTATTTAATTCTGATTTCAACAACAACAAAATAGCCCCACACTAATGCTTCATAAAATATCAAATTTGGAATAAAGTTCTTTCCCACTATCTTCATTGCGTGACAAGTGGATTAGTTTATCTGTCAGCTAACATAGCACATAAAAAAGTCTTACCTTGTAATTGGTTATCGCAGTTAAATCAACAGACACCGTTTCCTTCAGGCCAGCATCTGAACAATAGTGACATCACTCGCATCCAAAACAAACATCAGCGGTCTTTTTAATCTATATCTAAATAAGTCATTTCTATGCGCCAACCCCATCCACCCACACCCCTTTACAAGATGAATGTATACATGTATGCACACACACACACACACACACACACAAGAACACATGCTCTCTACCACACGCGCACGCACGCACACACACACACACATACATACATACACACACTTGCTCACCAGTACTTCTTCCAACTGAAAAGTATTGAAAAATTGTATCACACATACTTGTACAAATACGCACACACAATAGATTAGAAAATGTGGTCTGAAAGAGATGAAAGGAAACACAGTTATTTCATGCTGATATGTTCTGATTTTCTTACCTCTTCTGGAGCTTTACACGATCGATGATTGTGAAAACAGATCACAATCATTTTCTCTTTTAATTTCACTAAACTCTGTAAGTGTACAATGTATTGGCCTTCTCTTCATGACTGCACACTGCTTTGAAACAAAGACTTATTCAGGAGATAAAGGACTGCCTGGAGAAGGCCAGGAGGTTAGTGGAGACTGACCATTGTCAAATGTCAGATGATTCAAAACACACAGCTATGGCAAAAGATGAGGGAAAGAGTGATTTTTAGCCCTTAATCTTACCTGAAGATGAAGACTCTGATATCTTCAAGAAGCCTTGTTCATCAAACCAACAATGGACCTGCTCATCAGACAGGATGAGGTGTGGCTGCTGGCAAGTGGCAAGAATGAACTGTCGTTCCCACAACGTCTGCTGCTGACCATGCCTTGGTCTGAGTTCAATGGTGCGTGTTTTGCACGCTGGGAGCTGAAATATGTATTATTCCATTGGCAGACGTTTACAATCACCCTAAATCCTTTACATTGCCTGGAAAACAACAACAGGTAATTATATCACTATGCAGACACATCCATGATCCTAAACTATTTGTGTGTATCATTTTTTGACAAATGTGTCTACTCATCCTTGCAGGTGACATGGAATGAATGGCATTCAATTTACTGAAAATTCCTGACAAAGATTGTTACATCTTAAGCTTGTCCACTACATCCATCCAAATGACATTTTGCTGAATACAATAGGCATAGCATAAAAAAATAACTGTCTCAGATGATGTCAAGATATAGATTCATTAAACATGCATACTACAATTGCAAACAATTTGGCATGTTTTGGAAAGAAGTACAACTATTCGCTCTTTCTGAATATGATATTCAGTTGGAGATAAATATCAAGATGACGTTCCAAGTCTCAAAAACAGATGTTAAATGTGCCATGGTAAGTTAAAAAAAGAAAAAAGAAAAAAAATCATACTGACAGCAAAACTAACTATCACCACAGATTAAGTATGCTATCACTAACAAAAACACAGGAAATACAAATACTTAGGGGCTATGTTTTACACAGAACTGTACCACCCACCTGCTACCCCCCCCCCCCCCCCCCCACCACACACACACACAAAAAAGAGAGAGAGAGAGTGAGATATAATGCATGTACATAAAAGAATTTCTAAAGCCAGTTCAGTGAAAATCTAAGGAAGAAGTAAACTGAAATTCTAACAAGAACATACCATCACAAAATGTCCCTCCAAGAACACAGAACTGTACATGATCGAGGTGTAATTTGAGAAATAATGCTTCCCCATGATGTGAAATATACTTGTTTGAAAGAATAAAATGATGGAAGCAACAAATAAAATAAACACCAAAACACACACACACCACACACACACACACACACACACACACACACAGGGAGGGGAGAGAAAGGATTATTTTTAAAAAAAGGAAAAAAGAAAGATAAAACAGAGGGGAAAAAAAGGAAAGACAAAAGACAAGAGAAAAGGGAAATGATGAAGAAAAAACATCAGAAGCACCCCCATCCCCCACCCCCAGCTTATAAGGCTTAACAGTAAAGCATCGTCTGATCCTACAAAGCAAACAAACTGACATACAATATTAAGCAAAATATGAAGAGGACAATTTTTTTGTTGTTGAGACCGTGGATGTAAAAAAACAAAAAAAATCAACCCTAGTAAGCTGCTTAATATCATTATTATGACTGCACTTGCGAATGTAAACCTGTATGGTACAATAAAAAAAAGGTTACGCTGTGTAATACAGATTTAAGACAAACAAACAAAAACAAAGCAAAATGGGGGATTGAGCGACGGCAAAATGTTATCAAAAAGTCCACAAATACAGAAAAATGAACACCAGTGTAAATTCATACTTTGAAAAAGTGACCACAAAGCAGTCCACCCTGTTATTCCAAATGAAGAAGCCCATCATTAAAGTCTCAAGAATAATCCTCCAGATTTGTGGGCCCTTCGCCATCTGCAATAGTCCCTTACTGACAGCTTTCTCAGGTTCCACTAAAACTGAAACACTGAACTCAAAAAAGAAGAGGGTGAAGTGAGCACACAATACACAAGCCTCAACAAACATTTCCTGATTTTTGACTCCCAACAGATGTTGCACAGAACCATCCAACCAACCAACCCTAATGCCATGACCTTGAGGCAGACATTAAAAGCATGAGCCGTTTTTGATGTAATAAGAAAAGATCTAAAAAATAAAAAAAAGAAAAAGAAAAAGCAAATAAACAAATAAGAACAATCTAGGTCTAATAGGACTTTTTCACAAAATATCCACCAACAATCAAAACCACAACAAATATAGCAATAATCGACCATGCAGCTGAAGATAGATCTCCATAGTAAAGACTACTTAGCATTAACCCTCCTGTAGCATTTTAACGCCTTCCATCAAAACAATTGTTGAGCAAAATGGAATGCTGTCCTTACAAGAGCAGAGTACTCGGGAGAAAGTGCAAATTTGAACACCAAATGGCTCAAAGTATCATTAAAGATAATGGACTGACTTTAACAGACAGGTAAGTGCAGACTCGTGTCAGGGAAGTTACCCACAACTTGAAAAAAGATGTATAATGACATTGATAAAATGGATGGAAGAGGTCACATTTTTGTATTGTTATAACAACAGAAACTTCGCTGAACAGTTATGTCTAATATGTATGTGCCCTCATATGACTTGATTAACTGTATGAAAGTGTTTGGACAGCTGGTCATAAATATACTGTATAATCATCTGCCTTCTGAACCCCCCCCCCCCCATTATTAAGACCTGATGTAGCCAATTTCTACTGTGCTTTGACACCATGTAACCACAATGATTTCATTTGTATTTAACATACATCTGCTGACAATGGACATAATTACAATACGTCTATCACATCCTACAATAATATTTTAAGATTTCATACTTCAGAAACATAATCCACAACCACTGCTTTTCCGTTAGAACTTGCTGACAGTCAAGCGAGTGGTATACATACTAGAATGCATTTTCATTCCAAGCATCGTACATATACTCTAAGTATTCAGAACGAATATTTTCTGTTGACTGTCCCAAGACAGTTGGTATCCTTTTCAACTGATTGTCCCAAACCGTTGGTTTATTTATGTGTTATTAAACCGTTGGTTTATTTATGTGTTATTAAACCGTTGGTTTATCTGTCTGGGCATCAGGGATCTCCACATCTCTCTGTCCTCAATCATGCACAACAAGGTAGAGGCACTGTAATTAGTCTGGTACTTAATGCTGACCATCTGGGACTTCTTCAATTTGCTTCTGAGATTCTATCCTTTGCTCTATCCTGGAGAATGGTTTTGAACAGAGAGCCATGGTGGGACACATGCCCATGGAAGGCAAGCTTACACACATTGTTTGACAACAGTAAGCAGAAGTTCTTGTCTGCCAGCATGTGTACTGACTTGCCATCTGACATGGTAATTTGTCTCACATTTCTTGTATGAGATGCAGACAATCCATCTGAAGCATCTGGTCTCAAGCACCTGCACAGTGCACTTCAACAATTTCATTTGTCTAATCAAATGCTAGAAGATACACTGCTGACGAGCATTCACCTGATATAATTGCAGTGCAGTTCAGGCCAACAGCTTTCATTTTGGATACTCATACATGCAAATATGTGTCTAGAAAAAAACGAAACTATCATGTATACAACTGTACAGTGTTAGTTAACTCACATACTGGCGGACATCAGCTGAGACACTGCACTGCTGCCCCATCACTTGAGTTTTCAGTGGTTCCTATCCTGAACCATCATGTGCAAAACACCACCCGCTAATCCCCAACTGATGACAGTCACTGCTCAATCACAAAGCCAGCATGGATGAGAATACCTTTCCAGAGGGTGCCACCATGTCCATACTATGATGGTCCCCATCAACTTGCCAATAACAGTGAGTTGAACAAGAACTGACCACAGGCATGCACAGGAGGAACAAATCATAACTGAGATCACCCACAGAGGACAACATTTCACACTTACTGTAAAAGATGATCAGTGAGGATAACGAGGATGATGCGACAGAGTTCCACTCTGACAAAAGAATGCATGACAAGAGATGTTTAAAACTGATATATAACAGCATGTTTACCTTGCTGGGAACGACCTTTAGGAGACAGTCTCTGACACCTCCACCTGCACAGCTGTCCTCAACTACCACTCTCTTGTGCTGACAGACAAGAACAAAATAATCATTTGGTGTAAAACAGATATAACATTGTGCATGTCAATCCTGTGCAACTTGACATCTCCTCTGTCTCCCTATCCTTATACCCTTCAAAAGTTTAAGCACACTAAAATGCACACACTTTGGAAAACCAACACTGCATGAGTCTCTTTCAATGTACTGTAGCTGCATTTATACAACTGCAATATACAAACAAAAAAAAGTGTTACTATGCATGTGGATCTGTGTGTGGATATACACAAGGTGTGTAAGTCTAAATTGGTCATCAGAGATTACATGTATGCATAACAGTCTGTTTTTATCACTTAATACACACATGGACACTCATTTCTACAATGCAAATGTCTCTACCTTTAATTCTTTTTACTGTTGAGTAAATCCATCAGGTGTAGCCATTTCTTAGCTGAAAAATTTACTTTTTTCACAAGCTAAAAACTTTTTTTCCAAACCTTTCACTTCCTTAACCCATAGGGTGTCCCAGGACAGATATTTCTGTCATCACTATGGTGGTAAAATTCCAAGTTACATTTATTATGGATATTCCAAATTTACACCAATCATAAAGCTTGACATATTAGCTTGAATTATTCTTAGGAAAATTACTGCCATAGGCAAGGCTGAGTGTTAATCTGAGTGTACCTCCCCTCCACCTCTCTACCCACACCATTTGATTCACTGGCCTTGCTTGCTGCCCACGTGCTGTGAGTAACAAGAACAGATGTGACTTAATAGCAGATGACGCCTGAGAGATCAACAAACTTTTCTTTGGGTATATCTCACAAAGGAGTAATGGGGAGGGGTTGGCAGGGTATGTTGGGCATAACAAATATTTGTCTCGACTTCATGGAGCAAAATATTGGTATACAATTAAATCAATATCTAAAACCACATTACATGGATAGTACATTCATTTATCTTGGGGGAAAGAAAAGGTTATACATACTTTAATTCAGTATTTACCATGCTAAAATGTGTTTAATTACATGGCAGCGAAGTGGTTTTCATGACCAGATTCCAACACCCTTTCCAACCCCCCTCTATTCTACCAACCTCCACAACCTGACCAACCTACCCCCTTTCTCCCTAACATCTTTTCTTTCACAATTCATCCCGAGGAGAAAATGTGACTACTTTTAATGGTGGGATGAGAAATTTCCACATAATTTAAAGTAAAGATCACTCACTGGTGAACACTGGAACCCTAGCCTAAGAGTAAAAAAGAATTATTTAACAATTATCACTGATCTACCTTTTTAAGAAGACCAAGGACATAGTTGGCAATATCTCTTACACCAAAACCAGGATGATCTTTATACAGCTGCGCTGGATGTACATGGATGTATTCATCTGCATCTGATAGTCTTTGCCTTAGTACACTTTGAACTGCCTGCAATAAAAAATACATAAATAAATAAATAAAAACATCACACCCAAGTATAAACTGATAAATCATATGTAAAGAAATTTTCATTTTAAAGGACAAGTACAAATATAGCCAGCATGTGAATGACTTCATGTTCATGTCCACCCATCCTCCTACCCACTACCATCCTCCAGTTCACATGAACTGTCAACTTGAATTTATAAGCGGACATCAACATCTCCTGTCTTTTATACTTTCTTTCAATTTCACAACATCATCCAGTAAATGTGACATATCTAATCTCATAGTTCTTTTAAGTCTGATATGACACAGAAATAATTCTGATCCTAAATCCACCCAAACTCCAGAAAGCCACCACAGATCCATCCCAGAATGTAACAGGTTTGTCCCAAGGCCACATTCCATCTTTGGCCAGAGTTTGGTGAAGTTAGATTCAGTATTTTCTGCACACTCTGCTATGAGGCAAACAAACCTACATATGTAAATATAATCAATATAACCTCTTGAGTTATACAATGAACTGTCATGACAAGCATGACAGTGAGCTGTCCTGTGGTCATGTACTTTCTTCTTGTTAGGCACCAAACTTCATGGGTTTGGAATAAGCTGTACTTTGGGGTAGCCAACTGTTAGTTGTGTGGGGTGGGGAGGGGGAGAGAGAGAGAGAGAGAGAGAGCAAGAGAAGAGAGAGAAAGAGAGAAAGAAAGTCTGTGGAGGAATTGAGTGGGGATAGAATGGGGAAGGTGGTTGGTGTCTTTACCAGGTTAAATGCTTCTCCTCCCCCTCCCCCCTGAGGGAGGTAAGGCAATGCCAAATCCTACATAGTACAGAATTGGGACCATAACATATAGATAAGCCTAAGGCAACTATGCCTAGTTGGCAAGGCATCTGATAGATTGGAGTGCGGAAGAGGTGCAGGTCTGATATCTTAAAATGTGGGCGTGGGCTGAGGCCCTATAAACCTAGGTCACTGACAAATTTAAGACAGGAACTGCCACGATATGCGCTGAATGAAAACAGAAGAGCAATCTTAACAGCATTAATAGAACTTTACATTATCATTATGACCTGCACATGGATGTCAAAACCGATATAGAACTATCATAGTCCGACATCAAGTGACTGTGAAGACCACTCTAAACTTATTCAAAGCCCTGTGTGACAATGTCATCTTGCTGCTTTTGCAAGAACCAGAGACTAAGAGAATAACCCAGCTCATGAATGATGAACATGGCCTTTCATCCTGGAAAGTGCACCACTCTGCCTGTGACCCACAGCAGGAACCCCCTCCACTTTAACTACTGTCTGCACAACCATATCTTGGAGACCGTCACCAGCGCTAAGTATCTAGTGTCACCATCTGCAGCAATCTCAGCTGGGACACGCACATCAACCACCTGTGCAACAAAGCCAACAAGACCCTAGGTTTCCTGCGTCGTAATATCAAAGTCAGCTCCAGGAAGATCAAGGAAATGGCCTACAAGTCCTTTGTGCGACCCATCCTGGAGTATGCCAGCAGCATCTGGGATCCACACAGAGCAGAACATCAGTAAGCTTGAAGCGGTACAGAGCAGGGCAGCCCAGCCCATTTCATGATGAGGCGCTACCACAACACCTCCAGCCCCACCGCCATGCTTGAAGAACTGATGTGGCCCAGCCACCAGGACAGACGACTTACAGCACGCCTATCTATGCTGTACAAGATCCATAATGACCTGGTCAGCACAGATGGCATCAAAGCCAGCCTGCGCCCTGCACCTCCGCGCCGACGCCACGGTCACGATCAGCGGTTCACCATTCCACAGTGCAGAACGCAGTACAGACAGCAGGCGTTCCTTCCTCGTACAATCAAGGACTGGAACAAGCTGCCCCAGGACGCTGTAGAGGCCAAGACCATCGACACCTTTGTGTCAAGGGCCTCCCGTCTCCAAGCCACGCCCAGTTTTTTTGGGTTTTTTTCTGTTCGGACCCCTTGCATAAGTGACAGAATAATCATCTAGTTGATTGTGGTCGCTATCAAGGAAGAAGAAGAAGGAACTATGAAGATGAACGAAGTTATTTTTTAACACGCGCGCTGGTGACCTGCTTGTTTTTGTGTGAACCAGTCCTTTAGGAAGAAGAAGTGCAGAAGCGTAGCATAATCCAATATCTGGACTTCTAGAGGACAAGACAACAAAATTCAATGTAACCAATAGACAGAAAAGCAGGGGACCCTAAATTTTCTGCATTCAATCACGGAGTCTTAGACTGAAAAATCGACTCAAGCTAAGCTCACTGGCGACGGTGGACCGTGAACAATCACCAAGTCGCAGTTTGCCGCCATGTTGATCAGTCTTAGTTTGACAGTAATCTCCCTTTGCCTGCCGAAAATCGAAAGTTGTATAGCCTTTGATTATATTTCAGAGAGCATTACCACACACACTCACACAGAGTCTTGGTCTGCTCACATAGACAAGATCGCCAAGAAAGCAAACGCGAGCCTGGGTATGCTTCGTAGGAACCTACGCTTTTGTTCCGAAGCCTACCGCAAAACAGCGTATGTCTCCCTTGTCAGGTCCCTTCTAGAGTACAGCTCCAGTGTCTGGGACCCATATACGCAAAGCGAAATTGATAGGGTAGAAAGCATCCAACGCAGAGCAGCCAGATACTTAAAGCGTGATTACCGGTCCCGAAATCCAGGCTGTGTCACAGCTATGCTACAGGACATTGGCTTCCCTTCGCTGCTGGAAAGAAGACAACACCGGCTCACCTTATTTAAGATAATCGAAGGACATCTTCCTGGCATAGGGGCGGATAAATACCTGACGCCTGTCCGAAACAAAAGACTTATAAGACCCACAAGAGCGAAAAATCACGAAAGGAAAAACATAGTGCAGCAATACGCAAGGAACCACCAGCGCTGCTTCAACATCCAGCATACTGCAACACTTGTCTTCAAGAACAGCTTTTTCCCACGAACCATCAGGGAATGGAACAACTTAGACAACAGTGTTGTTTCCGCAGGGACTGTGGAGGAATTCAAGAACCTCCTCCAACAGCCCCCCAAAGAGAAGTAAACAAACACCTTCCAACCCCCACCTCCCCCCTCCCTCTTCCTCCTCTCCCCTCCCCCTCCCTTCCATTTTCCCCTCTTCCACGACTGCTGCAGAGGCTTGGCATCATGTCAGTGCACGCTGAACGTGCGCTGGCTGGTCAGACCATCAAACATGTAGGTTTTTGTTGTTGTTGTTGTTGTTGTTTTGTGCTCCCCCCAAGTTCTTCCGTCGATGTTATGCCACAGTGTGGTCCTATCGACTATGCATCAAGATCAAGATCAAGATCAAGACAGAGAGGGAGCTACGTACGTACTGGTAAGTCAGACTCCTCAGATTTGTAGGTGTAGCTACAACGCCTATCTCCCGTTTGTCCCAAGAAACTTGTGTGTGTGTGTGTGTGTGTGTGTGTGTGTGTGTGTGTGTGTGTGTGAGTGTGAGTGTGTGTGTGTGTGTGTGCACGGGGGGGGGGGGGGGGGGGGGGCATGTGGTGTGTGTGTGTGTGTGTGTGTGTGTGTGTGTGTGTGTGTGTGTGTGTTTGAATTTATTTTTGGGCCTGGTTGTGTGTCAGGGTGTGTCCGGATAAGCTAGTACTTCAGAGCGACAAACTGTCCAGTTTCTTCCCCTACCCCCAACCTCGCTCCCATTCCTGCCGTTTTGAAGGTGCCGGAGTAGGCAACCAAAATTAATGCATGACATAAGCCACAACCTTCTTTCAGAAGACATTTAATGACTTCGATGGGCCATTGCTTCAACCTATTCTTCCATGTGGACTGAATGACAGCTGCAGTGCTCCGCTTGAAAGTCACGAGTCTGAGTGCCCTGATGGCCCCTGGAGATGTCTCCACGGGGTCTGTCATGGACAGTATGTACACCTACCTTGTTGTTATGATGCAGCTTTTGAAGATGGCTTTCACTGAACTTTGTATCCCACATGTGAGATCGACCGCCTGATAGTGGTCACGCTACCCCTGTTTCAGTTGGTCGAACAAGAGCATTTGGTGATTCCTGTTGTCCGCCATGTGGATGACATGACCTGCCAATAGTGGCTGACTGCTGATGAGTAGACAACTGACGCAGGAAAAGTCCATACTTTCCTGAAACTTAAAGTTCCTCGCTGTTTTCTTGCCGCTTACTTTTTACAGATCTTGTGCAGGAAACCCGTGTGGACTCGTTCCTGAGTTCAGTTGTATGTGTCGTCGGTATATGGTCTAGTTCTCACAGCAATACGCGGATCATTCACGACCACTGCACTATAGACGGTAGTTTTATCAAGTTATGTCATATCAATGATTGGTTTACAGGTCTCGTCAGCCTTTTTCCTGAGAATTTTAAGAATTGATATAGAGTTGGACTTGTTTGAGAGCACTGTGACAACGTAATGGCTAGGTTCTCTAAATAACTTCATCGTGTAGCTATCATCTTACAAGTGTCTATGTAACGAATTCTTTAAAATGATAAGTGTACGTGCAATTGTTTGGTGATATTCCAGGTTATTCCACAAATTAATAAGTCTGTCAGTTTAAAAAAAAATGTAAAAGAAAAAAAATCCGAAAGAAAGATTTCACGAAGTTTTTTTTTTTTTTTAACCAGTTTTGGTGAGTGTCAGGACCTTCGCTTTTCCCTGATTAGCCTCAGACAAGGTTCCATCTGGCTTCAGGAGGTTTAATGAGGTTAACGATACCTTGCTGCGAGTTGAGAGTCTCGTGCCCTGATCTTCTTAAAGTTTCTTTGTGAGTCTCGCTGTTTTCTTGCCGCTTACTTTTTACAGATCTTGTGCAGGAAACCCGTGTGGACTCGTTCCCGAGTTCAGTTGTTGTATGTGTCGTCGGTATATGGTCTAGTTCTCACAGCAATACGCGGATCATTCACGACCACTGCACTATAGACGGTAGTTTTATCAAGTTATGTCATATCAATGATTGGTTTACAGGTCTCGTCAGCCTTTTTCCTGAGTATTCAGAATTGATATAGAGTTGGACTTGTTTGAGAGCACTGTGACAACGTAATGGCTAGGTTCTCTAAATAACTTCATCGTGTAGCTATCATCTTACAAGTATCTATGTAACGAATTCTTTAAAATGATAAGTGTACGTGCAATTGTTTGGTGATATTCCAGATTATTCCACAAATTAATAAGTCTGTCAGTTTAAAAAAAAATGTAAAAGAAAAAAATGCGAAAGAAAGATTTCACGAACAGTTTTTTTTTTTTTTTTTTTAACCAGTTTTGGTGAGTGTCAGGACCTTCGCTTTTCCCTGATTAGCCTCAGACAAGGTTCCATCTGGCTTCAGGAGGTTTAATGAGGTTAACGATACCTTGCTGCGAGTTGAGAGTCTCGTGCCCTGATCTTCTTAAAGTTTCCCTGTGAGTCTGCAAAAGGCAGAATTGGCTTTCGCAGTTTGGACTGTCATCTCGGTGTCTTGAGATCCATTGCTGTCACAGTCTGTCAGGATCGCAGAACTTAACTTCTCCACTGTCTTCATCTATGCATTGCTGATGACAACAGATGAGAAGGCGGAGTGCTGGCGACCTGCGGTGAAAAGGGTTGCTGCTTGATCAAACTGTCTGCAGGCTCAGTGATGCGAGGCAGTCTGTCATGGGCTGGCCCGGATAGCAATCCTCTTGGAGGTATGTGGTCAGTGCAGTCATGGAGGTGTGTGGCCAGTGCACAGTCATCCGCAGAGAGGAACTTACTGCGTACAACTGTTCCACTCTCATTCTCACCTGACGACACACCGCATTCGTAAAAAAAAATTGGATAGACGCTCCCTTGTCACAGTCTCCAGAAGTAGCGATGAACATTGTTGCAAATAACACTTAAAGAAAAAAACAAAAAGGCACGTTTGTTTCACTCCATTTTTTCACCAGGAATGGGTCCGATAATCCACACTATTCTGTTCCTTTGTCTGCATTCTAGTATGAAAGGAAGAAGTGCGATGAGCTTCTTGCCATATCCAAGTGTTTGTTTTTTCCCCCCAGGATCTCCCTAGTGCTATCCCGTTCGCTAACTTAAATGCCGTTTTCGGATCAATAAAGTTGACAGGCATGAAAACATCCCATCCTTGTTTTCCCTACCAGTTCGAAGCTGAGCCGTGATTCTGGGACAATGCCTTCAGTAATGTGGGTGATGATTCTGTTGAGGGTGACTCCAGCTAGTACATTCCCAGTGACACACCAAGAGGGAAATCCTAAGATGATAGTCACAGGATATGTCTCTTTCTCTTGTAGACATTAACAGTCATGTCTTGCAATAACTCGCCCTCCTCCCAGATGATCTGGACAAACACGTCCCCTCCGGCATTCCTCTCGAATGTCCACTGGGAATCCCAACAGTTCCAGCTGCGTTACCAGCTGTGGTCTGTTTCAGCATTCCTTCGATCTCACCTTCAAAGGGTGGGTTTACTAGCGATCCCTTTCCTGTCAACAGTGGCAATGCTGCGATTGCTTCTCGTGATATCAATGATCCTCTACTCAGGAGTGTGCTTAAATGCTTTGTCCAGCATGTGCGCACACATATTCATTCACACACATACACAGACTCTCTCACAGATTGTCATACACGCGGAGACGCAAGAGTTGAGTGGTATACATGCAAATTATGAGGCACAGAATGTCACAGGGGAGGAGGCGGGGTGGGATGGGGGTTGTTGAAGAGGGGGCAGAGAGGATGGGAGGGAGAGAGAGGGGGTGGGGTAGATAGATAGGAAGGGACTGGGAAAGGGAGTGGGGCACAATTAGAATAGACCATTCAAACAATGTTCATCTGTGTGCATGTGTGTTTGAATGTGGAAAATTCGAGAACCAAAGGCATTCTGGAGAGAGCAGACCTCCACACAGGTGGAACGGATCTGGATCTGTCCATTAATGGGATCAGCACCAACATTGAAAGCGTTCATCTTTAGGTCCCCTTCTCTCTTACCATCAAGTTTGGTGAACAACTGTTCGACGTTATTCGTTTCCTTGTGTATGTGTGTGTGTGTGTGTGTTCCTTTGTGTGCACGTGTGTGTGTGTGTGTGTGAATAAATACTAACTGCCATGGCCTAATCCGTTTCTGGCTGCCCCAAACAGCAGGACTATCCACACAAAGTGATGGAGGCCACTACCCAAGAGGAAAGGCGGTAAGAAAAGAAGAGACCAAACCTTTTCACCCCTGCTATTTTCAATAGTTTGAAACATTTTAAGTGGACAGCTTGTGCCACTTCATGGTTGGTATGCTTAATTGCATGACGTCTGTGATGGCAACCTTAAACAATTTTGTCCCATAATTTGGGGTCAGTAGATTTTAATACCGTGTGTCTGCATGGATAGTAGAAATATGCGTAACTTGTAGACTTCTTGTGTTCACATGCCACTGGTATTGCACAAAGGTTGAGAGTGAATAGTCGATGCAGACAGTAGAAAAATTGGAGATGCCACAGACACAACTATGCATGAAACTTGGAATTGAACTGCAACTCAAAATCGAACAGAACTGCAATTCAAAATCAAACCAAATAAGAATCGAATGAATACCATCCCCCAATCAATTCACTTGCTTTTAAGGATTTTCCCAGACGACAACCACCAAGAACACGAGCCGCGCTTGCATAACTTTTGATCTCTTCGAGGTCCAAACGATCTGCTGCAGAGTCGGGTCAGCAACTCTGGATTCGAGCCTTGGGCAGCAGGACACTGAATCATAACCATGACTTGTTTGTTGGCATGTGAAATCATTGTGCATGTTCTTCAGGTTTGATGTGCAAGTGTGCAGGCAATGGTATTCAAACAGCTTCTCTTCTTTTAAGAGTACTGTTCACTATGTATTATAAACAAGCATGTGCACCAGCCTGTGTTTGTACAGTTCTTTCATGTTGCTTGCTTTAAAACTGTTTGTATACAAGTGCCCCAACAAAATTATGTGGGAATGTTCAAGTCCATGTGAGAAAGTGTGTGTTTATGTGAATGAATGTATACTTGTGCTTATTCCATTTACTATCAAAATACTCCCCCCACCCCCTTTTTTTAAAAGATTAAATTCAGGACCCTTACAACATGCTATTTCAAACTTCTAACCGGGAAAATTGGATTACCTTGACAAAATGATGAGAGTATCAAATGATCCAGAGGATTATGCCAGGTTGCACTCTCAGGTTAGTTTAAAAACTGGGGTATAAAGACGGCCCAGTCTATTTTCGTACCAGGGCATATTCAAGCCTTGAGGGGTACATTATCAAATGGTTTGAGCATTTGCCTGTGGAACAGACAGCCATTTAAGTTCAAACCACATCTAGGATAAGAATTTTTCAGCTTGAAAACATCTCTGTCCACCAAGCAGTAAATGAGTATTTCACTTTGGGAAAGGTTAAAGGCAGTGGAAGGATATGATCGGCTGCGCCTTCCATCATGCTGTGCTCAAAACACATATCCCCTCTGCAGTTCATGCTCATATCTGCAGTTCACGCTCATATGGCCATCAGGTTACGGAACTTATCCTTTATTCAAGCTTGTCATAGCTGTTAACCTTCTGCAGTGAAAATTCACCACCAGGGAATGATCAGTTGCGCTTTTGACTGAAAGCATTTCTAACCCTCTTATGTTTCAGCTGACAAATGACAGGTAAAAAAAAAAAAAAGCATTTTCCAGTCATATGATTTATGAATGACAACATCCACATTATGCCCCTTTTGTGTTTGCAATACTCCCCCCCCCCCCCCCCCCCCAAACAACTCCATATTTCTTAAATTGAAATTCAGAAATTTTTGAATGTATCTGGGATTTTGAAAATAATTTAAAATAAGGGAAATTTTAGTAAAAATTCAAGGGACAGGGGTGGGGGATAAGGGTAGGGTTGGTAGCTATGCCTTATGTACACTAGAAATTCTTTGCCTGGAGGACCAACATCTCCTGGGAGTCAGCTGTTACTGGATGTACCTACGACATTTTGATACCTAAAACAGTTTGTTACCCAATTCCTTCATGTTCGCAAGCGTTTGAAACGTAGTTTGCAATATTAATTTCAGATGTAAGCAACATGAAGACTATGTATGATGTAAATGAAATGTATGGAAATATATTACTGTGAATCTTTATGCAAGCCAAATTACAATAACAAAGCAAGTAAAAATCATCAGACAAAAATGCCCACTCTGAGAAACAAATGATTGTGGGAGGTGCAGCCTCCAAAAGCATTGGTGGAATGTTGGTAAATCTTTTAGCATGACCTTTCTAAGTGGTCTTGATTACAACAAAGAAGAAAATGATGCATTATGTTATTTTCATGGTTTATGGTTATTTTCCTATAAATCTTGCTGCTTTATACTTCACTTTTACTTGTCTCCTAGAAAAAAAAGTTATCACTGGAACATTTAATGCTTACATTTCCAGTGAAAACAATACCTTAGACACTGCAAGACCGCCATGTGGCACAGATGTTTGTGCTTCAAGGTGAAGTAATGGATTTCAATATGCTCTCTATTGAAAATCACTAATTACTTTCTTCTTTCAATCAATAAAGCAAAGTTTAATCTTCTCTAACATTTTATGAAAGAGTTGACTGACTTTGATACTAGTAAGTAACACAATGCCAAAGGTTCTCCAGTTTCCTCTCTGGTCAAAGTTTGAGCAGGGATGCTCCATGAGTGTGAACTGACTTTTCTCTTACATTACTGGACTTGTCACACCAGTCCTCATCTTGGTTGATTAGCTGCTCAGGTGCTGTGCTAAGCAAACACCCCCACAGCTTCAAATCAAATGCGACATCATTGTTGTCGTTTGCCATTTTAAATTTCATTTTCTAAAAAGCTGTAGTGACAACTGTCAGTCATACCTCTACAGAGTTCATGTGAAGCTGTATTACTTCAGGAGGATAAAGATCAAGATTCACACCATCCTGAATGATCTACAAGTCACAGTGGGGGTGGGGTGGGGGTGGGGGTGGGGGGTGAAATCTGCATGACCTGATTTCATGACGACTTAGGGATAAACTTCAATGCAGTTACCACTACTTTAATATTGTAGGGTTGACAGTTGTGATGCAACTTGAAAATATAAAGGTAAAGAAAAAAGGTACCTTTCAGAGAACGCTTCAACGTTTCGTTCTGTAAGCACTTGGTCACAAAGTGAAGTGTTGAGGTTGAACCAGCCGCCGTGGCGAAGTGGTTAGCGTCGCGGACTCCCGGCTGGGAGGTCGTGGGTTCGAATCCCATCAGAGTCATGTGGGTTTTTTCTGCCCCGACCGGCTCCTACCCAGAGTTGAGTTTGCTGCGGACTCAGTTGGGAAGACTGGGACCACACAGTCGAGTTTCATCCACTTAATGGATGCGTTTCTGAGAGTGTTGCTCAAATTTCCTGACCAACACTGCAGGTGCCTGTATCTCTCGGGCCTGGTTGACGCTGGGATATATTATGAAAGGAAGCGTAGAGTACAGGCCCTGTCATGTAGTCTCAGACCGAAATGGAAATCCGTAGCATCATCTTAATCATCCTCATTCTCATCGATCAGCATAAAAAAAAGATGTCTCAAATTCTGTGGCCCTTCATGCCCTGCTCTCATGGTGACCTCAATTTCGATGTCCTCTCCACGTCTGTGGTCTTGGTTTGGTTCCGTCGTGGTCACCGATATCGGCGAGTCCATGGGGGCTGTCGTTGGACGGACGTGGTGGCGCCCTCCGGAGGGAGAGCTCACTCACGCCGGCTCCGCGACTAAGCAATTATTGTCGTCAGTAGGGGGCTTAGTAGGTCGCGTCCTGCGTATGTTAGATCAGAACAGGCGCCACTGAACACCACCGAAGTGACTCGGCAGCAGTGCAGTGTCTCCTCCGGTGGGTTGCCTCTTGACGACTTGACATTGACTGCTCCCTGTGGATTGCCGGGGCTGCGGCGGGGCCGACCGGGCTGTGGCTGTGGACGGGGTGTCGGAATGAGCGGCGTGGGTGCACTGCCTCTGAAGTTGCGCAGAGGTTGGGACAGCAAAAAAAAAAAAAAAAAAAAAAAAAAAAAAAAAAAAGTGTTGAGGTTGAAGGGGAAGCTGGCAGGTTTCTTGTGACCACAGTTCAGCCAAAAAGGTAGGGGAGGGGGTGGGGAAAAGTTGAACTGTGTTAATATGGTCAACAAAAGGGGTGGGGCAACGAGGGGGTGGGGAAAGGTGGGAGGGAGAGGACCATCTGGGTGGTGGTTTATAGAGAAAGGGGAGGGGGTGGTGGTAAGGAAAACATGGTATAGAACATGGGGGGCGGGGGGTTTGCAGCTTGAGAGAAACAAGTTTATTCCCTGACATTGAGTCCATAAGGACTCAAAGTGCCAAGGCGTATTAGCTGGCTTTCCATGAATTTGCGGTATTGGCCCTCTTTTTGTCCATTGCGCCAAAGCGCTGCCACTCTGATGTGCGACAGGTTATGGTGTTCAGAAGTAAAGTGGTTTGCCACTGGTGTATCTTTTCCTGTCAGAATGTTGTCCCTGTGTTCTTTGAAGCGATCATTGAGTGATCTGTATGTTTCTCCTACATACATCATAGCACACAAGGTACAAGTCAGGACATAGACAACATTTTGAGTTTGACATGTGAAATGGGATTTCACCTGAAACTTATGATCTGATGGGCCTTGGATAGTTGTTGCAGGGTCAATAAAAGTACAGGTTTTACATTTAGGTTTCTTGCAAGGGAAATTGCCAGCTTGAGCAGAAGGGTGCGTAGAGTCGAAGGCAGCATGCACAAGATGGTCACCAAGGCTTTTGTCCCTCTTGAAAGCCACAAGTGGACCTCAACCTCAACACTTCACTTCGTGACCGAGTGCTTACAGCACGAAACGTTGAGATAAGGTAATGTTGCTTATAGCCCAGCCGACCGCAAGGGGCCACATCAGGGCTGTCGCCACGTTAAAATCAACTCACAAGTGATGAAAAAAAAAAAAGAAGAAAAAAAAAAGAAAATGCCTTTCACACATCTCTTTAAAAGACATCTTCTAGAAACGCACCAGAAACTTCGTTAAAAATCTTTCATCCGTAAAATCTTAAATCAGATGAAAAACGTTAATCTCTCAAAAACTCAAAGATCATGTCAGGCGGGACATCCCTGAACAGGATTTTCATGGACTCGGCTGTAAAATGTTTGTGTCTCACATCGTGCAAGTCCCAACACTCTAAAAGAATATGTTTCATTGTGAGTGGCACATGACATGGAACGCACCACGGTGCCTCTTCACTCTTTAAAAGGTACGAATGGGTAAAATACGAATGGCCGGTGTGCAGCCGGCACAGAACTGTTTCTTCTTTACGACCACCTGATGTAGATGGGAGGAACTCCTTAAGGTTTGGACGGATCTGAAAGAGTTTGTTATCCGTCTGTGTATTCCAATCCTCCTGCCAGAGGTCTCTCACATAATCGTTAATTTTGGGTTTCAGATCTGAGCAAGGGATATATATGTTGGACAATTTCTCTCTTATGGCATTCTTGGCTAAACGATCAACCATTTCGTTACCTCCGATGCCAACATGACCTGGAACCCAAGCTAGAATAATGTTGTAACCATCCACTTTCAATTTGCTAAAAAGTTCAAAGAAATGTAAAAGTTCTGGATGCTGAAGGTTGCGGCCAGCTATGGCCTCCAAAGCTGACAGCGAATCCGACAGAACCAGAAAGTCCCTCTTGGTAGACTGTGAAATCATTTTCAATGCCAGAACCAGAGCAGTAAGTTCAGCAGAATAGACAGAAGCATCTGGAGGAATATGTTTTAACAGTATCTGAGAAGGAGCACCAGGGCAATAGGCTGCACAGGCCACTCCATCCTCAGACTTGGAACCGTCAGTGAAAATTTTCTGACAGGATGGAAATTTTGAACAGAGGTCAGCATACAATGCCTTGTATGCCTGAGAGCTGGTAGACTCTTTACGAAAAGCTGCAAGATCAAAACGAATCTCTGGTATGAAAAAGGTCCACGGAGGCTGATCCGGAAACTTGGAAAAATCAGACACAACTCCTAGGTCTAGACCTGCATTCCGTGCATGAGGCTGCATACGAACACCAAACGGCGGAATACAGTTAGGGTTGTTTTCGAATTTGCTTTGAAACCGGGGTCAAAGACACAGTCATAGGCAGGATTCTGTGGTTCTGAGAACAGTCTGATATAGTAATTTAGAGACATTTTCAGCCTGCGGTTGGACAGTGAGGTTTCACCTGCCTCTGCATACAGGCTGTACACAGGGGTGGTGCGGAATGCTCCAAGACAGAGGCGAAGCCCTTGATGATGGATAGGGTCTAAGAGTTTTAGGTAAGACGGTCTTGCAGAGCCGTATACAGCACAACCATAGTCCAGTTTGGAGCGGACCAAGGCTCTGTAGAGGTGCAGCAAAGTTTTCTTATCAGCGCCCCAGTCAGTGTGTGCTACGACCCGCAGAATATTCAGAGCTTTCTGGCAAGAGGTTTTGAGGTTTTTGATGTGGCTGAGAAAGTTGAGTTTTTGATCAAAAATAACTCTCAGGAATTTGGCTTCTTTTACAGCTGGAATGGTGGACTTGTCCAGACGAATTTCAGGATCAGCAAAAAATTGACGAAAATTGTGAAAATGGATTGACTGAGTTTTGGTACGTGAGAAGGTAAACCCGTTTTCCTCGGCCCACTGTTGGATCTTGTTGACACAAAGTTGGAGTCGACGCTGTACGCTGGCGTAAGAAGCTACGAAACGTTGAAGTGTTCTCTGAAAGGTACCTTTTTTCTTTACCTTTATATTTTCAAGTTATATGGAAAAGGTACAGCAGTCAACATTTCTTCAAGTTGTGATGCAGTTCAGAGTCCGAGATATTTGACTGGAGGCGGTCTGGAGGCTGTGTGGCCTTTACACAGACAGGACCTAGCACAAATGGCTGCTTTTCACACTTGATACATTGCCAAATTTTGTTCCAATCCAAACTACACATCATACTAGCTGTTTGAACATGTATTGGAGTGAAAGAAAATCACCATGATTACTTCCATTGAAGGAACTTTACATCATTAATTTTCAATGTATGTGTGTGCTCAAATTGGTGCCTAAAAGTTAAGTCATTGACAGTTGCATACTTTCATGCACAAGTTCACAATGTTTAAACTTTCAGGGGCATTATTTTGCACTAAATTAAAGAAAACCCATTCCCATTAAGATGCAGAAGTGCCTTCAAGAAATCTGTCATACATTATTTCTGTCTACCTGTGCTGCTTCTCGGAATAAATAGTAAAAAAAAAACAAAAAACAAAAACAAACGCACTCACTTTCAACAAAGCCAAAATGCCAATGTTATGCATGACTAAACATTAGCTGAAATGACCAGATAGTATTTGGAAATGTCAATGGACAATGGTAAACGCAAATGATTTTCTGTAAACTTACATAGTTTCATCTAAGAATGCAATATATGCAATGCAGGCAAACTGAAAACATGCTGCTACAGAACCCTCACCCAACAAATCTGAACGCAATAGCACTGCTCAAGTATGATCCTGCCTCATAACCTTCAGTATGATATAATCTCACTATCTCCATTCTCTCCCAAAGCTCAACACTTTCATGAAAACATCAATGACATTTTATTATTTAAAATAATGAAAACAAACGAACAAAAAGAACAGCGTTTCAACAATCATTGACTGAAGTGTAATGGCCAATGTAATATAACATGATATGAAAGGAGATTCTGCATGTCTGTGCATGCCTGTATGTGTCAAAGAATGAATGAGGAGTGGAAGAAGAATGGAACAAAGTAAATTAACATGTGTACAAACCTTAAACAGAATGAAAAAAAAAAACCACTCCAAGATCAGATCCAAAACAAAAACTACTACTGAGGAGTACTATTTTCTAATACATCTCATCCATCAACAATGACAAACATCAAACACAGTATACTACAGTCACATAAAAATGGTAATGAATTAAAATGTAATTACTGAATCAGCACATGGTCTTACAAACTATACACAAACCCCACTGCCCTGGTTAAATATCCGAGTACGGACTCACAGTACCCTCATGCATAGAACAGTTAAATTTTATTAAAACAAGACCTTCAGTCTTGTTCACTGAATTTTCTTTGTGGTTACTGTCAGTTTAGCTAAAAAGGCAGAAATATGTAAGCAGGATTCGGGAAGAAGCAAATTCAGGAATCCCTCCCACAACCAACAGACTTGGGAAAAAGCCAAAACCCTTATGGTATGACCAAATGTACAGTCTATCCACATTGTGACCTCAAATAAGGTAAATCAGATGGTATATCCAGTCTATTTTTCTTATAAGCACATTATGACACTTTTCTTAGAAATAAACTTTTCTTTCTTTTAAACAACTATTTTGATGACACCAATCTCGACCTTTTTGGTAGCATAAGGAGAAAAGAAAAAGGGCAAAGTTGGATAGACTACACCAAAATAGCTGCCATAAAATGTCTGTGTACTGCATTCCCTCTAAAGAAAAGAAAAGTGATAAAGGAGGCAGGAAGATTAGTGAAAGAGATAAGCACAGCATAAAATGCCAAGCAGTCAACATGTACTAAAGAACTGCTTAGTTGTGAAATAAAAGATACTTGTCAACAACTGGAAATGCTGACATATTCCAAATAATTCATGAGTACTTGCTGCCATATGTTGGTGCATAAAGACAAACATTTCAGATACCAGAGCACACAACCTAACAATTTTCACATTCTCTCCACCTACAACTCACATCAGTTTTATGAAGTGTCCATGATACGGGCACAAATCTCACAATCGTACAGTTGATTCACGTGACGCTTTGTTTCTTAATTACAAATATACCTGGTCAAAGAAGAGAGATGTTGTGCAGTTAATCTGGGAGCTTAATCTTATGCCGCTCTCTACATCTACAACTCTGACAAACATTCCTGTCACTGAGCCAGAAAAAAAAAAAAAAAAAAATTCACTTTCTGGTCATTTTAAGGCATATCAACTGCACAAACATTCCTTCACTACACACATTAATTGGGTAGACTTTCGTCTTTTTTCACAATCTGCAGGCCCATACTTGTTTTGGATCCCTATCCTATCTAAGAACAGCAAATAATCAACAAGTACTTATACTGTTTACAAACAGTAAATGAGTTGTGTCCAACATGTTCATATTGTTTAAAGCCCAGCTAACCACAGGGGACCATATCAGGGCTTTCAAATGTTCAGATCGTTTAGAACCTACTGGCTACATCGATTGAAACCACAAATGTTTAAGTAGCAATTTTAATTAAGATTGCCTGTAATGTACAATATGAAATTTCACCAAAGACAAGATAATGTTCTGACCTTTGTGGAACAGACATGTAGACATTGAAGGTTCAGTTGGTTTGGGGCTGCATTAAAGCACTGAATTTTGGATGGTACATGAAGATTCATTAAAATAAAGGAATCAAATACAGTAAACTATAAGAAAAAAACACCCCCTGTGAATATGCAGGTAAATCAAAGAAATTTCCTGTGAATGTCGTTCTAAGCTCTTACAAAATAGTATAAAATGTAATCACTATCTTTTTGGGGTGGGGCACTGGGTTGGATGGGAATGGGGTAAGGTTCTAAATGCACGGTAAACCGATTTTAATATTCCCAACATGCTCGAAAGCCTTTGGATTAAAAACGACTAGTGTACCAACAGATGTTTTAAAATGCTGGTCGATTAAATTTGAGGTTACAAGTCACTAACATGGAGGACAACAGCAGTTGAATTATGTGAATAACAGGCAGTTGCAGATACAATCTGTGACCTTTGTCTTCAAACAGGTCGGATATTCCAGCATCCATCCTTTGCCATTTTTCCTCCTACACACACACATATCCACATGCACACACACTCAAACACACACACCCGTCCTCTTGTGTTTCAAGAAAAACTTGGTCTGTCCACAAGCTTATCTGTTGGTATCCCTTGATCATAGTTTTTCACCAATTATAACAACCCTCCTAAGTAGCAGATCTAAGCAATGTATGCAAAAGAAAATTAAATCTGGATTATTCATGTGCATGTAACTGATTTTATCTGGACATGAATCCATCACATTCATCTTGTGAGTATTTGCATTAAACTACTGTTTTTTTTTTTTCCTCTTTCTCCATATTTTACAATGAAAAATGATGGGAAGACTTGTGATGAAGCATGGGCCACACTGAACACAAAACGGCACTATGGTCCACCAAAACGTTCCCAGTTTCATGCAGTTTTGCCCATCCAATCTGCTAGGGTTGAGGCAAAGAGATTTTGAATTCAAAGCTAAAAACTATTTGTGCCCTATTTCCTGATGTTGCTTGTTTTTCAATTTTGCTGAGTTTTCTCATCTTAGTCTGTCATCAAGCCGATTCAACTTGTTTTTGCAAGGTTTTAGTTCATAATAATACAACCACCATGCAAAAAAAGCTCTATTCTTATATCAGCTAATTCTATAAACTGAAATATACTAAACAAGAACACAGCTAGTGTCCTACCAACAATAAACCAAACAAAACAGACAAATGCCCATAGATATCAAAGTAGTATGTCAATGGTTGATTGTTGGTGGCAATTTGACATTCTTTTGCCAGTAAAATCCAGTGGGGTTAATGATAATGACAAGATGCTTTAGGATGAAATAAATCACACTGTCAGAATTGTTTCCATGTTCACTCTCTACAACTATACTCTTGTACTGTAAAAAGTTATGTCATCTGAACATATTTACACATTTCTTCACTGAATTTCTTAATACAAACCATTCATATTCAACCAACAAATCAATTATTCAGTTGCAGATTCCATAATCTCAAGTTCAATATGGACATTACATGCAAATCAGCAAAGTACATGGATCAATTTTGAAATCCTCTAACCTTACTATTTTACAACTTGTCAACACAGAAGACATTACAGTTCAGATGCAATGATTCTCATAGGAGGGATCATCTATTCTATTTACCCACTGGACCCCCCACATGACATCTTGAAATCCACTGAGAAAACTTCGGTGTATGCAACCATGACCGGGCTGCTCCACACTTTTGTGCGGATCAAATCTTTGGCAAACATCTAGTCCAAACCTATATGATTTATACAAACCATTATTAACACAAAAAAAAAAAAAAAAGGAAAAAAAAAAAAAGAAGAGCATCTGCTACATCTGGTTTTGCAACATTGCAACAAGGAGCACATGTATGTCAATCTTGCGCAGTTCACATGCTTGGATCTGTCCACCCAGCTTTGGTCCAAAGTCCTAAAGTGAAGAGCCCTGTTTTTGATGCCAGGATTAAGTACAAGAGTGAGGAGTCAGCCCCCCTTTGGCGGCTGACCCTCTTGGGCACCAGACAGCGGTCAGCAGGGGTAAAGAGCAGATGGGATTCCTTCCTTACCGCGGTGCCGGATGAGGGTCAAACAACTGGCTGGGCTGTCCTGGTCCTGGATCAAAAGCAAGCTTAAGATTAATCAGGAGCGTTGCAACATGTATTACCCCCCCCCCCCCCACTTTTTTTTTTTTTTTTTTAATAGTTTTTTTTTAAAAAACCTTGTATTTTGTGATCTGCCAGTTTCATGTAACTTCTGTTATGCCTGCTAAGCATGTGTATTAATTTTCTTTCCATACTAAGCATTATTTAATAAGGCTGTGCATCATGATGCAGCATTTTCAGCTATTAATTTCACTTCCAAGAGGCATCTACTATAGTGCGGTTCAACACAAACCCTCTCATTCTGTCCCCCAAAATATCGAGACTGATTTCTGTTCATACAGATCAGCTTACATTTTGCTCATTTGATTAATCTTTTAATGATAAGAAAATGCTAAAAAAAAAAATTAAAAAAATCTCATGACAATCTGAATTTTGATGATGCATGTTTAGATAACTTTTACATTCAAATTGATATCCACCATTTTACATATTTCTCCATACTAAATCATATTCCATAATTATGTTCAAAACAAAATAATCGAAAATCTGCGGCACTGTACCTACTATTCAATAACTGTTTGCGAAGAAACAATCACCATGTTCATACCTAATTCACAAGAAATTTTTGGTTTCATTTTCTCACTTTTCATTGACAAAGTGTCACCAATATTCAAATAAATCAGCACTGAAGTGTAACATTTAAAGTTATTCATGCCGATTTATGTCAGACGGGTCATCTATCAATCTTGTCCATGAAAGACTAACACGTTTTAAACAAGTGCCATCAAGAAAATTAAGTACCGAGTATCATCACAATATTCTGATACAAAGATGAAAAGAAAAATCTCAATTACATTTTAAGTATGAATAAAAGTACATGGAACTCAACTGGCTAAAGTGAAGTTTTCACTGTAAATCTAAATATTTTGTTTGTTATAAACAGAGCTGCTTTTGCCTCAAAAGATCAGTGTAGCATTTGACATTTTCTCATAGCATTTCAAATTTCAGCAAAAGCACTTATATGCAATATCACAGAATCAGTGGTCGAGATTTTTTTTTTAAATTTTTTTTTTTAAACATATATATACTTAAAAAATGTCTTTATGGCATCCCCAATGTCCAACCAGTCACACTCAACTGCACTTTCATCTGCTTTTTGCTTCACACACAACATGATGGCAGACGAGGAAGACCTAAACCTTGCTCAATATTGCATGGTTTTGACTTGACCCACAATCATAATGGCAGACAATACAATTAATTGTTAAAGCAGTAAAATGTTACCATAGTTAGCAATTTTTCTTCAGCTTTTTCTTCCTCTCCTTACTGAACTTGGCCTTTTCTTTTTAATAAACAAAATAAACCTACGCTTAAAGATCCATGTTGTCTCGGTTCTCTTTAAACAGCCGTGAAGTCCATGAAGAATTTTTTCCTTCGTTCTTTTTTTTTTCTTTCTTCTTTTTTATTTTTCAAGTTTCTTGGCATAGCATTCCATCACAAAGTGTAGAAGTGTGCCTCTGTCAACGAAACCATAGCAAATGTTATGCCAATGCAAAAGCGTAACACTTGGCAACCCTGGATTAATAACTGAATGCTGTATCTTAAAATAACATACGGTTACCTATAGCTCACTAGATGTTCACAGATTCCATACCTGCCACATAGTACATACTTTCACCTAACAATGCTTGTGCCGGAAGAAGACTGATAACATTTACTATCTGATTCCAAATTTCAAGAACATTTGTTGAATTTTGCCTAAAAATATTATGTTTTCCAACATTTTCATGTCACAAAAAATGTCTATTATGCATGGGTACTTTACTCATTTGATTTCAAAAGATCAGAGATAACTTTGTGATTTTCTCACCAACTTAATTAGGCAAGTGAATTTAATTTACATCCACACACCATGAATGCTAGTTTATCAATTTCTGATTTCAGCAAACATCATTACTTGTATCAGAATCAAGAACTTTGGGCATTTTACGCTTCGAGTCATGTATGTTTCTGCTAACACACCTGTTGTGGTAAAGTATTCTTTGTTTACACAGTTCCGGAGACTGTCAGGAATTCTGCCTAGTATAGCTCTCCTCACTTCTCCTGCTGCCATTTCTCGTAGTTCTGACACACTCTGCTCACTGTAGAATGAGGAGTGTGGTGTAATCATCAAATTTGGACAATCCTTCAATGGACCTGCAACACACATAAAAAAAGGAGGTGAAAGAAACCTGAGTTCATCACACCACTACACTGCATAAGACCTGCAATGATCAAACAGAATATGATCAGCTCTGAGGGCACAGCAACTTCTTTAAATGATCTGTTGTACATAGAATATTTTGAAAATAAATGGTGCAGGGCAACTTTTAAAAATGAACTGTTGTACATAGAATGGTGTAAAAAAAAAAAAAAATGGTACAGGGCGACTTCTTTAATTAAACCGATGTACATAGAATATTGTAAAAATAAACAAACAACAAAAACAACAAGAAAAAAACAAAAAAAGTGGTTAAGCTGGTCTCTTGACACTTATCACTAGCAGAATTGTGTTTTACCTTTCATGATCAGCAAGAATGGGACACAAGGAATGTACCGTTATAAACAAACAAACAAAAACAAAGTCAAAACCTGTAAGAGTTGGTGAACTGAGCTGCAACATCAAATATCAAAAGCAATCTAGAAATTTTGTGGGCAGCCAGACAATAAAGTCTATTTCTATTTCCTTATACTGAAATCTTGAAAGCTGAAGACAACTCATAACAGTAACATTTTGTAAATCTAGTTCTTAACCTGTACAGATCATTACTTGCGATCTACAACACTGCCAAACATGAAAAGATCCATGTTGGGAAATAAAAACTGCTGCATGATACCAAATGGCCTCTCCAGTGTAAACAATCTCTATACCTAGATCCAGTGAACAATAGAATAGTTTCAAAATTATAAATTATATCAAGAGGGAAAAAAGTGACGGGTATTGCAGAACAAAGACCAGTTAATGGGCTATAAAGACAAAAACCAGCAGACATTAAAAAAAATGATTATGAAGGTACAGAGCCAAGGAGACCAACAGAAAAATCTCAAGCACAGAATTTCCCGAAAGTGGGGACACAATTTCAGACACAATTTCAGAAACAGCAGGTATGCAGAACCCTTGTTACAATGTAATCTGCTAGGCAAAATGTAAAACCTCAGTCTCGCCAGAGCCAATCACTGGTCAGGCAAATCATACTATACTCACTGGCTGCAAGATTGAAGGGCTCATTTTCTTGCACATCCAAAGCAGCAGCACGGATACGACCATCTTTAAGAGCAGTTGCAAGTGCCTGTTCATCTACAAGACCCCCCCTTGCTGTGTTGATCAGGAACGCACCTGGAAACATTTTCCTTTTGTTTACTGGACAGGAAATAGGTTTAGAAGCAACATTATAAACATAAAATGATCAACGCACTTTAGAAACAAAATAACAATAATCTTGTTCAATGGTAACAATATTATTATTTGATTTAATTAGTATTCTTACAATTGCTTAAGTTTCAAAACAGAATACTCTTAGTCAATCCCAAATGTTTGCAAAAAGAAAAGTGAACACCCACCTCAGCTGAATTCTAATCAAATGCACATAATTCTATTTCTAATACTGGTGACTTCAAGAACAACCAACAAACAAATTAGAAACAAGATTTCTATTTTTAACAAAGACTTGTTTATGGACAGTGCCCCACAGACATTCTGGAAAAATTCGTTCATAACAATGTATCAAAATCACAACGCTTCAATGAATAAAAAAAAAACCCATACAAACCTAATTAACCATTAAAAACTGATCTACTGCTGTAATAAACGAGAGAGTTTGAATTCTGAATCTATGAAACAAGATTCCATTTTCTTCCTCCACTTTTTTTCAAACAAGAAGGAAAGTTATCCATACTCAAAACGAAACAATAACTTCACCCAAAGCAAAATGACAGCAAAGAAAACTGAATCCAACAACAAATGAAGATGAACAAAATTGTATGTGTACGTGCATGCCTGCGCGCATGTGTGTGTGTATGTGCAGCAAGGAAATAAGTTTAAAGAGCTACATTATCTCGGTTCTGTTTCAGCCACTGCAAAGTCAGAGCCTTTTTTTCTTTATAATTTTTTTTTTTTTTATTACGCCAGTTTGTCAAAAACTGTAGTAGCGTATCACTATCAACAAAACTGTAGTATGCTAAACTAAAAATGTAGCAAATGGTAATTCTGGGGTGGAAGAGGGAAAGGGAGAAACTCAGAAATACAGGAAGGAAGACACAGAGCTGAGCTAAACATGAACTTATACACGAGAGAGAGAGAGAGAGAGAGAGAGAGAGAGAGAGAACAGCGCAAACATATAGAAAAAGAGAGAGAAACAGAGCGAACAACATCTTAGATTTTAGTAAGAATATACTTTTATCATCTTGAAATTAGCTTTACTTACCACTCCAGAATGCTGTTTTCAACTAATGTATCCAATTACCCCAATATGACATTAACAGGGCTGTCAAACAACAACACAAATACTAAAGCTACTGCTAGTGCTGAAACTGAAAAAGACATCCAATAGATACTCATGGTAGCAATTCTATTGCCATTCTTAAGAATAACAAGGGTGTACTGAAGCACTAGTTATTCCTCTGAACTGACAGCCCAAAGATTACTATGATAACAACAAAAAGATGACAATTAAATACAACAACAAAATACTGAAAAAGCAACATGGGCTGACACTGCAGAACGAACAGCCGATGTTCATTCTGGAAAGACAGAATATAAGCTGCCAATGCCTCAGAAGTACAAAGTGTAGCATTTTGACACTAAAAGTGTAGCATTCCAAATTAAAGCATAGTGCTTCTGTGTGATATCACCAAACCTGTAATACTGATCTTTTTTCACTGGCTTCTTCCTTGCAACTGTCTCTGTGGCATCCACACTGTCTGACAAATCAGACTCAATAGCACTTTCAGCCATACTTTGTGATTTCGCACACAACACGATGGCAAACCAAGAAGTCTGAAACCTTCCTAGGTAAAGCGAGGTGTTGACTGGACCTACAAAATGGCTCACAACAAAACCAATCCATAACCTTGCAAAATCACAAAAGTCTTCAGTGATTTTTTTTCTTTTCTTTATTTTTGTTTCTTTCTTTCTCTCTCTCTCCCAAACTGAATGTGCCCATTTTTTGACAAATAAGTCTACAGTTTGAAGATCTATGTTGCCTTGAGCCACAAACTCTAAAACTAATGCTTAAAAGCATTTTTTCTTTGGCATATGTGTGCAAGAGCGGCAGGCGTGTGGATGCCTATGAAATTTTGTCTTTTGGCATAGCATTTCCTTACAAAGTGAAGCAGCACAGCACTGTCAACAAAATTGTAGCATGCTATACCAAGAGCAATGCAAAGACTGTTAAAAGGTTGGCATGTTATGAACTGTGACCTGAGAAAAAGAGCTGAAAAACTATCTTGAACAAAAACAGGAGAAAGGACAAAAAAAACAAACAACAACAGTAAAACAGTTTACAGTATACCAAGAAATAAAATAAAAAGAAAGAAGACAATTAAAAAGAGAATGACAGAAAAGAGGAAGTTGCAAGCACAGTACTCCCAGGGGAGGATAAGATTTGTACAGAAAGAGCACCCTTGCATCCAGACAAAGGTAACAACATAACAGAACTAAACACAATGTTACACCTGTGCATCTAAACACTGCTGTTGTGTTTTCCTGAAAACAAGTTGACTTTGGAAATTTCTCTGCACTAAACCATTTCTTCATTGAAAATTATTTCAATTTACAGATAACATGCAGCACCAACTTTTTCAATATAGGTATATAAATTACTGACCTGGTCTCATCTGTTTTATTGTGTAGTCATTGATCAAATGGTGATTGTGTTCATTAAGGCTGCAGTGCAGAGACACACAGTCACTCTGGAATAGAAGCTCTTGCAAGGTGTATACTCGTGTAATGCCTGCAACACACATTCTACAGTGCAGAAAATATAAACGGTGAAATATTTACAACTCACATTTTTGGTATGCACACTTGTATTAAGCAACACCTAAAAACAAGCATCACATGAAAATATACTTCTTCACAAAAAGATAATTCTGAACTGCATTTCTCAAGTTTGGAATGCCAGTATTCAGAGGACTGAATGACTTAACTAATGACTTGAACACTATAATCAGAGGACAGAGTTCAGTTTGATTAAAAGATAAAAACAACAAAACAAAAAAATGAAAGTACACACAGGTCAACAGGGATATCTATCCTGCTTTGTATCCTACAGGATGATCTTGGACAGCTGCAATGGGGAGATGTATGCCCATACTAAGCAACCATTCAGCGTTTGATAACCATGAAGAGGTTCTTGTCTACCGTAAGTAAGCTGACTAGCTGCCTGACACAAGCATTGAAGGTGTTCCTTGGAACGAACTGCAAAGAATTTCTCTACAGGACTTTCTCCCTTTCAAAATATGCTGATATTCACCCCTCGCATACATTTTGGACAGATGCCACCCATGATCTGACCACCTCTGTTAAGTTGTTGACAGACCTTGCTATCCACACAATTTTTTGCCTAGTTCAGGCAGATATAGCCAACAGGACATGCTAAAATGGACACTTAGGATAACCTACTGAAAATTTAGAAAAGAAAACTACAGCAAACCTGAAATCATAACTTTTATCTGGTACATCCGCAAAAAACTGAATTAAAGTTTACTTTTGTAAAATGATACATAAGAGACTGTGAAAACTGACAATGAAAGTTTCTTTTTACAGAGAACTCTTTCTTTCTGAAGGTTAGCTTTGTTCAAGAATATTTCTGTCCATAACAACTTTCTCCATCTCCAGACTACCCTCCTTTAAAGACTTGGTTTTTGTGTCTATACCAGAATCATCTCTAAGGATTCCCCCTACATTCTTTTCTTTTTGCAATACTTCTATCACTGCTCAATCATCTTCAAATAAAGATAGCCACCTTTTACAGGTTTGGTGTTTTGGGAGTATATTTGCCTGTACTAGAAATGTCTTCAAATACAGACTCCCTCCCTTTAAAAGAAAAAAAAAAATCCTTTCTACGCTAAATTTATCTCCAAAACAAGGACTAGTTCCCTTTAAAGACCTAAAATAAAAATCTGTATAATCATATTACAATTAACTCCCAATAACAACCCCTCCATTTAAAGACTTGTTTCCCCTGAACATTTCTGTTTATACTGTTGTTTCTGACGCTCACTCCCTTTAAAGAGCTATTCATCTAAAACATTTCTGTCTCAGGGTGATGAAAGTGCTAGCCCACGAGTCAAAAGGTATCAGTAAGTCATGCCAGCAACATTTTCCACGAGTAAACCCATATGATTTTTTTTTCACTCCGTGTTGGTATTACGCAATCCCACTCTCCTCTAAACGGGAAAACAAACAAAACCCATATATGCAGCTGCACAATGACATCATTCTAGGCAACATGCAGTTTGTAACTGAGCACAAAATGTTTTGTTCATCCTTCCAGGAATAGATAGGAAAGGGTAGTAAATCTGCGTTACTTTGTCTGCTTTCACTCTCTCATTACTAAACTGTTCACAGCAAAACCTAGATTCTGATTTCTTTTCAGGTTTTCCTTCCCACAATGGTGATTTATTAGAAAACTACAAGTGTGAACAGTGAGTTATTAAGATGAATTTTTAAGTTACCATGAGATCCCATTATGTCAGAAGTGTAAGGGCACACAGGTCTGCTTTTAAGAAAACAACAGACCAGATAAAAATATTCAATGCATGTTTATGCCATTACATGTTCTTGTATAAGCCTACATTCAATCATGTTCTGCCGTGCATTATTCCAAATCTAAACATGAAAAGTATTCCCACTTTATCTGATGTGAAGTAACGGTCTCTGACAACTTCTTGCATCACCTTTTCTTGAGACTGTTTCCATACAACTAATCTTACTTTACACAATATAATCAACTCACCCAGTGACTTTTCAATACCATCTGCAAGGTATGGGTCATAGAATATGACGTTGAAGCCAAATACTTTAGCACGGATAGCCACTGCTGTACCAACTCGACCTGTGGGGGGAAAGTATCGAACTGCAGAATCACATAACAGACTCAACATCCTGATGAAAGTTTTGAGCATACATATAACTGTACACATCAATAATTTCTACATTCATGCAGCTGCACACCTCTTAATCAAGCCATCAATAATGATAATCATGCTTCTTTAAAAGAACACTTACTAAGAAGTGAAAAATACATATGCGTACCCAACCTAAAAAAAAAAATCACTTGCTTAACAAGAAATAAAACCACACAAGAGCACTTATTTGTCCTTGATCGTTCTAGCATTATTTATTTATCTTGATCTATCCTTAAATATTGCTGATATTTAAACAAGCAAGAGAATTGCAATCTCTGTATTTGTTCTCATCTATGTTAATTCCTTGTCAGCTGCCGACAAGTATGCTGCTGAGAGACTGTAGTTTCCTTGTGACCGAATAGGACAGACAGGTCGAGTTCCAATACACTAATGTCATGTTTCCCATGACGGGACACAGTACATGAAACAGAAAATGTAGTCATTCTCCTTCATATCCCTACACACTAACCTACACACAGTATTCAGTCAAGCTGAGCCCTCAAGGACCTACAGAAAAGATCTAGTGTGCCACCATGAAAGTCAGTCTCTCTCTCCTAGTCTTCCCCAACACCCTCCTTTCTTTATCTCGGTCTTATTTTAAGGAAGAGCTTAATCCATAATTAACACAAAGCCTCAATACTTATTTACCAACTGCACAGAACAGAAATTACACACATTGACAGAATGCTGGCAAAGAGCCCGTTTTCCACTTCAAGACATAATTTCTTGAGCCTCTATCCACCCCCTTCTGCATGAATGTTTTGTGTATGCGTGTGCACACTAGATAGACAACCCCAGCCCCTGTGCATGCATGCGTGTGTGCACATTACATCGAAAAAAGCTGAGTACATAAAAAGACAGAGAGAAAGAGATTGCGTGTGTGAGTGTGTGTGTGAGAGAGATCAGAGAGAGAGAGAGAGAGAGAGAGAGAGAGAGAGAGAGAAAGAAAGATATTTTTTTTGTGTACAGGGCTGAGAATTGCGATTGATTGGCTGGGCTGAGAAAATGGTATATATATATCTGAGCTCTCAGCAACTGCCAGATGTGGGACAATGACAGGTGTTGCTGGTAGGTTCAGCCCTCAAGGTCTAAACTTCAGATAAGAGTCAATCGCCATCCATTCAGCATGGCTTAGTGCCAGACAGAGTATTTAGTATGTACAACAGAAGAGTAAATTTCCATTCAAAATATACTCAGTGTGAGTTAACACCCAATTCAATTTGTAAATATTCATCATGGCAAATTAGCATATATGAATTCATCTTAAAAAGCAAAGGTGAATTTAAAGACACCACCACCACAAAAAACACTGTTCCGAGCAAAACTTTGGAGGAAGATAAATCAGAATACTGAAGAATCAGAATCTAGCTAACTTCGTCATTCATATAACATCTGCCTTTATTTTTTTTCTACACACCATTACAGAATGATTAAATGCATCCAGCAGCTCATTTTATGGTGGGCTGTCACAGACGCAAACCCTTCCAGCAGAGGATTCCAATCCTTAATGTCAATCTCACACTAAATTAGATAATACAACACACACAAAAAAGCTGTGCAACTTCAAGCACACATGACTGCACAAGTTCAAGTTCTACCTCAATATATCGATGTTTGTGAAAATATTCTCGACACCAACCACTTTTTTTTTTTTTTTCCCCAAACAGTGCTTAAATGTACAAATAACAGAAGTTTCTATCAAGCACCTATATGGAAAACTTCATTTTGTTTCCTTCTTAAAAAATATTCAAGAATGTGAACAGCAAGTGTTTTTAACCCACTGCTTACCGCATCGACCAAAAGATTTCCTCTTTCTGAATACCAGATCAACCAAGATGACCGCTGAATACAAGGTCAACAACTTTCACTTTCACCATTGCATATCCCAGAATGCAACTGCGACAGAAGAGTCTTACGGTACAGAAGTTTCTGGACCCCATTTTGTTTTTTGTTGCAAGTTTTGGCGGAGTAGTTTTGCTGCTGTAAATTTTCAAAGTTCGGCTTTTTTCCGCAAAGATTTTCTGGGAAAATGTCGGATCAATTAACTATGCAACTTGTAGAATTCAATTTCAGATGTGATAGGGATGAAGGGAGCGTATTTTTGGGCTACACTCTTGCAGAAGATTTGAAGCGAGACGATTCGGACGTCGATCTTGACCTAGTTATAAATAAAGATCGACTGCTGACTGATTCTGAGGCCGGAATCAATGATTCGGGCGATGATAATGACAATGTCGAATAGCCCATTGCTGCTGGCCAGCCCGCCCCCCGCCCCAAATAAAATTCGAAAAACAAAAGTTGCTAGAGATTCTTTAATTGGTGACTGGAGTGGTAGACTACAAGAAAAGAAGCCCTGTGGGAGCGTCACCTTTAGCCTTCAGAGGAATTTTGGCAGACTTTTAGCGAGAACTTTATTTGCTGAACAAAAGCAAGCAGAAAAGGATGAACATAAACTCTGGCCTAAATAAAAAAACTGCCTCATTTATCGAAAAGCAAGGAGGAGACTGACAAGAGGTACACCATCACAGTGTGTCGAGGGTGGGGGTGGGGGTGGGGATTGCTCGGTGCACTTGTGCAAAAGCACATTTTTGCTTAATTCCATCACAATCTAAAGTCTAGTATTCAGTAATCTGTTTTTGTTATTTATTCCCCTCAGTAGTTACAAGACAAATCTTGTATGTGATGCCTTCAGTTTAAAAAAATTGAAGTTTGGGTTTTTTTTTCTCCTTCACAACAAAAGTTGATTATTTAGTGTGCAGACCATACAGAATGACTTTATTTTGTTCCTGAAGGTTTCAGTACTTTGTTTAGACTTGTAAAAATCACTATCTGCTCCTAATCAATGAGATTCTGTGGGTACAGTGAATTTAGGGAAAATTGTTTTAGCACCGAGAACACTGAAGTAGAGTTAGTCTGTTCGTTTTTTTCCCCACTTGTACCAGTTCACTATATATGGGAAAAAATAGCTGTTTTGGATGGAGTGATGTCTTTGAATTTTTTTCATTACTTTTATGAGTTAAAAGCAAATTTTTTTTTACTGAGGTTTCTTTATGGGAAGTGTGTAGCTGTTGCAGAGTTACCTCACTTGGCATGGTATTCTCATAGTCATGTAGCACAAAGTCATGCGGTAGGCAGAGACTTAATCATCAGTTTTCCATTCCATAAAAAATTCAAGGAACAAGTGCACTACACTATTTAACCATCTAGCTTGATTTCTCTTTCCAAGAATGAACATTGGCATTTACCCAGTCCCACAATGCCCAATGTGTCGCCTCTAATTCGAGCCGAGCCCTGTGCTGCTTCCCGGAGCTGCTCTGGCCCATTGATTTTCTTGCCTTCCCGCACCATGTTGGCTAACCAGAATGTGCGACGATACAAGTTGAGAATGAGACAGAGTGTTGAGTCAGCCACTTCTTCCACCCCATAGCCTGGTACATTGCACACAGCTATGCCTGCAACATCACACACGTCAACACATTCTTTTGATAAAACAGCACTGCCTTTTTAAAAATCTATCCTCCCCACCCCCACCACCTTCTCCTCCTTTTTTTTTGATAGTTCTAACATGGACACACTACCCTTTTAAGAAATCTACCAGGATAAAACATGGTAAATAAGAAAAGAAACTTATTTGAAAAAATAAATAAGAGAAGAAACTTATTTGAAAAAACAAATAACTGAAAAAAAACCCCAAAAAACAGCAGAACATGTACTGATTAAAAAAAAACTGGTTTATTTCAGGTTCTTATCTTCTTCATTTCTCAAGAAATTTCACTTTAAACACACCTGGGTCTGCAAGTGGAGAAAATTTCCCAATCCAGAAACTCAACTGCGACAATCCTGAAGTTCATGATAAAGATAAGAAGGCACTCTTATCTTGCTGGTGACTTTTGTATGCAATTTTCATCCCACTTCATTGAGATTAATTTCAAATACATTCGAACTATGCCTACATGCATGATGCTAAATCGATAATCAGGCATTCAATTTAAAACAGCATTTTTTCCTTCTTTATGAAGGGGGCAATATTTCAGATGCAAAAGTTTCCATGATTCAAGTGGCACATATGCACAAAACAGTTCAAGACATGTTTCTTGTTGTTTACTTTTCTAACAAAACCATCCTATAGTATGAACCCACTAGTAATAAATATTCAACTGAAGACAAATCCAACATCATGACACATCTACCGCTAAAACTGCAAGATAATTGCCTAGTGTACCTAAGACTACTTACAGCTTTGGATTAAGATTATTGCAGAACAAGTGTTTTGGTCGGGTCTTCAGGCAGTTCAAACTCACTTCCTGATATGCTCTTAGTACTTCCCATTTTAAGTCTAACAGTGTAATAATTCTTGGTTGTCTTACAACTTTAATCCAGCTAGATGTAAACAAGAAGCAGAAGGGAGACAAAATGAGAATGGGAGCGACAGACTGAAAAGGAAGGGCAACTAAGAAAGTGCACCTTGGAAGTTTCGTGACTGAAGATCCCCACTGATAAAGAGGGGTAAATCAGTGACAGAGTATTACTGAGATCAAGTGAATGAAAGGGTAGGAATAACTGAACGTTCAGATAACGGTAAACATGATTTGTGCTGGTTGCGAGTCGCAAACTGAATCAATATCTGAAGCTAAAAGGAGGAACAGCCTCAATGATCAAGAACTAAAAATGTAACAAAACCAAACATGACCCAAATACATTTATCTTTTTCACCTGTTAATTGCTCTCGAAACGATTCAATAAATTTTTGTGTGCTAGAATTCTGGTTTATTTTGAAGTCAGAGCTAAGTCATGTTAAATTTGTGCTCAGCAAGTAACCAACAACCACACAAATCAAGAGAAAAATCACACACACTCACCCATTTCACCAGCTGCTTTAACATCCACATTATCAAAACCACTGCCGATGCGGATGATGACCCGCAAACTTTTGAATTTATCCAGGTCTTCTTTGGTGAGTGTGATTGTGTGCCACATCAAGGCACCAACAGCTTCATTTAACACCTGTTGAGAAAAAAAAAGTTCAGCAATCACTAAAACAGGAAGAAAAAAAGATCCTTAAATATCAAGGTATGAAGGGTTCACTTTTACTGTCAACATTATGACCAGCATCAAGACTTCTTGCTAACCTCCCAGCAGATAGTGAAGGCCGAGTGGCGACAAAAAGCATGTACAATCAGAACAAAGTACAAATTAAACGCAAGGTTTAAATTATTAATTAAAAAAAGGTAAATCACTTTGTTGTATCAATAGATCAAAGTAACAGAATTTAATGAGAATCTAAAGATCAATCAGAGCAAATGAAAACTACGTTTTTCATTAATTTAAAAAAAAAAAAAAAAATCACATAACAGACATGGAATAGTTCAAGTTGAGCATCACACAGTCCAAGTAGCTGAACCTCAAATTGTGTAAATCATAACCTTCAATGAGATATTCAATACTACATGGTTTTTCATAGGTTATGCACAGTATGGCTTCTTCACCTATTCAGTTATCTTGAATGGCAGAGTGCATGTGACTAGTCTGTTGTCCGCGTAACACTCTGCCTCTTTTCAGTTTCTGACAAAAGGAGGACACAATCTCTAAATGTCAAGCATATTTGAAAGTGTCTGCCAGTTTAGGAATGCAACTAAAGCAAAGCAAAAATGGTGGAAATGTTACAGCATGGGGGTGGGGATTTGTGGCCAAGTTCCCACCTTCCAAATTTCTGTAAAAACAAGTGTGAATGGGCTATTATTTCGGCCATACCCAATACCTCAGTATTGAAACATTCAAATTACAGTGCTTTCTGCCTGACAACTCAGCGATAAATACTCCCCCCCCCCCCCCCCCCCCCCCCCCGAATGTAAATTAGGAGAAGGGAGATGGATGTGTGGGGGACGGGATGTATTGGGGCAGACCAGTTTCATGGTTCCAGATGGCACGAACACACACGAATCTGTCAATTTTCCACCATAAGCAACTTTAATACCAGCACTGAACATGTTAAGTCCGCGTGCTCAAATGTTTTAACACTTGTTTTGAAGTCACGCGGGGGGGAGGGGGAGGGAAGCATTCAGCAGATCTTTTACGAGTTACATTTTTTTGTTTTATTTTTAGTTGCAAACCAAGTAAGCAAGCTCACTGCCTTGAATGCTCACATGGCTTAACATCCAAGCAAGCACAACCACAATACTGTTGTAACCCTCATTTTCAAGAGTGGTATACAATTCATACAATTTCAAAAGCACACACTGGTTTATTGCAACATCTGGCAATGGCTTCAGAAGCATGAAGAGAACCAGAGAAGACAGAAAAGAGAGGGGAAAAAAAGTCCATCTTGACAGCTGACATTTTCAGCCACAAAATTTAAGCGATAAGTTTTGATGAAGCAGACTGTAAGGTAAAAAAGAAAAATACATATCTTCCTATGATTTACATCAGTTAGAAAACATTGTCTTCGTCAAATAGTATCAGAAAATATCCTTTGGAAGTTCTCCAGGGCATTCAGCTGTTTTAAAACCAGAGTAGCATGACCAGAAGAGTGTGTTTTCAAAAAATATTCCAGTAAAAATTGTGTTCTGAGATTACAGTTACTAATTTCTCATTTCAATTCAGACACTAAAACTTCAAACTGCAGGTCACCAATCCGCAAGTCGAAAAAAAAAATTTTCCATTAAAAAAAAAAAGAATCAAGCGGAATAAATCCAATTTAAAATGGTCAGCTAATAATGCTTACTGTATTTGATCGCTCCACTTCAACCTCCAACAAACCTGTTCTCTACTTACCTAAACGGTGAATTATTTTAGATATAAGAAAACCACAATAAATTTACATCACAGAAATGCTTTGGTTTCAGACTTGTATATTCAAATCTTTGTGGACGTGATGTTCTACAATGCTTTGTCAGGAAGCCTACTTTAGCTTCAAACCCTTTTGGAACATACCTTTTCATGTATTTCTTGTGTAGATTGTGCATCACAAAAAGCTACAGTTGCCACATCCTTGAGAATAGGCATTTCTACTGAGCAATCCCGCCCATCCAGCAGGGCCACTAAAGGGCGTGGGTGCATAGGTCCATTGGGAATGGGTCCTCGGATAGACACTGGAACAACAGAGCAATAATAAACAATTCGGAAATAAACATAAAATTCTTTTATGAACATTAATCTATGAAATTATACCATCTCCCACACCCCCACTAAACCTGCCTAACCTATAGTATTAAAAATAACTACAGAATCTATAATACTGTTGATGTGATATATAATCGATTTTGAGTTTTTCTTCTCCTATCACATTATAACTATTATCACCGTTTCATCTTGGTGCAAATCTGTACAGACGAAAGCTGAATAAACTGAAACTTGCTCTTGTTTGACTTTGATGTTTTATGCACAGCAGTATGTGCATGAGTGTATATGATCATGTTTCTCTCAGGTATGACTGTGACAGGCAGATTGGAAAAAAAAAAAAAAAAAAAAAAGCATAAACAAGGTCTTTCTCCCACCCCCCCCCCCCCCCCTTCTTTTTTTTTTTTTTTTTTTTTAAACTCTGGACAATAACAACAATTGAAGAAAAATTCTCTAGAACAGCACTGAAGCTTCTATAAACCCAGACAATGTACTGGTAGATTCAAAATCTTTAAACCATTTACACAATATTAGCAGTTTGAACAAGTAAAACACAAGACAATCCACAATCCATAACCTGTAAAACACATACATACACAAAGAAAAAAAATCAACTATTTTTTTTCTTTTCTTTTTGGTGCAGAATTTTAAAAAATGAACGGACTACTGACAACTGAGAAAAAAGGCACAAGAAAGCAAAAAGCAAACAATACCCAGTAGAGGCAGAGGGTATCTAAACATGTGCACACTTACTTGGTGTTTCTATTCTGTTTCGTTTCAAAGAGGGGGACTGCTGCATAAGAAGATCCTGTGCAGCCCTCTTGTCCATGGGCTGTTGACTAGAGAGAGATTACAAGCTGCTGCTGTCACCAACAAGGCCTTGCAAAGAACCTGAAACAAGTCAAATGATACTTTAAACACAAACACAGATTAAGCAAAAGAAATCTTAAAAAGAACCTGAAACACAAGTCAAATGATACTTTAAACTTTAAACACAAATTAAGTAAAACACATCTTAAAGTTAAACACTAAACACAAGCATAGATCATTCTTACAAACATGGAGTGAATCTCAAGACAAACCTTAAAAAAATACTTGGTGCTAGTAAGTTTTATTGTTATTGCTGTAAAATCGACACAAAACATGACAGTAAAAATGAAAAGGAACACGTTTTTCTCCATCTATATGTTGTTTGTTTTTCTTCCCTGATTTTACATTTTTCCCTCTCTCTGTTAATGCCACCATTATGTTTTCCTTACCATCCCCACTCCCTCCATTTTTAGGTCTTTCAGTAGCATTTCTAGATGGACCAACAACGTTGTCAAATAGATTGAATGGTTTGACAGCAGAACTGATATTCTTTAGTTCCAAACACTTAGGATTCAAATTTTCAAGGCCTGAAATACAGCTTCTCTGTCCACCCAGCAATAAAGGGGCAGCTGATTAATTTAAATCATGTCAATTTCTAAAATACTCCTGGCATGTAATTTTTGTAACTGATGCTGTCAAGAAATGCTCAATGATTAGACTGTACTGTAAAGACATGTGATTCTTCACGGTAGCAAGGCTGGAAGGGCGAGAGGTTGTGACTTATTCATCATGACTACACAGAGAATATTGGAAGCCATTAAACAAATCTTTGCAGTCAGACATCCACCTGTCTAAACATCTGAATACTTATAAGAATTACTTGACGTTCATGATTCAGAAACTATTAATTTACACTCATTTCATTCTAAAATACTGTTATTATTATATCGTGTTAAGTGTTTTTCTCTTCATTTTCTTACGACAAACTACATCTACACTAACTATGTGTAACTATGAAATCTGAAAGCAGCAAAGTACTGAAATAGAAATCTTCATATCCCCTCTCCAGGGAAGGAAAAGTTCAGATGCTTGATCACTGTAGTCCAGTACAAATGCAGGTGGGCAAGCAGATACCAAAACTGAATAGCCCTTTACATGATTTCACAATTCGCTGTCTGCAATGATCATGTCTCTAAGAATTTCTGATTGCATTAATTCTAAAATTCAAAATAATCAACTGGATGATTGAGGACACTCAACGGATGAAGATGAAGTATTTTAGTTCAACTTAAATTTGAAGTCATGTAACACACACACACACACACACACGGTTTGCTCCAACATGACCAGATAAGTGGTTTCTCGTTTTCTGTTTATGTTACTTGTTTTTGCCTGAAGAAGACCCAAGAGGTTGAAATGCATTGTGTCTTGTCCTGTACCTTGTTAGTCTATGTCCTTGGCGGTAACTAACCCCTTCTCTTTCTAAATATAAAGAAATGTTATAATTACCCTAGGAAGTGGTGGAATGGGAGTGGGGTGGGGTGGGAAGCACATTAAAATCTGTCAACTTTCCCATATACACCGAGTTAAAATTAACAAGCATTCATCACAAATGAATAAAATTAGGTTACATGTTAGCCATAATCACATGAACTGATATGAGGCTATTAGCAATTCCATCTTTTTTTCAATGTCCACCATCATCTTGGTACACGAAGTAAAAAAATACTGGATGTATCTCAACCTACCATTTAGTGCAAGTTAATTTGTCCTGATCACTCAATGAATTATTTCTGACTTCAACCTGCAAATGTACAAAAACTGCATGTCGCATAATCACATCAGCTCTAAATTAATTGATCAATACTCCAGTTTTGTTCATAAACAAGAACTTACATTTAAATAATTTGAAACCATCTCCTGTGAAAGTGAGAAATTAGATTTTCATGAAAGCTACATTTTTCTAGCATTACTATATTTTATGTTTGGATATATATATTGCCTTTCTTACAAGGTGTTAGTTTTACAGTACCTGTACATTTAAATGAAACCAAGCAAAATACTTGCCCACCTGAAGTATCAATTACGTACTTCAGACTCGACATTCAGTTTGGAGGGTTTTCTTAAATTTGGTCCTTAGTTGTAAGTTAATGCTGCAAAATTATGAAATACCTCTCTAATGTTATACACTGCAACATAGTGGGGTTTTCATTTAAAAAATTTATTTAAATAATTGAGTTGGTCACAAAGTGCGAAGTCAGCCATTTGTTCAACCATAGATATCTTCATTTTCATTTGAACTCTCTTAACTAGTTCACATTTACATCCTCTGACATTCTTCATCTACTGCTGAAAAATGACTTTTTTTGTGTGTCCCATTAAATGACAGAAGAAAAAATTCCCGTTAAATGACAGTCAAATGATAAAAGAACAAATTTTCATTCTCCTTCCGAAGCCTGGAATTTCTTCGTTTAAGTTTAAACCTCTATCTAGACATTCATTAAATACCAATATAATTAAAACGTTCCATTTCTGAAATGTTTAGTCTTATGCTCCTCCATGATGGATACACTGATGTTTGTAGGTATTTGGTGCAAGAAATCAATGAGTTATGTACACCTATTTGTCGGCACTAAATATTTTCATCGCAAACTCTGATCCACACACCGAGTACTGATCAATCATAGTTGGTTGGTATGAACACCCTAACGGACACCAAACACTCAAAAATGTACCCTAAAATCAGACAATATCATAGCTTCAGACTGCTGGCATCCCTGCATTGTTTTCATGTTAACAGGTATCCCTGCATCGTTTTCATGTTAAAAGTTTTAAATGCATCAGGCTGTCACGCGCCCATTAAAAAACGCCTGACATGGGAATCAGTCCTTTCTCTCACTGAACCTTGGAAAGTATCAAAAAATCAACAAATCATGCCTGTCCTATCACTCCAATTCTCCCTCAGAAGAGAATTACCAGCACAGATATAATGAAGTTTTCCAATCATTTGTTGATTAAATGCACGCGTGGTAGATCTGACACCAGTGCTAATTCTTACCCACAATTGTGCATCTCTGACGCATAGAATTCTTGTCTGACGCACTGGAATTCAGTCCAGTGTGTCACTAAAAGGTACCAAAATTTACCATGACGCAATGATTTTCCCCTGTATGCATTGCAAATTCTCCGAGCAGTGCGTCACGTAAAAGCACTTTTGTTTTGACTTGACACGATTGCAGTCGATAAAAAAAAAAAAAAGTAACCTTCCTTGACGTTTTTGAATTATCTGAATCAATGAACAACTTCCGCTTGAGAACTCTTCTCTGTTGAAAACCAACAAGACTTATCAAATCAGACAACTCAGTCTATGACTGGACCACAAGATCATGCGATTCCGCCCAGTGCGAACAGTATGGAAAACCATATATGCAATTTGGTTTTCAGAGACAAAATCAACAGTTTGCTGTGGCTTGCAAGTCATAATGCGGCGAATGGAACTAAAGTCAAGCATTCTAACTTCTATGCAACATGACTGTTCAGATAATTAAAATGGCTGTGTATAAATACTGACAGACGTAGGAATGTGTAGCGTACAGGGCTAGTGTGGCCAACCTACATAGTTTTGTGAAAGGTTCCATGCATATTCATCACTTGGCTCTTGTTTGTCACCGGGCTCCTGATGATCATTGCAAGGCAAATGGAATATGGTTAAATAATAAGATGTTTCAGTACTAATGGAATTGACTCATGCTCTGTAAATTCTGTAATGACGATCGCAGAGAGCATCCCATAATTAAGTTCCAGTGTTAAAATCCTGATCGTATAAGAGTTCCTACTTATTCACTTTAGTTAACACTTCACAAACATTGGAACGAGAATCTTCATAAATAACATTTAGCATAATCTGGAGCGTTTTGTTAACTTTGTTGACAGCACCTTTTCTCTGTTTGTCTAATTCTTCCTAAAAGTTGTGGATTTATGTCTGTGAGACAGAACACGCTGTATATAAAGTGTGTGTGTGTGGTTTTCAGTAAATCTACTAGCAGAAGTGTGACCCTCTAAATATTTTTATGGCACCATGAAAATTTGGGAATTAGTTTTTAGCAGAGTCTGACCCCTAATTTCTAGGAAATAGTTATCACTGGAAGCTCAAATGAATTCTTTTTGCCTAAACTGCTATAAGGAGATGATGATGATGATGACAGTACAAACAACTCAAATTCATAAACCATTAGCCTTTTAAACTTGAATAATGTCAGACAAATACAAAGATGAACAATCTAATTGTGGGGGAAACAAGCATAGGCCGACAACCTGTCACCACAGAAATGACTTGGCAAAGATTTGGACTTAAAGGGGGGGGAGGGGGGGGGGGGGGGGAGGGGGGGTTGAAGAAGATGGGAACATGAAATTAAGAAAAGATACCAGAGGGGTTGTCGGCCTATGCTTGTTTTCCCCCACTATTAGACCGTTCGTCTTTGTATTTGACTTTATTCAAGTTTAAAAGGCTGTGCCACTCTTGAATAGAAGTTACTCTGTGTTAGGTTTTCTTATGGGAGCAAGACTTACCGTACTTGTTTATTGTTTACTGTTCCCTGCCTGTTTTCATTTTCAATAAAAGGATTTGGGTATCTTTTTCAATTGAACTTTTAAACATATTTAAAGTGTTATATGTAAAACAAGTAAAATGATTCTAACAATTAAATATACACATCTTTACGGGCAAATGAATCGTTGTGCCTGTCCCACACAGGTCTGATTGGGTGTGGGTCCCATGGGGTTTCTTACTGTCCCACCACAGATATAGTATTATATGTACCGATTCATAGGAATAAACTAGAGCTCTGTATAATCCATTCGACACGACAGGCACTTAGATTCTAAAGTGTGCAGCTACTGAACTTAAAACAAGTTGAGTAATTACTATTATTTGAAAAATAAAACTGTAAGAAAAGGGACTCAAACACACACGTGTATATGTATGTATACGCAAGCACACACACACAACCGGCATGGTCAGGGCTTACTGAAGTTTTACTACGTGACGAACTCTCCCTAACCGTTGACATTTTTCTCAGAACCAATTCGGATCACTTATTCCACTGGTATTCTTCTTTCGCTCAATAGCACACATACGGGACAATGGTAGCACCAGCGCGCGATGAGAGCCCTAAGACACCTTGGAAAACAAAGGGAGACGCTGAACTGGTGCAAACCAGCAACACAAGAAAAAAAAAAGCCAACATTAGTTCCCCCATTCGACGGCAAGAAAATCCTCAGTAACTCACAACAGCATCGCCTCACCGTAAATACTAACTAACAAACAACACATTTTTTTTCAAAAACTGTGTAGCAAACAACAAACAACTACACGTGCTTACATTGAACGAAAAAGTGATAATTTGTGTTTCGTTCAGCGTAGACTGTCCAATCGTGCAACTCAATGGCGCTCAAATCTCAACTAATATCGCGAAGACGAGATCTAATTCTTTTTTTTCTTCTTCTGAGCTGTGTTTTTATAAGAAGAATTATTAAACAGTTGGATAAAATATAATAAAAGCCAATGACTGCTTTCAACATCTGTTTCGAGTTATTTAGCTTGAGTGTTATTATGGTTATTGATAATGACCTCTGACCTTTCGAGATTTTGCAAACTCCACTATCAAGGCACTATGGGAAAAGTGGTCGCCAATCAAAATATTCCCCAGGGTTTTTAATTTTGGCTTGCAACGTAACTTTTCTTTTTTTTTGTTTGTTTCGTTTTCTTATGTCGCTAGACGTGAAATCATTACATATTTTATGGGATTATGCATAACAGATGTCTGATGGACCCGACTGAAAAATCTAGCATCCTTCGTGTACTGTGCGCACCAGCCTACTGCGTCACCGGTAACCGTCACTAACGTAGGCCGATTCCCGCCCCCCCCCCCCCCCCCCCCCCCCCCTAATTTTGGTCTAATTTTGGTTGCAAGTACTCAATGGTTTGTATTGTATTGCTGTGTTGTATTACACATGTGGTCATATCACGTTGTAGGGCGTTATATATAGAAACAGACAAAGACATAATATGTTGGAAGTATATCCCATTCTGCACACTGTTATGTTTGCGCTTGCCGTGTTCGTTGCAACCACATCAGCCAACGAAATTAAATCATCATACTGACAAAACTGCTGCATATGCATGTGTGATTTAAAACAAACATATAAATAAAACCACGACCAGTAGGCCTACAGGGCAGTACCCCGGCTAGACTGGAGAATGCAATATGTGCAGCGCAGTCATGCGCTATGCTTTTCAACCACCAGCACAGGACAAGGGGCAAAGCACAGCCCCACGCACAGCCTAGTGCAGTGCTCGGGCGCACAAGCTGACACACTAGACCTCAAAAACAAAACGAAAACAAGCAAACGAACAAAAAACAAAATAAAAAACAAACAAACAAAAAATTGCCCCCAACACCCACCTTCTGTTCCGAACGATTCAACGCGGCCGATCTGATGTCTCATAGTAAATCTAAAGAATCCTCTCAACGAACAAAATCGAGGCCACCATAGCATAGACCATTTAGCGGACCATGAAGAGAGGATGTGGCCGGACGTAGCCTACAGACTGAAAGATAGTGCGAGATCAGTCAAACAAATATTGGGAAAAATTTAAGACCAATACTGAGAAATGTCCCACAGACTGGGCAGACTCACACTGGACCTTTCCAATGGCAGACACAAATGCCTGACGCATATCAACTAAGATAAAAGACACTGAATATCTCAGGATTCCCCGATTTAC